>CM070875.1:119336685-120039185 GCA_036365515.1 Torymus aiolomorphi
TCCGTGCCCTGCTCCGTGCTCTGCGCCATCTGCGCCGTTGTATAAGCATTCAGCTGATTGGTTGATTCGACCCATCCCGACATTAGATATTTACATATGCTCTATGATCCTAATAAAATCAACCAATCAGCTGAATGCTTATACCACGGCGCAGACGACGTAGAGCACGGAGCAGGGCACGGAACAGAACACGGCGCCTATTGTATTTCCTCCCATAAACATACAGCGAGCTAGCTGTGCCTCGGTGTTCCTCCATGTTCCTTCTATTCCTTTATTCGTGCAAGAGGCCTAAGAACTCGTCTGTAACGGTCCTGTTTCTTTTTCCATGGAAGATTCTCACATCTGGGATCGAATATTCATAGATTAGGTTTTCTATAGATTCATTTTGTTTATTTGAAGCAATACTTTAAGCAATGAATATCGTTCGATCTTCTTTTCATTTAGTACAAGTACAATAGAGACACTGTGGTGTATTTGTAAACACGGCCTAGTGTTAACGAAGATACTATACATGTCTGTAGTGTAAGTATCGAAATATAAATTTTGCCGTGGATGCTCAAACAAGAAACTGATGATTTGTGTTTTACGTATTAAAGGGGGACTTAAACATAGTGGCTTCTGAAGCCTTTAAAAAAAAGAGTACTCCATGAATATTCATGGGACAAGTCTTAGAGTTCCTTAAAATTCATACTGTAATGGCCCGAAGAGTTGGAGATATTAAAATTATTTGATTAAGTATTTGTAAAAATTGAAAAACCACTGTTCATTGCTTAATTTTAAAAGTTTTTGTAATTTTTTTTTGTCGTTTGTAGCATTTTAAAATTATTTCATAAAATATTTTTAATATTTTCAACTCTTCGGGCAATCAATACATGAATTTTAAGTAATTTAGACCCATGGGAATCCATGGATTTAGCTGATTTTGGCCTCAGGAGCCACTAGGTGTACACGCCCTTAATGGATACGTATACGAAAAACGCCCATTTTAAAAAATTCGTAACTTTTGCAAAAGTCCAAAAAAACCTAACGAAACCAATTGGGTCCTTTTCTAGAAGGTTGATACTTTTTTTTTCGCTAAATCCGAGTCCAATTGATTTTCATAGAAAAAAGTTACAGGAGTGCCAACATTGCGATTTTTGAAAATCGACCATTTTCAAAGAGCTGTATGTTTGCTTGTAGTTAATCAAATCAATCGATCGCCGGTTTAAAATGAAACGCCTTTTTGAGACGAAGAAAATAGGCACCACTCGATCTCAATATCTATAAAACTCGAGGAACTACAGAGGTTGAAAGATGACCCAAAAAACGAAAATATTTAGATTCACGTTTTCCTCTGTGTAAAAATTTCATTGAGTTATTTTTGATCCACAAATTTTTTTTCTAAAACTAGATAATATAACTAAAAAATTCTTTTTCGAATCATTCAAATCGATCAAAAAATGAGCCTTACAGAATTTTTCGAAAATACCCATATTTTGACGATTTTTCGAAATTCAGCAGAGTGTAGCTGTCTCAATTTTAAATATCGGGGGCTAATACTGCGGCTTTCTTAATTTGTTTTATGTGTACTTTTACAGGAAAAATTAGCAAGGAAATCGGTTGACCCCCTGCGACCGGTTATGACCGAAAAGTACAAGAACGACCCATATATATATATCATAACTACGGGAATTGGTATATTTGAAGAGATATCAACGTATAGATCGGTACTTTGAAGAGATGTCGGCATTTTGAATAGACATCCTCAAATTTCTCAACACCTCAAGTATCACGACTTTTGAGAAGAAATCTATACTCCCTTTTCCCAGACTCGGTAACCTGAGGGTCATTATTTCTTTAGTCACATTGTCCGAACTCTGAGCGAAAGGTTCACATCTTCTCAAAAGTAACAATTTATAAACATATATATACGCGAGGGGGGCTGCGCCCCTACTCGATCGGATCGTCAACCCCCCAACTTCGAAAAATAAGACCTTGAAGACTTTGAACCTATTTATTTTCAAGATAGTGATTTCTTTGAATATATAAGAGTATATTTAAGCTATCAATATTGATTTAAAAATCTTTTTGGTATTTTATTTGTATTATCTTATGTATAAACTGTAACTTAAATAAATTTTGTATACCGATTTCATTTAGCTATTAATTTATATCTCTTATAATATCGTTTAAACAATTTCTCATTTTTTTATACTATTATTGCTTATATTTTATATTGTGAAATTGGTTTTTTGAAAATATAAGAGCATAATCACTTTAAAAATTTTGATTTAAAAATCTTTTCTTTGATTTATTTGTATTTTTATATGGATCAAATCGAAAATTGATTAAATTTTATATACAATTTGCATTTAGCTAATTATTAAAATCTCTTATCATTCAAATAATTTCTCCTTTATTTTATACATTTATTGCGTATATTTTATATTGAGATATTTGGTTTTTAAATATATATGAACATATTTTTTAATAAATATATGCAATAAATATATATATACATATTTACTTATATAACTAATTGTTTTTTTTTAATTATCAATAATTTATTCCCAAACAATATTTTCAATTTCTAATGAATTTTCTAAATTAATTTGTATATATATGTTATCTGGATTTCTACATTGTGATAAAGCAACATATAATAGACCGTGGGAGAATAATTGCCTTTTGATGTATAACCCTACATAATCAAAACTTTGTCCCTGAGATTTATTAATGGTCATGTAAAATGCTAATGTTAATGGAAACTGTTTTCTATAAAGAATAAACGGTAATGAAGAAGATTCTCCTGTATTTAATGTGATTCTTGGAATAAAAAATCTATTACCTGCTTTTTCTCCTGTTAATATTTCTGCGTCAATATTATATCTAAATAATTTGGTTATTTTAAGTCTAGTACCGTTACACAAACCTTCGTGTATACTCAAATTTCTAATTAACATAACAATAGCATTAACTTTTAAATCTAATTTATGATGTGGCAAACCATCATAAATATTGTTTAATGTTTCTATTGGAAAAAGTAGATGAATGTTGTCATCACTTTGATCAACACCTTTATGAGTCACATAATCTGTACTATAATAAGTCTTCTTATCACCACTTAATAACATTAAAATTTTTTTATTCAAAAATTTAATGTCTTCATTATGAGGTGCTAAAATAACACGATCATAATCATTTATTTTATTAATATTTTTATAACTTTGGAAGCAAACATCGTTAGTTCTCCAATTATTAGGTATTATAAAAGGATTTATATTACCGTCTCCAATTTGTAATAATAATTTTGAGAATTCATTATTCTGAGAACGAATATTGTGTTTTAATTTGAAAATTTTAAATAAATGCTAAAGTTCAGAATATTTAATATTGTCTTCAATTATAGCACTTCTAAATCCGTTTTTCATTACTGGGAGTATTTGTCGAAAATCACCTCCTAAAATTATTAATTTTCACCCAAAAGGCAAATCGTTTGTACATAAATCTCTTAAAGTTCTGTCAATAATTTCTAAAGCTTTTTTGGGTATCATAGATGCTTCATCCCAGATTATGACTTCTGTTTCTCTTAATTTCTTTTTATCTGATTCTAATTTTAAAAAAGAATTTTCAATACTATTTAAATCTAATGGTAATCTAAAGGTTCTATGAGTACTCATTCCTTTGGGTAATAGAATAGACGCTATACCGGTCGAAGCCATTGATATAATATCTTTTCCTTTTGATAGAAAATAATAAATTAAAGTTTTATATCAAAATGTTTTACCCGAACCTCCAGGACCGTCTATAAAATTAATTTTATTAAATTTTGTATAAGTTGTTTGAAAATAAATTTTTGATCTTCATTTAATTTTGTAAACATGTCTTCGACTATTTCCTTACTAATTGAAATTATTTTACTATCGTATTTTATATCATTTATGATGGGATCAGGTTCAGGTAATCCAAAATCTGTACAAGATAAATCTTCCAACAATAATAATTTATTTATATGATCTAAAGCTAAGTTATGTTTATTTTCATGAAAATCTTCACTAAAGTATTTTTTAAAATTTTCCCAAATAATATTGGCTTGAATATTTTCTGTTAGTAGAAACGAAGTAAAAAATTTACGTAATTGAAAAGGTAACATGATACGACATGCTTCTTCAAAAATTTTTTAAATTTATATATCGTTTTTTATTGAATCCATTGCAGTCGCAGCTTCTTTATGAGTATTATACGTTACATTTTTATATGTACGTAAAACTTTAAAGGAAGTAGCGTCTTTTATACGACATAATATTAATTTTAAAGCGAATCTTTCAGAATCTTTTGGAGATACTATATTTAAACGTCCAATAGCATAATGTTTTTGTTCACGTTCACGTTTTACCCAAACTTTTTTCGCGTTAAATATATAATAATGCGGCATATCAACGTATTTTATATTATTTGCAAATTTATCATTTTTATTCAAGTCAAACCACGCTGTTAAAGTTGTTTTCCAATTATCAAGAGCATCAATTTCATAATTTTCTTCAAAAACAATTTTTTGTTGATTTTCTGTATGAACTGCTAAACGGATAACAGTATGACTCCTTCCACATAAGGGAACTTTTTGTAACCGCCATGCTGCTTCCATTGGGCTCAAGTACCGGCCATCAATATATTCAGTAATTTCATCATATATTCCATTTCTTTTGTCATCATTTTTTTTTATTGTACAAAAAGCTCTATCACTACCTCTATGTATATAATCAAAAATATATTTGATGCTTTGAATTGAAGCACAATATTCAACATTAATATGACATTTATATTTTTCTAATAAAAATTTATTGTAAGGAACTACCATTGAATTATCTACTGGAATAATTTTTTTACTTCTTTTAAGTCAATATGTGTAATTATCAGAAGATTTATTTATTCGTTTATATTGAGGATAACCATTTTTTAAAAATGTTGTTGACGATTGAAAAGGTTTAGGAAAATTTTTTTTACAAACGTCTTTACATTTATCGTAACACGGAGAATTTTCACTACGTGGTCCATGTAACATATGTTTTATAACTAATTTTTTTAATTATTTATCATTATTAGAAGGTATCTCAGCAGAAATGTGTTTATTAATAGCTTCTGGTGTCATTGATTTATTTTTATGGTCTAATGTTACTCCAAGATGTGCATGCGGTAATCCTCTTTTCTGAAATTCAATAGTATACACATAAGCTAAAGCATTTCCAAAAATTTGATGGTTTTCTACATCATTAAGTAAACACTTAAATTTTGTATAAAATAATCTAACTGTAATATTTGGTATATCATTGAGCGTAGTTCCGATAGGAAATGTCGTTAATACATTTTTTAATTCTTTCCACTAAGGATTACACGTCATAGTTATAGATAAATCAGGTCGACCAATATTTCTTACTATTGCCATTGCATCTTGATAATGTTGCTGCATATATCTAGGACTACCTACATAAGTTGCTGGTAGTACAAAAATATTTCCTAGTCTTTCTTTTTTTTCAAAATTTTCTGATATATTTAATGCACTATTTATAACATGATCCCTCAAACCTTGATAACATACAGTACATAATTTTTTTTCTTTCTGCCTAAAATAATTCATTCTATTGTTTTCTATCATAATATAGGCATGTAAAAAGAATTGTTGGGTTAGTCTCCCTCCAGATAAATGTGGATTGAAATTTTCTGAATTTGGTCTATAAGCTAATCTATAAGAATAGTGCTGTAATATTGTTAGAAGGTTTTCTTTTGAATCATATGGTTCTTTTAGTATAACCAATACTCCAGCCTAAATCTCCTGAAGGAAAAAATAATGAAAATACCATTTGGTCAACATGATGTGATAATTTACTTAAATATGTGTATTCTTTTTCATTAGAACTATTTTTCGGATAAACGCATAGATCATAATTATGAGGGATTCCTGATTTGGAAATAATTATAGCTGCACATTCCGTCGTTAATGGTTTAGTATAATTATGTTTTTGATTACTATTCTTACGAACAAAATATAATTTATAATTTGAAAGATTCTCTGTATTAGTTATTTCGTGTAAATATTTATACTGTTTAGCATAAGGATTACTGTTTAAAACTTCAGTCAATAATTTTAAATGATCTTCAGTTAAATCTTTATGACTCTTTATTTTCATTTCAATTGCAGTATTGTCATTTTATATATATATATATATATATATATATATATATATATATATATATATATATATATATATATATATATATATATATATATATATATATATATATATATATATATTTATTCACCGCTATGTTTCAGGACTTTTCATTGGTTTACCGCTATGTTTCAGGACATTCGCATGTTTTCAGGGCTGTACTGAATTGAGGGACAATGCGGAGGGACAATGCGGAGGGACAATGCGGGGTGACGCGGAGGGACGCGGAGGGATGCGGAGGGACAAGACCCTTTTTGCGGAGGGACGTGGAGGGACACGGAGAGGTGCAGAGGGTCGCGAAGGGACACGGAGGAACACGGAGGGACGCGGAGGGACGCGGAGGGACATGCGGAGGGACAATGCAGACCCCAAATAACGCAAAAAAACAGTGAATTTTACGTTATTTTGTGGAGGGCACTTTGCGGAGGGACGCGAAGGGACGCGGAGGACGCGGTGGGACGTGGAGGGACGCACGGAGGGTTAACGACTCAATTCAGCTTACAACTATATAGTATAGTAAGATATGTGTGTGTGTGTATGTGGTGTGTGTGTGTGTGTGTAGCTGTGTGTGTGTGTGTGCGTGTGTGCGTGTGTGTGCGTGCGTGCGTGTGTGTGTGTGTGTGTCTGTGTGTGTGTGTGTGTGTTAATAAATAGTCGTATATTGTCATGTACAAAAACAATAAAAACTATAAAAACTGTATATCATCATATATATGAAAAATTTTTGATGCTACATCACGCATTTATATATGGTTTTATCTGACAATATATAGTTATAATATATACACCTATCCGGGTTTATCCAGCCCTTAATACCTTTCAACCAGAGTTGGTATATAAGTGACTAAAGAGGTAATCCCTGTCTGGGTATTGTGACTCTAGGTCGGGCTCCATAAACCCCGATGTATGAGTCGGTCTTGATAATATTATAAAGCCCGGGCTGCATAACAGAGTCGGACTCGATAAACCTCTATATATAAAAAAACGGGCTTTATCTACCCCTTTGGAGAATTGTATAATATACTCATATATAAATATATATGGTCATACATGATCATTTATGCTTATATAAGGTCAAAATCAATATATAACCACATATGATTATATATAAATTATATATAATTATGTATAATTATATATAATTTGTACCTGAATTATATATAATTATATATAACTTTTTTTAAACTCGGATGTATACAGTTTTATATGTACATATATAATTGTATATGCTTATCTAAGCTCAAATTCAATATATAACGATATATGTATAAGGATAAATGATTATACATATTATATATAAATTATATATAATTATATATAATTATATATAATTTATATAATATGTAATTATATATGACCATATATGGTTATATATTGAATTATATTATGGGGACATCAACAGCTTTCTCTCAGAGTTGGCCTATGTTAACGTGACTAAAGAAATATGGACCCTCAGGTTATTGTCTCAAGATTTGTCCCCGAAATAGTGGATTCGTCCATTTTATTATGGGGACAGTCCCCATACTATTGCAATGTCCCCGAAGTATGGTGAATTTATACGTTTTTGTCCCCGTAATAGGGAAAATATATATGTATATATATATATATATATATATATATCATTGGACGGCATTTTGAGGATTTCATAAAGAATTTGTACAATAGTGGTGACACAAATATAAACATTGTTATAAACAACCAATAAACAAGCGCGTGACTAAAGAAATAATGACCCTAAGGTTATTGACTAACACCACGACGCCAGCGGCGCCCGCTTTTACGGAAAAATATCACGGAATTTCCGAAATCGATGTATTAACACACTATTGTGGAAACCGCTGAAAAATCCTCAAAATGCCTCTCGAGTGCTTTGGACTTTTGAGGAGACTCCTCAAAATGGCTACAAAATCCTCAAAATTCGGTATATATGACCTATATAATCCTCAAAATGCGGCCCACATGGGAATATATATATATATATATATATATATATATATATATATATATATATATATATATATATATATATATAGATATATATATATATATATATAGACAGCGTGTCCAAAAGCTCTGGACACACCCAAATAATTTCTCAGCTGAATTACCATTGGTAAATATTAAGGTCGCCTTTGTAGTAATTTTTTACGAGGAATCCAATGGTGACCTTGGATTCGACCTTGGACCTCATTTTTGAGGTTATTTCAAGGTCAACCTCATTTGTTTAAATGGTAACCCCTATTTTTTATAGCGGAATCTGAAAGAGCGGAAAATTTTACGTCCGGATATGTATTAAGGTATGAGGTTGAGGTTACCCCCAGAGGTCAAATTGAGGTCAAAGTATGATTTCTTAAAAATTTCGCGAGTTCAGTGGTAAAACAAAACAAACAAAGGTAAGGTTTGGTAAGTTCAAACGAAGACTTGAAGATGACCTCTGATTCGATCTTGAACCTCATTTTGAGCCTCATTTTTGAGGTTATTTCGAGGTCAACCTCATTTTTTTAAATGGTAACCCCTATTTTTTTAGCGGAATCGGAAAGAGTGTGAAACTTTACGTCCAAACATGTACTCAGAACATAGTTCAAGAAGGACCTTGACGTTCATTTGAAGGTCATTTAAACTTAATGACGGTCTGATCTTGTGTAAACTTTTTATCACAGTGAGCGAGGTTAATTCTTTAGTAGTTTTCAACGAGAAATCTAATGGTGACCTTGACATTGTCCTTAAAAGTCATGTCAAGTTCAATTTTTTTACATTTAGCGTTACCCAGGAACAACGACGTGGACGTAGTAAAATCTGTTCCCTTTGGGGTGCTTGATTTACGTGAGTCCCCTTGCCTCTCACGATGGGGTGCTTGATTTACGTGAGTCCCCTTGCCTCTCACGATGGGGCGCTTGATTTACGTGAGTCCCCTTGCTTCTCACGATGGGGTGCTTGATTTACGTGAGTCCCCTTGCCTCTCACGATGGGGCGCTTGATTTACGTGAGTCCCCTTGCCTCTCACATTTGATTTTTTTAAACAGTATAACATCTTATTTCAAGTGCTCGAACTGTTCTCCATTCATTTCTTGACAGTAACCTAATCGATGATAGAAAGCACCAACAGCATTTTCAATCATTTCAGTAGGAATGAGAGCTGATTCATCAATGATCCTTTCACGTAATTCATCTAAGTTTAAGGGTTTTGTTTTGAATACACGATCCTTCAGATAACCCCAATAGAAATAATCTAGAGGCGTTAAATCGGGGGACCTAGCTGGCCATTCAATTGCACCTCTTCGTCCTATCCATCGATTAATGAATACTGTATCTAAGTATGTGCGAACATTTCGTGCATAATGAGCTGCTGCACCGTCCTGTTGATACCATGTGTTATTAAAGTCCTCTCCAGCTATTTCTCTTATAGCAGGAACAATTTGATTCCGCAACATAGTTTCATACTTTTCTGCATTTAAATTGCCATCAATAAAAAATGGTCCTATAATCCTATTATTTAATATTCCAGCCCAGACATTTAATTTTTGTGGATATTGTGACTTGGCTTCTCTTGCCCAATGAGGGTTTTCAACTGCCCAATATCTACAGTTATGCCTATTTACGCTTGAGTCAAGTTGAAATGTAGCTTCATCTGACAAGACTATATTTGATGGAAAATTTGGATTTTGTACGATGCGTGCCATCATATCATCACAGAATTCAACGCGACGATCGAAATCATCTTCATTTAACTTGTGTATTAGCGTTACTTTAAATGGATGGAACTTCTCTCTCTTTAGTATGTTATGAATAGATGATTTACTTATTTCGTGCACTTGAGCAGCTCTACGAACGGAAGTATGCGGATCTTCGGTGAATGTTAACACAACATCTAAAGATTTCTCTTCGTTACCTGCTGACATTGGTCTGCCTGATCGAGGTAAATCGCTGATAGTGCCGGTATTTTCAAACCTTCTAACAGTTTTTTGAACTGTTGAAAATGATAGTGGAGTTCCACTAACCCTAAATGAAGCATTAAAAATATCTCTTACGGCCCTATAAGATCGCTGCATGTGTCCCCAACCTCTCATCATGAGAATCGTTATTCTTTCTCTATCAGTGAGTTTGTTCATTTTTATTACTCTTCGTAGTAGACCTTATCCAAATATACTTTTTGAGTTGAAAATAAAAAGAACTTTTAATTTTCAAAAAATATGTTTGTAAGATGACCAACCCTTTTCTGTGGTGGTTATGGAATGAATAATAGTTTATTGTCACTCTAACCATACGAAAAATAACAAGTAACAATGTTCAATATTTAAACGCTTCAACAAATTTTACAATGAATCAGCTCTCATTCCTACTGAAATGATCAAAAATACTGTTGGTGTTTTCGATCATCGATTAGGTTACTATCAAAAAGTGGATGGAAAATAATTCGAGCACTTGAAATAAGATGTTAGACTGTTTAAAAAAATTAAAAAGTTTACACAAGATCAGACCGTCATTAAGTTTAAATGACCTTCAAATGAACGTCAAGGTCCTTCTTGAACTATGTTCTGAGTACATGTTTGGACGTAAAGTTTCACACTCTTTCCAATTCCGCTAAAAAAATAGGGGTTACCATTTAAAAAAATGAGGTTGATCTCGAAATAACCTCAAAAATGAGGCTCAAAATGAGGTTCAAGGTCGAATCAGAGGTCACCTTCAAGTCTTCGTTCGAACTTAGCAAACCTTACCTTTGTTTGTTTTGTTTTACCACTGAACTCGCGAAATTTTTAAGAAATCATACTTTGACCTCAATTTGACCTCTGGGGGCAACCTCAACCTCATACCTTAATACATATCCGGACGTAAAATTTTCCGCTCTTTCAGATTCCGCTATAAAAAATAGGGGTTACCATTTAAAGAAATGAGGTTGACCTTGAAATAACCTCAAAAATGAGGTCCAAGGTCGAATCCAAGGTCACCATTGGATTCCTCGTAAAATATTACTACAAAGGCGACCTTAACATTTACCAATAGTAATTCAGCTGAGAAATTATTTGGGTGTTTCCAGACTTTTTGGACACGCTGTATATATATATAAACTTGTATAACATTAGTTCCCAGGACCCCATGTTACTGTATACCTATACGTGACTAAAGAAATAATGTCTCTTATGGGGGCCGATGTCCTCAAAACTGACGTTAAACATATGTAGATTCAGGGACTGTCCCCAAAACTAACAAATGTCCCCGAAACCAACGTTAAACATCTGGAATGTCCTGGAAACTAACATAAAACATAAAACATAAATATATATATATATATATATATAAAATACTGTATAATAGAGGAAAATACAAAAAACACAATCAGGTGGGTGAAGGGGTGTTTTCTTAGTAATTTCCTCTTCCTCCCCTGATTGTAATTTCTAAGTGATTTTATAGGAAATTCCGAGAAAAAAACAAAAAGGAACTTTGAGGAGCCTCCACAAGCTTCCAAAAAATCCTCAAACTTCCATAACAGTCACGAAAAAACTCCTCAAACTTCCGGAATCACACATGAATAGTCATATATTGTCATGTGTTACTATATATCATCATACATATGAAAAATTTTCGATGCTACATCACATTTATATATCGTTTTATCTGATAATATATGGTAATATATTGATCACGGATGACCATATACCGGGTGTCCCATTTTAAAACCACCAGGCAAATATCTCGAAAACTAAGGGAGATGGAAAAAAACTTATAATACAAAAGTTGTAGGGTTCAGAGGGGCCCAACGGATCGTGACCTTGGTTATGACTTTGAGGTCAATGCTCAAGTTCATTTGAAGGTCAAATCGATTTTTTCAAATGGGAACCCCCACTTTTGACCTCGTAAATGGAAAGAGCGGAAAATTTTACGTTCAGATATGTCCTTGAGTCAAGGTCATGGTCATGGTCATGGTCATGTTTAAAATCAAAATCAATAAACGCATCAAAACATTCCCATAATTAGGTATACGAGACAAATTGTTAAATACAAAAGTTGTAGAGTTCAGAGGGGTCCAACTGATCGTAACCTTGGTTATGACCTTGAGGTCAATGATCAAGGTCATTTGAAGATCAAATCGATTTTTTCAAATGGGAACCCCCACTTTTGACCTCGTAAATGGAAAGAGCGGAAAATTTTACGTTTAGATATGTCCTTGAGTCAAGGCCATGGTCATGGTCATGGTCATGTTTAAAATCCAAATCAATCAACGCATCCAAACATTCCCATAATTACGCATACGAGTGTTAAATACAGAAGTTGTAGTGTTTGGAGGGGCCCAACTGATCGTGACCTTGACCATGAACTTGAGGTCAAGGATGATGTCGTTTGAAGGTTAAATCAATTTTGTTTAACGGCAACCCTCACTTTTGACCTCGTAAATAGAAAAACCGAAAAATTCTGATATGACCTTGGGTCAAGGTCATGGTCAAAGTTATAGTCAGTTTCCGTGCAGTTAAGAGCAAAGTCGGAGATGACCCGGTCACCTAAGGCAAGGTCGGAGATTACCCGGCCAGTTAAGGCAAGGTCGGAGATGACCCGGCCAGTTAAGGCAAGGTCGGAGATGAACCGGCCAGTTAAGGCAAGGTCAAAAGTTGCACCATTTACTTGTTGACAACATTCTATTCTCCTTTTAAAGTTTCCAACAGTATTTAATAATACTTGACGTGGAATACTTAAGCAGATTTGTGTAATCCTTTGAATCATGTCATCTCTTGTAGTTGGCCTGTTGCGGTAGACTGTATTTTTTAGGAAGCCCCATAAATAAAAATCTGGAGATGTCAGATCTGGAGATCTTGGTGGCCATGCTACGGGACCTCCTCTACCAATCCATCGACCGTTAAACCTTTCATTAAGAAAATCTCTGACAATTCTGGCATAATGTGGAGGAGCACCATCTTGTAGCCACATTCTGGCCCTTGTATGGAGATCAACGTTTTCTAGAAAGAGTGGCAGCTCGTCTCTCAGCAACTGTAAATAAGTATGTTGAGTTACGTGACCTTCAAAAAAATAAGGTCCAATCAGACATCCGTTAATAATACCACACCATACCGTTACATTCCAGCGATGCTGATGATCAACTTCTCGCATCCCATGAGGATTAACAGGAGACCAGTAGTGGCAATTATGGCGATTCAACATACCGGTACTCTGAAATGTAGCCTCGTCGCTAAAAAGAACATTGTTAAAGAAATTTTCATCATCAGTAATTTGTTGTCTTGCCCATTGGCAAAATATTATTCCTTGTCGACCGCGCAGTTCAATGTCACGTATTACCGTATGATCAGGATGTTGTCGTTGAGGGAACCGAGCACGATACAATCTGCTTGCCTCTCGATAGTTTCGTCGACATTCTCCTAAAATAAGAAGAATGTCAACTATTTCATTAGCAGAATAGTCAGGCATTCTTTTTTAGTTGTAAATGCAATTATTTATCAAAACACACCACAAAAGAAATAATATGTTATTATACTATACAATATTTTAAAACGAAAAAGTTTAATTTTCTGTGCCAATATAAGTGTGCTCAATTTGAAAACAATTTGATGTAAACAGTAATAATTATTGGCTATTACCGATCAATGCTGAATACTACCGGTCACTATTGGATACAGGTGGTCAACACTTATTAACTTTTGTTATTATTTTATATAAGTGGTTAACCCTGGTAAATATTGATAATAGTAAAATAGTAAAATTTTCCGCTCTTTCCATTTACGAGGACAAAAATAGGGGTTCCCATTTGAAAAAATCGATTTGACCTTCAAATGACCTTGATCATTGACCACAAGGTCATAACCAAGGTTACGATCAGTTGGGCCCCTCTGATCCCTACAACTTTTGTATTTAACAATTTGTCTCGTATGCCTAATTATGGGAATGTTTTGATGTGTTGATTGATTTTGATTTTAAACACGACCATGACCGTGACCATGACCTTGACTCAAGGACATATCGGAACGTAAAATTTTCCGCTCTTTCCATTTACGATGTCAAAAGTGGGGGTTCCTATTTGAAAAAATCGATTTGACCTTCAGATGACCTTGATCATTGATCTCAAGGTCATAACCAAGGTCACGATCAGTTGGGCCCCACTGAACCCTACAACTTTTGTATTAAAAGTTTTTTTCCATCTCCCTTAGTTTTCGAGATATTTGCCTGGTGGTTTTAAAATGGGACACCCGGTATAATGATTTTAGATATACATAAATGATCATATTCTCATATAAGGTCAAAATCAATATATAACCATATATGATTATATATAAATTATGTATAATTATATTTAATTTATACTTAAATCATATATAATTATATATAACTTTGTTTTATTCGGAAATGGATGCCCAAAAACAAGACTAACAGTAAAATATTGGGATTGAAGCCCCGGAAAGGTGTTTTTTTTTCAAATTATCCAAATTGAGGTCATTTTTTCAAGATTATAAAATCAAGATAAAGTCTTAATGATACCTTTCCTGTATTCTACATCTATTTAGCTTCCAAATGCGACCTGAATCATCTTTTTAGACCTTTTCGTTCAAAAGTTATTTGATTTTCGGACGAACTTCATGACAATAGTACACTGTGCGGCGCACAGTGGGCTAAAACCCGATTTTTTTTTTCAAAATAAAATAACTCCACCCAGAAGCCACCGATTTGGATGATTTTTGTTTCTACTTATAGCAAATTAAATATAGATTAGAGGAAAAATAAAGAAAATTGTTAAATAAATTTTTATAACCTCCAAATTCAACAAGAAACATAGGTATTTTTCTAAATTTTGTAGAAAACCGTATTTAAGTTTTAGAAAAATGATTCTTTTTGGGATAAATGTTGCCTCCTCTGTACATCCATGCATAATATATAATCTCTATACCTGTGAACCATAACCTAACAACTTGAAGATGAATACTTCGCCGCAAAGTCAGGTTAATACGATAATCTGTAATGCACTATAACTTTGTAAAGTATTTATGACAAAATAAGTGATCTGTAACATTACAAACTTTTAATGACCATAACGTAAACCTTTTTACAGATTAGC
Source organism: Torymus aiolomorphi (assembly GCA_036365515.1). Classification (NCBI taxonomy): domain Eukaryota; kingdom Metazoa; phylum Arthropoda; class Insecta; order Hymenoptera; family Torymidae; genus Torymus; species Torymus aiolomorphi. Next base: position 119,351,944 of record CM070875.1, read on the forward strand.
TTATTATTTTGATTTAGAAAAAAAGTAATTCTACACAGAAACCACCGATTCGGATGATTTTTCTTTGTACTTATAGCTAATTAAATGTAGATTAGGGGAAAAGTGAAGAGTATTGTCAAATCAATTATTATAACCTCCAAACTCTACAAGAAACATAGGTATTTTTCAAAATTTTGAAGGAAACCGTATTTAAGTTTCAGAAAAATGTTTCTTTTTGGGAAAAATGTTGCCTCCTGAGTTCATCCATGTATAATATATAACCCCTACACCTGTGAACCATAACCTAAACACCTTGCAGATGAATACTTCGCCACAAAGTCAGGTTAATACGATAATCTGTAATGAACTATGACTTTGTAAGGTATTTATGACAAAATAAGTGATCTGTAACATTAAAAACTTATAATGACCATAACCTAAACCATTTTACAAATTAGCTTATTATTTTTATTTAGAAAAAAAGTAATTCCACACAGAAACCACCAATTCGGATGATTTTTGTTTGTACTCATAGCTAATTGAATGTAGATTAGGGGAAAAATAAAGAGTATTGTCAAATCAATTATTATAACCTCCAAACTCTACAAGAAACATAGGTATTTTTCAAAATTTTATAGGAAACCGTATTTAAGTTTTAGAAAAATGATTCTTTTTTGAAAAAATGTTGCCCACTGAGTTCCACCATGTATAATATATAACCCCTTTGTACCATAACCTAACAACTACGTTGAATACTTCGCCGCAAAGACATGTTAATATGATAATCTATAATGCACTATGACTTTGTAAGTTAGTTATGAAAAATTAAGTGATCTGTAATATTAAAAACTTTTAATGATCATATCCCAATACTTTTTACCGATTAGCTTATTAATTCGATTTAGAAAAAAGTTATTCCAGACAGGAACCTCCGATTCGGATGATTTTTGTTTTTACTTACAGCTAATTGAATGTAGATTAGGGGAAAAATAAAGAGTATTGTCAAATCAATTATTATAACCTCCAAACTCTACAAGAAACATACGTATTTATCAAAATTTTGTAGGAAATCGTATTTAAGTTTTAGAAAAATGATTCATTTTGGGAATAATGTTGCCTCCTGCGTTCATCTATGTATAATATATAACCTCTACACCTAAGAAACATAACCTAACAGCTCTACGTGGAATACTTCGCCGCAAAGACATGTTAATATGATAATCTGTCATGCACTATGACTTTGTGAGGTAGTTATGAAAAATTAAGTGATCTGTAATATTAAAAACTTTTAATGATCATATCCTAATACTTTTTACCGATTAGCTTATTATTTCGATTTAGAAAAAAGTTATTCCAGACAGGAACCACTGATTCGGATGATTTTTTTTTTGTACTTACAGCTAATTGAATGTGGATTAGGGGAAAAATAAAGAGTATTGTCAAATTAATTATTATAACCTCCAAACTCTACAAGAAACATACGTATTTATTAAAATTTGGTAGGAAACCGTATTTAAGTTTTAGGAAAATGATTCTTTTTAGGAATAATGTTGCCTCCTGCGTTCATCTATGTATAATATATAATCTCTACACCTATGAAACATAACCTAACAACTTGAAGATGAATACTTCGCCGCAAAGTGAGGTTAATACGATAATCTGTAATGCACTATAACTTTCAATGTATATGTAGTGCGGGTCGTTCCTTCAGGCTTCTTCTATACTTGCCTTCGGAGCGCGCCCGTGCTCCTTGATGTTCACAGGTCTAATGGTAATATATTACATATGGACGAACTCAGAAGTAAACATTTTTACCACTAAGAATCATTTTTCTAAAACATAAATACAGTTTTCAACCAAATTTAGAAAAATTTAGAAAAAATGTTTATCGTACAGTTTGGAGGTTATAAAAATTGATTTGACAATACTCTTCATTTTTCCCCTAATCTACATTCAATTAGATGTAAGTACAAACAAAAATCATCCGAATCGGTAGTTTCTGTCTGGAGTAACTTTTTTTCTAAATCCAAATAATAAGCTAATCGGTAAAAAGTTTGAGGTTATGGTCATTAAAAGTTTTTAATGTTACAGATCACTTACTTTGTCATAAATACGAGGGTCATTTGATAAGTACCTAGCCTACAAATGAAAACACCAAAATTTTACAAAAAATAAAATTTATTTTTCAATGTAGTCTCCTTTTAGTTGAATACACTTGGTCCAGCGGTGTTCCAATTTTTTTAACCCCGTTGAAAAAAATGTTTTCTCTTGGTTTGCAAAATAGGCCTCCGTGGCGGCGATTATTTCGTTATTGGAGTGGAATCTCTTCCCGGCGAGCGAATTTTTTAGGTTCGGAAACAAAAAAAAGTCGCACGGAGCCAAATCTGGAGAATACGGTGGATGGGGCAGCAGTTCGTAGCGTAATTCGACCAATTTAGCCGTGGCGAGTGCAGAAGTGTGAGCCAGTGCATTATCGTGGTGGAAAAGCACTTTCTTTTTAGACAAATGGGGCCGTTTTTCTTCTAACACGGCGTCAAATCGACTCAATAGTTCGGCGTAGTACTGTTCTGTGACCGTTTTGCCCTTCTCCAGATAGTCAATAAAAATCACACCTTGAGAATCCCAGAAAACAGTGGCCATCACCTTTCCGGCCGACGGAACCGTCTTCGCCTTCTTCGGAGCAGGTTCACCGGGTAATGTCCACTGTTTTGACTGCTCCTTGGTCTCTGGAGTGTAGTAGTGAATCCATGTTTCGTCGACGGTCACGTAACGACGAAAAAACTCTTTTGGATTGCGATTAAACAGCTCCAAACACTGCTCTGAACTGGTCACACGGATGCGCGTGTTGTCTGCAGTCAGCAAACGCGGCACCCACCTTGCTGACAGCTTCCTCATGCCTAAAATCTCATGTAGGATATGCCACACGCATTCTTCTGAGATGCCTACTATCGCAGCTATCTCGTGCACCTTTAATCGGCGGTCTGACAAAACGATATCGTGTATTTTTGTCACGTTCTCCTCCGTAGTGGCTGTTTTCGGAGCACCTGGGCGTGGATCATCAAAAACCGACGTACGACCACGTTGAAACTCGTTATACCAAAATTTAACGGTCGCCATCGAAGGAGAAGCATCCCCATACACTGCATCCAAGCGTTCTTTAATTTCACTGCGCGATTTCCCTTCCAAAAACAAGAATCGAATCACCGACCGATATTGTTCTTTCTCCATTTTTTCAAAAATCAACGGACACATTTGCTTTCACACGCTCTCAAAAATAAACTACAACTCCGATCCGGCTGCAATTTCGTCTGTAACCGTTTACAGGAAGATACTGCACTGTAGTGTATTTCTGGTGCGATAGTGGCACCATCTGGCGGTGAGGCTAGGTACTTGTCAAATGACCCTCGTACCTTACAAAGTCATAGTGCACTACAGATTATCGTATTAACCTGACTTTGCGGCGAAGTATTCCACGTAGAGTTGTTAGGTTATGTTTCTTAGGTGTAGAGGTTATATATTATACATAGATGAACGCAGGAGGCAACATTATTCCCAAAATGAATCATTTTTCTAAAACTTAAATACGGTTTCCTACAAAATTTTGATAAATACGTATGTTTCTTATAGAGTTTGGAGGTTATAATAATTCTTTTGACAATACTCTTTATTTTTCCCCTAATCTACATTCAATTAGCTGTAAGTAAAAACAAAAATCATCCGAATCGGTGGTTCCTGTCTGGAATAACTTTTTTCTAAATCTAATTAATAAGCTAATCGGTAAAAAGTATTGGGATATGATCATTAAAAGTTTTTAATATTACAGATCACTTAATTTTTCATAACTAACTTACAAAGACATAGTGCATTATAGATTATCACATTAACATGTCTTTGCGGCGAAGTATTCAACTTAGTTGTTAGGTTATGGTACAAAGGTGTAGGGGTTATATATTATACATGGAGGAACTCAGGGGGCAACATTTTTTCAAAAAAGAATCATTTTTCTAAAACTTAAATACGGTTTCCTATAAAATTTTGAAAAATACCTATGTTTCTTGTAGAGTTTGGAGGTTATAATAATTGATTTGACAATACTCTTTATTTTTCCCCTAATCTACATTCAATTAGCTATAAGTACAAACAAAAATCATCCGAATCGGTGGTTTCTGTGTGCAATTACTTTTTTTCTATATAAAAATAATAAGCTAATTTGTAAAATGGTTTAGGTTATGGTCATTATAAGTTTTTAATGTTACAGATCACTTATTTTGTCATAAATACCTTACAAAGTCATAGTTCATTACAGATTATCGTATTAACCTGACTTTGCGGCGAAGTATTCATCTGCAAGGTGTTTAGGTTATGGTTCACAGGTGTAGGGGTTATATATTATACATGGATGAACTCAGGAGGCAACATATTTCCCAAAAAGAAACATTTTTCTGAAACTTAAATACGGTTTCCTACAAAATTTTGAAAAATACCTGTTTCTTGTTGAATTTGGAGATTATAAAAATTTATTTAACAATTTTCTTTATTTTTCCTCTAATTTACATTTAATTTGCTATAAGTAGAAACAAAAATCATCCAAATTGGTGGCTTCTGTGTGGAGTTATTTTATTTTGAAAAAAAAAATCGGGTTTTAGCTCACTTTGCGGCGTCTCGAGCTGGCTGCATGCGACGCTTTTCTCCAGCACAGCTCCCGATTCTTGCCACGGTAATAGCGCTCTCTGCCCTACCTCATGCTCTGCCTACTTCTCTGTAAGTTTGTACATTTATTTGAGGCAGCATAGCTGTTCGACTACCACGATTCTATATGACGGAGGAGGTATTGTTTAAGGACAAGATGATTCAATCCCAGTTGATTAGTAGCTTTCCGGCGGCTATTTTGAAGACACGGAAGGCCTACCGCACTATCAGCTGGTTTACAACTCATCTCAAACAGCTAGAGTTACTATGGGTGATATTTTTCAGGAAACATAAAAAGTTATTAGGCTCACTTGAGGTTTACAGGGAAACCTTTACCCACAAGGAAAGTACCCGAACTGCCAAATTCAAAAAAATTCCAAACCCATATTAAAAAATAGACCTCCATGCGAGATTCACTAAACCATTTTTTTTATCGGCTGAGAAGCGCTTTATAAGGGTTAAAATCACCCCTAAAGTTTACCCCCAAGAAACGTTTTTTTGATATATCTCGGCTTCTACTTAACTTTTTTTAACGAAACAAAATGGAAAGAGTTTCCTATTAAAAAGTCAAGAAATCCGTGGTAGTATGAACATTAAGGGTTGCATCCCTTATTTTTTAGAGGGTGAAATTGTGTTTTTTTAAGAATAATTTTTGTTGTGAGAATTCATAAAATAATTAAAAATAGGTCAAAACATTATTTTTGCCAACTACAATAAATAACAGTTGGTGTGTTTGGGCATTCTTCGCGAAACAACCCCTTAAGAGGTGGTAAACCACCCCTAACACAAATGAATTAGGTATATTTTTTTGGCAATTATTTTTTTCCTTAAAGTGGGTTCTTGAAGTCGTTAATCGGAATCCACAGTTAGATCCACAATAAAAATTTGAAAATAGTGAATTCAATATGGCGAAAAATGTTTTAGAAATATTTTAAATTGCACGAAAAATAGTATGTAGACCCCCTAGCGGAAATGGCATGGTGTGGTTTGTGCACATAAGAATTATGCACATATTTATTGTGCACACTTTAGCATTGGTGTATATCTATATCTATGTGTATACTCCAATGCTAAAGTGTGCACAATAAATATGTGCATAATTCTTATGTGCACAAACCACACCATGCCGCGGAAATTATATTATGTAAATAAGTGTATAATAATGTAACAATGTTTTGTTATGTTATTCTATTATTTATTATTTTTTTATCATACACTTGTTTATCGTACGATAAACAAGTGTATGATAATGTAGTTGTTTGTAAAAAAGTGTAAGAAAACGTAACAAATTGTACTTTTCTACTGGATTTCGGACGCTTTGACATTTTACCACAGTTTATACCATTTTTTAATAATTTCTTACTTTTCCTTACATTTGTCTACGTTTTATTACTTTTTAATTTGTACTCTTAATTCAAATTTTATAGGCATTCTTACACTTTCGTACATCTTTTTACATTTTATTATATATTTGTACTTTTAATTACATCCTTTTACGTTTATATACAAATTTTGATACACATTTTACATCGTATCGTATATTTGTACACTTTTTTCAAATAGTTCATAATTATACTTTTATAATAATTTATAATTGTACTTTTATTTAAATAAAGCTATAAATAAAATATTTTCAAAGATGTAAAGAAAAAATACTAAAACAAGTACCCTATTGCTTGATTCATGGAGAGGCCACTGCCTAGATATAATTTATGAAGTAAAATCGAAACATAAAACCTTAACGATTCTACAAATTCCACAAAGAACAACAAGTGAACTTCAACCGCTTGATATTTACGGTTTTCGAATGTGGAAGAACTTCGTTCGAACGTTTTCGGATATGATATTTCTAACAAATGAGGATCTCAACTTACACGATAGAAATAATATAATCAAAATGCATTCATTAGTACATAATCAATTATCAAGTCCCAGGTTTCAAAATTTATTTAAATATGCTTGGTACGCCGCCGGTTACATTGATGAAAGGCCAGAAAAAATTGAAAACCCAAAAAAATTTTGCTTCAATTCTAATTTTATTACATGTGATATTTGTGGTAAACGAGCGATTATAACATGTTCATGGTGCAAAAAGTCGCTATGTTTACAACATTTTTTTCATGAATATCATTATTGTAAAACATATAATCCATGATCGTCAGAATAATTAGCTAGCTTGCCGTCTGCTGTTGGCTGACCCGTAGGATTTAAAATTGGTCATTGTGCTGCTTAGAAATTGGTAGAATTGTATAAGAATTTGTATTAGAAGATAATAAATTGTAAAAATCTGTAAGAATTTGTAAAAATTTAAACTTTTATACAGTAACTTACATTTTGTAACATATATTAATTATATTTCTAATACATAATAATTTACATTTTGTTACGTTTTAGTATTTTTTCTTTATATCTTTGAAAATATTTTATTTATAGCTTTATTTAAATAAAAGTACAATTATAAATTATTATAAAAGTATAATTATGAACTATTTGAAAAAAGTGTACAAATATATGATACGATGTAAAATGTGTATCAAAATTTGTATATAAAAGTAAAAAGATGTAATTAAAAGTACAAATATATAATAAAATGTAAGAAGATGTACGAAAATGTAAGAATGCCCATAAAATTTGAATTAAGAGTACAAATTAAAAAGTAATAAAACGTAGACAAATGTAAGGAAAAGTAAGAAATTATTAAAAAATGGTATAAACTGTGGTAAAATGTCAAAGCGTCCGAAATCCAGTAGAAAAGTACAATTTGTTACGTTTTCTTACACTTTTTTACAAACAACTACATTATCATACACTTGTTTATCGTACGATAAACAAGTGTATGATAAAAAAATAATAAATAATAGAATAACATAACAAAACATTGTTACATTATTATACACTTATTTACATAATATAATTTCCGCTAGGGGGTCTACATACTAATTTTCGTGGAATTTAAAATATTTCTAAAAAATTTTTCGCCATATTGAATTCACTATTTTCAAATTTTTATTGTGGATCTAACTGTGGATTCCGATTAACACTTCAAGAACCCATGTTAAGGAAAAAAATAATTGCCAAAAAAATATACCTAATTCATTTGTGTTAGGGGTGGTTTACCACCTCTTAAGGGGTTGTTTCGCGAAGAATGCCCGAACACACCAACTGTTATTTATTGTAGTTGGCAAAAATAATGTTTTGACCTATTTTTAATTATTTTATGAATTCTCACAACAAAAATTATTCTTAAAAAAACACAATTTCACCCTCTAAAAAATAAGGGATGCAACCCTTAATGTTCATACTACCACGGATTTCTTGACTTTTTAATAGGAAACTCTTTCCATTTTGTTTCGTTAAAAAAAGTTAAGTAGAAGCCGAGATATATCAAAAAAACGTTTCTTGGGGGTAAACTTTAGGGGTGATTTAAAACCTTATAAAGCGCTTCTCAACCGATAAAAAAAATGGTTTCGTGAATCTCGCATGGAGGTCTATTTTTTAATATGGGTTTGGAATTTTTTTGAATTTGGCAGTTCGGGTACTTTCCTTGTGGGTAAAGGTTTCCCTCTAAACCTCAAGTGAGCCTAATAACTTTTTATGTTTCCTGAAAAATATCACCCATAGTAACTCTAGCTGTTTGAGATGAGTTGTAAACCAGCTGATAGTGCGGTTGGCCTTCCGTGTCTTGAACATAGCCGCCGGTAAGCTACTAATCAACTGGGATTGAATCATCTGGTCCCTAAACAATACCTCCTCCGTTATATAGAATCGTGGTAGTCGAACAGCTATGCTGCCTCAAATAAATGTACAAACTTATAGAGAAGTAGGCAGAGCATGAGGCAGGGCAGAGAGCGCTATTACCGTGGCAAGAATCGGGAGCTGTGCTGGAGAAAAGCGTCGCATGCAGCCAGCTCGAGCCGCCGCACAGTGTACTATTGTCATGAAGTTCGTCCGAAAATCAAATAACTTTTGAACGAAAAGGTCTAAAAAGATGATTCAGGTCGCATTTGGAAGCTAAATAGATGTAGAATACAGGAAAAGTATCATTAAGACTTTATCTTGATTTTATAACCTTGACAAAATAACCTTAAGGGGACAAGCCATGGTTAAAACTGAAAAAAATAAGAATAAATAATTTGATTAATAATAAATTCCAGGTGTAATCTTTGAACTTAATATTTTTCCCACTAATAAGTAGTGTTATTACCTACAATTTCCGCCTGTAGTTAGCTGATAATATACATCTGGCTCTTGCGTACATTTTATTAATGATTTAACTCTGATTTATTGATTGCCGTAGGTTTACTTTTTAACAACTAAATAAAATGACTTGAAATTCATGGCTTGATCTTTACTTTTACATCAGTTACCAGTTTTCTGTGCTACTTTTCCTAAAAAAATTTTTTTAATATTTATTTTTTATGAAAAATCTCAATTTTTTGTATATTTTATCAAAAGTTCTATAATTTTATTTTTTTTATTTTTTTCTGAAGCTATTTTCAAGAAAGTAGCGCACATTCCTTGTGGCTAATGTAAAAAGGAATGCTCACCTAAAATTTCAAGTCATTTCGTTCACTTGGTGAAAAATAAACTTACGGCAATGACCCTGTAAACACAAAAAACACGTTTTTCAGAAATCATGTTTGAAACTTGAGTTTCTTATAACTTATGGTAAGCTTTTCAAAACTACTTACAAAAATCTTTTTCACAATTCTGTATAATATACTTTGATTAAACATGAAAAATGGAATATCCATATGACAGTTATTTTGGCACGGACACTCTAATCATCTCATGTCTAGTCTCATTAAATATCTGTAAAAAAAGGTTTAATTAGCTTAATGACATCTTTATATTATTTAGAATAATACATTATTGTAGCTCTTATCTTTTTTTTCGTATTAGACTAAAATATTTTTATTCTTTGATGCTGCAGTCTATAACCTACAAAAATCATCTATTCCGGGTGACAGATCCAATCACAAATTAACTAAAAAGAAAAACAATAAATATTAACTATTTTTATACTTATAAGTAACAAAAAAATCTTTTAATTACTTACTCTAGTAAGAACCTGGTTCATATGACTCTTCTGGTAACTGAAGTCGTACTCTCCTTCTTTTTCTTCTATTTCCTGTCGAGAGAGATCTTCATAAATTGGTTTTAACTGCTCCATCACTACTGTTGGAATACTGCCTGTATGATGGAAGCCTTTCAGTTTTTTCTGGGCTTTCGCTTTTTGCCACTTGCACCAACTATTTTCTCCTTTCGGACACAAATGAGGTTGAGGTGATTTATCTGTGGAGATTTTGTGGTAATAAGTGGCCCATATCGCATTGCTCATATCTTTCACTGAGTTCGCATTGCCCCTGATGGCATTACCATAGTAGGTGGTGAGCTGATCAATAACTTTACCAGTTAAGCGTCCCTGTCCTCCAATGGATTTTCCATCAGCTAACTTCTTCTTGCCAGAATTCTTCTTTAGATTTCTCAGCCTTGTACCCATTCGCTTTTGAACATGTCCAACACACTCCTTTTTTTCTACTATCAGTTCATCTCCATATGGTTTAACTTTACACAAATCACAGAAAACTTTTGAATCACCATCTCCAATGTAGCGATGATACTTTACACCATATTTTTCCATGGAACTTTTGAAAATTTCAATAATTCCATCCACTTCCATCTTTCCGGCACTTCCTTCATGGTTTGCTGAGCAATTGGCTTGATGGTCCGTGTACCAGTCTTCATATTCTTCTGTGCCCTCTTTATTTTCCCATTTCATGCAAGCTTTGCAGAAACTATTCTTGATAGAGATGTCAAGAATTTGTTGGGAACACAAACCAATCAAGCTTGTGATTCCTTGTAAAGAAGAGAATCCTCTCTTTCTCCAGGACCCGTCACCAGACACATCGAGCCCTACACTTCCAGCTGGTGTCAATTGTTTTTCTTTTTCCACTGCTTTTTGCATGGTGATAACTGCCACTTTTTCACATGCCTTACTTAACTCCTCATTGATATGGTCATAAAAACTGTGTGCCACTGGCGATGGTAGGTCCATGATACCACAGAAAGTCTCCAATCCTGCATGTCCTTGTCCAAGTGCACGCATAGCAAGTACACTACGTCTATTTACTTCATAAGCATTCCCACTACTTCCAACTTGTTTACTTGTATTGATGAGATTCATGCCATTGCAGTTTTTGCATACAATATTAATTTTTGCACACAATCCTCTAATGTCTCCTTCCGTCATTCGGATTTTTCCATGACACTTAGCACAAACAATTAACTTTTCAAGTTCATGAAACAAAATATCAATATCTATTATTCTGTTTCTTGTTGTTGCTGGACTTCTAGATATATCTGATTCTGAAATTTTGCTTGCAGATGTGCTTCTTTTTCTCTTTAGTGATGGGGCATTTTCTACTTTTCATCTAAATCCTTTATGTTTCTTTTTTCTTCCAAATGTTCTCTTCTTTGTAGATGGTCCTGGTGTTCGACCTCTATTGTCTGTATTCATGATTTTTCACAAATCACTACTTTACGTATCAAAATTAAATTGATACACAAAAGTCACTCCGAAAAAAACATTTAAAAATATAGCAAGTTTTAATTGCACAATGTAGCTAACCTACAGGCCAAATTTAAAAAAATTTTCCACACTGCTCTAGAGCGTATAATAGCTTATAATCAGGAAAAAATGTTTGTTTACTAAATAAATTGCATTGAGAAATGCAGATTCAATTACATTCAAAATAATTCAGTTTAAATTCCAGCGACCGCGGCACTGAAACAACATAAACATGCAGCTGGGATTTTGAACCACCTATGAGTATTTTACGTATAATACCTTTCTATAAGGAGAGTAAGGGCTCTTGCACGAATGGAGGAATAGCGAGGAATAACGCCTGGCAGCCAATCACAAGCAAGTTTTAAAAAGACGTGTTCCTTCTTATTCCTTCAAAAAGAAACAAGTCTTTTTAAAGCACACTTGTGATTGTTTGTCAGCCGTTATTACTCGCTATTCCTTTATTCGTGCAAGAGCCCTAAGAGTAAAATACACGAGATTTATACCTCAAGTTAAGTTTTTCTACAATGTTAATGTACATTACGTTATACATTTAGTATTGTATCGTGTATGCTGTGAAGTATAAAATAATATAAGATTAACAATAGTATTAATATCTAAAAGTGATATTTTGAGTAAAATCACTAAATATGCAAAAAAGTAACTTCACGGTTTTAGCTGTATTTTCTAAACGAAATTGAATTTCGAAATGCGGTTGGAAGCATCGTATTCAGCGGAAAATTTGCTATCAAAATATTAAATAAAAAAATAATCGATTTTTCGACCCGCTAACCATGGCTTGTCCCCTTAAGTTGGATAATTTGAAAAAAACACCTTTTCGGGGCTTCAATCCCAAGATTTTACTGTTACTCTTGTTTTTGGGCATCCATTTCCGAATAAAACAAAGTTATATATAATTATATATGATTTAAGTATAAATTATATATAATTATATATAATTTATATATAATCATATGTGGTTATATATTGATTTTGACCTTATATAAGCATAAATGATCATGTATGACCATATATATTTATATATGAATATATTATACACTTCTCCAAAGGGGTAGATAAAGCCCGTTTTTTTATATATAGAGGTTTATCGAGCCCGACTCTGTTATGCAGCCCGGGCTTCATAATATTATCAAGACCGACTCATACATCGGGGTTTATGGAGCCCGACCTAGAGTCACAATATCCAGAGAGCACTGAGAGAAACGTATGATTATGACAGCAATATTATAGGTGGCGCTACGATAAAAAACCGCAGCAGTCACAACTATTGTCTAATATAGCTGAATCAGCAATATTAATATCTTCGTGAACTGTATCGCCGTAATAGCGATGCGTATAGTGCAGATAAGTATTCAAGGTATACTTATGATACCAATGCGTGCTCTAATATATTGCAAATACACACTTAATCCACTTTGTTGAAGCCAATGGATGAATTTAATTATTAATATAATTGTTAAGTATCGTATACACACACACACACACACATACACACACACACACACGCACATATTATGTGTGTGTATTAAACAAATAAATAAAAATAAAAAAGTGTGCATGTGTGTGTGTGTGCGTGCGTGCGTGTGTGTGTGTGTGTGTGTGTATGTGTGTGTGTGTGTGTGTGTGTTAATAAATATTACTTGTGAATATAATTATGTATTTGAATTAATAAACAGTCAAAAAAATTAAGAATGCTATTTAGATCAAAGTAAATTAAATAATTTGCAAAATTTTATTTACAAAAATTTTATTCAGGATAAGTGTTACAAATTAGCTGTAAGATCGCAATATATACATTAGACATGATATCGCAAAAGTACATGCATCTTATTATTATTACACAGCAAACTTAATGGTTTTGGATTGGATAGAGTACTATAGTTGATGGCTTCACTAGTTTTACTTTCACCTATAACTTCGTATGCATACTCATGTGCATTAAATGCTGATATCAACTTATTATAAACAAACAGAAGTTCGTCTTTCCATAAAAATACGAATTTAATTAAACCAAAGATGATGCCATCGTTTCCTATATCAATAATTAAGACTGCGTCTGGTTTGTACGTACTACCATTTTTGGTAGCCCAATTAACAATATCTACTTGACAATTAATAAAAGAATTATTTTGCAACAAGTTTGTTGAAAGTTGTACAGGCAAATCTTTTAAATAATATTTTCTTGCAGGTCCATTCGTAGATGGTGGAATTAACTGTTTGTTAAAGAGCAAGTAACAAAGTTTTAATTGACTTTTTATTGCTATAGTTTCACAAATATTTCGTCTAGAACTACATACAACAGCAGCCATTTTACACTCCCTATGCTTGGACTCAAATCTCATGCACCATATGTTAACAAGAGGGCCGATTTCTTCCATAGCATGCGGTGCATGAGTCAGCAAATGTTCTTTAGGCTTAAACTGTCTTTTAAATATCAATTTAGTTAGAGAATTGTGTGATTGTATCAAAACTTTTAAATGTGTGATTGTTTCTTTTTGGACAGAACGCGCTGTTATAATAGCTAATATTTGCCTCAAAATCAGATAAATGTTCCATGCCGGATCGTCATCCGGTACCAGTTGACCAATCAAAACTCCAAAATGAGTGACGAAAATAAACACTTTTGAAGCCGGCATTCTTAATTCATTTTTTCGTATATCTTTTTCTTTTATTTTTGGAGGCTTATTGGAAGCTTCATTAGAACCCCAATTATATTGTGTCATTCGATTTTCAAGATCTAATAAGGTAAAGTAATTTTTTGTCCAAATAAAATATTTGATTAGATCAACCATATCGGTTTTGCAGACTCCTTCCAGGAGGTCATGCATTACGTCCATTGACCAGTTATCTGTAACATGAAAATCTTCGATATCGTGGAATACACATCTCTCTTGAATACCAGTTGCACTGACATCGTTTAGTTTAAGGTCTTCTTCATAAGATACTTTTGTTCTTAGATAAGTGGAGTCTTCTAATGTCGCTAACGACCTTAAGATTTTGTCCATTTTGCAAAACCGACAAGCAAAATTCGCGTTGAAACTCTCCACTAAACCAAAAAGACCATGAAGTCCTAAATTGTCACCAACAATTACTGCTAATTTGAAGAATAATGATACTTTTCCTTGCGGAAGATTCAAAGTCACTCCTTGTTTCTCTAAAAATTTTAATTCTCATATAAGTCACCTAAATACAGATAAATTCCCAAATTTCTGTCGATCTTTAGAAAAGAAAAGTAAGGCTTGAAAAATCGTATTTAAAGAAGACTGGTATTCAGGAGGAAAGCAGCCTACTGTGACGTACGTTCCACTCAATTTATGTTCTCCGGCATGTGTTCCAAGACCATTCCCTGTCTCATAATCGTCGTTAAACAATATTAAAGGTAGTATGTTTTTATTCTGATGATTTTTTATCCTTCGTTTCCACAGCTTACTCTGTATAATATTTGTGACAATGTTAGATTCATGCTCAAGCTTCTTTTTATAATTCATTACATCATCATAAACGCCCGCTATTTCAAACACTTTTTGAAGCATAGTTTTTAATGGAAAAAGATAGGCAAAAGCTTCAGAACTTTGAGTATTCTGTCTAGTATTACCATTCAAATCGCGTTTAAGACTTGCATAGGAATCATCAAGTTGAAATTTGACCGGTGTTAAATAATATCCTTTACTTTCCAAAAAAGATAAACGTTTATGTTCTGTATCAAACTTCTCAAATGATTCGCGAAAACATTCTGATAAATTCCTTTTAAACAGGTTATCTGAATCTGGTTCAGTAAGTGAGGAATCAATTGCCTTTTCAAATACATCGACACCTTTTAACATAATATCTTTCATAAAATCAAAAAAAATTTGAACATGTTTCCTTGACAAAGTAGATTTGCTATGCAAAGCTACTCTTTTATTTAATATTAGATTATCTAAGGCAGTGTGTACATTACTTATATCACTCATAGGTTCGGTTGCGTTCGTTGATTTCGATTGAGAACAGGTGGACTTTTCTTTTACTTCAAGATCGCATACATCAAATGGTTGCGGTGATTTTGTAACTTCAGTCTTCACATTTAACATACAATCAGATAAACTCTCACAATCCGCGACGTAATTACATGTAGATTGATTTTCAACAATTGCAATTTTATTGTGACATAAATGTACAGAATTAAAATGTTTTCTAAATGCATGAAAATCTGAAAAAATTCTGAAACAATCATTTTCTCCGCATCTGTACTTTGCTTTACCCTGTTTATTTTGAAAATGTAACTCAATAAGATGAAACTGTAAAATATCTAGACTGAATTTTTTTGCACACACAAAACAGAGTGCTATGATGATTGGAATGAAATGCTATAGATAAATAAATACGAATTTAAAATTTTATTCTATATTAATGATAGTAATAGTAATTTAAAACTGAACAGACTATCATAAATAATAACTTAATTCCTACAATAAGTACTTGAATTATCATTAAAAAATTTTCACGCACATTTGCGATGAGTTTATACAGTTATCAGTTTACTCAAAATAAACGAAAGTTGACATTTAAATATGAGTTTGAGTAACTGATCAACTGCCCAGATTACTTTCATTCCATACTGAGATTTTTAACAACTTTACATGCATTTCGTAAATCAGCAGTAAATGCCATGACATAAGGTATAGAAACATCTAATTCAGCCTTTATGTTAAAGATTCTATTTTGTATAACCATCCATGGATATACAGCTTCTTTTGGATATTGAAGCTGGAGCGCA
This sequence comes from Torymus aiolomorphi, assembly GCA_036365515.1. NCBI lineage: Eukaryota > Metazoa > Arthropoda > Insecta > Hymenoptera > Torymidae > Torymus > Torymus aiolomorphi. The sequence goes on from CM070875.1 coordinate 119,367,957, forward strand.
TAAAAACTCTTGAAAGTTACGTCGACCGCTTCCAAAGGCGAGTCCACACAGTATTTGACGTCATTAATCACGACGTAACATTTTTCAATATCTGATGTTCCTATAATCACAGGTATAGGTTTTTCACTGAGACCGTATTTTTGAAATTTCGATCTTCGGTTTAAAAGTTCAACGTTCATGATTTGTTCATCCTAAAATGAGAAAATGCTCAATTTATAGCAAAAGAATGTTTTAGTTGCAGATCGACATACTTTAAATTAAACATACTTCAACGTGAAGAATAAAACCGTTTTGAACTTCAAGTTTTGATGGTTTCCATGAATTTATTTTCGCTTGATTGCTGCATTCGTTGTCAATATTAGTAGCCTTTTTCTTTCTACCTTTGCACCCAGTTATCGCCGGTGGAGTGGGCCACCACTCCATAATTATTACCATTATATATATAATGGTAATAATTTTAACACTAGTACTTGCTTTAACACTGTATAATGATTTCATTAATTATTTATAGAGAAATTTTATTGGTAGCAGTATATTTAATTCAAGGTTTTTCTTATCTATTCACCATTATTATTTGGAACTTTTGATATTTCGTTTAGCAAGACTTTTATTTCAGGAGACTTTCTCCTTACTTCAATGTAGTCTAATATTTCTTTTTCAAATAAAGAATAGTCTGAGAATAAGCAGTTTGTTTTGTTAGGATACTGAGTAGCAAAATCAATTTTTATCTACAAGAAAAAGATACAATGTAAAATAATTGATAGAATATAATGTAAAATGTTGAAAAAAATCCATAGTGAATTGGCGTATATGGAAGGTCCAAATGCGAGTAACGAATAACAAATATAAACAAAATAAGAAAAGATTAAATTACATTACTTACAAGTTCATGACCCTTGAATACATGCCGTAAGATAGGAAAAGAATCTTTGTAATCATTGCTCTCATGAGAACTGAGCAAATCATGTATTCGTTTCTTCGAAGTGATAGTCCAATAATTTATGACTTGTTTCCAGGGGTCAATATTGCATTTCAACCATTCAATTTTTGTTTTAATTTCTTTTTCATCAATTTCTGAAATTGACAAAATATTAAAGTAATTTAATGCATCACATTATATTATTGCATAGCTATGCAAAAACTCACCTTCGTAAGTCAATTGTTCTCGAAATCCAAGACTCATCAAACGAGACTTATGGACTTGTCTTTTACGCCCTTGTCGTTTCTCATCTGGATTGCTCTTCACTAAAAAACCTCTGCATGTATTGTATTTGTCGTTAAGTTTTCCTTTAGCAACAGTTTTAGTTTTCGAGGCAGCATTATAATTGTAGGGAATATAGTACGTTGAAATTTCTTTAGTAGGAAATGTACTGTGCATTAATGATGCTAACTCCAGTAATCTAGTTGGAGGAATACTGCAAATAAACGAATAGTTATGTATGCACTAAAATTGCCATTACTGACATTCGTCAGTTAAAAAGTTTAATTTACAGTTTAATTTACAAATTAATTAACAAATTTAATTTAGTTTCAAATTAGTACATAAATGTAATTATGAAATTAATTAATAAATAATGTAAATAATATAAAGTTAGAATTAATAAATAAATTTAATTTAATTTTAATTAAGTAATTTAACTATGAATTTTAAGAAATTATATTAAAAGTCAAAATATGTTTACGAAGGCTGACAATATGGTTGTAAAAGCTACAAGTTTGTCTACGTATGCTAAAATTTGTCTACGTAGGCTAAAATTTCTCTACGAAGGCTAAAATTTGTCTACGAAGGCTAACATTTGTCTATGTAGGCTACAATTTGTCTACGAAGGTTAAACTTTGTCTACGAAGGCTAACATTTGATTACGAAGGATAAAAAGTTTCTTCGAAAGCCATAATGCTTCTTCGCAATATAAAATAATGGTATGGAAAGCAAAGTAAGTCTCCGGAGATAAAAAGTGATAAACTTTAAACTTACAGTAATTTCTCATGAGCACGAATTTCCACGTCAATCAAAATTTCTGATAACTGATTACTTTGTAAATCAGAAAAAAATTTCTCCCTTTGATAGTGTGTCAGTAGACAAACACCAATGACTTGTTCTTAGTGTCAGAAAATGTCGGTTATACGAGCCTCCTTTATTGGACTTAGATCAGCATGCTCAATTATGTCGAATCTACTCTCATCGATGATAGAGATATCAATACCTTGAATGACGACAGATTCAGCAATTGTATCTATAAAAAAAGTAAGGTCTATTAAACTTAAAGCCATACATCTGGTATATAAGTTAGACAAATATTCTTACCATCTATTAGATTTGAATTTTGAAAATCTGGATGAAAACGTGCTCCTTCTGAGTTCGTTTCAAGTGGTTGGCTGTTATCAATAAGTATCTGAAAAATTATAAAAGTAATACATCAGATCAGAGAGAAGGAATGAAAAAAAAAATGAAAACATGTTGATATAGAAAGCTACAGCTACAATATACTATATGAAATATATAAAAATTAATGCAAATTAAAATGTGAACTTAATAATACATTCTTCAAAAAAGTGTCACAGCTTTCTTCCTCGAATTCTTCCTTCCACTTGGCTAAAAACTTCGACTGTGGCCCAGCTTTTGTAATAAGCGACTTGATGACTTCGTGACTTAAGCACGAAAACGAGTCCCTATCTACTTCTTCATCTGAAATATCAGTGAACGCACACACACACATACATCAAACAATTTACTCAACTTCAATAATTCAGCAATTTGTTACGCAATACTTGCAGTACAAAAGTCGAATGTTGATTTTAGATTTTAAGGTTATGGGCTATTTTTGCCGCTCCGTTCTATACACAATACAGATACACGTAAGCTTAACTAACCTTTGAATTTCTCCACATAAGCGGCAAATCCCCAGTCTGTCAGTTTTAATTTAGTCCACTCGTCCATCGTTAAAAACAATTAATAATGATTAATTAATTTGTTGTGCGTTGGCGGCCAGAAGATCTGCAGCTCACACTAAATACGCTTACGACGATGCGAATTTTCCACATCCACTATACATTCTCGCTGTGGTACGGATTTATATTGCTGATCCAACTATATTAATCTCAAGTTAGGTTGGCTATGAATATTTCAGTCACTGTAATTATATGTATCGTCAGCGTAACCGTATACATAGTCACAGTGACAAAACATTCGCTAGCTGAATCGGACACGGTAAATCTTGTTGCGATAGAGATTTGTATTTTCACTATAGTAAAATGCATAGGTAAATCAGCTATACTGAAGTAGCTGTGTATTTATATTGTTCTCGTACCTATCTGTTTTTTTCAGTGAGGGATTACCTCTTTAGTCACTTGTATACCAACTCTGGTTGAAAGGTATTAAGGGCTGGATAAACCCCGATAGGTGTATATATTATAACTATATATTGTCAGATAAAACCATATATAAATGCGTGATGTAGCATCAAAAATTTTTCACATATATGATGATATACAGTTTTTATTGTTTTTATTGTTTTTGTACATGACAATATACGACTATTTATTAACACACACACACACACACACACACACACACACACACACACACACACTCACTCACACACACACACGCACACACACACACACACACACACACACACACACACACACACACACACACACACACACACACACACACACACACACGCGCACGCGCACACGAACACGCACACGCACGCACGCACGCACGCACACATATATCTTACTATACTATATAGTTGTAAGCATTTCTAAAAAAAAATTTCTAAAAAATTTTTCGCCATATCGAATTCACTATTTTCAAATTTTTATTGTGGATCTAACTGTGGATTCCGATTAACGACTTCAAGAACCCATTTTCAGGAAAAAAATAATTGCCAAAAAAATATACCTAATTCATTTGTGATAGGGGTGGTTTACCACCTCTTAAGAGGTTGTTTCGCGAAGAATGCCCAAACACACCAACTGTTATTTATTGTAGTTGGCAAAAATAATGTTTTGACCTATTTTTAATTATTTTATGAATTCTCACAACAAAAATTATTCTTAAAAAAACACAATTTCACCCTCTAAAAAATAAGGGATGCAATCCTTAATGTTCATACTACCACGGATTTCTTGGTTTTTTAATAAGAAACTCTTTCCATTTCGTTTCGTTAAAAAAAGTTAAGTAGAAGCCGAGATAAATCAAAAAAACGTTTCTTGGGTGTAAATTTTAGAGGTGATTTTAACCCTAATAAAGCGTTTCTCAGCCGTTAAAAAAAATGGTTTCATGAATCTCGCATGGAGGTCTACTTTTTAATATGGGTTTGGAATTTTTCTGAATTTGACAATTCGGGTACTTTCGTTGCCAGTATACTATGACTAAGATGCAGCTTTATGATGTTCTAACTCCTAGCTGGGGTCAGAAGACAGTGGCAATCAATTTTCCTCTGTTTTCTGACGACCAGCTAGAGTGGACAACCTTCAAAGGAATGTTTAATGCCTTGATGCATAATGACCCAATCATCCTACTATTCCTAGAACTACAGTGCCTTCTGCGGTCACTAACTGAAGACGCGGCCAACATGATCAAGAATGTTCGTGTTACCTCTGGAAATTATACAACGGCCTGCCAAACGACCATCGACAAGTACAATACTAAAAATTTATCAATTGAAGCTAATGGCCGAATATTTTTTAAGTTAATTAATAAATGAAGCTAATGGCTATTACGGGCAATCGATAAAGGATAAGGAAGGTGCCTAACTTATCAATCATCGATTTTATTCTTTTTACATGTGTATACTTACACATCTCTAATTATTCTAAGCTATTAGAGTAAAGCATTCAAGGATATTAATGCACAAATATTTTAATAATTTTAAAGTGCAGTCAAGAATTTTTAAACTACGAGGAAAGGAAACGTAAACGTATAGGATGAAAAAATGAGAACGAAAAAAATAACGGCCCAGGTCGCGATCGAACCGACAACCTTCTGCATACCGGGCAGCTACGCTACCATTTGCGCCACTGGGATGACGATTCTATCAGGACCCTAACCGCTTCTTAATCGTTCTCAATGTTTTTTTTATCCCCCCCCCCCCCCCCCGTCAGCGTTATTAAGCCAAAGCAGACAATGCTAATTTATCAATTGAAGCTAATGCCCGAATATTTTTTATGATAATTAATAAATGAAGCTAATGGCTATTACGGGCAATCGATAAAGAATAAGGAAGGTGCCTAACTTATCAATCGTCGATTTTATTCTTTTTACATGTGTATACTTACACATCTCTAATTATTCTAAGCTATTAGAGTAAAGCAGCCAAGGATATTAATGCACAATTATTTTAATTATTTTAAAGTGCAGTCAAGAATTTTTAAAGGATGAGGAAAGGAAAGATAAACATATAGGATGAAAAAATGAGAACGAAAAAAATAACGGCCCAGGTCGGGATCGAACAAACATCCTTCTGCATACCGGGCAGCTACGCTACCATTTGCGCCACTGGGATGACGATTCTATCAGGACCCTAACCGCTTCTTAATCGTTCTCAATTTTTTTTTTTTATTTCCCCAATACCCCCCCGTCTGCGTTATTAAGCCAAAGCAGACAAAGTTAATTTATCAATTGAAGCTAATGCCCGAATATTTTTTATGTTAATTAATAAATGAAGCTAATGGCTATTACGGGCAATCAATAAAGGATAAGGAAGGTGCCTAACTTATCAATCGTCGATTTTATTCTTTTTACATGTGTATACTTACAAATCTCTAATTATTCTAAGCTATTAGAGTAAAGCAGTCAAGAATATTAAATCACAATTATTTTAATAATTTTAAAGTGCAGTCAAGAATGTTTAAAGGCTGAAGAAAGGAATTGTAAACGTATAGGATGAAAAAATGAGAAAGAAAAAAATAACGGCCCAGGTCCTGATCCAACCGACAAATTTCTGCATACCGGGCAGCTACGCTACCATTTGCGCCACTGGGATGACGATTCTATCAGGAACCTAACCGCTTCTTAATCGATCTCAATTTTTTTTTTTTATTTCCCCAACACCCCCGCGTCTGCGTTATTAAGCCAAAGCGGACAAAGTTTATTTATCAATTGAAGCTAATGCCAAAATATTTTTTATGTTAATTAATAAATGAAGCTAATGGCTATTACGGGCAATCAATAAAGGATAAGGAAGATGCCTAACTTATCAATCGTCTATTTTATTCATTTTACATGTGCATACTTACATTTCTCTAATTATTCTAAGCTTTTAGGGTAAAGGAGTCAAGGATATTAAATCACAATTATTTTAATAATTTTAAAGTGCAGCCAACAATGTTTAAAGGCTGAAGAAAGGAATTGTAAACGTATAGGATGAAAAAATGAGAAAGAAAAAAATAACGGCCCAGGTCCTGATCCAACCGACAAACTTCTGCATACCGGGCAGCTACGCTACCATTTGCGCCACTGGGATGACGATTCTATCAGGACCCTAACCGCTTCTTAATCGTTCTCAATTTTTTTTTTCCCAACACCCCCCCGTCTGCGTTATTAAGCCAAAGCAGACAATGCTTTCTGATCAATTGAACCTAATGCCCGAATATTTTTTATGTTAATTAATAAATGAAGCTAATAGCTATTACGGGCAATCAATAAAGGATAAGGAAGATGCCTAACTTATCAATCGTCTATTTTTTCATTTTACATGTGTATACTTACACATCTCTAATTATTCTAAGCTATGAGAGTAAAGCAGTCAAGGATATTAATGCACAATTACTTTAATAATTTTAAAGTGCAGTCAAGAATTTTTAAAGGATGAGGAAAGGAAAGGTAAACGTATAGGATGAAAAAATGAGAACGAAAAAAATAACGGCCCAGGACGGCATCGAACCAACATCCTTCTGCATACCGGGCTGCTACGCTACCATTTGTGCCACTGGGATGATGATTCTATCAGGACCCTAACCGCTTCTTAATCGTTCTCAATTTTTTTTCATTATTTCCCCAACACCCACCCGTCTGCGTTATTAAGCCAAAGCAGACAATGTTAATTTATCAATTGAAGCTAATACCCGAATATTTTTTATGTTAATTAATAAAGGAAGCTAATGGCTGTTACGGGCAACCGATAAAGGATAAGGAAGGTGCCTAAATTATCAATCATAGATTTTATTCTTTTTACATGTGTATACTTACACATCTCTAATTATTCTAAGCTATTACAGTAAAGCAGTCAAGGATATTAATGCACAATTATTTTAATAATTTTAAAGTACAGTCAAGAATTTTTAAAGGATTTGGAAAGGAAAGGTAAACGTATAGGATGAAAAAATGAGAACGAAAAAAATAACGGTTCAGGTCGGGATCGAACCGACAAGCTTCTGCATACCGGGCAGCTACGCTACCATTTGCGCCACTGGGATGACGATTCTATCAGGACCCTAACCGCTTCTTAATCGTTCTCAATTTTTTTTTATTTCCCCAACACCCCCCCTCCACCGTCTGCGTCATTAAGCCAAAGCAGACAATGTTAATTTATCTATTGAAGCTAATGCCCGAATATTTTTTATGTTAATTAACAAATGAAGCTAATGGCTATTACGGGCAATCGATAAAGGATAAGGAAGGTGCCTAACTTATCAATCATCGATTTTATTCTTTATACATGTGTTTACTTACACATCTCTAATTATTCTAAGCTATGAGATTAAGCAGTCAAGGATATTAATGCACAATTATTTTAACAATTTTAAAGTGCAGTCAAGAATTTTTAAAGGTAGAGGAAAGGAAAGGTAAACGTATAGGATGAAAACATGAGAACGAAAAAAATAACGGCCCAGGACGGGATCGAACCAACATCCTTCTGCATACCGGGCTGCTACGCTACCATTTGTGCCACTGGGATGACGATTCTATCAGGACCCTAACCGCTTCTTAATCGTTCTCAATTTTTTTTCTTTATTTCCCCAACACCCACCCGTCTGCGTTATTAAGCCAAAGCAGACAATGTTAATTTATCAATTGCGGCTAATACCCGAATATTTTTTATGTTAATTAATAAAGGAAGCTAATGGCTATTACGGGCAATCGATAAAGGATAAGGAAGTTGCCTAAATTATCAATCATAGATTTTATTCTTTTTACATGTGTATACTTACACATCTCTAATTATTCTAAGCTATTAGAGAAAAGCAGTCAAGGATATTAATGCACAATTATTTTAATAATTTTAAAGTGCAGTCAAGAATTTTTAAAGGATTTGGAAAGGAAAGGTAAACGTATAGGATGAAGAAATGAGAACGAAAAAAATAACGGCTCAGGTCGGGATCGAACCGACAAGCTTCTGCATACCGGGCAGCTACGCTACCATTGGCGCCACTGGGATGACGATTCTATCAGAACCCTAACAGCTTCTTAATCGTTCTCAATTTTTTTTTTTATTTCCCCAACACCCCTCCTCCACCGTCTGCGTCATTAAGCCAAAGCAGACAATGTTAATTTATCAATTGAAGCTAATGCCCGAATATTTTTTATGTTAATTAATAAATGTAGCTAATGGCTATTACGGGCAATCGATAAAGGATAAGGAAGGTGCCTAAGTTATCAATCATCGATTTTATTCTTGTTACATGTGTATACTTACACATCACTAATTATTCTAAGCTATTAGAGTGAAGCAGTCAAGGATATTAATACACAATTATTTTAATAATTTTAAAGTGCAGTCAAGAATTTTTGAAGGATGAGAAAAGGAAAGGTAAACGTATGGGATGAAAAAATGAGAACGAAAAAAATAACAGCCCAGGTCGGCATCGAACCTGCAAGCTTCTGCATACCGGGCTGCTAGGCTACCATTTGTGCCACTGGGATGACGATTCTATCAGGAACCTAACCGCTTCTTAATCGTTCTCAATTTTTTTTCTTTATTTCCCCAACACCCACCCGTCTGCGTTATTAAGCCAAAGCAGACAATGTTAATTTATCAATTGAAGCTAATACCCGAATATTTTTTATGTTAATTAATAAAGGAAGCTAATGGCTATTACCGGCAATCGATAAAGGATAAGGAAGGTGCCTAACTTGTCAATCATCGATTTTATTCTTTATAAATGTGTTTACTTACACATCACTAATTATTCTAAGCTATGAGAGTAAAGCAGTCAAGGATATTAATGCACAATTATTTTAACAATTTTAAAGTGCAGTCAAGAATTTTTAAAGGATGAGGAAAGGAAAGGTAAACGTATAGGATGAAAAAATGAGAACGAAAAAAATCACGGCCCAGGACGGGATCGAACCAACATCCTTCTGCATACCGGGCTGCTACGCTACCATTTGTGCCACTGGCATGGCGATTCTATCAGGACCCTAACCGCTTCGTAATCGTTCTAATTTTTCTTCTGTATTTCCCCAACACCCACCAGTCTGCGTTATTAAGCCAAAGCAGACAATGTTAATTTATCAATTGAGGCTAATACCCGAATATTTTTTATGTTAATTAATAAAGGAAGCTAATGGCTATTACGGGCAATCGATAAAAGATAAGGAAGGTGCCTAAATTATCAATCATAGATTTTATTCTTTTTACATGTGTATACTTACATTTCTCTAGTTATTCTATGCTTTTAGAGTAAAGCAGTCAAGGATATTAAATCACAATTATTTTAATAATTTTAAAGTGCAGTCAATAATGTTTAAAGGCTGAAGAAAGGAATTGTAAACGTATAGGATGAAAAAATGAGAACGAAAAAAATAACGGCCCAGGACGGCATCGAACCAACATCCTTCTGCATACCGGGCTGCTACGCTACCATTTGTGCCACTGGGATGACGATTCTATCAGGACCCTAACCGCTTCTTAATCGTTCACAATTTTTTTTCTTTATTTCCCCAACACCCACCCGTCTGCGTTAGTAAGCCAAAGCAGACAATGTTAATTTATCAATTGAAGCTAATGCTCAAATATTTTTTATGTTAATTAATAAATGTAGCTAATGGCTATTACGGGCAATCGATAAAGGATAAGGAAGGTGCCTAAGTTATCAATCATCGATTTTATTCTTGTTACATGTGTATACTTACACATCACTAATTATTCTAAGCTATTAGAGTAAAGCAGTCAAGGATATTAATGCACAATTATTTTAATAATTTTAAAGTGCAGTCAAGAATTTTTGAAGGATGAGAAAAGGAAAGGTAAACGTATAGGATGAAAAAATGAGAACGAAAAAAATAACAGCCCAGGTCGGCATCGAACCTGCAAGCTTCTGCATACGCGGCTGCTAGGCTACCATTTGCGCCACTGGGATGACGATTCTATCAGAACCCTAACCGCTTCTTAATCGTTCTTAATTTTTTTTTTATTTCCCCAACACCCACCGTCTGCGTCATTAAGCCAAAGCAGACAATGTTAATTTATCAATTGAAGCTAATGTCCGAATATTTTTTATGTTAATGAATAAATGAAGCTAATGGCTATTACGGGCAATCGATAAAGGATAAGGAAGGTGCCTAACATATCAATCATCGATTTTATTCTTTTTACATGTGTATACTTATAAATTTCTAATTATTCGAAGCTATTAGAGTAATGCAGTCAAGGATATTAATGCACAATTATTTTAATAATTTTAAAGTACTGTCAAGAATTTTTAAAGGATTTGGATAGGAAAGGTAAACGTATAGGATGAAAAAATGAGAACGAAAAAAATAACGGCTCAGGTCGGGATCGAACCGACAAGCTTCTGCATACCGGGCAGCTACGCTACCATTTGCGCCACTGGGATGACGATTCTATCAGGACCCTAACCGCTTCTTAATCGTTCTCAATTTTTTTTTTATTTCCCCAACACCACCCCGTCTGCGTTATTGAGCCAAAGCAGACAATGTTAATTTATCAATTGAAGCTAATGCCCGAATATTTTTTATGTTAATTAATAAATGAAGCTAATGGCTATTACGGGCAATCGAACAAGAAAGAGGAAGGTGCCTAACTTATCAATGATCGGCTTTATTCTTTTAACATGTGTATTCTTACACATCTCTAATTATTCTAAGCTATTAGAGTAAAGCAGTCAAGGATATTAAAGCACAATTATTTTAATAATTTTAAAGTGTAGTCAAGAATGTTCAAAGGATGAGGAAAGGAAAGGTAAACGTAAAGGATGAAAAAATGAGAAGGAAAAAAATGACGGCCCAGGTCGGGATCGACCCGACAACCTTCTAGATACCAGGCATCTATGCTACAATTTGCGCCACTGCGATGACGATTCTATCAGGACCCTAACCGCTTCTTAATCGTTCTCAATTTTTTTTTTATTTCCCCAACACCACCCCTTCTGCGTTATTAAGCCAAAGCAGACAATGTTAATTTATCAATTGAAGCTAATGCCCGAATATTTTTTATGTTAATTAATAAATGAAGCTAATGGCTATTACGGGCAATCGAACAAGAAAGAGGAAGGTGCCTAACTTATCAATGATCGGCTTTATTCTTTTTACATGTGTATTCTTACACATCTCTAATTATTCTAAGCTATTAGAGTAAAGCAGTCAAGGATATTAAAGCACAATTATTTTAATAATTTTAAAGTGTAGTCAAGAATGTTTAAAGGATGAGGAAAGGAAAGGTAAACGTAAAGGATGAAAAAATGAGAAGGAAAAAAATAACGGCCCAGGTCGGGATCGACCCGACAACCTTCTAGATACCGGGCATCTATGCTACAATTTGCGCCACTGGGATGACGATTCTATCAGGACCCTAACCGCTTCTTAATCGTTCTCAATTTTCTTTTTTTATTTCACCAACACCCTCCCGTCTGCGTTATTAAACCAAAACAGAGAATGTTAATTTATCAATTGAAGCTAATGCCCGAGTATTTTTTATGTTAATTAATAAATGAAGCTAATGGCTATTACGGTCAATCGTTAAAGGATAAGGAAGGTGCCTAATTTATCAATCATTGATCTTATTCTTTGTACATGTGTATTCTTACACATCTCTAATTATTCTAAGCTATTAGAGTAAAGCAGTCAAGGATATTAAAGCACAATTATTTTAATAATTTTAAAGTGTAGTCAAGAATTTTTAAAGGGTGAGGAAAGGAAAGGTAAACGTATAGGATGAAAAAATGAGAACGAAATAATAACGGCCCAGGTCGGGATCGAACCGACAACCTTCTGCATACCGGGCAGCTACGCTACCATTTGCGCCACTGGGATGACGATTCCATCAGGACCCTAATCGCTTCTTAATCGTTCTCAATTTTTTTTTTTTATTTCCCCAACACCCCCCCGTCTGCGTTATTAAGCCAAAGCAGACAATGTTAATTTATCAGTTGAAGCTAATGCCCGTTATTTTTTTCGTTCTCATTTTTTCATCCTATACGTTTACCTTTCCTTTCCTCATCCTTTAAAAATTCTTGACTGCACTTTAAAATTATTAAGATAATTGTGCATTAATATCCTTGACTGCTTTACTCTAATAGCTTAGAATAATTGGAGATGTGTAAGTATACACATGTAAGAAGAATAAATTGATGATTGGTAAGTTAGGTACCTTCCTTATCCTTTATCGATTGCCCGTAATAGCCATTAGCTTCATTTATTAGTTAACACAATACTAAAAAGGTTGTCGTCTCATCACATATGGCTAACATCATATCTTGCCCACCTATCGCAAAAAGGGGAATTGAGGAGCTCAATAGAATCTTACATCTCATGGATAATTTTAAGCAAGCCTTAGATACCCTTGTCATCCCCCCAGCGCAGATGAGAAGCTCGTGGATTGGCCACCCCTTCGCTTCCGAATTGGATTCCACAACCATAATCGACTGGCCAAGGGGATTAGATTTTTACCATCCGGGAGTATAGCCGTTTGTGACTTCTTGGTCAGAAAGGATCGCACCCACTTGCAGGCTGTATCGGAGAACTCCAGTTCATGCAGCTTATCGATGAATACAGCAACGTTCATCATGTCAAAAGTTGTAGAGGAATCGATGATCAAGAAGAGAGTGATAGATATAGATTCGATTGAAGCCCCTCCGAACGGCGGACTGGTGAATGTCTAACATTCCCTTCATCGAGATATAAGATAACATTTTCTTGACGGTGAGTCATTCGAAAATTTTTGAAATTGCGCAAAGAATGCTAATAGTCCTAAGATCGGAGAGAGTGACTACTGCCTTTATTATAGCTAGTGCTCGAACTAAGACCTGCTTCCATGACGCCGGAAGGCTCTAGACTGTAACAAAAAAAAAAAAATATGAATGTATAAGCAAATTATAACGGGGCAGTCTTTCATATTTCGTAGCTGAATAGCATCAGAGCATGTCGTTAGAGCATGCCGAGTTGACTGCCTCGACAATATCAGATGCTTCGACATGGTTAATGTAGCAACACTCCTCAGGTGCAATTTTGACAGTCGGGCATTCACAGATGCTGAGTAAATTATTCGCAGCATTTACAAAATGGGCGTTGAAGGCCCCAGCATCAAATAGTAGCGGAGAATCATCATTGGATTTTGCGAGACCGAGGTTACTTATTGTTTTCTACATATCTTTGGAATTCGAGGCTTTCTGCAGCTTAGATTTAGAAACTGATGTTTCGCATTTCTGATTTCGGTCTGTACACAATTACGGAGGTGTTTATAGAGAGTGTGAGTGACTGGATCTTCCCACTTTTTAAACGGTCTCTGTGCTTTGTTTCGATCGGCGATGATATGCTTGATATGCAGAGTGAGTCATGCAAAATAGTTCTCCTTCGGAATGAAGGTGCGAACGGGAGCGTGAACACCATACACGGATAACATATCACCAGTAAGGTATTGGACTTCAACTAGTGCCCGCCAGTCCAGATAAGAAAGGTTGCTCAGAAGATGGCCGAAACGACATGATTTGAACCAACGCCGAGAGATGGTTCCTGGATTCCATTTCGGAACTGGAAAGGCAAGAGTCGCAAACACAAGATCGTATGTTGAGATAAAAGGTCAGTGTTCCTGTTTGTTAGCTGATCGTAAGGAACGGTCCAAGATACAAATACGATCGATGGCAGTGTGAGTGTTAGCCTGACGATGAATGGTAGTGCTAAAAGGGTCTCCGCTAAGGTGAAAGATGCTCAGAAATTCACGAAAAATTTTCAAAGATGTGGAGGGTCTGAGCAAGTCGACGTTAAAATCACCCACAATCATAACATAATCAAACGTACAACTGTAGTTAAAAAAGGCTTCTTCCACATCGGAACAGAAGCAAGCGTCCGGGGGGCTGTAGGTGATATAACGCAGTAGTTTAGAAGGGCCTAGCATTAGTTCCACGAATAATATTTCAGGCCTCTTAACAGACTCAAGATTTTGGACTGAATGGAAGACTAATTCGGCCGTGATTGATTCGTGTACTTACATAGCCTAACCCAATGCGATCAAGGCGAGAGAGCTTGTACTTGGGCCTGTTGACAATCTGAGACGCGGTTTGGAGCTTGAAAAAAGATCATACACGTCATGGAGATAGGGTGACATCGATTCTCCATTCGTGTCGCAGAAATTAATGTTACGAGAGACATGGCCGTTGGAGGCAGTAATACGAGCCTGATTCGCTATGGTTGATTGAAGCAGATTTTTGCAGTAGTTTGACACGGTAAAATGGATACTTGAGCCTATCATAAGACGAATGCTTAGTACCGTTCTGAACGCTAGCTTGACAATTTATGCAACATAACACCGACTTATTGGGGTAATCACTCGAAAGGTGCATGAGAGCACAAAAACCACAACATTTTGTGTTTTAACCAGTCTTTAGCTATATGGCCAAACTCATGACAGTTAAAGTATTGTACTAGACTAATGCGATTGACCCACCGACATGACTGCCACCCGATGTACACGTGACTCGCATTACAAAGTATCTATCTATAATCAAGTCGAATATTCACAAAACAAGAACGAAAATTCTTTCATTCACCCACCGAAAGAAGATAAAGAATTTTGAAGTCGTCATGTACATGTTCTGGAAAATTCTCCTTATGCACCACCAAATGAATATCATTGCAACTAAGCTCGTTCGGTATCTCCTGAATTATTATGCGGGGATTTCTTTTAATGCAGACTTTTGTCGCTAAGCCAGCTTCACCCAGCCGGGTGCAATGTTTCAGCTGTTTGGAATTACTCGAATCGCCTTTCAGCATGATATACTTGTTTGACCCGAGGATGATAGACTTGTTCGACCCGGAAAAGAAAGAGAAAGAGAGAGAGCCAGTGGAATCGTTGTGTGCGCAGGTAATCGGGGCAGGCGAGATTTATATTCGTGCGAAATACCGTGTCGCATTTTTACAGCAATTATTAATTAATATAATAAAACTTTCTTAAAAGATCTTTAAATTACCAGCATTTTCTTTTTTTCATTTTTTAATTATCTTCACTCTGTCATTTATTATTAAGGAAAATGTGCTCGTAACTCTTTAATTAATGTCTCAAGAAATATTTGTATATTTTTATGGGCTTAAAATTTTAACCACTTATATTTATTGGTACATACATCCCACTCTCTGATATATATATATATATATATATCCCTCACACACACACACACACACACACACACACACACACACACACACACACGCGCGCGCGCTCACGTACACACGCACGCACACGCACCCACGCACGCACGCACACTCACACACTCACGTATATGGGTATTAGAAAATTGGGTACTGTATTTTAATTGGTACATAATCCCCCTCTCCTCCCACACACACACTCGTATCTATGGCCATGAGAAAAGTGGTGTATTGACATTTCAAACTTTTATTTTCGACAAATCTATATTAGTGTTTGAAAGATACTTATGGATCAGGATGGGGCTTTTTTAATACAAAAAAAGAGACTTGATCTTTTTTTCTGTAAATGCTTCAAAGCGACGTTTCGTCGGCTTGGTCTGCCGACCTCTTCAGGCTAGATGTTTATTAAATAAAAATACAGAATTACAAATCACGTATCACATTCGGTAAAAAAACCAATGATATATAAAAAAAGGAAACGAACCCTATTTACCTTAAACGTTGGCACAAGTCAACGAGTCAAAATTTATAACGATGTACAGTCATATTAACACTTACGGCTAGTGGCAAAGAACATTAACGTACATATCAATTTATACACAACGCTATCAAAATAGACGAAAGTATTGAAGTAGTCAATCATAACAAAAACAATCATGACGTTAGCAGTTAAAATTTCGAAAGTAAAGGAAAATAAATGCGGTTAAGTGTATAAATATCCTCTTTCTTGTTTATACTGTGTTTGTTACATTTTATATGTATCATTTCCGATAAGAGTCTTTTTTTATAATTCCGCTCAATGTCTATAATTTTTGTGTCGTCCCAATTAAATTCATGATTCAAACTATTTTTGTGGGTGTGTACTACGGACTCGATGTTTTTGTTTTTCTTATGTTCATTGATTCTTGTTTTTAAAGAACGTTTGGTTTCACCAATGTACGTAGCTGGGCAATTTTTACAAGTAAATTTGTACACCACACCTGTTTGATCCCATTTGTCAGACTTATCTTTCCCCAATTTAATCACGGAGTTCATACTTTTATTCACTGTGGGAATCGTGGTAATATTGTATTGCTTAAAAATTGAAGAAATTCTTTCGTAATTGTTAGTGAACGGTAATTGAATCTTAGGCATTTTTTGGAACATTGATTTTTTATGTGTGTTTTTGTTGATGAATTTTGATTTATATTTTAGATACTGTAGACGTGTTTTAATATTTTTATCAATGAAAGTAGAAGGATACTCATTAAGAATTAAGATATTCTTAATTTTTTTCAAATTCTCGAAATGAAATCGCTTGTCTGAAAGTACAATCGCTCTGTCAGTTAAGTTATAGATGATATTTCTTTTTTGCTTGATTGGATGTTTTGAAAGAAAATTGATTACTCTACTT
Source organism: Torymus aiolomorphi (assembly GCA_036365515.1). Lineage (NCBI taxonomy): Eukaryota > Metazoa > Arthropoda > Insecta > Hymenoptera > Torymidae > Torymus > Torymus aiolomorphi. The sequence continues at coordinate 119,384,903 of CM070875.1, forward strand.
GAAGAAGTTGGCTTTTGATACCAATTTGTACTAATTCTATTGTTTTCTTTAATTAATGTCATATCTAAAAAGCTAATACTATTATTATTTTCTATTTCATATGTGAATTGTAAACTTTTGTGGTATGAATTAAAAATGGAAACTACCAGATCAATGTGTTCTCTTTTTATGCACATAATAGTGTCATCAACATATCTATAATAAAAAAGTGGTACACCATTATATTTATTCTTCAAGGTTTGTAAACACATTTTTTCCAAATCATCCATAACAATATCAGCAAAGAGTGGAGAGATTGGGGAACCCATCGGTGTACCGTATATTTGTTTGTAAACCTTGTTATTGAAAGAGAAGTAAGTGTTGTCATATAAGAAACGGATACACTTTTTTATTTCATCTATGGGAATTAAACATTTGTTCATGATAGAACGCACGCGTTTATCGATACTGTCACATACAAGCTCCACCGGAATGCTAGTAAATAACGATTTGACATCTAAAGATAATAAAATGTGCTCATCCTGTAATTTGAAATTCTTTAATTTAACTTTTAGTTCAAAACTATTATTGATGTGGGATTCCGGTAACTTAATTGAATCTTTTAATTCTTTATAAATAATTTCGGCTAAAAGGTGAGTAGGACTATTTACTAGTGATATGATCGGGCGAAGTGGCGCATTTTCCTTGTGTATTTTTGGCAGGCCGTAACCTTTTGCTAAAGTTGTGTTCGTGAGAGTTAGTTGATTTTTATGGTATCTATCAGATAAAAACTCGTTATTGTTAAGATTATTAAGTATTACTTTAGTATCTAATCTTAATTTACTAAGCGGGTTTCTACTGACATTAATATAAGTATTTTGGTCCGACAAAAGTTCAAGCATTTTTGAGGTGTAATCAGATTTATTTAGACAAACAGTCACATTGCCTTTATCAGCTTTTGTGAACATTATATTAGGATTATTTTTTAAAAATTTTTTGGAAGCTATTAGTTTTTTGGTGAAATTACGTTCTTCTGTCGAAATCACAGGATGAGCACATTTTATTATCTTTAGATGTCAAATCGTTATTTACTAGCATTCCGGTGGAGCTTGTATGTGACAGTATCGATAAACGCGTGCGTTCTATCATGAACAAATGTTTAATTCCCATAGATGAAATAAAAAAGTGTATCCGTTTCTTATATGACAACACTTACTTCTCTTTCAATAACAAGGTTTACAAACAAATATACGGTACACCGATGGGTTCCCCAATCTCTCCACTCTTTGCTGATATTGTTATGGATGATTTGGAAAAAATGTGTTTACAAACCTTGAAGAATAAATATAATTGTGTACCACTTTTTATTATAGATATGTTGATGACACTATTATGTGCATAAAAAGAGAACACATTGGTCTGGTAGTTTCCATTTTTAATTCATACCACAAAAGTTTACAATTCACATATGAAATAGAAAATAATAATAGTATTAGCTTTTAGATATGACATTAATTAAAGAAAACAATAGAATTAGTACAAATTGGTATCAAAAGCCAACTTCTTCAAGTAGAGTAATCAATTTTCTTTCAAAACATCCAATCCAGCAAAAAAGAAATATCATCTATAACTTAACTGACAGAGCGATTGTACTTTCAGACAAGCGATTTCATTTCGAGAATTTGAAAAAAATTAAGAATATCTTAATTCTTAATGAGTATCCTTCTACTTTCATTGATAAAAATATTAAAACACGTCTACAGTATCTAAAATATAAATCAAAATTCATCAACAAAAACACACATAAAAAATCAATGTTCCAAAAAATGCCTAAGATTCAATTACCGTTCACTAACAATTACGAAAGAATTTCTTCAATTTTTAAGCAATACAATATTACCACGATTCCCACAGTGAATAAAAGTATGAACTCCGTGATTAAATTGGGGAAAGATAAGTCTGACAAATGGGATCAAACAGGTGTGGTGTACAAATTTACTTGTAAAAATTGCCCAGCTACGTACATTGGTGAAACCAAACGTTCTTTAAAAACAAGAATCAATGAACATAAGAAAAACAAAAACATCGAGTCCGTAGTACACACCCACAAAAATAGTTTGAATCATGAATTTAATTGGGACGACACAAAAATTATAGACATTGAGCGGAATTATAAAAAAAGACTCTTATCGGAAATGATACATATAAAATGTAACAAACACAGTATAAACAAGAAAGAGGATATTTATACACTTAACCGCATTTATTTTCCTTTACTTTCGAAATTTTAACTGCTAACGTCATGATTGTTTTTGTTATGATTGACTACTTCAATACTTTCGTCTATTTTGATAGCGTTGTGTATAAATTGATATGTACGTTAATGTTCTTTGCCACTAGCCGTAAGTGTTAATATGACTGTACATCGTTATAAATTTTGACTCGTTGACTTGTGCCAACGTTTAAGGTAAATAGGGTTCGTTTCCTTTTTTTATATATCATTGGTTTTTTTACCGAATGTGATACGTGATTTGTAATTCTGTATTTTTATTTAATAAACATCTAGCCTGAAGAGGTCGGCAGACCAAGCCGACGAAACGTCGCTTTGAAGCATTTACAGAAAAAAAGATCAAGTCTCTTTTTTTGTATTAAAAAAGCCCCATCCTGATCCATAAGTATCTTTCAAACATGAATAATATGGAGGGCGATAAATTCACATCTCAAATCTATATTAGTTTTATTGCAGATGTTCATAGAGAAAGTTTGGTATGACACAATTAATTATTGTTATGATAAATTAAAATAAGGAATAAATACATTAATTTGGAGTAAGCTAAGTAACAATGTATTGGCAGCAGTTATTAATACTATTAATAAGTATATGATTTGATAAATGTTATGTATTCAAATAGGTTGATTTGATTTAAATTTTAAAAATAGGAATATAAAAAATTTTGCAATACAAATAATGCCTTCCTTTTTACAATAAATTTTATAATAAACCACTAGAATTTTCTTAATATTTATTACTTCTCAAAATTTATAGAAAATACGACTATTTTTCCTTTTCACACAGGAAGTTTTTTAAAGAAAGAACTTTTTTGAAGATTCATTGTAGAAATGCGTTTTGAATTATTTTATGTTGAAATATGCTAGTCAATAAGAGTCTGAATTTAGGTTTTCATTAATAAAATAATAGATGTAAATTATGTCTTATCATAATTAGTCTATAGATAAAAATTCCAACAAAATGTTTCTTAAAATCTGCATTTACTTAATTTAAATTTATTTATTCAAAAAAAGACAAACTACAAGTTGCTACTTTTATACGAATACAATAGCATAAAATAATGGACTTACTCTACAAGAGCCACCGCCATGCTTTTCTTTCCACCATTTGGTCTTTAGAATATGCAGTTTTCCTTCCTCCTGTAGTTTTAAAATAGCTGCGCTTATCGCTGTTCTATATGGCGAATCTAGCAATGATAATCAATTTAAAATTGTAGGTAAATAGAATTCAGTAGTTATTTGTCAGAAATAGACTACAAATATAGATCTATAGCAGGTATCTATCTTTAATTGTTGCATTATTGTACCTAATGATTCAATTATGTAATACGTGTAAGCTTGTGACCAATCAATTAAGGCGGTCAGACACCTCTAAACTGACGGAATACCGAGTATCTTTTCTCAGTAGAGAAATGATAGTCTATACTCTTGAAGTAAGTCGCAAAAATACCTTGCGACAGATGTCTGATAATGACTACTGGATCATCGCTGATGAGTCCAATCCAGTAGCCAGGACGATACCCCTCTTTTACTCGGAAAATTCACCAGATCCCGTGGACGAGAGTAAAAGAATTCCATCCTACAGTGAATTTTCACCCTACGAAGTTAGCTCGCACTTCCCAGAGAATAATTTATTTTCACAATCACATATCAGAGAGATAAATTCTTTCTTTTAGATATCCTGACATGTAATTTTCTTCCCCTCGAATTGCGAAAAGGTTGGAAAGGAGGTAAGTCTAAGGATTTTGGAACCCGAGGAACACAATGGCGCAGTCAAAATTGACGTAGGACAAAAATAAAAAAGATAGCAAAATTATTTTTTCCAAAAATATTAAAAATTTTGTTTTTATGTCCATTTATCGAAATTCATTAAGTTTAAAGACCATTCCGCCTTTGCCCGACCTCGATAACGGGATAAATCAATTTTTAGTTCAATATTAAAAATCTGCTTTTTCGGTCCGATAGACGAATTACCAGACGTTCGAGGAACAGGAATTAAGAGAACGGTGTCGTTAGCATGAACGGACACTAATTAGTAAGCGGCAATTTCATGACGTGACGGGCGCTCTTGATATAGTCATAACTACTACGCCATTTTTATTAAGCACGACCACTTCTCGGGAGAGCCTTATAGCTTCGTCAGGGCGAAAATTATAACACTTCAAATTCTGAAAATTTATAACATAATAACTATTTTCCACCCAAATGAGTCCATTTTAAGCGTTTTCCGAGATGTATGTATGTCTGTACGTATGTATCTAATCAAATATCCACATTAACTGAACGAATTTTTCATAGATCCAAACGAACTTTGGCGCAGATACTCTTTTAATTATAAGTAACTGATAGTTCTCTATCGAGCCGAATCCATCGACAAATAAAAAAACGGCATAGCAAATAAAAATTTGAAAAAATCGATTTTTGGACATATGGTGAACAAAATTAACTTGAAGTCAAAAACAACAATGCATCTGCTAGTACTAATTAAAACACGTCTTTTTTACATTAAAAATTTTTTTCTACGAACAATATTTGGAAATAGAATAGCGAAAAAAACCGCTAAAAATATAAAAAATAGTCGTTTTTTTGCTATTACTTTACAGGATTTGACTTTAAAAAAATGTTAAATATAAAAGTTATAGATAATATTATAGCAAAACTTTTCCCTGTTGAACATTTTTTTTCTACGATTAATTCCTGACGAGTTCAATCCAAAAAAAAAACGATTTTGAATCGCTTTTTTCGCAAAAAAATTGCAAAAGAAAACGCCTAAATGTACCTAAAATGGTCGATTTTCGTTTATAACTTAGCAGAATATGATTTTATACAAAAATGTTAAATACAAAAATTGTAGATAATATTTAAACAAAACTTTTTCCACTTAAGGGGAGGCCGAAGTCCCGTCAGTTAGTTTTTCAAAGTTTTCTTTTCGAATAATTAACCGATTGGGCTGAAATTTTGGGAGAATACTTAAAATTTATATAAAAATTATGATCTTTCAATTTCGTAATTTATAGGTTATGTTACACGCGCAAGTTTTTCAAGGTTTTCTCGGCAGTTGATTGTTTGGGTTCCGATTTTGAGAAATAACTAAACATTAATATCCAAAGCGCGCTCAAGTCTCCAAAATCTAAAAAGATAAGAATTTTTTAGTTTATATAATAAAAACGCGTTTTATTGATTACAGCGCCACCCTCCATTTAAAATACATTGACTCCGGCGTCCCCTTAACATTTTTATATAAAATTCCTGACGAGTTAGACTTATATGAACGATTTTAAACGCCTAAATATACATAAAATGGACGATTTTCGGCTATAACTTGACAGAATTTGATTTTACGCCAAAATGTTACATACAAAAGTTGTAGATAATATTTAAGCAAAACTTTTTCTCATTCAACATTTTCATATAAAATGAATTCCTGACGAGTTAAATCAATAAAAACGATTTTCATTAATGTCGCAATACACTCTATACAGTTAATTTTCGCTTATTATTTAAAAAAATTTGATTTGACACAGAAATATTAGATACAATAGCTATAAACAAGATGATCACATCAACAACATTCATATCAGCAAGAAATGATCATGTGATTATAAAAATATATTAAATTAAAAAATATAACAATATCGAACAAAATGCTTATTTGAATATAACAAAGAATCAAAATAACATAATGTAATAAGTACATATTAAAGTAATACTATTTTTACAAAAAGAAACTCTTGTAAAAATATAACTCAAAATGATGATTTATATTTATCTGAGATAAACATTTTACATGCCGATTTACCAGTAAGTATGTGTGTGTGTATGTAGTAGGTGTTTTATGAATTGCGAGGACACATAGCTTATTGAGATGTCGGATTGTATTACACATGTTGGATTGTATTCCTATATCAATAAATATAGGAATAGCATGGAATCATATAGCATAGCAGGAAAGCATAAAGCAATACACAATAATTAAAAAAATGTATGTGTTCTGTATAGAATTTATATGAGTATTTCTGTTTTGCAATCGATAAAACACCTACTACACACTGCACACACGCTTGTACTCACGCATCGTTTAAATTAATTTCTTCGCCTGTGCTATTTGACCGTAAGATTTTTTTACACTAATATCTATAATGATAAAGAAGTAAAATTATAATTGTGAATGAAAATGCCTTACAAATATTACGGTAGTTATTTACTAGATTTTGGCTCATCTAAAAGGCCATTAAATTCATTTCATATCTACAAGCATAATTAATCATTTAAAAATCAAATAGGTTTTCGGTATAAATAAAAAAATTCCTTTGAGAAACCATCAAGATCAATTATTGCTAATATTGGTAGCCAAAATGATTAAATTTAAAGGCACAAAGAACGTTATAAACAGAGAAAGCTTTTAAAATTACAATGTTCATTATCGAGTTACGTTTTCCCATACTGAAAAGTCTCAGGTGATTTCTTGATGACTTCTCATGCTAAAATTCTGCTTCAAATGTAATAAAAAGTTCTGTATAAATTCAAAATCTGATTTTTAAAATTGGTTACTGCATATTAGAATGTATGATCTGAATCTTCATATAAATTAAAAATCTACATATCGATACATTCGGCTTAGCAAAACAAGGTTGTATTTCGGGATATTGTGCGAGAAAAAAGTTGTATCTCAGCGCGATTTTTTTTCTTGAAATCTTGCAGATGCAACTTTGCCTGAACGTATGTCTGTTGCAAGGTACGTCTTTAAGAGACTGTTTATACTGATGGCGCATTGAAGGGCACATTTGAGTCCCTTTTGCCCAATTATTATTATTATTATTTATTTATAAATATAATTTTATTAACGACTTCACTATAATGGCCACTTTTTTGAGCTCGAAGAGGGGCAAATGTAACATTTTTCCCTATAATAGGGTAAGTGTACCATTTACTGTGCCCTCACCAGTTACTGGATTTTATCAATCTTTCAAACGTCGAGCAACTGAAACTTGTCGTCTGCTTAGGGGGCACTGTAACTGGCACACTTACACTAAATTATTTCTCGTTTAGCGGGAATAATAGCCATTATTCCCTGCAACTTTTTTTATTTAAAGAGTCAATAAAAGTTTTTGTATTATTTTTTTGCATACTACTGGCGTTACCGCAGTCGCTATAGCTCAAGCTACCGCCAACACCGGGGCACATTTAAAAACCACAGCTGAGTCGTGAATAAAGTTCTATATGCAACACGGGACTGAAGCCGATGATTCCCTCGGGTGATTACTGTCAGCCGAAATAATTTGGCTTCAGTCCCTTATTGCATAATCTACTATTATTTGCATGAATACAAATAATAGTACATGAAATGCCTAAGCCATTTAATTTATTGTAAATACAAATAAGTTTCTGCCGGTTTTTTATAAAAATTATCAATTTATTGTAAAAAAAATATACCTTACATTTTATTCAAAATATTTTCCGTCATTGGCTACTACTTTTTGCCATCTTTCTAGCAGCATTCGGATGCCACGTCGAAAAAACTCTTCATCTTTTGAGGCTACCCATGAATCGACCCAATTTTTGGCTTCTTCGTAAGAAGTGAAGTGCTGCTTGACCAAGGCGTGAGCCATCGACCGGAAAAAGTGGTAGTCCGAAGGAACAATGTCTGGTGAATACGGCGGGTGGGGTAAGACATCCCATTGTAAAGCTTCCAAAGTATCCTTGACGACTTTTGCAACACGTGGCCAAGCGTTGTCGTGCTGAGAAAACACTTTGTCATGTCTTTTGGCATATTGGGGGCGTTTAAGCTTCAATTCTCTGCTCAATTGCAACAGTTGCTGTTGATAACGTTCTCCAGTGGTAGTTTCGTTACGCTGGAGTAGCTCATAATAGATTACTCCGAACTGATCCCACCAAATGCACAACATTAACTTTTTGCCATAAATATTCGGTTTGGCCGTTGAAATTGATACATGGCCGGGCTTATCCCATGATTTCCTAAGCTTTGGATTCTCGTAGCAGATCCACTTTTCATCCCCCGTCACTATTCGATGCAAAAAACCATTTCGACTTTGTCTTTGGAGAAGTTGTTCCTGGGATAACCCAATTTCCTTGCTTTTGTACCATACCAATGGTCTTGAGGCGGTGTGAAATCGTTTGTTCAGTTACTCTCAAGCTTTCTGCGTGCTGCTCTTCAGTTTGGCATGAGTCTTGGTCCAATAATGCCTCTAACTCAGCGTCTTCAAACGTGACCGGCCTTCCTTCGCGTTCTTTATCTTCTACGTCAAACTCGCCGTTTTTAAACTTGTGAAACCACTCACGACAACTTCTCTCACTTAAAGCAGCATCACCGTAAACTTCTACAAGCGACCGATGCGCCTCAGCAGCAGATTTCTTTAAATGAAATAAATAAATCAAAACTTCCCGCAAATGACGCTTATTCGGTACAAAACTCGACATTTTCGAACAAAAAAAAAATGTCTACTGCCAATACAAAGTCAATAGTATTTTAAGGTTATGTTGTTGCCAGGTGTCCCAACTTTCTATGTGACATTTTACATCTGACGGTTTCAAAGTAATCTTGTCGGTGGAGCCATCTCTTGAAAACGGCGGAAACTTATTTGTATACCCAATAATTTTTAACAAAATCACCATATAGAAACAAGATACGCTACATAAGTACATTTGACTCTTAAAGAGTCATTAATGAGATCAATTCTTATAGTCTCACGTAGACTCAACGTTGTCAATTTACTTAGTTGTCGTTCTTTTGTCCGGTCACTGGTCGTCACGTACGTATATAAGCCATAGACGTGCAAATAGTATTAATTTTATATAGTTAAAATAAAGAAAATATTCAATTTTGTTATATTACGCATAAAGGACATATATGGAACACACGGGTGTAACATGTGAGGACTGAGCTCTTCTATGAAATCCCGAGCAAAATCTTACACGGGTTTCACACATATATAGGTCAAAAAATACTTTTTCAAATAAGTGTGAGCACGTGTATCAGGCATATCGCTGAAATTTCGAGAGCTTATCGTACATAATAAAATAAAGTTCTCTGCCAAATTTCAGCTCTCTAGGTGCCCGAAAAGCTAAAATATGGCCAATCAAACGTAAAAAAATTGACTATATTTTAGCTGTTTTCGCCCAAGATTTCGATCCGTGCCACACGACTTTAATCAATGTCAATGTTGTGCGGAATACTCGCTTATTGTTCTTTAGTCGTTTAAAAAAGTAAGTCTTGCGCGGCTTGAATCTTGTGTCAGTTTATTTATAAGTATTATAAATAAACTATTACTATTTATTATTATTTATTGTATCAGTTTATTTATACATATAAGTTTATACTTAGCCATTTCCTTTCCTACATCTCGTTTCCTTCACCTTCACCAGGGCTGTGCATTTTGCGTTTCCAGATCGATGTCTGTGGTCGGCTCCTATCGCCTCGCCCTGGGTGCACTTTGGTTCATTCTTAAAGTTCGCACACAGGAAGCGCGGCTTTGTTACATTGTTCCCGTTGTCGTAGTTGTGCGAGAAATGTCTAAAAGCTGCGCATCTGAAACACCTCAGGACCATCATCTTTTCTTGTATTCTGGCTGTAACCTAGCAGATCCTTACCTTCCCGCTCCTCCACTTGGCATCATTACTATTGCCATCTGTGTGGCGCCATATGCAGGGTGCATTACCTTGACCTTTAGTGCTTCTACTGGAACCCTAGCAACTTTCGCAAGCACCTTCTATGCTTCGCCATAGGTTGTGTCCAGATCTCTCACGTCGAGTGTTACTTATTGTAAGAGCTGTAAGACTGCAGCTTCCGTACCGATCGACGTTGCGACTACGTCTTTAATGTCCTTAACGTTGCTGCTCCTCTGCAGCTGAACTAATATGTCTCTATTCCTCGTGTGTCTGATTTTGTCGAGATTTTTCGCGACTTTTCCACTTTCGCTGCTTTTCGACTTTATCCTTTCTCAGCTGAAGAACGCTGGCGTATATCGCATTTCGGTCCTTTCTCCTAGCCAGTGTTACGTCTGGTTTTGCTGTCGTTCTCACAGCACTGTTTTTCTCCTCTTTCCGCAATTTCCTCATGTTTTTCATTCTGCTGACCTCCCAGTCACTTTCTGAAACTGCGACTGCATTATCGCTTCCTTGTCTCCTCTCTCCGTCTTAATTGTTTCTTCAGATAAGGGCAATCTTTCCTTTCTCTTTCGCTCTGATACTGTAGTTCCCACAGAGATATTTGAGCTCTATGGCCTTCAGGTACTGTTCAGCAGTATTAACACTAAGCTCGACTTGATCTTACTAGTCGCTTCTGTTGCGCTAGTTAGTCGCCTCATCAAGGAAATTACTTTCTGCAGATCCGCTTTGACGCACATGTGTATGTTACATGCCTCACCCAGCACTGAGCCAATCTTGTCTAGATTAGCCTGCGTCTTTCCCAGTAGCTCACCCTCCCTAATTTCTGCTTTCAGAATGTTTTCCCATGTATTGAGTACAGCATTTGTTGTTGCGAATGATTGCTTTCCTCCACATCTCATTTGAAGTCCTTCAATGGCCATCAGATATGCTATATCCTGATCGGAACAACCGGGGGAACATCCGTTGCCATGAATGACCGGTTCCGTGGATTAACCATCCATTTTGTGTTTTATTTAGGGGTAACTTTTCCCTAGCTAGAATTGGATGTTTATATTATTTAATTTTACTTTTTGCTGTCTATTCCCTAGATAACTTTTTATTAGGTTATAAGCACTTCCTCTTATTCCGTAATTGTATATTTTATGAAGTAATATTTGATGGTTTACCGTGTCAAAGGCTTTGACGAGGTCCAGGAAAGTTATGGCAACGGGAGTGCTCTTGTCTAATTTATTATATATTGCGTTAGATATTAGGGATAGAGCATCTTTTGTACTTTTATTTTTCCTGAAACCATATTGATTTTTGGCAAGTATTTCGCATTTGTTTATGAAATTTGTTATTCTATTGTGTATGATTTTTTCTAATATTTTTGCTAGGTTTGAGATAAGTGAAATGGGTCTGTAGTTAGTGGCGATATGTTTTTCTTTTGATTTATGGATAGGTATAACTTCTGCAGTTTTCAGTGCACCTGGCCAGATGGCCTTTTCTATACAGAAGTTGAAAATGTGAACTAGGGATTCTGCTATATATTCAACCAGGGTTTTCAATGTTTAGCCATTGATATTAACAATGCGACCATTTTTGTTTTTCATTCGGCAGATAATTTTTAAAATTTCCTGGTGGTTGGTTGGCTCGAAGAATATACTTTTGCTGTTCATTGTAGGGAGTTTAATTTTCTCATTTGAGGGTAGTCTTATTTTATCACTTAGCTTTTTGCCAATTGAGCAGAAAAGTTTGTTAAAGTGCTCAGCAATTTTTACCAGGTCAGATATTTTCTTATTACTATCAGTTAAATAGTTAATGTTATTATTCCGTTTACGATTTTATCACATTCCATATCCTTTTGGGACTATTCACGCTAGATTCTATTTGTTTTTTATCATACAATTCCTTCGCTTTATTTATAATATTCTTTAAGATATTGGTAAAATTCTCATATTCTTCTCTTTTCCTATTATTATAAGGATCTTTTTTCCATAATTTATACAGTTTTTATTTGGTAGTACAAGATTTTATAATTGCCTTATCCAATTATTTATCCAATTAATCCTAGGTCTCATCTTTTTATTTCTGTTAGTTTTTATTTTATAATCCACTTTGCATAGACACATTTTTATTTTATCAATAAGGTTATTTAAAGCTACATTTGGATCATTTATTAGTGACAATTCACTCCAGTTTATTTAATCCGCGGCTGTCCTGAGTTTATTGTAATTTAAATGTTTTATGGTATAAACATAATAAATATAAACTCTAAATATTTTTTTTTTCTTTCGAACTTCGTTTAGGGGAGCAGCTCAAAATCTTGATTCTAGATGAGTAAAAAGACCGGTAAGGGGAGCTTTAACGGAGATGGCTACGACAAACAGCTGCGTGGGTCAGAGTGAGAGTGGCGAAAGTCACATGTGCAAAAAAATTGAGATATGGATATAGTTAGATACCTCATAATTGAAACTATTACTAACGCCCCAAAACCAAGCCTATCTGATTATTTGTCTTTGTCTTTTTGTGCCTACTTCCGGCGTCTAGCTCCTCCTTTATGTCCCATTTTTGCATCTCGGGCTATTTTATTTATGAAACAATTTTCTTTACGTTTCCTAACTTGTCCTGCCTCTAAGTGCTTTGAGGCCGAGACTACTTGAGCGCAGTATACTCTCATTAGTAGTTCTCAGCTATTATACAAAATAGCCCTTATTTCTTTCAGTGTAATTAGGCCGCTAAGGGAGAAGTTCTCAATTTTTCAATACTCACAAGATGCTCTCTAGTTCTCTTTTGGAACGTTTAAAAAAGGCTCGCTTTAAACTACAAAAGAAGATCTTCATTAAATTCAGCCGCAATCTCTAATGTTTAGGGTAGACATATCGGTTTTGGCCACTGCTCCGTTTTCGGTCACATATCCATGGTCTTAACTGGATTTTAAGTGGCCAGAACCAGTGAAAAATCTTTTTATAGTGGCCAGAACCAGTATGTCTACCCTACTACCACACAATACCGGCAAGAGTCCCAATCAGCAACGTCCACTGCACTGACAAGATAGTCCCCTCCTCCCACCCCTTTATAATCCAATGGATGACCCTGCTAAACGACATTCGGGTAGGCTATTGCTATGTCCTAGGGTCTGAGACAGAACCTAGAATTCCATATCCCTATATGGACTTGCCCCATTTCATCATAAGGAGCACGTTCTTGGACTTTCCTAATCCTCATGAGCAGAACCTCACGAACCCATATCTAGTCAAGGAGACCGACCAATGCATACAAGAGTTTATTGAGATCTGAAACACCTACTTCCCCTCGATAGACATCAAGAAAAGGTGGTCCGATGTCTTGCACGAATCGATCTACAGTACAGCGCTCGCAAGCTGGAACACGAGGTCACCGGCCATCACGAATGGATGTCCGCAGAACATTATTCTCATTGAAAGAATTTTACCAACTCTCTCAGAGTGGGGATTGGAGTGCTGCTAGCACGCTACAGAATAACAAGAGAAATGCATGCTGGCAGTCCTGCAGATCTGTTTATGCGACTATAAGGCTAACGTTGTGCTTTCCTACCACTGCCAAGGCTGCGAAGTGCAAAATGAGTCCTGATACTGCCGGTAAGATAGCTTAGCAGGATCTGATCTCGTTGCAACGATGGTTTTAGGCAGACTGATAATCAATGCCTAAATTGTCGGCAAAAAGTCTGATCTTCAAAAGAGGATTAAAGTGACAGACTGGTGCAACCAACATCAAACATCTACCAGTCATCATCTTTTGAAGGGAGAATGGATGAAAATTATTCGCATGAGTCGCTGACATTGTATAACAATTGGATTTCCACACTGAAAATACAATATATAGGCACAATTTATTCTGAATTATATATGTATGCATGTGTGCGTCTTATAAGTGGGCCTGATATGCCAACTCTAAAACCGAGCATTATTTATTTTACTTTTATATTCTATACACAATGTAGTGGCCTTACAATGACTTTCAGTAATCATATTATGTAAATAATTATTTTTCCATGTTTTAGATTCCTGCAGAGGGAGATAATCATTTAGCATCAGATCAATCTGGATCGATATTAATGGAATTATTAGATGAGATAAAGATTTTTAAAAAACAGCAAAACTACATTCTACGTGCCAAATAATTCAATGACCTTTTAGATAATTCTGATTTTTATGAATCAATTAGGCAAGTAGTTGATAGAAGTCCAGCAGAAATACTTTTGATGATTTTAAAATAGTGTATCAGAAACAATCTTTGCCTAACGGCAATGTCCGAATTGATTATGTTGATAAATTGACTTTTTCAAGAACCCATTTTATCCGAATCCCGGTACATGATCGACAAATTCTTTAATCCGAAGAGTGACATTGAATACCACATTCCGTGTCCAAACTGTGGAATGTACATAGGTAATGTCAAAAATATAAAAAGAAACACAAAATGTCGAAATAATAATAATAATATTGCTCATCCTTCAAACATGAACTTTTACGTTATTATTAATCCTTTGCAAGAAATTGGAGATCATTTAACCAAACATGCGGATTATTATCACTATGTTTTTCGTGAAAGAGTTTCTGATGAAGATCACATTAAAGATATTTACGATGCGAAGTACTATAAGAACTTTGTTCGGCAGTTACCAGATATATGTAAGTTACAATGCGTCACTACTGCTTTAAATACCGATGGAGTGCATAAATTTGGATGCTCGCAGTATTCATTATGGCCAATATATCTGATGCCTAATGAAGTGCCTCCACAGCAGAGATTCAACTCAATTGTAACAAGCGGATTATGGTTTGGAGAAAAACCTGATCTCCGTATTTTCATTGATCCCTTTGTTGATATGATTAACTGTAAGTCAAGAGATAATATAGAGATTGAAGTTAAAGGATAACGTAAATCAATAAGATTGTTTCCAATATTGGTTTGCGTTGTCACGATTGCTCGCGCCCCGTTACAGGGACCTGTACAATTTAATAGGAAATATTGGCTGTAATTGGTGTTTACATCCAGGCGAATATTTCACAAGGAGCATGAGGTACCCTATTTTACATTACCACTCAGAAAGAAGGACTTTACAAAACATCATTACGCTAATGAAGAAAGTGCAAGAACTTAAAAGACCCATATTCGGGATAAAACAAGTGTCATTTTTAATAAACCTCGTATCTTTTGACATTATTAACTCTTTTGTACTAGATTACATGCATTTTTATGTATATGGCATAGTAGTACATTATCACACACACACACACACACACACACACACACACACACACACACACACACACACACACACACACACACACACACACACACACACACACACACACACACACACACACACACACACACACACACACACACACACACACACACACACACACACACACACACACACACACACACACACACACACACACACACACACACACACACACACACACACACACACACACGCACGCACGCACACGCACCCACGCACGCACGCACTCACACATATATATATGTAACTTCATGTCAAGTGTGACAGGTCAAAATTATGAAATTGCTCAAAATTTTTTTACTAGTTCCAAATTAGCCCCAAAACACAACCCTAGAGTTTTAGAGGAAAATATTCAATCGTTCAAAAGTTAGAATTAATTGAAAATTTGAAAATTTTGAATTTTTTCATAAATCTTCAATTTTCATGATTTTTTAACTCAAAATTTGAAACTTTTTCTATAGCACATTAAATGGGAAAAAGTTCTCAAATTATAAGTAGAATTGCTTAGAATTTTTCCAAATTGATGCCAATTATATTCTAATTTATACGTAAGAAAATACCATACAAAATATGCTTAAGGCGGTTGTGACGTGATTAATATCCCTCGACAGAGGCTAAAAATTTGATACAAAATGTTACTTTTAAAACGAGACCATGATGAAAGTGGAATGCAAACTCAGAAATAAGTAACAGACAATTGAAACTGTATATATGTATATATATGTATATATGTATATATATATATATATATGGATATATGTATATATATATATGTATATATATGAATATATATATATATATATATATATACACAGTTTCAATTATCTCTTACTTATTTCTGAGTTTGCATTCCACTTTCATCAAGGTCTCATTTTAAAAGTAACATTTTGTATCAAATTTTTAGCCTCTGTCGAGGGATATTAATCACGTCACAACCGCCTTAAGCATATTTTGTATGGTATTTTCTTACGTATAAATTAACAATATAATTGGCATCAATTTGGAAAAATTCTGAGCAATTCTACTTACAATTTGGAAACTTTTTCCCATTTAATGTGCTATAGAAAAAGTTTCAAGTTTTTGAGTTAAAAAATCATGAAAATTGAAGATTTATGAAAAAATTCAAAATTTTCAAATATTCAATTAATTCTAACTTTTGAACGATTGAATATTTTGTTCTAAAACTCTAGGGTTGTGTTTTGGGGCTAATTTGGAACTGGTAAAAAAATTTTGAGCAATTTCATAGTTTTGACCTGTCACACTTGACATGAAGTTACCCATATATATATAATTAGAAGAAGTATATAAATTTCAACTTCATTAAATTTTATATAATGGTTTTACCTCAATAATTTTACTTTATAATTTATTGTCCTTTTTTACAAATAATAAAACATATAATGTCCTAGCATAATTGTCAACTCAGCATTAGGAAGGTGTTCAATTACACACGCGAGAAATTGCCCTTTTATTAAATTATTCAACGTCTTTTGATAAATGAATATAAAAATAGTAACTGGTCCATTCCAACTTTAATAATACAGTTGATTAGCTAGAGGATAAATATACTTGACACTATTTACGTCCATAAAAACGAACACTGAAGAAATTTTCACTATTGGTACAAAAGTAATTTCGTTGCTTATACGAGTAACTTCTTGAATTATATTATAAAATTTTCTCTTTTTGGTCTTAATAATATAGCACAGTGTTCTTTCGCAATTATTCTGTTCAGCAATCGTAAAACCAAAAAATTAATGAAGGTCCCATCTCGTAATTGTGCATAGCAGTTACATGATCGATCATTCTTTTTCTCTAATGAATCAAATAAACAACCATTTTTTACTATTCTGATATATGATATGATATGCTCTTACATTACTTCTTGACAATTGAAATTTTGTGATTATGTCATCACAGATTAGTATTTCATTTCCAAAGTAACAAATATCTTTAAATTTTATAGTGTTTCATACACGTACAGTAGTAATTTCTTCACAACATTCCTTGATTATGTAAGAGAAATTTGGAATTACTTTTTCTTCTAGTATACTGGTGTTGTGATGAATATTTATGTATCGAATAATTTGTTGTTTAACGCTTTTGGAACATTTTATGGCAATTAAGAGGATATAGTTCGCACTTTCAAAACAATACGAAAAATGTGCCTAAAGTGGTCCCCAATCAACAACACTTTTGATTACATGCAAAAGTTGATGTACGTTATAAGTCACTGCAGCTTTCGTATAAAATTTCTCCACATTAGCAACAAATATATAGGCTTTTAACTAAAATTATATATATACTAGGGGAGCTCTGCCCCCTGCTCGCTCCGCTCGCCAACCCCCATTTTTAGCGTGAATTGTTAAAAAAAATATAGTAAATTTTGTTGTTTAAATCTAGAAATACTACGATGTTTCTTTCTATTTAGAAAAAATTCTTTTCTAAATTTGCGTGCCTATATTGTAGATCGATTCTCTGAGCATTTTAAGTGCCGGTTTTTCACCATGACCTCGTATACATATGTGTACAGTACATATATATTTACTGTTTTACTTATGTGTGCAAAAAATTTATAAAAACGGTGGCGCTGTTTATTACGCCTAATAGTGTAAGGTCATGCTCATATTATTATATGTGTTTTAATGTGTAGTCAGTTTTTTAGCGTGTTATTTACTAAATTTAACAGTTTTTCACACCACCATTGAGGTACTGTTATAGGCGCGTTGAATTTTTGATTTTATTGTGCTTAGGTGTTTTATCTAACAAATATTAATAATTAGATAGGATAATGGGACATGCCAAAATAATATAAGATTATTGTTAATCATTTTTTATATAATAAGCCTAAACATAACCATGGAATTCATCGTCAATAACCCTAAAAACCACAGGAGTCGTCACTCCGTCCTCCTTGACTCCAACCTATCCCATCCTTCCTCGACCATGGAAGATGTGAATCAATTTTCATTAATAAATTTTATCAATTTTAATTAATTTTAAATAATTTGTATTAATAATTTTTAATTAATGTAATGAAAATTGATTCCCAACTTTATTACATTTAATAAAAAAATATTTCATATAAACATATTTATATTGAAATTTTTGTTATTATATGTAATAAAATAATCAGATTATTTATATGATATTATGCTTATAAGAAATTACATGTCCTATACTTTCGTAAAAGAATAATATTATAAATAAAATGATTATTGATATAATTTAGTTGGGTTTATTTTGATCTATATAAATTTAGATAAAAATATATATAAAAAAAATAATAATTTTTGAAAAAGTTTATTAAAAAGTGTAGATTAAATGTCAAAAATTTCTTTCCGAACAATGTTATTAATTATTGATGAATTTTCTAAAAGATTTTCAATAAATATATTGTTAGGATTTTTACATCGGGATAAAGCCATGTGAAAATAAAGATCGTCTAATGTAAATACCTAGAGAATTAAAACTTTGACCTTGAGATTTATTTATTGTTATAGCAAAAGCTAATGTAACTGATAATTCTTTTCTAAAAAGTGTAAACGGAAATGAAGAAGAATCTCCAGTATTTAATGTTATTCGTGGTATAAAAACTTCTTCACCAACTCTTTCCCCCGTAATTATTTCAGCTTTAATATTGTGATTAAATAAACCAGTAATTTTCAAGCGTGTACCATTACACATTCCTTCTGATATACTTATATTTCTAATTAACATTACAATTGCATTTATTTTTAATTTTAATTTATGTGGTGGTAGACCTTCTCTAATATTATTAAGTAAGCGAATATTTTCAGTTAATTTTAAAACTTTAAAGAGAGGCCATAAATGAGAAAATTAGATTGTGTCCTGTACTATACTGTCTCGGAAACCATGTTTTAGGACTGGCAGAATTTGTCTAAAATCGCCTCCTAAAACTATCAATTTACCACCAAATGGAACATCACTGTAACATATATCTTTGAGTGTTTGATCAACAATTTCCAAAGCTTTTTTTGGGATCATTGATGCTTCATCCCAAACTATAATATCTACTTGCCGTAATTTTTTTTAATCTGAATCTAATTTTAGAAAAGCACTTTAAATACTGTTTAAATCTAAAGGAAGTCTAAAAGTACGATGACTTGTCATTCCTCTAGGTAATAAAATAGATACGATTCCTGTCCAAGCCTAGATAAAATTTTTTTATTCAAAGATAAAAAGTGATATAGTCTTGTATATGAATGTTTTTCCTGAACCTCCAGGTCCATCAATAAAATAAATTTTATTTTTGTGAGTTATAATTTCATTAAAAATTAATCTTTGATTAAACAAAATTGTTAATTGATTAAACAAAATTTCAAAAAGATTTTTACTGTTTCCTAAATTTTCAGGACTTTCTTCGATATTATTTATTATTGGTTCAGGTAAACTATAATCTTTACAACTTTCATCTTCAGTTTGTAATATATTTTGAATGTGTGACAAAGCATTATTTTCTTTATTTTCTTTAAAATCTTCAGTAAAAAATTTTTTGAATTTATTCCAAATTAAATTACCTTGAATATTTTCAGCTAAGATAAACCATGCAAAGAATTTACGTAATTCAAAAGGAAGCATGATATTACTTGCTACACGTAAAAAGGAAAGGCGAACTTATACAAATTTTTAAACGTGACCTTAGGAAGAGTGTACATAAGCGCTGTGCTGTGCTGTGTGGTGCGTTTCCGATGCCGGTGCTGTTGGTGCATTGGCTACTTGTAGAACTACGCCGCTGATTGGTTGATGTTTAAATACGGACCAATCAGAAAAGTAGTTCCGTAAGTAGCCAACGCACCTGTGACGTCCGCAGAGAACATTATTTTTAATAAGATTATTTTTAGTTTGTAATTCAATATTTATTTAATTTATATTTAATCTATAGGTATATAAATCTAATGTCAGGATGACACCACCAAAATTATTTGGACTTAATACTTATTTATTTATCATAAGAGAACTAATTTTTACTATGTGAAATTTCTATTTTCTTCTTTGTGGATTTATAACCTTTCCCTTCCCCAAGGAAGGTAGGAAAATAAGAGAAGGATTTATTTTAATTAAACAACGCTAATTATATATATATATATAATGGATTTTATTTACTTACAATATTACAGAGTCCTTGCTCCTGTTTGTTCTCTCGTTAGTCGAGGTTGTATAATATGATATGTATCTATTAATTAAGCTCTGCCGACTTGCAGTTTATTCTGATTCATCGGTCTAGTGCGGATTAATCTTTGTAACACTAAATAAATTTTCGGGCACTGATGTCCGGACTATGCTTCCACGTTTGCGCCGGCTCTTCACGCGACGATGAACGGTCTCTCGACAAAAGAATAACTGAGTGCCCAGGGTATGTTTCTCCGGGTATTTAAGAAAATTTTTCGGAAGCGCAAAAGATGATCATCTTTTGCGGTTCCCCCTTTGTCGAGCGGCCCTTATCGATTTTATGGCTTTATTTTTCTCGCTCGTCTAGCTCGCGGTCCATGGTGTTGAAATCTATTAACGTACCATAGACTCGGCGCGGCAGATAACAGTGCGAGAAAAAAAACGCCGATAGCCCGATTCTCACCGAATTCAATTTTCTCTGTATTATTCACTAAAGTTTCCGGGTTTTATATAATGTGCTTTTGTAGCACAAGGCAAAATTATTAATACATAAGATTGTTTCTTAAAGACAATAAACAAATAGTCCAAAAATATGGTAGCAATAAGATGATTTTGAAAAATTGAATTCGTCACACTCCCCAAGCTGAATTACGCATCCGGCCCGGAGGTGTTTATGTCTTATCACGAGCGTTCACTCACGTGCTCGCTCTTGATAAGCCATGGTGAGTCTTGAAATGCACTGGATGCTTTTCACGGATATTAATAACTATATCGATGAGCTGAGCGTTTGCTTTACAGAGCGAGATATATATGTATATATATCTTGTATTTATAATTTTTGAGCGTTTGAATTGTGTTTTTAATTTTAGCTGTATCTATTTTGGAGAAGTTGGCTGATGAAGATATTTAAGCAGAACTCTCTTATAGTTATAAGTACATATACAAAATTTGAATTAACTTAATTTACATTTTAATACGCAATAAGTATATTTCCCATATAATGAATTTGCTTAAATTATTACTTATGTTTTGTTGCTTAACCGGTTGATAGGTGTGGTAGCGATGTCGTTGCTTATGGCTGCGGCTTCGTTTCTTTGATATGGAGGCGACCGTATGAATCGGAATCGTACGGGGAGTACCCTATTGTTTCACTTATTCATTCTATTTCTAACTAAAGTTTTTCCTTTAATTTGTTTTCCTTATTTCTTAGGGCATGTTTTTGAGAGGTTATACTGTGTCATAATTTATTAAGTTGCTCATCGGCATGGCTCATAGGCATTGCGTAACTCGAGTTTAAGGTCTATTATATGTCGTTAATGAGTTAGATTTGTACTACGTTTCTCCCAATTTAGTAGAGCGTTGACTAGGAGTTGGCACGTCCAGGATAGGGTAATGGGCATCAACTCATGCATTCGAGGTGGCTTAATGAGTATATTTTTTTTCCCCTTTTTTTTTTTTTTTTTTTTTTTTTTTTATATATATATATATATATAATGCGTAGTCATTTAATGCGTGTTAATTTCTCCGCATTAACCTTCCTGGTAACCGTTCCCTCAAAAAGATTATTCACTTTTTGGCGTGTATGTCGGTACTTAAAACTGGGATTGTCGAAAAATAATTTGTATGAAAGCAAAAAAACATTTCCTTAAACTCTTTTCAGCAATTCCTTTGCCCCTTGTCGTTATTCCTTTTCTTTTATATATATATTTTCGTTATAGGAAGCAAAAGAAGAAAGAACTTTAGCGTATTCATGCATACAAAAAAACAACGTATATAAATTCTAACTTATTTTATTTGTTCTAGCCTCTTATGGCTATAAGTCCTTTTTGAGATTATAGCGCGTTGTTACTTGTAATCTCAAAGTTACACTTGTAACAAGTTGGTTTATGGTTATAAGCGTGAGTTTAGATGTTTGTGTTTTGATTTTACTAATGACGTATATAACTAGCATGCAAAAAAAAAAAAAAAAAACAAATTTTTCCTTTTTATTTTGATTGTGGGTGGTGCGTGGCTGCTGCTGACGATTTCTGGCTGGCTGATGTTCTTTAGTTCTTGGTATGTTTATTTATTTTATTTTGTATCAAAAATCGAGTTGGTTCCAATCCTGGATTTTGTCTGTTAAAGTTTCTTTTACTATTAAGAAGCAGGCCAGGCGAGCATATTGTTCGACTGTTAGGTGTTTCTTTAGTTTTTGTTCTTCCCATCTGGATAGTATCACTGGTTTATGGTCTACTGGTTGCCAGATAAATATCTTCTTTGTTGTCGCGTCGCTTGGAGTGTGACAAATGAGACATGGTTGTATGATATCTCTTTCTAGGCGATAAATACAAGTGTGAGGCTTAAAGGTAAACCCATTTTCTTTTAAGATTCCTAGAGCCTGGTCAGAGATTCTCATAAATTTCAAGAGTTCCTTGTATAGAGTGTACATGGTGTTGTTGCTGTTACTGGATTCGATTTGGATTGTTATGACGTCTTCCCTTTCTTCCGTTTATTATTGGTACTTATAGATGTGATGATTCAGTTAATAAAATTTTTAATGGGCGGTCATTGTGCGATTGAGGTACTCTTATATATGGTGTCACTGCCAGTTCTAGTTCGGCATTTTTAATAAATTTATTGAGTTCTTCTAACTCGATGAATAGTCCAACCGTTTCTGGTGGAATTCCAATTTCTAATGCTGCTCTTATTTGTTGTTTCCTCTTACCTCCTCTCTTTTTGCTACTTCCGCGATTTTTCATAAAAACAAATAATTTTTCTCCTCTTTTTTTTATAAAATGAATGTATATATTTTTTTGTGTGACGAAGGGATCGCCTATGGTAAAAGGGGATGCTGGTTAGGCATCTCCGGTGAAAAAGATGTTTTCCTCCCTCGGAACACCCTTAGTGTTATCGAGAAACGCTGATCAGCGTTTGAATTCGCAAGAAAGCGAAAACTGGAGTTATGATTGTAAGTGATTGATAAAAATGTTTTCCTCCCTCGGAACGCCCTCAGCGTTATCGAGAAACGCTAGTTAGCGTTTGAATTCGCAGGAAAGCGAAAACTGGAGTATGTGCATATGAGTTATGAGAGAATGTGCGACGAGGAGATCCCTTCGTTTTCCAATTTAAAAAAAAAAATTTTTTTTTTTTTTTTTTTTTTTTTTTTATTATTATAACAATTTTTTCTAACGACGCGGGAACGTACAGTAGTGAAAGCGAAAAAGAGAGTATGTTATTTGGAAAATAAATTTGAAACAGTGATTAGTAAATAAATAAGTATATTTGATAGATTATGCAATTTTTGTAATTATTTTACATAAATCTATTAGTATAATATTTAATGCGTTTTTTTTTTTTTTTTATAATATAATTTCCTTCTCTTTTTCCAGGTTATTGGATCCCACTTCTGTGACACCAATTCATTTCTCTGTGACGTCCGCAGAGAACATTATTTTTAATAAGATTATTTTTAGTTTGTAATTCAATATTTATTTAATTTATATTTAATCTATAGGTATATAAATCTAATGTCAGGATGACACCACCAAAATTATTTGGACTTAATACTTATTTATTTATCATAAGAGAACTAATTTTTACTATGTGAAATTTCTATTTTCTTCTTTGTGGATTTATAACCTTTCCCTTCCCCAAGGAAGGTAGGAAAATAAGAGAAGGATTTATTTTAATTAAACAACGCTAATTATATATATATATATATAATGGATTTTATTTACTTACAATATTACAGAGTCCTTGCTCCTGTTTGTTCTCTCGTTAGTCGAGGTTGTATAATATGATATGTATCTATTAATTAAGCTCTGCCGACTTGCAGTTTATTCTGATTCATCGGTCTAGTGCGGATTAATCTTTGTAACACTAAATAAATTTTCGGGCACTGATGTCCGGACTATGCTTCCACGTTTGCGCCGGCTCTTCACGCGACGATGAACGGTCTCTCGACAAAAGAATAACTGAGTGCCCAGGGTATGTTTCTCCGGGTATTTAAGAAAATTTTTCGGAAGCGCAAAAGATGATCATCTTTTGCGGTTCCCCCTTTGTCGAGCGGCCCTTATCGATTTTATGGCTTTATTTTTCTCGCTCGTCTAGCTCGCGGTCCATGGTGTTGAAATCTATTAACGTACCATAGACTCGGCGCGGCAGATAACAGTGCGAGAAAAAAAACGCCGATAGCCCGATTCTCACCGAATTCAATTTTCTCTGTATTATTCACTAAAGTTTCCGGGTTTTATATAATGTGCTTTTGTAGCACAAGGCAAGAATTATTAATACATAAGATTGTTTCTTAAAGACAATAAACAAATAGTCCAAAAATATGGTAGCAATAAGATGATTTTGAAAAATTGAATTCGTCACACACCAATAACACGGGCATCACGCAGCATCGCACAACACAGTACCGCACAGCGCTTACGTACACCCTCCAATACATTTGATAACATTTAAGGTAGCTATAATTGTTTATAAAATCACGAATGAGGTTCTAAAAATAATTATCTTCAATTGGCTATAACTCTCTGGGTCTTGAATAATTTGAATTTTTCCTTGGGCAAGTTCCCGTGAAAGAATAGAATGAGATCTTGATAATTAAAATTTGTTAAGAAACCAAAAAGATAGGGATTTATTATTAATAATTGTTTGTGCTATTTCAAAAATATCTACATTTTGTTAAAAAAAATTATTTTAGTCATGTTAAATACACTATATTTATAGTATTAATGTATTATTATTAGCTTAGTTGGATTATTAGTATTAGATTAAACTATAATCATTAGTAACGTTATTAAAGCCATACCCTGATGTAATTAAGGCTTCTTACATCCAAAAAGGAACGGGGAACTTGTACAAATTTTTTAAACTTGACCTTTTAATTGATAACATTTGATATTATAATTATTTAATAATATAGAAACAACATCAATAATATTAACAATATCAAATCATTCCTAATATATATGGAATGTATAACAAAATGAGAAAAACAATACAATATTAAGGGGAGGGGCAGGAGGAGGGGGAGGAGGTATTTTGTGGAGAGGGGGGAGGAGGGGTTTTGAGGAGCAAATGTAATACTAAAAACTCCTATTTCTAATCTCATTTTTCCGTTATTTTGAGGAGTGGCTGTAAGGAGGGGCGAGGAGGGGGGGGGAGGGGCTGGGTACCCTACAAGCCTCTTACAACTATATACTATAGGAAGAAAGATATATATATATACACAGGGTGATTCTGAAACAATACAACATTTATATACCAACGTGATCAGCGTGAAAAACTGAGTCAAGATCACTTGGTCCCGAAAATTTTCCGGCAAGTTTTCCACACCTCTGTTAAGCACAGGGGAATTTCCCGCATAGCGTCGGCCCTGGCAGAGCGGCGGCGCGAGCCGAGCGGCGGCCGCCGCGGCAAAGAGTGGGGGGCAACCGTTGCTACGGAGTACGTCTACGGAAGCGGGAGGTAAGGGGGAAGCGGAGCAATCGAGGAGCGCAATGATTCAGTAAAAATCGCTGTGAAATCGACTTGTCACAGAAATGACTGCATATTGGTTATAAGGTAAATGGAGGTCGCAAAAATGGATTTTGAAATTTGCAGATTCCTAGGTCCAAGGATTCTATCCGAAAACAGCGTTTGAAAGTTTTATTTACTTATATCTCGAGAACCGCTTAGTCTACAACAAAATGGCTTACTCCAAATGAAAGAGCGCAAAATTTTGAATCAGAAACGATTTTTTACTCGATTCCGATGAGTGCAAAGTTCCGAGATAATTAATCGAAAAGAAATGAACATGCCCCCGACTTTCCTCCCGCGCTGCGGTATGCTTCCCGTGTCTCTCGCTCTCACAGCGTTTATTTCTTTTCGATTAATTATCTCGGAACTTTGCACTCGACGGAATCGAGTTCAAAATCGTTTTCGATGCAAAATTTTAAGCTCTTTTGTTTGATGCAAGCCATTTTATTGTTGACTATAATCAAATAAAACTTACGAACGTTGTTTTCGTATAGAAACCCTAGGAAACTGAGAGAGCTGCAAATTTCAAAATCTGTCTTTGTCGACTTTGATTTACCTTATAAACAGAATTCAGCCATTTCTGTGACAAGACGATTTCAGTACTGGACTCATTTTCAAGACAGCTGGCGAGGAAAGCTTTCGTTTGATCGGCCGAAAGCTAGCGAAACTATGAACGCATCATAGTTGATATCTCTTGTTGATAAATACAGAGCGAGTCATGTATTTCCTTTCTTAAAAACCGTGGGCCCGATGTTGTGCAACATTTGAAAATTGATTTAGATTGGTCATAAAGAATAGGCGTGAAGATTTGCTATACTCGTTACATTTGAATTTTTATATTGAATTTCTATACTTTGGGTATTTTAAACTAAATAAATAAATTAACATAAAATATGAAAATAATTTTTCGTTTAAAAAAATTATCTGATTATCCTATCATTTTACGTATTCAGAATTAAATCATGATAAAATACTTTTATTTTATACTTTGATTTTGTCATTAGTCTTTACAAAAAACGAGAAATCGACGGCACTGCTATTTTAGAGAGTTACATGAAAAGTTCTTTAGTTTAAATCATGTTAACCATGGAATTTCTTGATGAAAACCCGGGAAGCGTTCGTTTCGATTCGTCACCAGTTCAACTTTTATTTTCAGACTCGTAAACAGCTGTACAGCCAGGCAGCGACAAGCTCACTCGAAAAATTACGAACGATGCCGCCTTGCAGTATTACGACAAAAGTTCTTGCGCTAAAATGAATTTCTCATCATCGCCAGCGCGTTATCCTTCTAATCATCAATGGATCATTCAATAAAAGAACGATAAAACAGTTACACGACCGTTGTCAAAACTTATGTAAAGGATTTTCTGGCTTAAAATATTATTTTAACCCCACGATGAGCTCAGGTGGCTGGTAACACATTACCCTTTTAAACACAAGCGTTTTTCTATTAGAAATCAAGAAATCGCGTACACAGGCACCTCGTATCCTTACGTAAAGAGTTCTCGTGCTTAAATAAATCTATCGGCTTCGCTAAAACATCTAGAGCAGCACAACACTCTACCCTATGATGCCCATGAGTATTGTTTCTTGAAAAAATTGCAAAATTAGAGATGCTGTCGCTTAGCAGCCTTACATTAAAAGTTCTCGCGCTTTGAACATTAAAAGTTCATACAAAAAAGCAGATCTATCTACCTATAATCTTCAATAAACTGTAACGTAAATAGATAATCAGAATGTGAATTGAAAGGAAAACTTCTATTAATGGTAACAAAAATCGTATTTCTAGTTAACGAAGTTCATGCGCGACTCCCAAATTAAAGCAGTGTTAAATCAAGAGGTTGTCTAAAATATGTAAGAGCAATAGTTGTAATGTAATTAAGCCATTTCAAATAATATAAATAGATAATCTATTATAAAAAAAAGTCTATTTAACATAACTAAACAAACATTTTTTAACAAAATGTCGATATTTCAGGAACAGATTTCGTCAGTACAAACAATTATTGATAAAACACAGGGATCTTTTTTCATTAACTACCGATTTCATTTTTCAAGATAAGATTTTGTTTCTTAATTTATTTCATTGCTACTTGCCGAAGAAAAATTTCATAATTATCCAAAACCTTCGAAGTTAAAGCAAATTTAAAAAATACATTTCTTTTACCATTTTCACGAATTTATGAACAACCACGGCCATGGTTATAACATTCTGAATAATAAATGATTTTGTATTTTTTCCCCGACGAGACCCAAAAACATTCATTAAGGGGGTCAGAAAACTTTAAAATGACGAAAAATCGATTTTTTTATTACATATTTCACTAAAAGACACTTGTACAATATGTCCCAAATTGTTTTAAAGCATTATCCATTTTTCTTTTCAGAATATACACAAAACATTGATGAAGATTTCTATTTGCTTTTTGTGTAAATTACAGTTATAGCACTGCGTGACTTAAGTCCGCACTTATGTCACGCATATCCGTGCGATAAGTAGTCCATTATTTCACGGTGATTATCGCACTCGCTACGCTAATGCGCTAACCTCACGGTGCCCTAATGGACTGCTTAGCGCACGGAGAGGCGTGACAGCGAACTTAAGGCATGCAGTGTTATAAAAAATTGTACGATACTAGTGTGTTAAGTAGCCCATTACACGCCGTGACATAATGGGCCACTTATCGCACTTGTATCGTAATGTACTATTTTCCCCTTTTATAGATAATATTGATTTGTACTATTTTTTTTTGTTCATTTTTCTTTTTTTAATATATTTTAAATTTTCATTCTACATATGTATACCGCGTAACCAAATTATCCTGACATTGGATTTTCTCTCTGGAAAATTGTGAAAAGGTTGGAAAAGCGGTGAGTCTAAGGGTTTTGGCGACCGAGGAACACAATGGTGCAGTCAAAATTGACGTAGCACAAAAATAAAAAAGATAGCAAAATTATTTTTTCGAAAAATATTTAAGGTTTGGTTTTTATGTCCATTTATCGAAGTTCATTAAGTTTAAAGACCATACCGCCTTTGACCGACCTCGATATCGATATATTAAGTTAAAAAATTGACAATATGTTGCTAGTATATTGGAAATATATTGGGTAGCATATGGGAACTATATTGCCAAACCTATTGGCGATATGTGTGAAATACCTATTTGGCAGAGTAATTGCAATATATTGGAAATAGGTTTTGCAATATAGTGCCAATATACTTCCCATATTTATTGCCGATACATTACCAATGTAGATCCAATAGTTTTGATTTCTACGCAGGTATGGCTGAAAGTATAAAGGATTCCGTACGGAAAGCGTTGGATTCGAATTTTTCGCACAACATTGACTGAAATTCACCTAAATTTAATACTAAGTTTCCCGTAAGTAGAGCGTATTTATCACTCTTTTCCCAAACTTAGGTGAAACTTAACATTAACATTGTATGAAGTTTTACGTAACTTAATCATAAGATTTCAATTTGGTTTTCCAAACTTTCAAAGAGATAAACTGAGGCAAAGTTAATATAAACATATGAAGTATTTCCTAAGGCGAGTGTAAGATCTGTATTTTTACACGAACATTGGCGGAAAATAATCTGAAGTTCATATTATGTTTCCCGTCGATGGTTGTGACAAGCTTTATCTAAAGAATGGCTGAAAGTATGGTTTAAAGTATGGCTTAAAGTATGGCTGAAAGTATGGCTTGAAGTATGGATGAAAGTATGGCTTAAAGTATGGCTTGAAGTATGGCTTAAAGTATGGCTGAAAGTATGGCTTAAAATATGGATGAAAGTATGGCTTAAAGATTGGCTGAAAGTTATCGCTTAGATTCCGTAAGGAGATCGTAGTATTCGAATTATTTCCACAACCTTGACTGAAATTCACCTAAATTTTGAATTAAGTTTCTCGTGAGTAGAACGTATTTACCATTATATTCCCAAACTTTAACGAAACATAACATTAACCTTGTATGATGTTTTACGTAATTTAGTCGTAAGATTTCAATTCGGTTTTCCAAACTTTAAAAGAGATGAACTGAGACAAATTTAATATAAACATATGAAGTATTTCCTAAGGCGAGTGTAAGATTCCTATTTTTACACGAACATTGACGGAAACTAATTCGAAGTTCATATTAAGTTTCCTGTCGATGGTTGTGACAAGCTTTTTCTAAAGTATGGCTGAAGGTATGGCCTCAAGTATGGCTGAAAGTATGGCCGAAAGTATGGCTTGAAGTATGGATGAAAGTATGGATTAAAGTATGGCTTAAAGTATGGCTTAAAGTATGGATGAAAGTATGGCTTAAAGTATGGCTGAAGTATGGCTTAAAGTATGGCTTAAAGTATGGCTTACGCATGGCTTAAAGTATGGATGAAAGTATGGCTGATAGTATGGCTGAAAGTTATCGTTTAGATTCCGTAAGGAGATCGTAGGATCCGAATTGTTTCCACAGCCTTGACTGAAATTCACCTAAATTTTGTAATTACTTTCTCGTGAGTAGAACGTATTTATCATTATTTTCTCAAACTTTACCGAAATTTAACATTGACCTTGTACGATGTTTTACGTAAATTAATCTTAAGATTTCAATTCGGTTTTACCAACTTTAAAAGAGATGAACTGAGGCAAAATGAATATAAACATATGAAGTATTTTATAAGGTGAGTGTAAGATTCGTACTTTTACACGAACATGGGCTGAAACTAATCTGAAGTTCATATTAAGTTTTCCGTCGATGGTTGTGACAAGCTTTTTCTAAAGTATGGCTGAAAATATGGCTTAAAGTATGGCTGAAAGTATGGCTTGAAGTATGGATGAAAGTATGGTGTAAAGTATGGATGAAAGTATGGCTTAAAGTATGGCTGAAAGTTATCTTTTAGATTCTGTAAGGAGGTCGTAGTATTCGAATTATTTCCACAACCTTGACTGCAATTCACCTAAACTTTGTATTAAGTTTCTCGTGAGTAGAACGTATTTATCATTATTTTCTCAGACTGTACCGAAACATAACATTAACATTGTATGATGTTTTACGTAATTTAATCGTAAGATTTCAATTCGGTTTTCCAAACTTTAAAACAGACGATCTGAGCCAAAGTTAATATAAACATATGAAGTATTTCCTAAGGCGAGTGTAAGATTCCTATTTTTACACGAACATTGACAAAAACTAATCTAAAGTTCATATTAACTTTTCTGTCGATGATTGTGACAAGCTTCTTCTAAAGTATGGCTGAAAGTACGGCTTAAAGTATGGCTGAAAGTATGGCTTGAAGTATGGATGAAAGTATGGCTTAAAGTATGGCTTAAAGTATGGCTTAAAGTATGGCTAAAAGTATGGCTGAAAGTATGGCTTTAAGTATGGCATAAAGTATGGCTGAAAGTTAACGTTTAGATTCCGTAAGAAGATCGTAGGATTCGA
Source organism: Torymus aiolomorphi (assembly GCA_036365515.1). Classification (NCBI taxonomy): domain Eukaryota; kingdom Metazoa; phylum Arthropoda; class Insecta; order Hymenoptera; family Torymidae; genus Torymus; species Torymus aiolomorphi. Next base: position 119,416,131 of record CM070875.1, read on the forward strand.
ATTATTTCCACAACCTTGACTGAAATTCACCTAAATTTTGTATTAAGTTTCCCGTAAGTAGAATGTATTTGAAAGTTCTTTGCCCAAACTTTACCGAAACTTAACATTAACCTTGTATGATGTTTTACGTAATTTAATCGTAAGATTTCAATTCGGTTTTCCAAACTTTAAAAGAGATGAACGGAGCTACAGTTAATATAAACATATGACGTATTTCCTAAGGCGAGTGTAAGATTCCTATTTCTACACGAACATTGATGGAAACTAATCTGAAGTTCATATTAAGTTTCCTGTCGATGGTCGTGGCAAGCTTTTTCTAAAGTATGGCTTAAAGTATGACTTAAAGTATGGCTGAAAGTATGGCTTAAAGTATGGCTGAAAGTTAACGTTTAGATTCCGTAAGGAGATCGTAGTATCCGAATTATTTCCACAACCTTGACAGTAATTCACCTAAATTTTGTATCAAGTTTCTCGTGAGTAGAACGTATTAATCAGTATTTTCCCAAACTTTACCGAAACATAACATTAACCATGTATGATGTTTTACGTAATTTAATCGTAAAATTTCAATTCGGTTTTCCAAACTTTAAAACAGATGAACTGAACCAAAGTTAATATAAACATATCGTCGCTTCCCGGTTAAAAGGCGTTATTTAAAATTCGGCCTGAAAAAGGCGTATTTGGAAATCGACCTGAAGAAGGCGTTATCTTGTAATCAATCTGAAAAAGGCGTTATCTAGAAATCGTCCTGAAAAAGACGTTATCTAGAAATCGGCCTGAAAAAGGCGTTATCTCGGAATGAACCTGAAGAAGGCGTTATATCGCGCGTAAATTTTTTTTACTCTAATTTAAGTTGCAACACTGTCAACATTTTCTTTATTTAATTTCAGAAATATGTTATACGATAATAGTGTACAATTTTTTAAAATAACTCTACAAATGCGGGGCGATAGTAAAATTAATATTTGTTTTTTTTTTATTAACGATTGTTTTTATACAATACTATATTGTTTTATAACACACACACACACACACACACACACACACACACACACACACACACACACACACACACACACACACACACACACACACACACACACACACACACACACACACACACACACACACACACACACACACACACACACACACACGCGCACGCGCGCGGGCGCGCGCTCACGTACACACGCACGCACACGCACCCACGCACGCACGCACACACCCACACACGCGCACACGCACACGCACACGCTACACACACACACACACATACATATATATATATATATATATATGAGTAAATCTACAAAAAAAGTAGCTCTTATTTTTAAGGCAAAAAAGATAATTAAACTAGATAGCGAGAGCTTTCATTTACTTTTTGTAAAAATAAAAAATGTTAATTTCTTGTAAAGTTATATGAGTTTGGAGATATCGCTTTTACCGGTTTTTAACATTTTTGGTGTATCTTAAAATATCTTCAAACTCACGTAACTTTTAAAGGAATAATAAAAAGCAAATTAAAGATCTCGCTTTCTAGTTTAATTCGAGTTTAAATCTCTTTTTTTTATTTTTGTATTATTTTTCCTGCCGAATTGGCTAGCATTTGAAAAAGGGTAATTTTTAGCATTTGCTTCTGGAATTAAGAAAAAACCTTTTCTTATTCTCAATTTTATTAATATAATTATTCCAATAAACAAAGTGTAAAGAAATATATACCCCACGGCGTGCGGAAAGTTCGTTTTTTCACCATACCCTGGCTGAAAGTACCACTTTCGCTCCCGGCTCCGAAACGCGAATGTGGTATTTTCGGCTCGGGTATGATGAAAAATCGTATACACAACATTGGGGTAAAGAGGGCCACCCCGGAGCACGTGTTTGCCGCCCTCGCCTTCGGCTCGCCTGGCAATTTACACCTGCTCTGGACTGGCCAACTCTTTACCTCCCTTGTTGTGTAATATACTATTCCGAACGCGTTGCCGTTCGGAAACGAACTTTTTAACACTCCGTGCGTAACGCTCCAATTCGTACACGCTCTAATAAAAAAGCATGCCCTAAATCAAGCTTCTCATGCGTCGTGTCAAAAAATAGTGTTCAATGCACGAGTGAGAAAGTAATTTTGTCCTTGTATGGCCTTTTCCCCTCCGCTTCGCTAGGGCGCAAACGTCCACACGAGGATAAAATCACTTTTTCGCACTTGAATCGAAAATAATTATTTCAGAACTATAAGTGTGCAAAATCGAACTCTGCGCAGCTCGTTAGGAGAAATAGTATACGTCACACGTGCGCAATATATCACCCGCACTTGTCTCTTTTATATATCGCCCGTGCTGTGCTCGCGCGACAAACTCGACTCGTGCGGGAATGACCTATTTTGCGCACTCGTTGCGTAATGCAATTCCGTAACTTGTGAGGAAAAATAGTGTCTACGCTACGCGTGCATAAAGAAGGAAATTATGCACGCGCGAAGATTGACGGTCGATTGGCCCGGGTATGGTGAAAAATAATATACGCAACACAGGGATAAAGAGGGCCATCCAAAGCACATGTTTGCCAGCCTCGCCTTCGGCTCGTACGGTAATTTACACATGCTTAAAAGTTACATGAGTTTGGAGATATTGCTTTTACCGCTTTTTAACATTTTTGGTGTATCTTAAACATACCTTCAAACTCACGTAACTTTTAAGGGAAATGGTTAGCATTTGAAAAAGGGCAATTTTTTAGCATTTGTTTCTGGAATTAAGAAAAAACCTTTTCTTATTCCCAATGTCGAGAAAAGGGATGTCGTTTTGGATTGTACACGAGTACTTTCCGTTCCTTTATGGTATAAAGAAGTAGTAGAAAAAATCTGTTTGGGAGGTGTGTTTAAAAAAAATTATATAATATTGGTTATTACAAATATTTATTATATATTTATTATAAAATCAATATAGTATTGTATAAAAAAATCGTTAATAAAAAAAAAACAAATATTAATTTTACTATCGCCCCGCATTTGTATAGTTAACTTAAAAAATTGTACACTATTACCATATAACATATTTCTGAAATTAAATAAAGAAAATGTTGACAGTGTTGCCAATTTAAATTAGAGAAAAAAAAATTTACGCGCGAGATAATGCCTTCTTCAGGTTCATTCCGAGATAACGCCTTTTTCAGGCCGATTTCTAGATAACGTCTTTTTCAGGACGATTTCTAGATAACGCCTTTTTCAGATTGATTACAAGATAATGCCTTCTTCAGGTCGATTTCCAAATAACGCCTTTTTCAGGCCGATTTTTAAATAACGTCTTTTAACCGGGAAACGACGATATGAAGTATTTCCTAAGGCGAGTGTAAGATTCCTATTTTTACACGAACATTGACGGAAACTAATCTGAAGTTCATATTAACTTTCCTGTCGATGGTCGTGACAAGCTTTTTCTAAAGTATGGCTGAAAATATGGCTTAAAGTATGGCTGAAAGTATGGCTTGAAGTATGGATGGATATATGGCTTAAAGTATTGCTTAAAGTATGGATGAAAGTATGGCTTAAAGTATGGCTGAACGTTATCGTTTGGATTCCGTAAGGAGAACGTAGGATTCGAATTTTTTCCACAATCTTGACTGAAATTCACCTAAACTTTGTATTAAGTTTGGAGTAAGTAGATCGTATTTATCATTCTTTTCCCAAACTTTGGTGAAACTTAACATTAACTTTGTATGAAGTTTTACGTAAGTTAATCGTAAGATTTCAATTTGGTTTTCCAAACTTTAAAAGAGATGAACTGAGGCAAAGTGAATATAAACATATGAAGTATTTCCTAAAGCGAGTGTAAGATTCGTATTTTTACACGAACAATAAAAATCTAATTCCGCCGTTTTTGAGATGTCCGATAATTTTATTATCGGAATTCAATTTTGACATTGCTGAATATCTACAAAAAAAATCTAATTACCGTTTTTGAGTTCCCCGATAATTTTATTATCGGAATACAATTTTGAGCATGCAAGATAGCCACCAAAAAATTAGCATTCTCCATAGCACCGCGGAAGATCCCCCTTTAGTCCGAAAAAATGCCAATAAAAATCTAATCCCGCCGTTTTTGAGATCCCCGATAATTTCATTATCGGGGAAATTTTAATTAAAATTTTAATTTTTTTTTAAGTTACTGCTATTTTACATCAGTTATTCGAGGAAATCATTAATCGGAAAGGGATTTGACACGTGTATTACATGGATTGAATGATCTAATATAAGAATAATATAAATGTTTAAGATTTATATTTATTTTTAAAATTTTATAATAAGGTGACTTGGGATAATTCGGTCACCTTAAGTGGAATATTTTGTATCTGCTTCTGTAAATGCTTTAGCAAAAATTATGGGAAAGGCTTTAAAGTATACTAATTATACAACCATTAGGTAAAATTAGGAACGCCCTAAATGTGATATTAGTTTTATATTCGGCCAATACTCAAAAAATGGTACAAGAAAACTTATAAACTCCACAAATGAATAATATTAATATTTTTAAGTATACAAAACTACTTTATTTAATTATTAACTCATATATATAACACTAATCAAACGAAAATTAAGGAATTTATTTCATTACAATGTATTCTATACATAATTTTGGAATCCTATACAGGATTTTGCCATAAACGAAACATAACATTCATTTTGTTTCATGAAATTGGCTATTGCAGCCCATATTTTTAAAGTTTCTTTTCACAAACGAGACACTTTTATTTCGTGAAAGTAATACGAATTTCACACCTTCTCATCTTTATTGGATCACATCTTATTTTATAAAACCAAAAAACATGTTTTTGTACCTTTTTAATGGTACATTACACAACTTTTGTTGTCTTTTCTTTTTAGATCACTTTATTTTTAATATTTGATTGTCTACAACTTCGCTATTTTTTTATGGCTTTTGTGTAATTAGCCTTTGCTCTTTGTAATTTTTGTCATTTTTGCTGTGCTCATCGTTACGTGCCGTTACGCCAGTTATACGCTAAATTATAGACGCGATAGTAGTTTTCGTACACGGGCGTAAAAGTTTTACGTTACGCCTGCGGTCCAAACATTATTTTTCATAGTAGGCAAGGTGCGCACTTTACTCCTACTATGACGAAATAGTATATTATGTACCTAGGGCGTAAAGCCTTTTCAGACCGAGTGTGGAGTTTCGGTTTGCTCGTCTTCGATTCGCAGAACGGACTAACTTTCGGCTCGTGCTAGCTCACCTTAAGCTCGTACTGCAAACACACGAGGTCAAAAAGCCCGCGATCCTAGCTGCACACCATTTTTGTGTGACACACGTATTAATTTTAGGGATTTTTAATATAAAGTTACATTGAAAAATTTAATAAATGATATTATTAAATTATATGCACGACATTGTTTTATAATTTGTATATTTTATAAATTTATTATTCATTTAAAATGGTTATACGTAATTCTTAAATTAAAAAAAAATGATTTGAATTTTCTTTTCTTTCTTAAAATTATTTATCAAATATCTCGTCGTCACGAAGTGCAATGCGCTTTGTCTTTCGAGTACTATTGGCAAGGTTGAAAAAATAATTTTAATTGAAAAATTTTTCAGTTGATGTCCAAGAAAATGCAATAAGTTTCTTGATTTATTAACGAGAGATGATAGGATAATCAGATAATTATTTTAAAACGAAAAATTATTTACATATTTTATGTTAATTTATTTATTTAGTTTTAAATACTTAAGTATACAAATTCAACCTAAAAACTTAAATGAGTAGATATAGCGAATCCTTACGCCTATTCTTCATAGATAAACCTATTTCAATTTTTAAATGTTACACAATATCCGACCCTCGTGTTTTTAGGAGAGCAAGATATGTAAATCTTTGTTGATCTATATTAACGAGAGCATCAATAAGATAATGTTATGAAGCCTTGTTTATTTTACCATCTGTACGCGAGTCAGGAGAATTTCGCCGATTGACCGAAAGTTTTCTTCACCAGCCGATCATCAGCCGTCTTGGCAAGTATTACAGTAACGAAATCGACTTGCCACATAAGTGGCTGTATTTCGGTTATAAGGTAAATCGAGGTCGCGAAAACCGATTTACAAATATGCAGCTTCCTCAGCTTCCCAGGGGTTCTACGTGAAAACAGCGTTAGAAAGTTTTATTTGCTTCTATCTCGAGAACGGCTTAGTCTACGACAAAATGGCTTGCACCAAACGAAAAAGCGTAAAATTTTGCATCGGAAACGATTTTTTACTCGATATGGATGAGTGCAAAGTTCCGAGATAATTAATCGCAAAGAAATAAACGCTGTGGGCGCGAGAGAGACGGGAAGCAGCATAACGCGGGAGATGGCGGAGCGTTTATTTCTTTGCAATTAATTATCTCGGAACTGTGCACTCATCAAAATCGAGTAAAAAATCGTTTCTTAAAAACGCTTTTTTCGCATAGAACCTCTGGACCTAGGAATCTGCAAATTTCAAAATCGATTTCTGCGACCGCGATTTACCTTATAACCAATATGCAGTCATTTCTGTGACAAGTCGATTTCACAGCGATTTTTACTGCGGACTAAATCGTTGCGCCTCGATTGCACCGCTTCTCCCTTACCTCCCGCTTCCGTCGACCTACTCCGTAGCAACGGTTGCCCCCACTCTTTGCCGCGGCGGCCACCGCTCGGCTCGCGCCGCCACTCTGCCAGGTCCGGCGCTATACGGGAAATTTTTCTGGGCCTAATAGGGGTGCGAAGAACTTACCGGAAAATTTTCGGTACCAAGTGATCTTGACTCAGTTTTTCACGCTGATCACGTTGGTATATATATGTTGCATTGTTTCGGAATCACCCTGTATATATATATATATATATATATATATATATATATATATATATATATATATATATATATATATATATATATATATATATATATATATATATATATATACGTTGATCATTGACTATATTATGGGGACATCAACAGTTTTCTCTCAGAGTTGGCCTATGTTAATGTGACTAAAGAAATATGGACCCTCAGGTTATTGACTCTAGATTTGTCCCCGAAATAGTGGATTCGTCCATTTTATTATGGGGGCAGTCCCAATACTATTGCAATGTCCCCGAAGAATGGCGAATGTATACGTTTTTGTCCCCGTAATAGGGCAAATGTATGTATATATCATTACAATTACATTATTATTCCGAATGATCATAGGATGGTTTCATTGGATGTAGTATCTTTGTTTACAAATATACCTTTAGAGTTGTTGAATGATATTATACAAGATAAATGGTCTGAAATTAAAGTACATACTAGTTTAACAAAAGATGAATTTATAAAGGCACTTAATTTGGTTTTTAAAAACACAATTTTTTCTTTTGATAATAGTCTATATGAACAAAGATATGGTTGTCCAATGGGATCACCTTTGTCACCTGTTATAGCCAATTTAGTAATGGAAAAATTGGAAAGTATTGCTTTGTCTAAGTTGGTTTTTCAGCCAATTATTTTTAAAAGATATGTTGATGACATTTTTGCAGTTGTACCAGAATGTTTTGTGGATGAAATGGTGGATGTGTTTAATTCTATCCATGATAGAATTAAATTCACAAAAGAAGTGGAGAAAGATTATCAATTGAGTTTTTAGATATTAGAGTCATTAGAGGTAATAATAATAGAGTGAAATTAGATTGGTATAGAAAACCTACATGGTCAGGTAGATTTTTAAATTTTGATTCTCACCACCAATTCGGAAACAAGACAGGTGCGATCAAAGGTGTCATTGACAGAGCGATTAAATTGTCACATAAAGATTTTAGGAAAAAGAATTTAAATTTAGTTAGAGAAACATTTATTAAAAATAGTTATCCCGTAAAATTTATTGATAAAATGATTGATGAGAGAGTGTGGGAAATTTATAATGGTGGATTGAAGCAGCGGGTAGATAATCAAACAAGGAATAGAAATGGAAAGAATGCATATTTTAGTTTACCATATGTTAGAGGTTTGTCGGAAAGGATTAGAAGGGTTTTTAGTAAACATAATATTCAAGTTTTCTTTAGAAATGATAATAATTTAGAAAGGTTATTTAGTAATTGTAAAGACAAGGATGATAAATGTTTGAAATCGGGAGTTGTTTATAAAATGAATTGTAGGGATTGTAATGGTTGTTATATTGGTCAAACGGGTAGATATTTGAAAAAGAGAATATATGAACATCAATATAGTTTACGCAGCTCAAGTTGTACATCGGGTTTGAAAGAACATTGTTTAAATAGTTTGCATTCTTTCGATTTTGGGAGTGTGGATATTTTGGAACAGGGGATTAAGAATAAATATAAGAGGGAAAGCCTTGAAAGTATTCACATTCTAAGAAATCGGAATAATGTAAATTTAATGATAGAGTCAAGTAAATTAGATAACATTTATCATTCTTTATTAATTTAAGTGAGAATGGCAAGTTGGAGAGGGGAATGTGGAGGGTGGTGGGGTAAGAGAAAAGAAGGGGGTATGGGTGCATGGTATATAAGGAGGTGTATCGCGGGTTTTATTTCAGTCCCTGAGGAGGAGCCGGAGCAGGCTCGAAACGTCGGACAATGTGGTGGTGGTGGGCAGTCAGATCGTCCTTTGCTAACAAAGTTTTTCCAGATTTTAATTAAGTTTTTATTTCAGATTCTGCGGGGGTGATTATAAACAAGGGCAATCTGACTGCCATAAATATTAATTATTTTAATTTAATTTGTAAGACTGTAAGACCGATGGAAAAATTCTTATCAGTTGTATGTATATATATATATACACACACACCCACACACACACAGGGTGATCCAGATAAAGTGGTAACAAACATATACCACCAAATTTATCTCGACAAGCTGATACCGGGAATTGTAATTGATTGTTGAAACTGACCAATCAGCGCTCACCTTTAGCCATCGCTGAGACGTGACGGCGGCGCGCAATATACGTGCAAAGCAGTGTGGTGGTGAGAGGGGCAAGGAGAGACAGCGCTTGAACAGATGAATATCGAATAAGTGGTCTGCCGCGGCTGACGACGATGCAGCTACGCGGCTACCAAGCCACCATGTAGGATAAAGTAAACAGACAGATAGTACACGGAAAAAAATTTAGTCTTACAGGAGTCCGAAAATTCAACAAAATATTGAACTGCTGCAATCCCAACGATCGGCGTCTCAGACGCCCAAAGTCGAGTTAAGGGACGTCGAAGGCGACCTGTCAGAGTCCCAACATTGACTTGCCACAGTTCGACGCTTTATTGAGCTATAGCTATACCAACATCAGACTGCATTACGTACATATTGTCAATCTTGTAGTTCGAATACTTTTTGAACGCTTACATTACGAAAACTTGAAGTCGGTGAGGACCATTTTTTTTCCGTCGAGTTCGCTTAGGACCAAATTTCTTTCCGTGCAGAAAAAGGGCGTGATTGATTATGCGTTAATGATTGAATTTCTCTCTCTCTCTCTCTCTCTCTCTCTCTCTCTCTCTCTCTCTCTCTCTTTCTCTCTCTCTCTCTCTTTTTCTCTCTCTCTCTCTCTCTCTCTCTCTCTCTCTCTCTCTCTCTCTCTCTCTCTCTCTCTCTCTCTCTCTCTCTCTCTCTCTCTCTCTCTCTCTCTCTCTCTCTCTCTCTCTCTCTCTCTCTCTCTCTCTCTCTCTCTCTCTCTCTCTCTCTCTCTCTCTCTCTCTCTCTCTCTCTCTCTCTCTCTCTCTCTCTCTCTCTCTCTCTCTCTCTCTCTCTCTCTCTCTCTCTCTCTCTCTCTCTCCCCCCCTTTTTCGGATAATTGTGCAATTGTATTTCTTCGCCGTGAGCGCACGGCTACCCGCCCGCAACCTCGAATGCATCATTCGCCCTGCGCGACTTTTACTATAGTTTCACCCGGTTAATCACAGCCACTTATATTCTATTGAACCCTTTTGAATTAATACCCGTATTACTATATCCGATCTTCGAACGCATAGTTGGATGCATATCAGTGTTACGTGATTTTGCGTTCGTTTTCAGGTGCAAAAGGGAGAAAGCCCGGTATTGAAGCTTTCGGACGCATTTTATCTAGTAGTACATTTTCAAGTGCGGATTAATTCAGTACTTTGTAGTGGTAGTCTTAAACGCCTTATTAACTCAATATTAATTTTTTTTTTGCATAGAATAATACGTTATTTTTGCCAAAATCACAAACATCGGTGTAATGGAAAGATATAAAAGTAAAATTTACCAAGCACAATTGGAGAAAACTAGTAGTGCATTTCGTCGGTTGGGAGAAACACGGTACCAACTCAGGCGAGCGCATAAAAATGTACCAACCCGGGGCAGCGTGTAAAGAGGTATCAACTCGGGCGAGCGCGTAAAAAGGTACCAACTAGCACGGTCGACTTTTGAATTTTTTTAGCAAGCTACTGAAGAGGCCATATAATATACCGCAAAAAAGCGATAAAGTACAATAAAAGAGGTTTAATTTAAAATGAGAATAGCTGAAATCGGTCAATTCTGTGTAAAATTTACCTTTTTACGTGCTGCCCCGGGGTTGGTACCTTTTTACGCGCTCATCCGACTTAGTTCCGTGTTCCTATCAGCCGTCGATTTTAAAGAGCGTAGTAAGTACTTTCTAATAGTAGTCTTACTTTTCTTATAGATTTAACATTTATTATTTATTTAACAGATCAATTTTATCAGCTATTTGTTCTAAATAGGTAGATATGGGATAATCGTACGTTTAAGGTGGTTTGGGCAGTCTAGTATACCTAAAGCTATCAACATTTTTTACAAATATTCATTCACACATTACAATCTGCAAATTGATATGACAGGAAACAGGGTTCTTAACATAACGGAAAAAATTTTTTTTAGAAAACTTTCAATGTTGCAAAAGTAGATTTTGTCAATTAAAAAAAATTTCAATTGGTAATGATAATCTTTTTTGTTTTTCATTCAATTTTAATTTGGAAGGCCTCATTTTCTTCCTTGTTCCATTTCAGGGGGAGTCAACCACATCAAAATTAGAAAATTTTCAAAACCTACAAAGGTACATCCAATTGTTTACAAAATTCAGTGTCAAATCTGCAAAGAATTGGATATAACCGCAGGTTTTTAAAATTTTCCAATTTTGGTATCGTTGACTCCCCCTGAAATTGAACAAGGAACAAAATGAGACCTTCCAAATTAAAATTGAATGAAAAACAAAAACGTTATCATTACCAATTGAATTTTTTTTTTAATGGACAAAATCTACTTTTGCAACATTGAAAATTTTCTAAAAAAAAATTTTTCCGTTATGTTAAGAACCCTGTTTCCTGTCATATTAGTTTGCAGATTATAATGTGTGAAGGAATTTTTGTAAGAAATGTTGATAGTTTTAGGGCCACTAGACCGTCCAAGCCACCTTAATGTAACTTGAGCGATTATTCTATTTTCTAATTATTATTAAAAGTGTGATTATTAGGTTATGCAGCATATTCAGCTGAATCTGCGAAAACTTCAGATCTTCCATTTCAAATGTCCCTAGGATTTTCAAATGTCCTGAAACGTAAACCACGAAATTGGTTGATATTAATTAATGACCTACAATTCTAACAAGGAAAGTACCCGAACTGTCAAATTCAAAAAAAATTCCAAACCCATATTAAAAAGTAGACCTCCATGCGAGATTCACGAAACCATTTTTTTATCGGCTGAGAAGCGCTTTATAAGGGTTAAAATCACCCCTAAAGTTTACCCCCAAGAAACGTTTTTTTGATATATCTCGGCTTCTACTTAACTTCTTTTAACGAAACAAAATGGAAAGAGTTTCTTATTAAAAAGCCAAGAAATCCGTGGTAGTATGAACATTAAGGGTTGCATCCCTTATTTTTTAGAGAGTGAAATTGTGTTTTTTTAAGAATAATTTTTGTTGTGAGAATTCATAAAATAATTAAAAATAGGTTAAAACATTATTTTTACCAACTACAATAAAAAACAGTTGGTGTTTTTGGGCATTCTTCGCAAAACAACCCCTTAAGAGGTGGTAAACCACCCCTAACACAAATGAATTAGGTATATTTTTTTGATCATTAAAAATATTACTTATGTCGACTGCAATTTACTATCAACTGATAAGAATTTTTCCATCGGTCTTACAGTCTTACAAATTAATTTAAAATAATTAATATTTATGGCAGTCAGATTGCCCTTGTTTATAATCACCCCCACAGAATCTGAAATAAAAACTTAATTAAAACCTGGAAAAAACTTTGTTAGCAAAGGACGATCTGACTGTCCCCCACCACCATCACCTTGTCCAACGTTTCGAGCCCGCTCCGGCTCCTCCTCAGGGACTGAATATATATATATAAGAACCTATTTTAAGGAAAAAAATAATTACCAAAAAAATATACCTAATTCATTTGTGTTAGAGGTGGTTTACCACCTCTTAAGGGGTTGTTTCGCGAAGAATGCCCAAACACACTAACTGTTATTTATTGTAGTTGGTAAAAATAATGTTTTGACCTATTTTTAATTATTTTATGAATTCTCACAAAAAAAATTATTCTTAAAAAAACACAATTTCACCCTCTAAAAAATAAGGGATGCAACCCATAATGTTCATACTACCACGGATTTCTTGACTTTTTAATAAGAAACTCTTTCCATTTTGTTTCGTTAAAAAAAGTCAAGTAGAAGCCGAGATATATCAAAAAAACGTTTCTTGGGGGTAAATTTTAGGGGTGATTTTAACCCTTATAAAGCGCTTCTCAGCCGATAAAAAAAATGGGTTCGTGAATCTTGCATGGAGGTCTACTTTTTAATATGGGTTTGGAATTTTTTTGAATTTGATAGTTCGGGTACTTTCCTTGTAAGAATACCTTTAATTAATAGGAAAAAGTAAAATGAAAAACTGCACGATTAAAACGAATTACTTTAGTCTAAGATTTTTAATCTAAAAGATAAATCCCAATAAAATGATAAGTCAAAAAAGAAAAATTTTATTACTTCAATGCAACCTTATTTGAATGCGGAAAATAATAATGGTTTGGTTGTCCGTATTATAGTAACATTTACTTAACCCTTTCAGGGCGCAATTAAACTGGAAATTTTATTAAACTGTCCTTATTATTTTCTTATATTTTTGGGATCGCTGATTACAAATCTAAAGTCCAAATTGAGAAATTTAAGATGACGGCCGCAATATGGCGGACCTCGTGCAAAAAAATTGGAAAAAGCCATTGCAAGAAAATTTCTGAAAATAGAATATTTGTTGCCGCCATTTTGAATTCGCCATTTTGTATGATTCAAAGTTTTTATTTTTATAATCAGAAATTCAAATACTACTATTACAAACAGAATAGAATAGAATAATCAAGTATAATAAAAGAATATATGACTTTTTTGGATGAAGCCGAAATTTCTGCGTTATATTTTGTTAAATAAAAAATAACAACAATAAGTATATAACAATTTTTACCAACAATAGCTTTGGTTATCATCTCTAGAATCTGAAAGCATGATTTAAAAGGTGATTTATATCCTAAAGACTTCAGGGACGAATATAATGTAAAAAAAGAGGAATTTTCGCCATAGTTTATTTAATAACAATTGTAAAATGCATAATTATTGCAAAAATAATATAGAAGTGTTTATGTAGAAAAAGAAAAATGTTCGTCATTGTTTATCTAATAACAATTGCAAAATGCATAATTGTTGCAAAAATAATATAGAAGTGTTTAGATTCATTACTAATATAATTTATATTAGTAGGGTATAAGAAAAGTTATTTCGTATTTATATCATGTAATAAGCCGGATTTATAACGAAAAAAATAAAGACAGTGAGGTGGGGAAGTATGTGGCCCCCCCCGCCAGGTGGCGGTACTATGTAGTGTCAGGAGAGAGAGAGAGAGAGAGAGAGAGAGAGAGAGAGAGAGAGAGAGAGAGAGAGAGAGAGAGAGAGAGAGAGAGAGAGAGAGAGAGAGAGAGAGAGAGAGAGAGAGAGAGAGAGAGAGACGCATCTTCCTGGAGTGCGACTCTCCGGCAGCGGTAGAACAACCTTCGTTAGAGGTTCGTTCTCGCGGCGCGGCGCAGAGCCAGCTTGCTGGCGTCCGCTCATCGCTTTGTATGCGTGCTGGCACGCCAGCGCACACAAACACACACCTCACATCTATATCTGCTCGGGACATAGATGCACATCAACGCTCGGCCTTCTCCCTCGACGTTCCTCCGTTTGCGTGCAGGTACGCTAGCGCATACGAGGAAATTCTGACCTCCGCGGTGTGCGTGCTGGCACGCCGGCGCAAACGCGCGACTTCAAGTTATTCTTCGCCGCCGCAGTCATCACCTCGTTGAGTTTTCTCCGAGGTACTTCCGCGAGCGCTGGAGATCTCCAAGTGCGTACTTGCGTGAAGCCACCGTCACCGGCGCCTTCAAACGCACCTGTTGAGCAACGTGTGGACACTCGCCTCTCTCAGCACATTTCTTCGAAGCAGATCTCCGGGTGCGTCCTTGCGTGAAGCCACCGTCACCGGCGCCTTCTAACGCACCCGTCGAGCAACCCAGATCTGTCGCTGCAGCCGTCATACCTCGACGGGAATACTCCCGAGATACCCCGGCGACCTCGACATCGCCTTCGAGACACCTCAGCTCTCAGCAACGTTTACATCACCGCGCCAAGGTATGCGTGCGGCCAATTTACGTGCGAGCGTCAAAAATTACTTATCTCATCGCGCAACGTATTATTAATTTCTTTTCTCACTTTGAGCGCATCTTCCGGGAAGTGTTTACCTTCTCCCGACCATCCGAGAATTCATTACTCGGCACGTGCTTTCCGCGAATAGCTCGACTGCCTCTCGCTCTCCGAGAATTTTTGTTTTTCAGCGCGCGCTTTTTCACGAAACTTTGAATTCGCGGAACTCGTACGCAACGGTCACGCGTTCCAAGAACTGGACGGCCATCTTGGCGGCCATTTAGACTTTTGCGTGCTATCGTGTTTTTCAAGCTCGCTCTTGTGCAAGGCGACACGGAAGACCTTTTAGTTTTTTTTTTATTCTTTCAGGCTCGCGTATTACATTTTCACAACTTTAACTTATTTGCGCGTTGTCGAGTCTCATTATGCAATGAAGTTTCGGCTTCAAAGGAAATAAAATTAAAAATCTTCACAGAGGGGAAGTGATTTCTCTCCTAGATTTCCGCGCAAATCTTTATGTTCATTCTTCGCGTTAGCTTAATCGCTGGTGCAGGAGAGGCAGTCGCTTTCCTCTCCAGAACTGTGATTCACGCGGAGGAAACGGCACTCTCCTCGCAATCAAGCATTGCCCTCTCTTGGGTACACGTAGGGCAATTTAATTTTAAGTTTTAGCATAGGCCTAGCTTTAAAGTCATTGTTTGTGCCTGCGAGCACTAACTAGGAAGCTTGTGATACGCAAGTGGCGTAAGGCAATTTAGACGTGTCATTAATCCCTATAGAGGGGTTTGACTGCTTCCTTTACTTTCTACGCGTGCTCGCGAGTCGCCTAGAAAGCAATTCTCACCCACGAGGCTCACGTGCGATAATTTTTAATTTTTACATTGATCTCTTTTACATGGCCACTCACGGACGGACAAACATTGTTTTGCATTCTTGTATGTATCTGCGACTACGCCTATTCTAGTTTCTCTAATACTTTTGTAAATCTGTCCCGACAAATGATCGTTAGATGTGCCCCTACATTTCGTCGTAAAGAGCAAACGGGAATTAAAAGCGCTACTGGATTCACGCGTGCAGGACCCCAACCTAGCCTCCCATACTACCCGCAGCTCAAGAAGAGCTCTTCTAGCTGCCAGCATGATGCAACACTCTCCCGTCAACAAAACCAGTCAACCGGGCAATCCAAACGAGGGCAGCCATGTCTCCACTTCTAGTGAAGCCTCGTCCACACAAACCTCACCCTCCAACACAATGACCGGAGCGTCTTTCCCTCCGACTTCAGGGAACCAGTCAGCGCCGCCAAACACGTCCTCGATATTCACCTTTGGCCTTCCAAATGTCAATGATACGACAACCGGACAGAGGCGATTCAGATTTGACTTCAACCACCCCCTCCCCCCCGCACCGCGGGCAACGCTGTCCACAGTGACGCCTCTGGTTCGCAACCACTCGGCAACACCTACACACCCTCCACCAACACAGGCGCCACTCCAAAGAGCCCAACACGGGTTGGGGAACGAACGCACCTTCAAACAGCAACCTCGCAATTACATGAAGTTTAAAAGACCTCTTGAGGCTAAGAGACGAACGAATGGAAGAGAAAATTGACCGCCAATTGGAGGGACTCGTGAGGCTCATCGAACAATGCTTCACTTCTTCACAAGGAAGACTTCACTCAAGCGACACTCTCCAGAAAGAGACTCCCACAACGCCTCTCCCTCTCACAATTTCGTCTCAAGCAATTACAGTCTGAACGTCGCCTGGCCTGCTCACTAGGGGAAATACCAGCAGCTGAAACCTTAGCTGCTCACGAAGTTTGCCTAAAAGCTTTCCATCGCCTTTTCACAGTCATACTCTTTGCCAGCTGTGACCACCAATCCGAGCCTTCCGACCGAATGCACCGGTACACAGTCCCAGAGACTAACTCCTGCTGTACAACCTAACCCAGGATTTAACACCGTCACACACAATTAAATGCAAGGGAACGCGACGCACCTTCAATCCTCCAGTTCTTCAGGATTCGCAAGCACCAAACACTTGCAGTTTTGGAACTTTTATAAACACGACCCACAAGGATGGTTCAAACAATTAGAGGACCTATTCCTGGCACAAACGTCATCGAAGATGAAGCCAAATTCAATTTTGTAGGCAGATATCTTACCCAAGACATTCACCATGATCTACAATATAAACTTGACACCCTCGTCAGAGGACAGAAGTCTTGACAGAGAATCAATCAAGAAAATCCTGACAGAGAGACGCAAGGGCTTAGAAATAGGCTCTAAATGACCCTCTGACTTCCTGGCCGAAATGTTGAGCCTAGCTCAAGGTCTTGTGCCCAAAGACACGGTAATATCCATGTGGCGAACCCGCCTTCCTGCGCAAATTTAAATCATGATCTTAAATTACAAAGAGGAGGCAGAGCTTCTAAAGAGCGCGGACATGTCTCACGACATCCTTCAGCAGTCACACAATATTAACGCGTCGAAATCAACCAACGAGACCACATGACCCCCCGAAGACACTATTGCTCAGGCTCTAGCCGCGGCCCTCAAATCGCTGGACATCAAGAATATAGAAGACGTCCACGTTCAACAACAGACAGGCGTGACTTTTCGCTCGCAAGATCATCATCCGGCTCGCGTAAAAACGACAGGAGCCGCTGCGTATATCACCGCAGATTCGGCAAGGAAGCGCGCAACTGCCTCCTTCCTTGTAACTGGAAACCTGGTCAGGAGTATAAAGTTAACCCTTAGAGGGCCGGGATGACGCCTTGAGGCGTCATGGTCTGACTCGCCAACATCCGACCTTGGTTTGGTTCTAACTTGGGGACCTCAGATCACTTTTCAGTACAAATTATGAGCTTTTAAAATTTTTGAAATCCCGGCCCTCTAAGGGTTAAAAATCCTGACACTCCGACCAATCAGGAAAACTAGATCAACCTACTGCCGTAGAGACTGACATCCGGTCAGACATAACTGCACGTCTCCACGTTAAAGACAAACATTCTGACGAAGTCTTCTTAATCCACACTGGGGCCGACATCTCGGTCATACCAAAACCTAAAAACTGGCAAGGAGGTCCAGCCGAAATCAAGCTTTTCGCCGTCAATGGATCCACAATAGACGTCTATGGCGTCGCACGCCTCCAAATAGATATAGGCCTACCTTATAGGATCAAGTGGAACTTTACGGTAGCAGATATTCCTCACTCCATTATTGGAGTGGACCTTTTTACTCACTACCACCTCCTACCTGATCTTAAACTCAAGAGATTGGTAGATGGTAACCAGTTCACTCATGCATCAGCATTTGTCAGAGAAGTGCAATCTTTTCAAATCTCGTTTTTGGCATCGAGTCACAAGTATGCATACATCATCAACAAATTTCCCAGCGTTTTTGGATCAGCTCAATTTCGAGCCGTCAAAAAACGGGAAGTGTTTCACCACATACAGACGACAGGACCACCAGTCTCACAGAGCGCTCGACGCCTCTCACCCGCCAAACTCAAGGCAGCTAAGAAAGAGTTCAGCAAATGGTGCGAGCTGAGTATTTGTCACCCGTTAAACAGTCCTTGGGCCAGTCCATTACACGTGGAACCTAAAAAGAATGGCGAATGGCGTCCTTGGGGCGACTATCGCAAATTAAATACGGTTACAGTTTCAGACCACTACCCAATTCCGCATATGCACGAATGTATGATCTTGCTTCATGACAAGTGCATCTTTTCGGCTCTGGATTTGCATCAAGCCTATCACCAGATACCGATAGCTCCAGAGGACGTGCCCAAGACGGCCGTTATCACACCTTTCGGACTCTACGAGTTCCCAGCCATGACATTTGGAGTCCGCAACGCTTCGCAGACTTTTCAGCCGTACATCAACTCAGCGCTGCGAGATCTGGACTTCGTTTTCGTCTACTTAGATGACATCCTGATCGCCTCTTCTTTAGAAGAAGAATACAAGCGACACCTAGACCTAGTCTTGTCACGTCTCAACAAGTACGAGCTGCAAGTCAATATGGAGAAATGCAAATTCGGCGTCTCAGAATTGGTCTTCCTGGGTCATCTCATCATTCCAAATAGCTTCAAGCCGACCCCGGAGAAGGTCAAGGCGATTCAAGAATTTCCCCTACCGCAGACAATCCAAGACCTGTGTTCATTCCTAGGCATTGTGGATAGTTACAGGCGTCTGCTAGTTAACACAGCTGACACGCAACGCCCGCTTAATGAATTTTTAAGAGGTGCCAAGAAAAAGGACAGATGCCCAGTTCCCTGGACTGAGGAATGCATTCCAGAAGTGTAAGGATGACATTGTCAACCTCACATTTTTCGCCTTCCCGAAAAAAAATGCAGAGTTGCGCCTCAAGACGGATGCCTCAAACAACAAAATAGGAGCAGCCCTCGAACAACGCGCTGGCAACATTTTGCAACCACTAGAATGCTTTTCGCAAGTTTTTACACCTACGCAAAGGAAGTACTCCACTTACGACAAGGATCTCACAGCTATTTATGAAGCGATTCGTCACTTTTACTATTACCTAGAAGGCGTGGAATTCAAGATCTACATGTGCCATAAGCCGTTAGTCTATGCTCTTCAGCAGAATTCGGACAAGATGCCTGCCATTCGCTCACGCATTTTTACGTTATCCTACGCTCACGTTATCCTACATCGCCCAGTTCAACACGGAGATTTGTTATATCCCAGGTGAAGAGAACAATGTTGCGGACGCTTTGTCCAGAATTAACACTTTCACTTCCCCTACACTCTTCGACTGGAGCGATTTCGAATTGCAAGCGGACCCTCAAGTCAAGAAGATTCTTGCAAACATAAATGCCTTCAAACTTCCAACGTTCTTCGACCCGACGCAGCTCGGTCAAGAACAGGCGAACGATGAACAACTCAAAGAGATTTTAAACGTTCCAGATCATCCTCTTAAGCTTTGCAGGCTTACATGGAGCCCTGCTCACACACCGTTCTACTGCAACTTCTACGAGGACTTTATACGGCCTTATGTGCCGGAAAAATTGCATAGAATAGTCTTCGACAGCTTTTACTCACTGTCACATCCTGGAGCAAAGGTCACAGCTCATCTCATTCACCATCGATACATCTGGCCGAACATGAGCCGTGACATAGCGTCTTGGTGCAAATTGTGTGTTGCTTGTCAACAATCGAAAGTTACAAGACACAATCAATTTTTGCCCAAGCACTTCGTTACTCCAGACGTTAGATTTGATCACCTAAACTTGGATCTCGTAGGACCTTTTGCTAACAGCCAAGGTTACACCCACATCCTCACCATCATCGATCGTTACTCGAGATGGCTTGAGGCAATCCCAATCTCAGACGCCACAGCACCCACAGTGGCACGTGCCTTCTACAACAATTGGATTTGTCGTTATGGCGCACCAACCTCGATCACGACTGATCAGGGCGCCCAATTCGAATCCAGATTCTTCACAGAACTTCTATCAATCCTGGGTATCAGCAGAGTCAGAACCACCTCTTATCACCCCGCTTCCAACGCCATGGTGGAACGTCTCCACAGGGATATCAAAACAGCCTTTTCTTGTCACGGCAACAACCAGGAGTGGCTCTCTCTTTTATCCACAGTCATGCTAGGACTATGCACGCGTATCCGCTTAGACACAGATGCCAGTCCAGCCGACTTAGTCTTCGGCAAGGCAACAAGAATCCCTGGCAACTTTTCACCCCTCACAGCGGAAGAACAAGACATTCGCACCTTTTACAATGTATTTCGCGAATTTATGCAACAATTGAGACTCGTTCCAGTTAATCATAAAACCGCAATCAGACCCGTTCTTCATCAAGGTTTAGACACATACACCCACGTCTGGTTACAAGAAAAGCCTATCAGACCGGTTTTAACACGGCTTTATACTGGCCCACACAAGGTCATTTTGCGCGATAGCGATAACCACACCTTTACAATAGACGTGGACGGAAGGACCAGGACTGTAAGCATCGAGCGCTTAAATTAAAGCCTGCGTTCATTTTGCAAGAGGATCCTGACGGCGCTAAGGACGACGTTCCTGAACCGATCACTCCTCCTGCTCCTATTCTCGTACATAATAATACTACAAAACTTACTGGCATTCTGAAGCCTTCGCAGCCAGCACCGTCAGTTAGGCCACCTATATATACCTCTCACTCCTCCCACTAACGGACATACAACTTAGCCCGTCCCTTCCACTCAATCACCTTCACCCAAACCGAAGCGAGTAAAGTTCGTTCCTAACATCCTCAGACGAAACAAAAAAATCGAGTAGACTCGTTTTGCATAGAGAATTTGTTCACTTTGCGAGGGGGTGCAGTAGCCAAACTCTTGTCATCCCTTTATACCGCACTACGCGACCTCATGTAAATGTGCCCTGTAAATACGTTTCGTTAGTAATCAAGCTTAAGTCAATCATAAATAACTCAGATGTTATATGTGCCTCACAGATCTCAGCCTTGTAGTGTTTTTACTACGTGGCACAACCAGAGACTACACTAGTCTTATGGAGTCACATCAGACAAAAATCGGTATTGTTCCTATTACGAGCAAATACTTGTACAATCATTTTCCTCTGATTCTAGATCATAAGCAACGCTCATTTTTCTAAAAATATGTAATCTCGTTACCTATGGTAAAAATGTTATAACTCTCTGCGCACTGACTGTACCCTCTTTTTCTTTTGTAATCTCTCTCCAACCAACTTTTACCATTTACATTCATAAAAAATGATACTTATTTTTCTTCTTCCGGGAGGAGTACTGTAGGCCTCCACCGATACGTGGCGGTACTACATAGTGTCGGAGGGAGAGAGTGAGAGCAGCCATGCTGCGGGCGAGCGCCGCCGCGCCGCCGCTCAGTTCCGCACTGATCACGTTACGAGTCAGTCGTGCCAGAGAGAGAGAGAGTCAATAAAGATAGATATTAGTAGGAAAGACGTCTCGCTCATTCGCGACCTCCCCACGTTCACTTCCTACAAGTATACTTCCTACCGCCCCTGAAATGATTAAGTCATTCAAATTTGTTCTCATGTTAAAATATTGTAATATGAAATAATGATAATACTCTATCATTTAGATAATTGTAGAAAAGTAAATCGCGTAGATCTCAGTTTCACAACGAGACGAGAAAGACAAAAATATTATCGAGTAATGGTTTCATAGCGCTGGCAAGCGTAAAACCTCGGTGTCTACTCTTAACAGTGTTATAGAAAGAGTCGCGGTGTGCCCGCCCTCATTCGTCGGTGAGAGGAGCAGCTTCTACACTGCTCAGCATACAGTGCTGGTACCAGAGAAAAACTGTATCCGTTCTAGGTCGGGATTCCCACGATAAGTCGCGTAAGGCCAATTCCTTCACAGTGCTTTTGTAGCAAGCCATTTTTTCAACATTGGTAATACCTTCTTAAAGAGCAACATAGGTCAAGATAGCACAGCCGAGCCGAATGCGAAAATAAGCGTGGGTGTTACGCTTGACGCTGTATACGATAGCACTCAGCATTCGTAGTGCTACTAGATACAACCACTAGATTGTCTCGTAATACATTTTTCCACGCATAGTTTCGGTCCGGGCAAACCGATTGAACTAACCTTATGCAACATACAGCGTGATTCTGAAATAATGTAAAATTTGTACAATCGTGATCAGCGTGAAAAACTGAGTCAAGATTACTTGGTCCGGAAAATTTTTCAGCAAGTTTACCGCCCTCGTGTTAGGCCCAGGGAAATTTCCCGCATAGCGTCGGCCCTGACAGCTCCGGCGGCGAAACCCGAGCGGTGGTCGCCGTGGCAAAGAGTGGGAGCAACTGTTGCTACGGAGTTCGTTGATGGAAGCGGGAGGTAAGGGGGAAGTGGAGTAATCGAGGAGCGCAACGATTTAGTCTAGTAAAAATATAAGATAAATCGATAAGATAAAGGAGGCAGTACTGGGACAAAACCTATTTTGGGACCAGAAGTGGTACAGCAGTAAAAAACTACGATGAACGATTAATGTGATAAAAGCATTACTTCATTAGTATTCGTTATGATGTTAGCTACGTAGTCACTTCATTATTGTGTTGATTTACTTCTTAAACTAATGTATAACAAGATACAAACTTTTTGGGGTTATGTTTGAGCTGTACGCATAGCGAAAACTTTATCCCACTATGGGTACCTCTTAATTCCCATATCGTAGTAGCGGGACACGTTTAAAAAGTATTGTCTCACTACTGCGTCAAATGGGCGTCCCACTACAGGTTATAAATAAGTTACCGTGTCCCACTACACTAGTCGATAGTTATTTTCTTTTAATGAGATTCTTTTAATACACCAACAACGGAAGAAAGCATCTTTTTTTCTTAAAATAAACCTTGAGACACGAGCTACCTGCTCAAGTAATTAGTTTTTATGTATTGTGCTTACTTTTGGCAATAGAAAAGATTATAAAAACAGCATGGTCAAAACTGTCCCACTACTACCTACTTTACCTTATTTTCAGCGGGACTTCGAGCGACACGTCGAGCGAGACTTCAAGCCAGATTTAAAGCCAGTCTTCGAGCGAAACTTCGAGCGACACTTTAAGCGAGACTTCGATCAAGATCTTGAGACGTTCTATAAAATTTGGCTACTCTTTGTCTAAATTGTATCCAAACTTTGTTTAAAATTTGCCTGAACTTCGACTGAACTTTATGTAAACTATGTATGAACTTTGTATAACGCTCGAAGTCTGGCTTAAAGTCCGGCTTGAAGGCAGACATCAACACAGACTTTAACCCAGACATTAAGCCAGACTGCGAGTATTGTACAAAGTTTATACACAGTTTAGATAAAGTTCAGTCAAAGTTTAGACGAAGTTTAGACGAAATTTAGACGAAATTTCTTTAAAGTTTATGCAAAGTTTAGACAAAGTTTATAGAAACTCTGCAGGTCTTGATGACAGTCTCGCTTAAAGTGTCGCTGGAAGCCTGGCTCGAAGTCTGGCTGAAAGTGTCGCTCGAAGCCCCGCTCCAAGTCTGGTTTAAAGTCTGACTTGAAGTCTAGCTGAATATTCGAGTCTTTGAACGAGACTTCGAGGAAGACTTCGAGACATACTTCAACCAAACTGAAATAAGAGACATGTTTTAATACATAAATGTAAACTAATTATTTTCCACTTTTTACACATAAAATGGGGTATTTTTATCTCACCTTAGACCTTGGTCTGGGCCCTTTATATTGTCCAGAACCATAGTCATCGATGAAACAAGTTTTTTCACTTTCTGTAAGCTTTGAAATTTTCCTGTGGATGGATTGACCCCAGATTTGAACTAAATTACTCCTGAATAGTATAATTCTGATATGAGTGTAGAGATTTTTGATCAAATGAGAAACAAAATTTTCTGCTGTTTTTCAAGAATTTTTTTTTAATTTTTAAAATTTTTTATATATTTTCATAATTTCTCAGATATAAAAATTTTTTCTGACGTTTAATCCTAAATCCCTACACTCATATGAGAATTGTACTATTCGGGAGTAATTTAGTTCAGATCTGAAGTCAATCCATCCACAGTAAAATTTCAAAGCTGACGAATAGTGAAAAAACTTGTTTTATCGATGACTATGGTTCTGGACCATATAAAAGGCCCATCGGAGAAAGTTTTAAAGTAAGGTAAATATACCCACTTTTATATGTAAAAAGTATGATATAATTAGTTTACAATTATGTATTAAAATGTGACTTCTTATTTCAGAAAAAAAGAAGGTGCTTAGCCCCTTTAAGCGAGACATCAAGCCAGACTTCGAGTAAGACTTGGAAACAGAGTTCGAGCAAGACTTTAAGCGAGCCTTTAATCCCGACCTTGGGACTTTCTATAAACTACGTCTAAACTTTGTCTACATTTCATTTAATCTTTGTATAACGCTCGAAGTCTGCCTGAAAGTTTGTCACGAAGTCTCGTTCAATGTCTCGCCAAACTATCCTGACATGAAATTTTCTCTTTGACCAATTGCGAAGAGGTTGGAAAGGCGGTGAATCTAAGGGTTCTGAGGTTCGAGGAATACAATGGTGCAGTCAAAATTGACGCAACACAAAAAGTAACTAGGGGGGCTGAGCCCCCCTGCGTGTCTCGCTGCGCTCGACGCGCCAACCCCCGCGCTCCCACACACAGCTGCTTCTCGCTTCGCTCGTCGCCCGCCCCCTCCCTATGTAAAAACTTTGTTTTTACTTAGTAGGCACGACCGCAATGCTCAGAAAAACCTTATAATTTTATTATTGCATTAATTGTAATACCTATTTTCATTGTTATTATCATTAGAATACAAATAAAACATATCTGCAGTCAAATTTAAATGGAAATTATGCATTTACTATTACATATTTATTATTTTTTGTAGAAAATTTGCTTTTTAATTCTACAGATATAGATATATGTAGATAACTTTTCATATAGTCTATGATTCATATAAATTAATTAAGTATTATTAATTGATATGATTAAATTACACATAGGAATATTAAATGTATAACTACTATGATTGCAATTATATTTAAAATTAAAAACATTGTTTTCATAGTTTCTATTTGAATTATAATGAGAATTTTTATTTTTATTTATGCAAATGTTGAATAGAAAAAGAGTTCTATTTCAATGTTATCCACAACTTTTGTACTTCAAATTTTTGTGTCAAGTAAACTGCTTTTGAATAATATAAGAAAAAATACCGTTTCATTACTCCCGATTAATACAAAAACATAAAGTTAAATTTTACAGTTTTAACGAAAACTGTAGACTAATCGCTTACTGGTATTCGTATAACTTATACATAAACCGTATACAATCTCAATTACGAAAAAATACTCGAGGCACATGCACACATACACTAAGACCGCGAATAGGAGAAAAACAAAAAAAGAAAACCCAACACTGGTGCATTCGGCAATGGTAATCTGTTTTGGTGCTGCGTGCATGCAGAGTACAGGAGCCAGATATACAGAGTACACAGTACAGATAGCCGTAACGGCTATCACGGCTATAGGCTGAGGCTATATGCTCACGTGACCGTGAGCGCTCCCAGTATATAAGATATGGTATATCTATATATATATATATATATATATATATATATATATATATATATATATATGTGGATCGCGCGCGCTTTCTGCTACTAGCTAGCCCTAGTGAGTCTGTTTTGACTGCGGCCTTACGGCGGCGTACGCGCGCATATGTTCATGGTGTGTGATGTCAACAATCGCCGGCTCCCGGCGTTCCCAGTGATGACGGTGGCTGCTGCAAATCGCCGCCCTGGAGAATGTCGTCCCTTTCATCGTCTTACTGGTTAATGATAATATTCGTCAGAGACAGGAAGGCAGCGTGTCAACGGCGAGAGCAAATTTCGTAAGCCCTTTCTCGTTCCTAACCTCTTTGATAGGTAAGCTGATGGTACTTTCTCTTGTTGCAGGTATCTGGCGACGAGAGTAGTGTAAACGATTGGCACTGCTGCAGAATTTTTCTTGAGTGTGGTGATGTTGCTTGGCTCATTTATTTATTAGTCATATGTGGTTTCCAGATACTCAATTTTTCATGTGTGTGTTTGACTCTTATACTAGTGGCTCTGTGTATAGTTAATCTACTGTTGGTGCTTTCAGCGACTCTCAAGCTGGAGGTGTATTCACCAATGAAACAACCAATGAGGCTCCCACCAGTCTTTCCCCTCTAATTGTTACAGGTAGCTGGTGCAGCGAGAATAGTGAACAACAACCAAACTTTTCTTTTATATGGTAATGTTTTTTTGTGTCATCTATTCATTAGTCATATGTAGTTTCTAGGTAAATATTGATTTCAAAAGTATTGAAATTGACGGTTTCACATGGCCTTAAAATACATCCTTATGTATTTCACAGATTTTTACTATGTGAGACTTGCCTATTTAATAGTTTTCCAGTACACTGTAAGACTGACAAAGTCAACAATGCATTCTTTATACACTGAACTTTACTATATTACAAAATCTATAAGACATATATTAGACTAGTTTTTTTTGCGTAATATAATATTACTTTAACATGTATTTTTATAATATTAGACAATTTTGATTCTCTTAGTTCAATCGCTTAGGTTCTGTGAACATAATTAACAGGTTAAGTTGTGTAATTTTATATGAAATTTCTATTTGTTATCAAAACAGTAAGATAACATAATTATAGATTTTTAACAACCGAATTTTTAAACATTTTTCCAATTTTGATTTTACTACATACTAAGTTCTCTAGATCATTGACAAGAAATTGTAAGTTCTGACAGCTTTTATGTAACAGTTTTTGTTAGTTATTGTTTTAGTTTTTTTATAGGTATTTAAACGATATCTATATCCTTTGTATTTAAGAGTTCTATTGGAAATCAGTTTTTTGTACCATAAGCAAAAATCGTCTATTTTATGTATATTTTGGCGTTTAAAATCGTTTTTATAAGCTTAACTCGTCAGAAATTGATTTTACACAAAAATGTTAAAGAGGAAAAAGTTTTATTTCAATATTATCTACAACTTTTGTATTCAACATTTTTGTGTAAAATCAAATCCTATCAAGTTACAGCTGAAAATCGTCCATTTCATGTATGTTTTAGCGTTTAAAATCGTTTTTATAAGCTTAACTCGTCAGGAATTGATTTTAGACAAAAATATTATTTTATCTTATTTTTAAAATATTATCGATTCGCGAAATATCCAACAGATGGCGCCTCTGTCGTTCCCGTACTATCGCCTTACCGTATTAGCCGTACAGACAGCTCACCGTTATATCATTAATACTGATAATAAAATCGAGGAAAAAAGCCAAATGAGCTTTATTCATTCTTTTTCAAGATTACTGACAGATATTTTTCACTGCATTTATCTATGAGGCCATATGATACTCGCATATATCGCGAGTCACTGCGCCCGCTTACACGCAGTACACGATAGTATCTCATCGTTTAAACTCAGTATTGATTACCTATGTATGAATTAATAATTATAACTTAACTTAAGGGAAACTCTATATCGACGGCTCAGCGGAACATGGTCGTATCTCACCGCGCGGATGAAGAATACCATATTTCAGCTCGCAGATGAAGAACGTCGTATCCCACCGCGTATATGTATAGTACGTGTGTTTACGGATGTGCAAATTATTTAAATTTGGATTTTATTGATAATCTGTCAATGGGGTTGGATTTTTCGTGTTAAAATACGTATAGATTTCGAAAATGGCGTGAATAAGTTGAAGATTAATGTTTAAAAAATTACCAATATTTATAACCTAACTCTGTCATTTTCGCGATTTTCAAACTCTATGCATATAAGATGCGACAAATACAACTGAAATATTGAATTAACAAAAAAGTAGAAATTCACGAATGATTTGTAACAGTAAAATTGTCTGAACTACGAACATGATAACGATGTAGCAGCTGAGGTCTTATATTTTCATCCGAAAGAAATGACTCATTTACCATTTTTAAAATTTTTCCATTTTGATTTTTTTGTTAATCTGTTAATCAAAAGTTGAATATGCCGTGTCAAAAACCGTATAGGTTTCGAAAATCGTATAAATACGTTGAAGATCATTGAAAATTAATGTTTAAAATATGTCAACTCTTAATAAATTAAATCTTTAATTTTCAAGTTATTTGCACGATTTTCAGACTCTTTACATATTAAAATTAATAAGATTTAATGAAATTGAGAATTCAAAAATATTGATAAATAAATTCATGTGAGTAAAGATTAAACTCAAATGATATTAGCTGAAAGACAGTTGATAGAATACTTACGTAGTTAGAAAGAAAATACAAAATAGTCCAATTTTTCATGTACACGTTCTTCAACTTACACATTTGTTATGATTATTGGTTGCTGCTTCCAATGAGATATAAAGTTGATTCGCACCAATATAATAATATTCCTTATAACTTTTTTGTAAAGAACTTATTCGGACAGCAACGTTAACTTTACGTTATTAAATTAGCTTTTTTTTTTTGCGGAAGGGATGTGTAAAAACCTTCAAAAAGACACCAGGGAGGGTCCGACACTCCCTGGCGTGTGGGTTTCTTACCCACTAAAAAGTCACATCCCCGTCCTCTGTTGGCATGTGTTTGTCCCCCCGGAACCGCCGCAAGGCTTTACTTCAGGGGGACGCCAGCCAGGATCCGCCCACAGGGCTCCTCCTCTTTCTTCTTCGTCTTCTATGGAAGAAAGAAGGCAAAAACAGGATTTCCCCTCTTACCCCTTTCACTTATACCCTGTGGGTGGCCGCAACGCGTCCGTCCTCAGCCTGCTTCTTTGAGCGGAGGGCCGTCTCAACAAAGACGGCGACCCTCGCCCAGAACTGGTTATCTCTGAGCATCAGCTCGACAATTGTGTTGGGCGTGATGACCGCTCCAAGCTCGCTCTCCAATGCCCCTCGTTCGGCGCTCCATTTTCTGCACTCAAAAAATGTATGTTGAGCGTCGTCGAGGGGGCAGTCACAATGGGCACAGTCTGGTTGCGCGACTTTACCCATCTTGAACAGGTAATTGCGAAACAGACCGTGCCCCGTCAAGAGTTGAGTGAGGTAGAAGTCCACCTCACCATGTTTGCGGAACAGCCAGTGATCCACGAGTGGGATCAGCCTGGCTGTCCATCGCCCCCTGGTTTCCTCTTCCCACCGGTTCTGCCAAGCCTGCATGGCGTTGGCTCTGGCAACACGGTAAGCCTCCAGGATCCCTAGGACGGACTTCTGCTG
Source organism: Torymus aiolomorphi (assembly GCA_036365515.1). Taxonomy (NCBI): domain Eukaryota; kingdom Metazoa; phylum Arthropoda; class Insecta; order Hymenoptera; family Torymidae; genus Torymus; species Torymus aiolomorphi. The sequence goes on from CM070875.1 coordinate 119,445,531, forward strand.
GTGGACGTACTGTCTTTCCTGTGCAAGTAGGTCGATGGGTATTACCCCTGCGACCACTAGTATCGCGGGCACAGAGATCGTGCGGTAAGAGCACGCGATGCGGAGCGCTCCCCTCCGCTGTACTGCGGCGAGGCGCTTACGGTGCCCCCTTTCCGTAATGCCTTGGCCCAGACTTCTGCTCCGTAAAGTATGACGGCTTCAGCGGCACGCATGAGCAGGCGCCTCTTGTAAAGCCGTGGGCCAGTGGTGTTGGCCATTAGCCTGCTCAGCGCGGATGTTACTTTTCCGGCCTTGTCCGTCGCGATCACCAAATGTTCCCTGAAGGTAAGCTTGTTGTCAAGCGTTACCCCCAGGTACCTTACCGCGTGTCTAGCCTGGACCATCGCGCCTCCGACTTGGAAGGGGCACAAGGTGTTTATGTGCCTCTTCGTGAGTAGCACGATCTCAGTCTTAGCCGTGGCTAATTCGAGCCCGCGATCCTCTAGCCAGAAATAGACGCGTCGCATTACCTGGTTGAGTAGCAGCTGAGCGAGGTCAACGTCTCTGGCTACGATGACCACCGCGATGTCATCCGCGTACCCCACCAGGAACGCGCCCTTAGGCATTTCCATCCGTAGGATCCCGTCGTAGGAGACGCTCCATATGTCGGGTCCCAGCATGGAACCCTGGGCTGCCCCAGATGTTATTTCCCTCTTCATCGGGCCATCCTCCGTGTCATAGACTATCGAACGGTCCTTCAGATAGTCCCCAAGGATGCGTAAAAGATACGCGGGGACGTGAAAATCCCGCTCGAAAGCGTCCAGCGCCTTGTCCCACCTTACTGAGTTAAACGCGTTTTTAACATCCAAGGTGGCCAGCAGACAGATAGGGCGAGAGTAATGGTTGCCCTGTTCCGTTGACCTGACGGCATTTACCACCTCCTGGATTGCGTCTATGGTTGACTTACCTCGCCTGAAGCCATACTGCCGCGGAGCCAGATCTCCGGACGCATTTATGGCTGCCTGCAGGCGACGTTTCAGTAGTTTCTCCAGGAGCTTTCCCGCCGTGTCTAGCATGCACAGCGGGCGGTAGGCCGACGGGCTGTCTGCTGGACCCTTGCCCTTGCTGATGAGGACAAGTCTCGCTGTCCTCCAACGGGCAGGAAAAATGCCCGCCTTCAGGCAGGTGTTGTACATGTCCAGCAAGAGGCGCGGGTGACTGCCGCCAATGGCTTTCAACAGCTCTGCTGGTAATCTATCCGGTCCCGGAGCTCTCTTATTACGCAAAGATTTTATTGCGATGGAGAGCTCCATGTTCGTAAACAGGGGTGTTTTGAGCGGGCGAGATGTTGCTGGGCAATCCAGTCTGCTTGGATGTTCGGAGAAAAGGGCACGTACGATGTTGGTGATCGTTAGCGCATCCTTCGGTGCTGACGAACCGAAGGCCACCAGCTTGCGCATAACGATCTTGTACCCTAATCCCCATGGATCGTGATCCATCTCTTCCCCCAGCTCTTTCCAGCATCGCTGCCGGCTGGACTTGATGGCCCTCTTTAGGGATTTCTTGGCCGCTTTGTACTCTGCGGCCAAGGGGACTGGGTCGAGATCGCGTTTTTTGACCCTCTGCGTTCTGCGTCGCAACTGCAGGCACATCTTACGAAGGTCCGCGATCTCGCTCATCCACCAGTAAGCAGGACGACTTGACCCACGTGTTCTCTTCCTGGGAACCGCCTCTACGCAGGCCTTTTCGATGACCTTCATGGTGTAGTCGGTCACCATTTTTGCCCGCGCAGATAGCGGCAGTGATTCCGGGATCTCACGCAGTGTTCGCTGTCCGTGTTCTATCGCCGTGGCAAGCCTCTCGGAGTCCATCTTGGCGATGTTCCACCTGGGGGGGGGGGCACACTTGTGTGAAAACGGAGCCGGTCTGCTATCACACACACGGAACGTGATATACATGTGATCGCTTCCTGTGTAGTCTTCGATCACATGCCAGCTCCCGATTCGCACGGCTAGGCGTTCGCTTGCCAGGGAGACGTTGATAATGATCTCCATGTAGCCCGGTCGTCTGAAGGTCGACGTGGTACCTTGACTTAATACCACGAGGTCTAGCCGACTGGCCATATCCATAAACAGCCGTCCCCTACGATCCGACCGGGCTTCCCCCCACTCCGGGTCTTTAGCATTGAAGTCCCCGGCGATAATCAGCTCACCCTGCATCTCCCGCGCTGCATCTTCCAGGCCCTCCAGCTTGGCCTGGAAGTCGCTGATGGTCTGGTTTGGAGTGAGGTATACGCTGATGTAGTGCGTTTGCTGGTGCCTTACCCAAACAAAACCGCTGCCGCCGCCATGACCCACAATGTGAATATTCTGCGGGTCACGGTTCCAGATGGCTGCGGGGCCCAGGTCATCGGCAAACCATCCTGGACCGTCTCTGTTTCGATACTGTTCGCTGATTAGTACAATATCAGCGTTTTTCTCTAAAAAAGATCTGTTCCAGATGGTCGTGAGCTGCCCTACTCCTGTGCATATTGCCCTGAAGAACTACCGCCATTTTTTCTTGGCATTTGTAAGTGCCTCTCGGAAGGCCCCACAAGCTCCTGATCCCGCCGTATGGTTGCGGGAGTCAGGTTTGCCGTTTGTTCTGGACACAGGAAGCAACGTGGGGTGGCATTACATTCTGCGACCGCGTGGCCTTCCGCCCCACATCGATAGCATCGCTTGCTGTGGTCGGGCCCTTTGCAGTCCGGGCTAAGATGGCCGAAGCCCAGACATTTATAGCAACGGGTAACCGTTGCTCTCCTGTGAAACCTGCAGTTGACCCAGGCTATCTTTATGTGGGCGGTGGCCATTAGCTTATCCGCAGCCGGTGTCTCCACCGTCACTATGGCAATCCGTTGTGCCCTCGCATTTGGCCGAGTCAAAACAGACTGCAGGAACCCCTTGTAGTTCTGCAGGTCTCTTTTTAAGGCCTCCTCTACTTCCTCACTGGAAGTGCAACTGTCGAGGTCTCTGATCTCCAGGACGACTCTGGGGACCAGTTCCCTAACTACCGTGCAGTCGTTTCCAGTAGCTTCTCTGAGTGCTTCTGAGAAGGCAGTTCTTGTTGCTGAATTGCCTTCTTTCAGCTCGAGGAGTACCTGACCTGCTCTTGTTTGCCGGATGGATCGGATCTCTACTCCACTCTCTTCCGGCTTGACAGCCTTACGTATGGTGGACAGAATGTCCGCATACGACTTGCCGCCTGCCGGCTTGAGCACGATCGCATCCGGCTTTGTTCCTTTTTCTTTCTTCTTCTTTGTCTTCTGCTTTCCCTGCTGTTGTTGCGGCTGCTGTTTCTGTGGCTGCTGCTGCTGTTGTTTCGGCTGCTTCCGCCCTTTTCTATTTTTTACTGCAACCCATTCTTCCTTAGGCCTTTTTCTTCTTCACCGGCTTTTCCTCCGTATCCAGGCTAGGTGGGCTAGATGCGCCTCGCTTCGCGCTGCCAAGTGACTCGAGGCCAAGTGACCCTCTTGGTGTGCCCATACTTTCTACCAAGGACGTCATCCTTTGCCTCCTGGCTTGGGTGTAAGCCCTGTCCTGCTTAGCAGCTCGCAGTTCCATTTTCACGGCGCATTCGAGCTGCTCCAGTTGGTCTGCCATAACTGGAATCCCCTTCTCGATATCCGTTTTGATGTTAGGCTGTGAATTTAGCGCCTTAACCATAGTCTTGAGGAGCGCTCGCATTTCTGCGAACACCTTCTCCACCGCAGTCTGGCATACACCTTCTGTCTCCTTATTTTGTTGGTTTTGTTGGGTGTTTGAATTCATCATCATGCATAGAATATGTTGTTTAAGACGGTTCGCCCACTATGGGAGCCACACCTCGGTGTGGCTGCTATCCCCGCCTATAAGAAACCCTAGTTATGGATGCCGAAGCCGAGAGGCGGTTTGTCGGGCGGTCACTCCTATTGGCACCTAGTGACTCTACAAAAAAGGTTACGGGATAGGCCCGCGGCATAATGAAACAAAGGTTTAACGTCACCCCTACCGACTGGGCGATGTCGGGTCTGTCCCAACACCTGACCCAAACCTCGGGCTAGATGGTGTGCGATTTGCCCTACGCAGCTTCGGATATAAGGAAATACTGACCAGGTAATCACACCTGCGCCCAACAGTGATTGCTTCAACCCCACCATTGGCTCCAGTCAGTGAGCACTCGAGTGGTACTTCCACATTGAACATGCGTTTATCAATAATAATAATAATAATAAACGCAGAGGTTAGGTACTGATATCCCGTACCACCCCGGTTAGGGAGTTTACTACTCTCCCTTTGGCTAGTCTAGCGGGAATATCCACAATCCCGCAGCCCATTCTCACTATGCTCATTCATTCAGCCATTCTCCCGATTTCATTGTTCGCGACCGCTTATTCATTATATTCACGGCTGACCAGACTATGCTGGCCGTTCCCCGATCCACAACCTGGGGACGCGCCCGGTAGCATAGAAAAATGCTCATTTATCTTTAATCCGGGATTAAAGTAGCTTAGGATGTATGTCTTCCTATTGATACATATAATCAGGTGACAAGCAAAATACAAAATACTAATAAATATAAAATGTAAATAACTAGTAAAATATAAATATTTAGAAGTATTTATTTCTCGCGCAATTTACAATAATAAGGAAAGAGATGTTTCGCGGTCTAATGCTTAATGCTTTCTACTCAATCGCATATTCGGTGGGCCTTTTCCGTAAGCTTACTCATTTATTAGCTTTTAGTTTCATTTTATATTTACGTATTTGTTAAATGATCAAAGGGTTTGTTTAAATAAACCACTCTCAAGATTAACACAACTAATAATGAACTTTATTCTCTCTCTTGTGAACAGCTCTCTCGCCGATTACAACCGTCTCGTGCGGAGGACGACATTCTAGTAACGCCCCCGCTCGCTCTCGCTATACGCTTACTACTTTACTCGCGTGATGGCGCTGTGCATACACTTTCTATCTTTCTCATATAAATGTACCTTATATCTTAACAGGCCTCCTTACATTTATATTTCTCACAATACAATAATCTTTAAATTAAATTCAATAGTTCTCGCAATCCTTTAAATCTTAATTTGCCAAGAGCCTTTGTTAATATATCTGCTACATTTTTCTCTGAACTTACTTTCACAATTTCTATCAAACCCTTTACATAATTCTCATTTACAAAATGTACTTCGATGTACTTTGATCTCTTAGTAAAATTTCCATATTTAGGTATGCTTACAGCGCCAGAATTATCCTCATAAATATTAACAGGTTTATCAATTTTTACCTTAAAACAAGTTAACAAATCTTTAACTAAAAGTATCTCACTTACAGCTTCTGACAGTGCAATATATTCTGCAGCTGTCGATGACTTAATAACATTAACCTATTTTCTTGATTTCCAATGAATCACATTCCCAAACAACTTTATAATATATCCAGTTGTGGATTTCCTGTCTACACAGTCTCCTGCCCAATCCGCATCAACGTAGCATTCAAGAATATCTACTTTATCATTCCTCTTATATCTTAATTTTAAATCTTTTGTTAAATATAGATATTTTAAAATTCTCAAAGCATACTTATAATGTGATTCATTGTAACAATTATGAAATCTACTCAAATAATTAGCGCTATAACTTACATCTAATCTTGTTCCTGAACTTATATATAAAAGTGCTCCTATCAGATATTTTATATTTTCATTCGATTCTTCCGCAGGTTCTAACTTCAAATTTTGCTCCATTGGAGTCTCATACAATTCCGCTTGTTCAATCTGATATTCCCTAGCTAATGATTCAATACATCTTTCTTGATCTAAAGATATCTCATTTTTGTTTTCGTCATTATTCAATATTGATTCCTAAATACGTACTAACTTTACCTAAATGTTTCATTTGAAATCTTTCTTTTAACATACATTTTATGAAATTCAAATTTTGTCTATTCTTACAACAAATCAACAGATCATCCACAAATATAATTAAATAAATAATCTCATCTCCTACACTTAACGTATACAAACAATAATCATGTTCGCTTCTTACAAATCCTAGAGAACTTAAATAATTATCGAGACACTCATACCAATCTCCCAGGCTTTCTCTCAAATCGTATAATGCTTTACTTAACATACACACTCTTTCTGTACCATCTTCATATCCTTCAGGCTGTTTTACAAACACTTTTGACTTAACCTTCCCATTTAAAAACGCAGTCTCTACATCCATCTGCTCAATCAACAATCCGTTTTCGCAACAATGCGATAACAATACTTTCCAAATTTAGGTTTTTGCAACTGGTGAATAAATATCATCCAATATGTCTGTTTGCTGCTATCCCCTCACAACAATTCTCGCTTTATACACATTTTCAGCTTTCTTAGTATAAATCCACTTTAAATCTAATACCTTTTCATTTTTTGATTTTTGAACTAATTCCCACTTTTTATTTTTCTTTAAACTATTCATCTCTTTATTCATAGCATCTACCCAAAACCTAGACTCGTCACTTTCAATAGCATCTTTAAAATTTACTGGACTATCAGCACTACAATAATTTACATATATGGGGCTTTCTTTTCCAACGTTACACCCCTCCCCCCTCTCCATTTCAGTTTTTACTCAAATTAAGTCTGTGACGTCTCAAATGAAAGCTTATTTCATCTAGTTTTTAATGCCGTGTGGCGATTTCATAAAATCAAATGGCGGATTCTAAATGATGGACAAAAGGTATAAAAAAATAAAAAATTTTTAAAAATAAATTTTATCACAATCAAAATTTTTTCAAAATCAAAATTTTATCGTATTTTGCGAATAATTTTGAGATAAGACTATCTTTAGTACATTTTTTAATAGACCAATAGTTTTCGAGAAAAAAATTCATTAATATTCGAAATTTTTGAAATTCATGAATTTTTTCCTGGAAAACGATGAGTCTAATAGAAAAATTATTAAGTACACTTTTGAATCAAAATTGTATGCAAAATATGATGACAATTTTTATTTTTCGAATTTTTGAATTTTTGGATTTTCGTGTGCACCGCCGGTAGGTAGCAACGCGAAAACTGAAAGAGTTCGCGCGCTGCAGTATATGTAAGGACGCGCAGTCGAGTATCAACGTTATTATTTAGTGTTGAACTTAAGTTCTTTTTAGAGTTTACATATTCAACACTTTTTCAGGGTTAATATCAATAGTTCTTTTTAGAGTTACTCTCAACAATTCCTTTAGGACTACTCTCAATAGTTCTTTTTAGAGCTACTTTCAACAATTTCTTTTAGGACTACTCTCAATAGTTCCTTTTAGAGCTACTTTCAACAATTCCTTTTAGGACTACTCTCAACAGTTCTTTTTAGAGCTAGTCTCAACAATTCCTTTTGGCACTATTCTCAACAGTTCTTTTTAGAGCTACTTTCAACAATTCTTTTTAGGACTACTCTCAACAGTACTTTTTAGAGCTACTTTCAATAATTCCTTTTAGAACTACTCTCAACAGTTCTTTTTAGAGCTACTCTCAACAATTCCTTTTGGCACTATTGTCAACAGTGCTTTCTAGAGCTTCTTTCAATAAATTTATTTAATTAATATGTCCAAGATTCATAGTGATAGGTGTTGCAATCCTTACAATTTGAAAGGTCATAAAGGAAAAGGTCTTCGGCGTATTTTAAGTGGTGCCAAACAAATTTTTCCAAAATTTTCAAATAATGCTAAAATTTGTGCAGCATGTAGGTTAATTAAACATCCTCGTATAGATGCAGATTCGAATGCCTGATCAAATCTTCATGAAATGTACGATAATGGTAATCATGATATTGAACAAAATATTTATGGATCGTCTGGAGTATCTTCATTATCCTCTAGTACAATGGAATCTAACTTCAAATCACAAAGAGAAATCGAATTGGAAGATATGTTGAGTGGATTGAAAGAACAGTTTTCTTCTCTTGAAATTAACGATCCTTTGGGATTGATAATTTTGGCAGTAGTTCCAGATGCGTGGAGTCTTAATAAAATTAGTCGGGAATTCAACTGCTCGAGACAGTTTGCAAAAAAGGCTGGAGAATTAAAAACTTCTAAAGGCGTTTTCGCAGATACAACTACTAAGAATGGCAGACCATTGTCGGAAAGCACTGTGAGACAAATAATAGACTTTTACTGTAGTGATGAACAGAGCAGAATCATGCCAAGTATGAAAGATGTGGTTTCTGTAAAAAATGATGAAGGTAAACAGTTTTTACAGAAACGCCTTCTTCTTTCAGATTTAAGGTGTCTTTATGAACTCACAGTAAATTATATACTGAATATCCAGTTGGTTTTAGTAAATTTGCCCAGCTCCGACCAAAGCATTGCATACTCTCACTTAAAATTCTGATATGGTTTTAGATGATTACAAAGATTGTTTACGTCAAATCGTATGTCAAAATTCTGATGCAAATTGTTTTCTCGGTGAATGCGTAAAGTGCCCCGGTGTTAGTGAGTTTGGAAAGTATTTAAAGGAACTCTTAGAGAAGGAAAATATTGATCAAGTGCAATTCAGTGTATGGACAACTACTGACAGATCAACTCTTCAAACGTAAATTTGTTCATGATCTGAATTTGTTGATGAATTGTGTGAAAAATTGATCAAATTAAAACCCCATTCTTTCATTGTAAAAGAGGAATCTCGGTACAACCAGGAAAGAATAGAAGATTTACTGCTGCTCCACCAGTTCCAGAAATACTGAAAAATCACTGCTTTTTACCTATTAATAAAATAGAAATGATAATTAAAAGGTATTCTAAAGATTGTAATACATCAACATTTTCATATGAAGATTTCAAAAAATAGATTCTAAAAGCTCAGGTGGTATTACAATTGTGGCATACAATAGATACATTTTGATCAAGATTTTTCAAAAATGCTCAGTAATTCTGAGTTACATTTTTCTATTTTAACTTTTAGACGTATTTTTGTTAATCTTCAGTGCATAAATTCAACTGCAGCGCACGAACTCTCAGTTTTCACGTTGCCACCTACCGGCGGTGCACAAATTACGAAAATACAAAAATTTTAAAATATCGAAAAATAATAAATGCCATCATATTTTGCATACAATTTTGAGTCAAAAGTGTACTTAATAATTTTTCTATTAGACGCATCGTTTTCAACGAAAAAATTCATGAACTTCAAAAATTTCGAATATTAATGAATTGTTTTCTCGAAAACTGTGCGTCTATTCAAAAAAGTACTAAAGATAGTTTTGTCTCAAAATTATTGGCAGAATACGATAAAATTTTTTATTTTTCAAAATTTTGATTTTGATAACATTTTTTATTTTTCAAAATTTTGATTTTGATAAAATTTTTTATTTCTCAAAATTTTGATTTTGATAAAATTTTTTATTTTTCAATATTTTGATTTTGATGAAATTTTTTATTTTTCAAAATTTTGATTTTTTTATACTTTTTGTCTACCATTTTGGATCCGCCATTTCATTTTATGAAATCGCCACACGGTATTAACAAGTAGATGAAATAAGCTTTCATTTGAGATGTCACAGACGTAATTTGAGTAAAAACTGAAATGGAGGGGGGGTGTAACGTTAGAAAAGAATGGCCCATATACATCCACTATATACAAAGTTATCATGATATCTACTTGGCCTTTTAATATTTCTTTGAGACCTTCTTATTTTAGGTACTTCTTCTACTTCGTTTTTCTCATTTTCATTTAAATTTTCTAAATTTTCATTTTCTTTATCGTTTACTTTTTCAAAATTTTCATTTAAATCCTCATTTTCGAAGTCATCATCACTTAAGCTAATGCACTTTACATCTTCCTCAACAACATCGACATGCTTTGCAACAATAACTCTATTGTTTATTAAAACTCACATCATAGCCTATCAAAATTTCTAAATCAGCTTTTCTATCCCATTTTGAATTGCTTTTACTTTCAGGTACTCTAACAAATACTTTACTACCATACATTTTCAAATATTTTGCATCTGGTTTCTCATCAAAAAATATATCATAGGGAGATTTATTCCTTTCAACTGTATTAGCTATGGTTCTGTTCTTTAAATATGCCGCGGCGCATACTACTTCTGGCCAGTACCTTTTCTCCACTTTGGATTCAACTAATAAACACCTAGCACTATCCATAATAGTCCTATTGTACCTTTCAGAGGTACCGTTTAACTCATGCACATACGGTGGGCACGGCTCTACCTCAATCCCCTTTACCTTAAATAATCTATACATTTCTTTATTCAAATATTCAGTGCCATTATCACATCTCAGTTACTGAATTTTCTTACCAGTCTTATTCTCAACTAAATTTATATACTCAATAAATTTGTTATATACCTCATTTTTTGTCTTAATCGGATAAATTTAGCTTCTTTACTGTAGTCATCTATAAAAAGTAAGAAAGTATTTTTCCCCTTTATAACCTTCTGAATGTGGCCCATTTAAATCTGTATGTACTTTCTCTAAAATATCATTCGCTCTCTTTCTATTATTTTCAAAAGGAATATTATGCATTTTATTTTCAATATACGTAGCATACTTAAAATAATCTGACTCTATTTCATTCGACAAACCTTCCAATATATGATTTTTGCACATAGTTTTTAAGTAATTAAAATTAACGTATCCTAACGTTCTATACCACTTCTCTTTTAAAGCCATTTTATCATTTTTAGTTGTCAAATTGGATTCTTGAAATCTTTCAATAAAACTAGTCATTTTATAAATTCTATCCTTTTTCAAAGCTATAGCTACAAGTTTATTATTCCTGTTAAAGATTTTGGAACTATCTCCGATAGATGCTACTTTATGATTATCAGTGACTTTAGCAAAACTTATTAGATTTCTATCCATATCTTTCACGTAAAATACATTTGTCAATTCAATTTCTATCTTTTTATTAAACGTTTTAAATTTGCTATTTACATGACTTACTTTTATCGCATTTAAAATTTCTACCGTCACCTACTTTTACGTTAATCGGTTCTTTCAATACAATCGCATCACTAAAATAATTTTCATTATTTATGACATGGTCTGCACAACCACTGTCTAAAATCCACTCTATTTTGTTTTCAGTTCCATTACCATTTTCTGTATTTTCTGTATTTTTTTGATACTCTTATTTATCATGAATTTTCACATTCATATAATCTGAGATTAGTTTCAGTAGAAATGAAGACACGATTTCCGTTTTTGAAAGGTAGACATAAAATATGAGATTCTTGCAGGATACAATTTATTGCCAAGAGTAAAGACGAAAATGAAGATTCGATAAATGATTGTTATGAAATAATTTCTAATTTGAAAAAATTTGTTTAATGATGAAAATGTAACAAAAAAAGAAAAATTGATCCTCATGCAATTACTTCCAAAGAAATGGAGCTCTCGTAAAATTGCTGAGTTTTCAAATTCTTCTCGTCAGCTGGCTACTAAATCTAAATTACTAGATAATGATGAGTTTCTTTTAGTTGACAAAAGAGGAAATAAAAAATTATCAAGCGATACTGTAGATCAAGTAAGACTGTTTTATGAAAGTGATGATAACAGTAGAATTATGCGAGGCTACAAAGATAGTAAGTGCATAAAAAATGAAGATGGATCAAAAAACTACATGCAGAAAAGACTTGTTTTGTATAATCTGAGAGAACTATAAATAAAATATAAAGAAATGTATGGAATGGGTCTACCACCAAAATGTCAAACTTTTGTTAGCTGGCTTAAGAAACTCAGTAGGCGTTTTTGATAAAATGAATACTTACAAGGATTGCATAGCTTAAATAGTATGTAAAAATTCAACAACAATGTGTTATTTAAATGAGTGCTCTAATTGTCCTGGTGTTGAATCACTAAAAAAAGATTTAGAATTATTTCTTGAGAACTCTGACGTTAACGAAATTAAATTTCAGATATGGCAAACAACTGATAGATCGGCATTACAAACTCAAACAGTTTCTAATTCATCATTTTTAGACATCTTTTTTCCTCTTTTGCATAAACTCAAGACTCATTCTTCATCTCCAAAAAACAGGCATCTTATTTTAAAATCTTGAAAGAATCCTTATGTAAAGGAGAATTTTTAATTTCCCTAGATTTTTCAGGAAACCATGCTTTTATTGCATAAGATACAGCACAACCTTTCCACTATAACAATAATCAATGCAGTTTGGCGACAATAGTCATTTACTATAGAGAATCAGATTCCAAAATTGAATACAAAAACATGGTAGTTTTTTCAGACAATTTAATTCATGATGACATAGCCGTTTACTTAATCCAAGAAATTATAATTAATTACCTTAAAAAATCTTTTGATTTTGTTAAAAAGTAATTTATTTTACTGATGGAGCAGCGCCACATTTTAAAAATAAACATAACTTCCAGAATCTTGTTCATTAATATGAAGATTTTTCTGTTAAAGCTGAGTAGATTTTTCATGCAACTGCTCACGGGAAAAATGCATGTGATGGAATTGGTGCTTCCGTGAAACGCAATGCTAGGCGGGCAAGTTTGCGGAAAGTATCCGACAATTATATATTGACGCCACAAAATCTTTACGAGTGAACAACTAAATATTTTGAAAATATTGTATGTTTTTTTTCATCAAAAGATAAATATTTAGAAACTAGACAAAAATTAAAACAACGATTAGAATCAGCAAAAACTGTGCCTGGAACTCTGTCATACCATTGCGTTAAATTGATATCAGAGACTAAACGATTAGAACTAAAACGATTCTCAGCATCAGAAACATTCGAATTATACCCACCAATCAAAAAAGGACAAGATTATAAAGATCAGAAGGAAAAAAAAACACGTATTGAGAAAGACCTATCAAAATGAATTCGACTAAAAATAAAAAATTAAGAAATAAAAAAAAAATGAACACGATTTAAAATTTTAATATGTAGACTTTCATACAAATTAACGTTTACATTAATGGTGCAGCGCAGCGCGGGGAGGACGCTCGATGTCATGGCGCTGTCTTTTTAATTGCATTACTTTTGAACCCTTCTTTTCTCTAACTTCAAACTTTAGGCTTTTGTAGCTTTAGGCCATGTGATACTCAACAGAAATCGTGTTGGGTTCAGTCGATAATGTAGGGAGAGCCAACTACTGTATATTAAACAGTAGATGGCGCTGAAGATATGCTTAATGTGGGGATTCTGTACCCACGGGTCTCCTCACGTTCCAGGAAAGGAAGGGGGAGAGGAGAATAAAGAGTCGGAGAGTTAATAATAACGAGGAGGTTTATTGAAGGTAAGGAGGTACAGCGGATTACGTCCGCACGCTCGTAACACTGAGCAACGACTGCCGCTCGCAGGCGGCTTCTCGCCACACGCAACATGGCCTCTTCCCCTACTCTCGCAGAGAGAGCGAGAGGGAAGATCGCAGTCCCTACACACTCCCCCCCGAGTGACAACGCAATGCATAAAAATAAATGAATATAAATTATAAATTTCATATGTGCTCGGTAGCACTTACAACTAAGTAGATCACAGTTGTGTTACGCCTTAGACGCAGGAGCAAAGGATACTTTCTTCCTGGCGTAGGTCTTTAATACTGGGCGATCAACGGTGGTTGGCTGATTGCCATTTGAAGGATCACCGGCAGGTACTTCGGGGAGATCATCGCGAATTATATACGCGGGTTTCAGGAGTTCCACAGATACACTACGTGGGGCTCCATTAATTTCGATGTCGAAGACGCAATCGGACGGACGCTTTAGCACTTTATATGGGCCAGTATATGGTCTCTCTAATGACTTTTTGGCCATATTGCGCATAAATACATGTGTACAGGTATACAAATCCTTAAAACAAAATGCACGCTTTTTATAGTGATGTGTGACAGGGATTGGACGGACTTCACGCATACATTCGCGGAATTCTTCTACAAAAAAATTTGGGTCAGGAGTAAAGTCTTCAGGGAGGAAAAACTCACCTGGAAGACGTAAGGTAGTGCCAAATACAAATTCCGCAGGAGACGCATTCGTGTCCTGACGGAGATGACAACGTAATCCTAATAATACTGTACTAAGCGTACGGGTCCAGTCCTTGTCCACATGACACATGATCGCCGCCTTAAATGTACGGTGCCAGCGCTCGATGAGCCATTCGCCGCAGGGTGGTACGCGGTTGTGCGAATACGCTCGCAACCTATTAGGGACAGTAGAGCCGTGAATAAGCGCGATTCGAATTGCGAACCCTGATCGGAAGTGATAACCTTTGGCGCACCATACGAGAGAGACCCAGGTGTCGTAAAATGCCCTGGCGACCGTTTGTGCAGAAGTTTCGCGTAGGGGAGTGGCCTCAACCCAGCGCGAAAAACGATCAATCATGGTGAGAATGTATTCGAAACCATTACGATTAGGTAGAGGACCGACTAGATCAATATGTACATGGTCGAATCGACCATCGGGTGCGACGAATTTATCAGGTACAAGTTTTACATGGCGAGAGACTTTGGACTGTTGACAGTCCAAACAGTTTTTCACATGCGCGGAATGTCACGGTGCATATTGGGCCATACATAACGCTGTCGAATGAGTCGATCGGTGACTTTGGGGCCTGGGTGAGCAGGCTTATGAAACATGTTAAACACCGTTTCACGAAGGGACTCAGGAATGTACGGGCGAATGGCTTCACCAGTGATTTCGCAGTATATGGTGGTGTGAGCAGGGCCCCATTGGATGCGCTTTAAGGAGAGCGGGTAGTCAGAAGACTCGCGAATGGCCTTGAGCTGCTCATCGGCTTCCTGTTTCTCAGCAAGCTCATTGAGGTTGATCTCTACGGGGAGTCGGATGGACTCCACCCGAGAGAGTGAGTCAGCAACTGTGTTTTCAGTGTCTTTCATGTACTCAATTTGGGTGGTATATTGTGCGATAAGGGACAGCTGACGAGTTTGCCGCGGGGACGCCTTATCGGACTTTTGCATGAAAGCATAAATGAGGGGTTTATGATCTGTTAAGATCTTGAAGTCTCTGCCTTTAATAAAAAACGAGAAGTATTTTACAGCTTCGTATATGGCCGTGAGCTCGCGGTCATATGCACTGTACTTCCGCTGAGAAGGAGAGAACTGTTTCGAAAAGAAAGCTAAAGGTTTCCAAATTCCGGTGAGGGAAAGCTGTTCAAGGGCAGCGCCCATTCCAGAATCGGAAGCATCAGACACGATGCGTATTTCCGCACCAACGCGGGGGTGTACAAGCAGAGCCGCTGCAGCTAATTCCTCTTTCACACGAGTGAAAGCTTCCTCTGCCTCAGGCGTCCAAAGGACCGGGCGCTTATCATTTTTTCGCGAATCTGTAAAGAGCGCATTGAGGGGAGCCTGCGAAGTGGCGGCGCGCGGAATGTTGCGGCGGTAAAAATTTACGGTGCCGACAAACCTGCGAAGTTCTGCTATAGTTTGAGGTTTGGGCAAGTTTAAGATAGCTTCAACCCTACTGGGGATGGGGCGAACACCTTCACCATTCACCAGGTAGCCTAAAAACTCAACTTCTTCGACAGCGAAGGTGCATTTTTCGACATTGAGACGAAGATGAATCTTCTTGAGTCGATCAAAGACCGTGCGAAGATGAGCGTAGTGTTCTTCAAGGGAAGACGATGCAATGAGAATACGAGGGTCATTTGATAAGTACCTAGCCTACAAATGAAAACACCAAAATTTTACAAAAAATAAAATTTATTTTTCAATGTAGTCTCCTTTTACTTGAATACACTTGGTCCAGCGGTGTTCCAATTTTTTTAACCCCGTTGAAAAAAATGTTTTCTCTTGGTTTGCAAAATAGGCCTCCGTGGCGGCGATTATTTCGTTATTGGAGTGGAATCTCTTCCCGGCGAGCGAATTTTTTAGGTTCGGAAACAAAAAAAAGTCGCACGGAGCCAAATCTGGAGAATACGGTGGATAGGGCAGCAGTTCGTAGCGTAATTCGACCAATTTAGCCGTGGCGAGTGCAGAAGTGTGAGCCGGTGCATTATCGTGGTGGAAAAGCACTTTCTTTTTAGACAAATGGGGCCGTTTTTCTTCTAACACGGCGTCAAATCGGCTCAATAGTTCGGCGTAGTACTGTCCTGTGACCGTTTTGCCCTTCTCCAGATAGTCAATAAAAATCACACCTTTAGAATCCCAGAAAACAGTGGCCATCACCTTTCCGGCCGACGGGACCGTCTTCGCCTTCTTCGGAGCAGGTTCACCGGGTAAGATCCACTGTTTTGACTGCTCCTTGGTCTCTAGAGTGTAGTAGTGAATCCATGTTTCGTCAACGGTCACGTAACGACGCAAAAACTCTTTTGGTTTGCGATTAAACAGCTCCAAATACTGCTCTGAACTGGTCACACGGATGCGCTTGTTGTCTGCAGTCAGCAAACGCGGCACCCACCTTGCTGACAGCTTCCTCATGCCTAAAATCTCGTGTAGCATATGCCACACGCGTTCTTCTGAGATGCCTACTATCGCAGCTATCTCGTGCACCTTTAATCGGCGGTCTGACAAACCGATATCGTGTATTTTTGTCACGTTCTCCTCCGTAGTGGCTGTTTTCGGAGCACCTGGGCGTGGATCATCAAAAACCGACGTACGACCACGTTGAAACTCGTTATACCAAAATTTAACGGTCGCCATCGAAGGAGTAGCATCCCCATACACTGCATCCAAGCGTTCTTTAATTTCACTGCGCGATTTCCCTTCCAAAAACAAGAATCGAATCACCGACCGATATTGTTCTTTCTCCATTTTTTCAAAAATCAACGGACACATTTGTTTTCACACGCTCTCAAAAATAAACTACAACTCCGATTCGGCTGAAATTTCGTCTGTAACCGTTTACAGGAAGAGACTGCACTGTAGTGTATTTCTGGTGCGATAGTGGCACCATCTGGCGGTGAGGCTAGGTACTTGTCAAATGACCCTCGTATCATCAATATAAAGATATACAAAGTCCAAGTCGCCTAGCGCGCTATTAATATAACGCTGAAAAGTCTGGCTGGCATTGCGGAGACCAAAGGTCATATACATAAATTCAAAGAGACCGAACGGGGTTATAATGTCCGTTTTCGGTATGTATTCAGGGGCAACAGGAATCTGGTTGAACGCTTGATGAAGATCGAGCGCCGAAAATATTTTCCTACCATAAAGGTTACTGTTGCAATCATGAATATGAGCAGTTGGGTACTTATCTGGGACTGTGGCAGCGTTTAAGCCCCTATAGTCACCACAGGGTCTCCAACTATTGTCCTTTTTCAACTCCATATGGAGGGGACTTGCCCAAGGGCTGCTGGAGGGGCGGCAAATGCCAGCCTCAATCCAGGAATCGAATTCGGCCTTGGCCGCTTTTAGTTTGTCCGGGGCAAGTCTACGAGGACGCTCCGAGACAGGAGGACCAGAGATTAAGATGTGATGAAACACATTGCTGTTTTCAGAAAACGGGGGCTTTGTGACACCCGTGATCTCTGGAAAGTCAGCAAGAATCTCTGCGGGTTAGGAGCCAGGTAGAACTGCGAACACAGAGTCAGCTGAGGCTTCTTTTACAATCGCAAGAGAATAAAGAGACGTGAGTGAGTCAACGAGACGACTCCTCCTCAAATCAATTAAGAGACCATGGTACGATAAAAGATCGGCACCAATGATCGATTGGGATACATCTGCTATGCAAAAATTCCAGCGAATGGGACGCTTAAGACCTAAGTTAAGAGTGAGCAGAGCTTTACCATAAGTGTTAATAATAGAGTTGTTCGCGGCAAAGAGTCTGAACGTGCTCGATTTACCTTGAACTTTCGGATCAGCCGGGATAAGAGAGATGTACGCACCCGAGTCAATCAAAAACATTCTACCAGATATGCGATCGCGTACATGAAGACGTTTAGATCCGAGGTCACCCCCTGCAGCCGTCTCAGAAGCAGAAGGCTGAGTTAGTTTTTTTGAGAAAGTTGTTGAGGGTCTTGTTTTTTCCATTCGGCAAATTTCGAACACCACTCCCTGCATGAACGCGGGCTGTTCGGGTAATTGCGATGGGCTACGCATAGGCCCGAGGGATCGCGAGAAGAAGAGCGATCGCGCCTTGATCTGCCCGTGGATTGCGAGCTGGAAGGGTCACCTAGTCTGTTTTCTATCCCCTTCACCCTTCTATCTAAGGAATCTAGCTTACGTTCAATGCGCTTCAGCACAGGGTCAGAAATGGATGCATTAACTTGTGATGACGAAGCAGTCTGGTTTCGAGGATCAGAGGAACTCGAGATCTGTATCTGACTAGAGTCCATGGCTTCAACGATCTTGTCAGCCATCTGTGCAAGCTTGTGAAGGTCAGTATTCTCCGAAATGGAGAGGACGGCCTTACAATGTGAAGGTAATTAGTCTCGAAAGACCGTTCGAAGAATGTCCGAGTTCGCGCCAGTATTGAGACTTTGCAAGCGATTTAAAATGAGCGAAGGCTTCCCTATGGTTGAAACCTGGCCCTTAATCAACTGACGGAGACGAGTTTCAGCAGAGGCACCATAGGTTTGTATTAGACGATTTTTAAGCTGAGCATAAACGTCAGCGGGTCGTGGATCTGCAGTAACGATGTCTCTAATGGTGTTGAAAGCTTCCCTATCAAGGTTTTCGGCAATGAAATCTGCCATAGTCGAGGGGTTTCTGATGCCAGCGTTTCTGAGAGTAATTTCGGCTTGATCGAACCATGAAGTGGGATCTTCGGCAAAAAACGCGGCGATTTTTGGTTGCCGATATAGTGCATTGGCTGCAGGAGCAGGATTGTTTTGGTGATCAGGCTCCCGAGCAAGGAACTGCTCGATTCTGCCTTCTAGTTGAGCTATTCTCGCGTTAGCCTCCTCAAGAGTAGCCATATTGCCGATTTGAAGTACGCGAACCTACAAACTAATGCGTGAGCAGCTATCTCTACACGGTTGGAGAATGCTCGTGAAAGACAAGAAAAGAATCCTATAGCTAACCGCGTAGAAACGATTAGCCGCTACGCTTTCCGAGGGTGACGTAGGGACTAGAGAAAAATACCTAAATTGCCTTACGCCGCAATGCGTATCACAAACTCCCTAGTTGGTGCTCGCAGGCACCGACAATATTTTCAAAAGCTAAACCTAAGCTAAGACTTAAAATTAACTATTAGAGTTGTTAATAAATCGCGTGAAAAGCTAAGCGCGACCACTTCCCCGCTCACACAAAAAAACTATTTCTTAAAAGAGTTTTGTTAAAGCCCGTGACTAGGCAACGCATAAATTTAATAAAATCGAAAGAATAAAATGCACGTGACTCGAAAAATGCTAAAAGATTTTTGTGTCACCTTGCGCGAGCACGAGCTTAAAAACACGATGGCCCGCGAAAGTCAAGATGGCCGCCAAGATGGCCGACGGGTTCTTAGAACGCCTGGCCGTTGCGCGCGAATTCGCGGAACTTCAAAATCTCTCAAGCAAACACGCGTCGCGCGACGACAATTCCCGGAAGGCCGAGAGAACGTAAACACTTCCCGGAAGTCAATAAAGTGCACGCTAATTATCCGCACGCATACCTTGACGCAAAAGAAAAAGAATTCTCGAGGACGATGTCGGAGATGATTGCTGGGGCTGGCTCGGAGAGAACTCGACGAGACGCAGTAGTTGGATGCCAGCTTCTCCACGTTGCTCAACGAGTGCGGTGAAAAGGCGCCGGTGTCGGTGGCTTCACGCAAGGCCGCACTCGGAGATCAGCCTTGAAGCGGGTGTCCTCACGTTGCCCGACAGGTGCGTTTGAAGGCGTCAGTGACGGTGGCTTCACGTAAGTACGCACCTGGAGATCCGGCGATGAAGGACTGCAATGCCTCGGAGATGAGTCGACGAGGCACGTTGACCGCGTAGATGCGCTCGATGCTCAAGGCGGTAGATCTTACGCGTGTGCGCCGGCGTGCCAGCACGCACACGACGTAAATATGAAAGGCAAAACTGCCAGCACACGTGTGCGCCGGCGTGCCAGCACGCACACGGTGTAACTTACCTGGCCAGGGACTTCTCGTGTGCGACGGCGTGCCAGCACGCATACGGAGATCCTGAAGAAGTCCTCGCGGCGAAGTGCCGCAAAACTGGCCGAAGCTTGTAGTGCAGCACTGAGTCGAGAATGCCGCTGCAGGTAACAGCCTGCTTTCTCCTCGGTGCTCCTTGTAGTCGGGGTCACCAATGTGGGGATTCTGTACCCACGGGTCTCCTCACGTTCCAGGAAAGGAAGGGGGAGAGGAGAATAAAGAGTCGGAGAGTTAATAATAACGAGGAGGTTTATTGAAGGTAAGGAGGTACAGCGGATTACGTCCGCACGCTCGTAACACTGAGCAACGACTGCCGCTCGCAGGCGGCTTCTCGCCACACGCAACATGGCCTCTTCCCCTACTCTCGCAGAGAGAGCGAGAGGGAAGATCGCAGTCCCTACATTAATCTATATGCGTAGAACTTTTAGTTCCAAAATACTCGCACAGATGGCGTGCACTGAGAGAAGTGTTTAATGTCAACATGGGATCCTAAGATTCATAACTATTAACATGCCTATATATTTAAATATTTCCAAATATACTCATTGTAACAGTTAAGTCACCACGTTCTTCTAAACAATTTCAATATGTTGCTATAAATATTGATATTGTAATAGGTGCAATATGAGATTTGCCATCTAAAATCTCCCCTATTCGAATATAAGATATTGTAACAGTTGCAATATTGCACTTTCGAATTCAAACAGAACATAAGTATTCTTCTCTCAGTGCATAATATAGGAAATAATTTTTCTCATAAAAAATTATGAAAATATCCGTATCAAGTTTATAAAATTTTTCAAACAAATTATGCGAGAATAAATGAGATTTTAAATGGATCTTTAAAAAGTTTTCGGACCTATGTACAGGGGCCCGTCTTTTTTTTTATAAATTTCATTTATCGTCATAAGAACTTGTGATAAACAATTTATCACTTTTATCGTTACAGAATCACACCCCAGGTAGCTATGTCTACCCTGTATAGGATGTTAGCTGCTTCAGACATATAACTATGTCTTGAAGTAAATAATAACATGTATAGCAACATGTACTACTCTGGTTAAATAAATAAATAAATAAACATAGATTTTAAGGTTATGTTTAGAAAGTTGTAATTTAGCTTCTCGTACAAGATTCTTTTTTTGTAAAATTAATATTTTTCAAAAACCATTTCCAAAGCTGAAAATCGGTTTCCGAATCAAAGTATACATCTTATCATGTAATGTAATTCGCTTACTAATAGTAATTTCGTAGTACAGAATAGTACTGCATAAAGCGATAATGGGACATTTATTAGTATCATTAGATACAACTTTTTTCCAACATACATTTTGAAATTTCTTATTTCCAATATATGATGCGTTATTAATTTTCTTATTTCGTATAAATAAAAATCATGCACTATTAATTTATTATTTTTGTTTCATACATTATTTATTATGTAATGTAAATCGCTTATTGATAGTATTTTCTTAGTACAGAATAGTACTGAATAAAGCGATAATAGCACATTTATAAGTATCATTAGATACAAGTTTTTTACAACATGCATTCTGAAATTTCTTATTTCTAATATATAATGCATTATTAATTTTCTTATTTCTTATTTTTGTGTCATACATTATTTATCATGTAAAGTAATTCGCTTACTTATAGTAATTTCGTAGTTCAGAATAGTACTGAATAAAGCGATAATGGCACATTTATTAGTATTATGCAAAATTATATAACACATCCAAAACGGTCTTTGATAATAAATTCATAAAGAAATGATCAATTACTGTAGTATTTTACGATAACATGCAATATCATAAGCATAATATTTGATTGCTAATCGATATGGAAATCGATTCCTGCGGTATTAAATAAAACCATGCAAAATTATAACTACAGCATTTGATTGCAGATTAATAACAAAATTTACATTTAAAATAACATGCACATTTACTTACAAAAAATATTTTATTGCTAATCAATAAATAAGTGATCTATTGCTGCAGATTAAATAATAAACAAAATTTTGATAATTATTAATTGATGAAGAAATCATCAATTACTGCTGTATTTAATAAAATCATGCAACAATGTAACACATGCAAAACGAACTTTGATTATAAATTCATAAAGAAATTCTCAATTACTGCAGTAGTTTACGATAACATGCAATATCATAAACATAATATTTGATTGCAGATCGATAAAAGGAAATCGATTGCTGCAGTATGAAATAAAATCATGCAAAATTATAACTACCGCATTTGATTGCAGATTTAAAAAAATATTTACGTATAAAATAACATGCACATTTAGTTATAAATTTTTTTTATTGTAAATCAATAAAGAAATGATGTATTGCTGCAGATTTAATAATATTATAGAGAATTATGATAATTATTAATTGATAAAGAAATGATCAATTACTGCAGTAGTTTACGATAATATGCAATATCATAAACATAATATTTGATTACAGATCGATAAAAGGAAATCGATTCCTGTAGTATTAAATTAAATCATGCAAAATTTTAATTGCTGCATTTGATTGCAGATTTAGAAAGAATATTTACATATAGAATAACATGCATATTTAGTCATACAAAAATGTTGTTATTGCAAATCAATAAAGAAATGAGCTATTGCTGAATTGGCTGTGAATCAAACAATATCATACAAAATTATGATAATTGTTAATTCATAAAATCATCAATTACTGTTGTTTTGAATAAAATCATGCAATATAACACATGCAAAACGATCTTTGATAATAAATTCATAAAAAAATTATCAATTACTGCAGTAGTTTACGATAACATGCAATATCATAAACATAATATTTGATTACAGATCAATAAAAGGTAATCGATTCCTGCAGTATAAAATTAAATCATGCAAAATTATAACTACCGCATTTGATTACAGATTTAAAAAAATATTTACGTATAAAATAACATGCACATTTAGTTATAAATTTTTTTATTGTAAATCAATAAAGAAATGATGTATTGCTGCAGATTTAATAATATTATAGAGAATTATGATAATTATTAATTGATAAAGAAATTATCAATTACTGGAGTAGTTTACGATAATATGCAATATCATAAACATAATAATTGATTACAGATCGATAAAAAGAAATCGATTCCTGTAGTATTAAATTAAATCATGCAAAATTTTAATTACTGCATTTGATGGCAGATTTAGAAAGAATATTTACATATAAAATAACGTGCACATTAAGTTATACAATTTTTTTATTGCAAATCAATAAAGGAATGATCTATTACTGAAGTTTCTGGGGATTAAATAATATTTAAAATTATGATAATTATTAATTGATGAAGAAATCATCAATTACTGTTGTATTAAATAAAATCACGCAATATGGTAACACATGCATTTCATTGCAGATTGATAAATAAAACAATACTGTAACATCAACTTTGATGTTACAATAGTAAAAGTAGAGATTCGACCTATGACCAGCATACTGTAGTCGAACAGATAAGCCTATAACCAGAGAAAAACCTTGATCGAAGAGTAGGCTCTAGGTAGCCTATAAACACCCCTTTAAACACCGTACTTACATGTATTTTCCTTACACATATACAAGAGAGTATGCGAACTCTCTACATCGATAAACGAAGAAGACCTTGAACAACAGCAACAACATGTATCTTGTAGGAGGCTTAGCTGTCGTAGCCTCCCAATGATTCCCCTTTCGCCTCTCTGCACCATGCTGATAGTATCTCTCTCTCACATTTGGATTATATCGTACCTGAAACACACATCAAAAACAATTACTGTAGGATATAAATTACTCAGTGTATAGTTTTTCGAATACGATTTTGTGTAAGTCCTCGGAACGATAGCCACTGCTTTTATAATCACCCTTCAAACGCATATGGAGATGGTGTCGCTCGAGCAGGAGATCACCATACTGGATGGAACCACTCACCTGTAAGAAGAACACTAATTTAAATAGCCGTAAGACCACACAAACATTGAAATGGTACAAACCTGCTGAAAGACACTGCAATAACTTGAAGTGGAGAGTTATGTATATCCAACACCTGTTGACTTGCTCATGGAGCAAGCATTTTGAGGCAGCAACTACAGCAGCTGGAGCAACCCGCTAGATCGCCTACATCTACAGCAATTGTCTGGCATCACTGAAAAAAGCACTAATTATCAGACACATGCATATTGTGTGCATAAGTATGACCACACACAGACCTCACCTACAACCACAACAAAGCAACATAACCTCCGTGAGTGACAGTCCTATGCGAGCAGCCTTGGCGAGAAGTGTGACACCACCGTCGAAGATGACGTCGAGAACAGCACATAGATTTATAAATCTTTCGATAACACTCACAACACTTTACTTCATTAAATGGGCCAAAATTTAAAACTCAAAAAGTAAATTCATCTTGTTCCAACAATATAAAAGCCTTATCAGATTTGGCGGGTGTATTTGCCATTCAAAGTTATCGATATTTACTTTGAGGTGATGTGACCGTACTTAATCTAAAAGAATATAAGAATAATAGATATCCACTTTAGTAATGCATCTCAGATATCTCATGTATTTTTAAGTTGACTTTATCAATCAGAAAGTAGATATAATTAAATAAAAAAATAAAAATATGTAATTTTTCAGTCTGGCAGTTCAAAAAAATACACAAGCAGTGTCTTAGTTAAATCTGAAAAATTGCAAACTTATTGCTAACGTAATTTTTGCAATTGTGAGAATTGTTTTCATGTTTTTGACCTGCACCCTTGGCCTAAAGGAGTAGTTCCGTAAAAGCGATTTCGTTCATAATTTTTTCTTAAACTTTTAGGGGTCTTTTCTACAAGTACCAGTCAAAACATTTTTCCTAACGAAGTAATTGCGACTCTGAGAATTTTTTTTCGAGTTTACGGCATGGTATATCGACCCAAACGGGCTTTTCCGGAAAAGCGATTTCGTTCATAACTTTTCTCTAAGCATTGGGGGACCTTTCCTACAAGTACCAATCGAAACATCTTCCTAACAACGATTAATTGCGACTCCGGGAATTTTTTGTCGTGTCTTCGACATGGTATATCGGCCCGAAGGAGCTTTTCCGGAAAAGCGATTTAATTCATAAGCTTTTGTAAGCATTGGAGGACCTTATCTATAAGTACCAGTCGAAACATTTTTCCTAACGACGTTATTGCGACTTTGGAAATTTTCTTTCCAGTTTACGGCATGGTATATCGGCCTGAAGGGGCTTCTCCGGAAAAGCGATTTCGTGCATAATCTTTTTTAAACTTTGCAGGACCGTTTCTACAAGTCCCTACCAGTCGAATCATTTTTTCTAACGACGTTACTGCGACTTTGGGAATTTTTTATCTAGTTTTCGACATGGTATACCGGTCTAAAGGGGCTTTTCCGGAAAAGTGACTTTGCTCATAATTTTTTTGTAAGCTTTGGGGGACATTTTCTACAAGTAACAGTGAAAAAATTTTCTTAACGACATTATTGCGAATCCGGAAATATTTTTTCAAGTTTACGGCATGGTATAGCGGCCCGAAGCGGCTTTCCCGGTAAAGCGATTTCGTTCATAATTTTTTTCTAAACATTTGAGAACTTTACAAGAAACCGTCGAAACATTTTTCCGAGTGACATAATTGCAGCTCTGGGAATTCTTTTTCGTGTTTAAGACATAGTATATCGCCGTTGGGGAGCTTTTCCGGAAAAGCGATTTCGTTCATAATTTTTTTCTAAGCATTTGGGGACTTTATCTACAAGAAACCGTAGAAACATTTTACCGAGCGACGTAATTGCGGCTCTGGAAAATTTTCTCCCGTTTACGACACAGTATATCGCCCGGGCGGGGGGGGGTTCCGGAAAAGCGATTCCGTTCATAATTTTTTTCTAAGCATTTGGGAACTGTATCTACAAGAAACCGTCAAAACATTTTTCCGAGCGACGTAATTGCGGCTCTAGGAATTTTTTTTTATCATTTACGACACAATATATCGCCCTGGGGTGCTTTTCCGGAAAAGCGATTCCGTTTATAATTTTTTTCTAAGCATTTGGGGACTTTATCTACAAGAAACCGTCGAAACATTTTTTCGAACGACGTGATTGCGGCTGTGGGAATTTTTTTTTCGCTTTTCCGACACTGTATATCGCCGTGCAAGGGTTTTCCAGAAAAGCGATTTCCTTCATAATTTTTTTTAGACCGTGTGGGACCTTTCCTTCAAGTACCAGTCGCAAAATTTTTCCTAACGAAGTTATTGCGACTCTGGGAATTTTAGTTTTCGTGTGTGTGGCTATGGGAAAATTGACTTGTCTGTGAGGGTGGTTTTGGAGGTGGTTTATGGGGGTGGCGAAGTGCTAAATTGGTTTTTACACTATTTTTGGTCCATCCCTACCCTGTTTTACGGTTTTAAACCGGTTATAATGTAAATCGCAAATTTTAGTTTTTTCGTTCACTGCGAACGTTCGGAATTTCAAACACATCCAATAACTTATGACTACTAGCAGTACTAATCAATACAAGATCTGCACTGTAAAGAATGTAACAGGCAGTCATTAGCTGTCAGATTGCCAACTATTACAGCCTCTGCAGCAGTGTCTGGACCACTGTTGTGCATCAGTTGTACAAACGGCAATTGCAGGTACACACGCAACTTACATTTTACTTGGAGAACCTCTAAATGCCACCTCGTTATAGCGTCAACGCTTCTCCATCATATTTCCATTTAGTATGAACGTCGTCATCAATTCAGTATTCAACTAGGTGATGCCTTGGGAAGGGTAACTACGTCCGCCAGCCTCCAAAGGAGTAAAATCAAACGACGCCGTGCTGTTTTTTGCGGGAGCTCTTTGCCTTCGGCAGAAAAAAAATGTATTAATAAAGTGTCAAAGATTAGGTATGAGGAGAGTAGTATTAAACTGCCAGGAATAAGGGAGCAGGTAGACGAAAATTAAGAGGTTAGGTTCATCTATGCTACGTACATAATAAAGTCCCAGTCGGAAGCGAAGTACTTACACAAGTCCGTTGCAAGAAGGTGCGCTTCATTCAACTGGACCATCGCCGTCGTTTCCCCATTTTGTTTACCACGGTGATACCTCTCGAGAAGTAGTAGCTAGCTGTATCGGCCACCCTCGAGGGGAGAATCAAATGACGCCGTGTTGTCTTTTGCTGGAGCTCTTCGCCTTCGGTAGAAAAAAAAATGTTTTAATAAAGTAATGAATGAAATTAAAAATGTTTTAGAATATATGATTTTTATAAGTCGATATACTTCAAAAATTTTCTTATTTTGGGAGCTTTAACTATTGGTCTTATGCCCTCCTACATAGTTTTTAAATAAAAAAGAAAAAAACAACCCCATATAACAAATTATTAATATTTTAAATAAAAAATAACTTTTGACACTGATTGTATAGCCAATACATCCTTAAGTACAAAAGACCCTCGGCATCTGTGCAACTATTAGGTTAAAATTTATGGGCACTGACTAGTAGGTTATTTGTGTAACATTAATAGAACTAATAAAGATGCAACAATAGCAGATTCAGATTTTAAATGTTAGAATGTACCAGTGCTCCTTCATTCTATCACCTGAGTAACAAGTATCTATGACATGAGTGTCATTATGAAAAAGCATTGATATTTTGTAAAATTTTCATTCCGAAATTGTCACTGCTATCACTTCATTACTTGCATTCACAAATAATCCACTCAGTAATACAAACAAGTTAAAAGAATATAACAACTTAGGATTTTACATCTAACGTCCCCTGCATGAATGAAGAAAATATAATTAGAATTATTTTCAAGTAATTTATCATAAAGACATTATCTCTCTAAATTATGTAAGCTAAGCTAGAAGTTCCGAAACCCATTTTATATATCGATAAAGCATTTTCAATATTTTGATTTTGGTATATAACCAACCGGGTAAAGGATTTTCATGAGATAAAGCTTATATCCTTCGTATTTTGTTCATATTTATGATTTGAAAAGTTTCAAATATGAAAATTTCCTAATTTTAAGTTTTCTTATATCTTTTGTGATTTTTACCATGTAAAAGTGACTTATTGAAGTAATTTATTCAAGTACAGCTCTTCGAACTAGAACTGTGATTAAAATACAAGGAATGTAAGCTTTGACTCGTAAAAAACCATTACCCGGTTGCTGGGAAAAGATATTTACTTCAATAAATCATTTTTAAATGGTAAAATTATTAAAATTTACTTAATTATTGAAATTATTATTTCAGATTTTGCGGGGGTGATTATAAACAAGGGCAATCCGACTTGCCATAAATATTAATTATTTTAATTTAATTTGTAAGACTGTAAGACCGATGGAAAAATTCTTATCAGTTGACAGTTAAATGGTAAAAATGACAAAAAATGTAAGAAACCTTGAAATAAGGAAATTTTCATATTTGCAACTTTTTAAATCATAAATATGACCAAAATATCAAGGATATAAGCTTTATCTCATGAAAATCCATCACCCGATTAGTTATTTACCAAAGGCAAAATATTGAAAATGCTTTACCGATGCATAAAATGGGTTTAGGAATTTTTTACTTAGCTCACATTGTCAGAGGTAATGTCTTTATGATACATTACTTGAAAATAATTCTAATTATATTTTCATTTTCACAATGAAAACTTTATGATATATTGAAAATTATTGTAGTGTTACAAAACTATATATAGATGCTGCTCTGCTTTGATAAAATGGAGTACAATCTGAAACAATCTATTTACTAAAAAAAAGCAGATTCGTTATTCGTGTTGCATTCAGATGAATGTATAGCAGTGAGCATCATTATATATACAGGACATATACATAACTTAAAATATAATGATTTTATTTGACCAAAAATTCTGACCAGAAACTGTCGCCAGCACGCGGTGTTCTGACCAGAACTTTCACAGGTTAGCGCAAAGCTGCAGGTATGCCCCATTATTTAAAAAAAAAAAATTATAGAAGCAGATAATAAGCTAAAACTCAAAATGTTTTACATTTTGATTTTCATTCTAATTACGTAAAAGATTAATTAATAATAAATGAAAATTATTAATAAAAGGTTTACTCAGGGTCATAATTAATACATGCTACAACTAATATTAATTAGTGGAATCCAAAATAATAAGTGTAACTTACTGATCTGGAGCTGAACTAATCTAAATACAATTAAGACAACGCCATCACAATCACTGCTGCAACTCCTTCTGTGATGGATAAAATAAACTGGTAACTCCTATTCCTTCAGCTGCCGTCGAAGGTAATATAATTATTTGAAGGTGTGTGTCATCCGCAGGAGCCCTTCGCCTTTGGCAAAACAAAAAAATTAATAATGCGTTAAGCAGTGGGGATGAGGAGAGCAGTATCGAACTGCCAGGAATAGACAGATGGAAAGTTGGAGGCTAGGTTCGGCTATACTACAGGATAAAGTCCAAATCCGAAGTGAAGTACTTACTCAAGTCTGTCAGGAGCGCGGACTACATTCAATTAGACCTCCGCCGTCACTTCCACAATATATTTGCCTACATAATGTCCTTGAGAAGTGGTAGTTGCGTTGGCTGCCCTGGGGGATAGTAGAATTATATGAAGACGTGTTGTCTTCTGCAGGAGCTCTTCGCCTAGGGCAAAGCAAAATATATTAATAATGTATTAAACAGTGGGGACGGGGAGAGCAGTATCGAACTGCCAGGATCAGAGGAGTAGATAGATGGAAAATTGGAGGCTAGGTTCACCTATACTTCAGGATAAACACCAAATCCGAAGTGAAGTACTTACTCGAGTCTGTTGCAGAAGCGCGAGCTACATTCAATTAGACCTCTGCCGTCACTTTTACAATATCTTCGCTTATATAATGTCCTTGAGGAGTGGTAGTTGCGTTGGCTGCCCTCGAGGAGAATAGAATCATATGTGAAGACGGGTTGCCTTCTGCAGGAGCTCTTCGCCGAGGGCAAAAACAAATGTTAATAATGTATTAAGCAGTGGGGACGAGGAGAGCAGTATCGAACTGCCAGGAACAGAGGAGTAGACAGATGGAAAATCGAAGGTTAGGTTCACCTATACTACAGGATAAAGACCAAATCCGAAGTGAAGTACTTACTCGAGTCTGTCGCGGGAGCACTGACTACATTCAATTAGACCTCCGCCGTCACTTCCACAATATCATCGCCTACATAATGTCCTTGAGAAGTGGTAGTTGCTTTGGCTGCCCTGGAGGAGAATAGAACTGTATGAAGACGTGTTGTCTTCTGCAGGAGCTCTTCGACTAGGGCAAAGCTAAATATATTAATAATGTATTAATCAGTGGAGACGGGGAGAGTAGTATCGAACTGCCAGGAACAAATGAGTAGACAGATAAAAAGTTGGAGACTAGATTTGGCTATACTATTAAAAAGAAGTTGGAGGCTAGGTTTGGCTTTACTATTGAAATGTCCACACACGATGCAATGCATACAGAGGGATTGAGGGGGAAAAAGCGCATGTGCATTTCAAACTAAGACCTCCTCACCCTTGCTCAAAGTTTACCAGAATGTCCAGACACAATGCAATACATACAGAGGGATTGCGTATGCAATTTCAGATCTCCTCAATCAGACGGTATGGAGGAAATAACTTTTTTTTCTTGAAAATTTCTTGAAAAACACAGAAAATGCTGTATCTCCACACTGGCTGATTATTTAGATCTGAAACTTGATATATAATCCCTCAGCATGTATAACATAGTGAGCTGTAAAGTTTAAGATATTTGTTGAGAATGGAAAGGGATCTTTGGAATGAAAAGTCGAAAAAGCGCATGTGCATTTCCAACTAAGACCTCCTCACCATTGCTCAAAGTTTGCCAGAATGTTCACACACAAAGCAATGCATGTTGAGGTATTGTATATTGAGTTTCAGATCTACTAAATCAGCCATTACGAAGGAAATTACTTTTCTTTCTTAAAAATTTCCTGAAAAATCACAAAAATTGCAATATCACCAGACTTGCTGATTATGTAGATCTCAAATTTGATATACTGTCCCTGAGCATGTTTTCCTTTATGTATGGAGAGTTTAAGATACTTGTAGGTAATGGAAAGGGATCTTTGGAACGAAAAGTCGAAATGCCGCATGTGCATTTTCGACTAAAACCTCCTCACCCTTTCTCAAAGTTTACCAGAATGTTCACACACAATGCAATGCATGCTGAGGCATTGTGTATTGAGTTTCGGATCTACTACATCAGCCAGTTTGGAGAAAATTACTTTTCTTTCTTGAAAATTTCCTGAAAAAGCACAAAAATTGCAATATCTCCAGACTTGCTAATTATGTAGGTCTGAAACTTCATAAACTATCCCTTAGCATGTATTCCATTATGTATGGAAAGTTTAAGATACTAGTAGGAAATGGAAAGGGATCTTTGGAACGAAAAGTCGAAATGCCGCATGTGCATTTTCGACTAAAACCTCCTCACCCTTTCTCAAAGTTTACCAGAATGTTCATACACAATGCAATGCATGCTGAGGCATTGTATATTGAGTTTCAGATCTACTAAATCAGCCAGTTTGGAGGAAATTACTTTTCTTTCTTAAAAATTTCCTGAAAAAGCACAAAAATTGCAATCCAGACTTGCTAATTATGTAGGTCTGAAACTTCATAAACTGTCCCTTAGCATGTATTCCATTATGTATGGAAAGTTTATGATACTCGTAGGGAATGGAAAGGGATCTTTGGAACGAAAAGTCGAAATGCCGCATGTGCATTTTCGACTAAAACCTCCTCACCCTTTCTCAAAGTTTACCAGAATGTTCACAAACAATGCAATGCATGCTGAGGCATTGTATATTGAGTTTCAGATCTACTAAATCAGCCAGTTTGGAGGAAATTACTTTTCTTTCTTAAAAATTTCCTGAAAAAGCACAAAAATTGCAATACCTCCAGACTTGCTAATTATGTAGGTCTGAAACGTCATAAACTGCCCCTTAGCATTTATTCCATTATGTATGGAAAGTTTAAGATACTAGTAGGGAATGGAAAGGGATCTTTGGAACAAAAAGTTGAAATGTCGCATGTGTATTTTCGACTAAAACCTCTTCACCCTTTCTCAAAGTTTACCAGAATGTCCAGACACAATGCAATACATACAGAGGGTTTGTGTATGCAATTTATGATCTCCTCAATTAGACAGTATGGAGGAAATAACTTTTTTTTTTTATAATTTCTTGAAAATCACAGAAAATGCTGTACCTCCACACTGGCTGATTATTTAGATCTGAAATTAGATATATAATATCTAATCACATGTATAACACAGTGTGTGTAAAGTTTAAGATATTTGTTGAGAATGGAAAGGGTTCTTTGGAATGAAAAGTCGAAAAAGCGCATGTGCCTTTCCAACTAAGACCTCCTCACCCTCGCTCAAAGTTTACCAGAATGTCCAGAGACAATGCAATACATACAGAGGGATTGCGTATGCAATTTCTGAACTCTTCAATCGGACAATATTATACTTAGCTAAAGTGGGAGCTGTTTCTGGCTCGAAAAACATCAGCAGCGCAGCAGCTGAGATCTGGAGGAAGGAGCAGCAGTGACCTGAAGAATAAAGATGCACAACTTCCACATGCAAGCTCTCTCTCGTAGCAGATCTACGAAGAATAGAAAATATAAGAAAACAGCAGAGACACAGAAAGTATAATAGTCGCACTGATCTGACCTGTAAACACAGAGAACAACAACCTCTAAGAGTGGCAGCCGTCGTATGCTGACAGCGCAGGAGAGAAGTCCAACATCGCCGCCGTAGCCAATCTCTTGGACAGCAGCAGAAGGTCTTTTTGAACAGCAGAGCAGCAACCTCAACACCGAAGAAATCGTTTCCCGTCGTCGTACTTAAGCCTGGAAGCGCGTGCGCACTAGAGCTTTGATCGATGCGGGCCATGGGGCGCGCCGGCGCCGAAGGATGCTGCGGGCACATGTTTGGAAAGAACAAGCCGGAGCAGGGGAGTGAGCACGATGACTAACGAGCTGCAGCGCATGCGCTTGGGGATACACGCACACGGCACACTAAAAAAACAACGAAGAGGGTGCAGCGATGTCGATCTCGCCAGCAATAAATACTGCACTTATTTACACTACACTAGTCTGACTAGTCACGAGTTACTAGGTCACTAGGTCACAACATAACGGACGCGACGCGGTGGTCGACGAGAATGGCGACGGCGGCGGCCCGGCCGCCCGGCAGTCCCGCGGCCGCGGAGTCATTGCGCCATCTATAGTCATTTATGAGAACTATACAACGTAAACAAATTTAATGCTTCAAAAGAGGTTGGTACGACTTACTTTGCACCATGCACAACCATTTTACGTTAGTGGTGAGTAGTTTTGCCAACCTCACAACTCATTGTCCAAAGTTTATTTATGGAAAAAAATAAAATAATACTTTTTATCGATTTTCGAAAAACGAAGTCAGTCAGGCGCTCGCAAACGGTACAGGGAGTATATGTGTAAAATTTCAGGCAGATCCGATGTATATTCGAGCTTATATCCACTTTTTAGATAAAAAATTTCACTAGAAAGTGGATAACTCGATGACAATTATCATTTCAATTCTGAAACTTTGGCATAATCATCTTCAAAGAATTCCCGAGCGCCTGACAGAGCGTTTTTGTCCGAAAAATTATTAATAATTTAATTATTACACAATATGTAGTATGTTACCGACATATCGGTAACGCAGGGATTTACACTTGAGTATCACATGGGCTTAAGACCTATACTTTCGAATGGTATAATGCATTTTGAAAAAAAAAAATGGTATACTTTGAGAAAAATGGCTCTCAACATTCAACTTGAATTTTCAATCAGAAGAAAGCATTTTGGAGAAAAAACAATAGTACCGTTAGAAAGAGGAGGAAAAATCTATCGATATATGTACTTTGTTTTTTCCAGAGGGACTCAGCGAATGAATATGAGCGAGTTGAACAGAGTGCATTTTGTGCGAAAACGGCGCCGCGCGCACCCGCTGTAGTCCAGTCGAATTAGGCTTAAAAATACCCTTTAGGGGAAAAAATTTTAGAGGTTTTCTGTGACATCTCATTCGCTTTATTTCATCGTGAGGAATGTTGTCACCAAAATGCCCGATGATGAGAGTGCCGCTAGCCCATGGTAAACAATTGAAAATGGAATTTCGTGCTTTTTTTCACGTTTTGCTTATTATCTCCGAAATAACGAATGGTTCGTGGTTCAGAGCTATTATAAAAGTTGTTCGTTATTAAATTATCTAAAACATAGGCCATTATGATAAAGAAAAACATGATTTTACTATTAGAAAATAGCATTTTTCGGTGAAAAACACGTTTCTGAAATATATCAGATTACTTTTGAGGAAAACATGTTGGACAGCCAAATGATCTGGTAAAATGTAGTTCTCAAAATACTGAATATTGAATCCCAAGCGAGACGTTGTCGGTCAAATTGTTTTTGCAGAATGCATTTAACAATTAAGATAAACAAAATTTTTGAAATTGTTACAGTTGCTAACAAAGTTATTGCAAAATGTCTATCCAACGTGTACATACTCTGAATTATACCGGGTGTCCCATTTTAAAACCACCGGGCAAATATCTCGAGAACTAAGCGAGATGGAAAAAAACTTTTAATACAAAAGTTGTAGGGTTCAGAGGGGCCCAACTGATCGTGACCTTGGTTATGACCTTGAGGTCAATGATCAAGGTCATTTGAAGGTCAAATCGATTTTTTCAAATGGGAACCCCCACTTTTGACCTCGTAAATGGAAAGAGCGAAAAATTTTACGTTCAGATATGTCCTTGAGTCAAGGTCATGGTCATGGTCATGTTTAAAATCAAAATCAATCAATGCATCAAAACATTCCCATAATTAGGCATACGAGACAAATTGTTAAATACAAAAGTTGTAGGGTTCAGAGGGGCCCAACTGATCGTAACCTTGGTTATGACCTTGTGGTCAATGATCAAGGTCATTTGAAGGTCAAATCGATTTTTTCAAATGGGAACCCCCATTTTTGACCTCGTAAATGGAAAGAGCGGAAAATTTTACGTTCAGATATGTCCTTGAGTCAAGGCCATGGTCATGGTCATGGTCATGTTTAAAATCAAAATCAATCAACGCATCCAAACATTCCCATAATTACGCATACGAGTGTTAAATACAGAAGTTGTAGGGTTTGGAGCGGCCCAACTGATCGTGACCTTGGTTATGACCTTGAGGTCAATGATCAAGGTCATTTGAAGGTCAAATCGATTTTTTCAAATGGGAACCCCTATTTTTGACCTCGTAAATGGAAAGAGCGGAAAATTTTACTATTTTTACTACTATCAATATTTACCAGGGTTAACCACTTATATCAAATAATAACAAA
The DNA here is from genome assembly GCA_036365515.1 of Torymus aiolomorphi. NCBI lineage: Eukaryota > Metazoa > Arthropoda > Insecta > Hymenoptera > Torymidae > Torymus > Torymus aiolomorphi. The sequence continues at coordinate 119,480,928 of CM070875.1, forward strand.
AGTTAATAAGTGTTGACCACCTGTATCCAATAGTGACCGGTAGTATTCAGCATTAATCGGTAATAGTCAATAATTATTACTGTTTACATCAAATTGTTTTCAAATTGAGCACACTTATATTGGCACAGAAAATTAAACTTTTTCGTTTTAAAATATTGTATAGTATAACAACATATTATTTCTTTTGTGGTGTGTTTTGATAAATAATTGCATTTGCAACTAAAAAAGAATGCCTGACTATTCTGTTAATGAAATAGTTGACATTCTTCTTATTTTAGGAGAATGTCGACGAAAATATCGAGAGGCAAGCAGATTGTATCATGCTCGGTTCCCTCAACGACAACATCCACATTGAACTGCGCGGTCGACAAGGAAACTTCGTTCGAAGAAGGAGGACACTGAATGTACACGATTATAAAAATAATCCTCGCTTTCTTGCTGTTCTAGCCATGGTACATTTAAATGTTCATGTCAGTTTACGCGAAATCGAGTTAACAATGGGTATTCCAAGATCTACGGCCAGTACATATTTACGATATGCGCGTTACCATCCTTACCACATTACTCTAAATCAAGCTTTAACTGTGGAAGATTATCGACGGAGAATAACATTTTGCCAATGGGCAACACAACAAATTACTGATGATGAAAATTTCTTTAACAATGTTCTTTTTAGCGACGAGGCTACATTTCAGAGTACTGGTATGTTGAATCGCCATAATTGCCACTACTGATCTCCTGTTAATCCTTATTGGATGCGAGAAGTTGATCATCAGCATCGCTGGAATGTAACGGTATGGTGTGGTATTATTAACGGATGTCTTATTGAACCTTATTTTTTTGAAGGTCACGTAACTCAACATACTTATTTACAGTTGCTGAGAGACGAGCTGCCACTCTTTCTAGAAAACATTGATCTCCATACAAGGGCCAGGATGTGGCTAAAACAAGATGGTGCTCCTCCACATTATGCCAGAATTGTCAGAGATTTTCTTAATGAAAGGTTTAACGGTCCATGGATTGGTAGAGGAGGTCCCGTAACATGGGCACGAAGATCTCCAGATCTGACATCTCCAGATTTTTATTTATGGGGCTTCCTAAAAAATACAATCTACCTCAACAGGCCAACTACAAGAGATGACATGATTCAAAGGATTACACAAATCTGCTTAAGTATTCCACGTCAAGTATTATTAAATACTGTTAGAAACTTTAAAAGGAGAATAGAATGTTGTCAACAAGTAAATAGTGCAACTTTTGAGCATCTTCTTCAGTAAATGGTGACCGAAACACTTGGATCCTATGACTAAATACACATGAACGTGGAATTTTCCAATGAATTTTTAGCTGGCCTGATCATCCTCGACCTTGCCTTAACTGGCCGGGTCATCTCCGATCTTGCCTTAACTGACCGGGTCATCTCCGACCTTGCCTTAACTGGCCGGGTCATCTCCGACCTTGCCTTAACTGGCCGGGTCATCTTCGACCTTGCCTTAACTGTCCTGATCATCCCCGACCTTGCCTTAACTGGCCGGTTCATCTCCGACCTTGCCTTAGGTGACCGCGTCATCTCCGACTTTGCTCTTAACTGCACGGAAACTGACCATAACTTTGAACATGACCTTGACCCAAGGTCATATCAGAATTTTTCGGTTTTTCTATTTACGAGGTCAAAAGTGAGGGTTGCCGTTAAACAAAATTGATTTAACCTTCAAACGACATCATCCTTGACCTCAAGTTCATGGTCAAGGTCACGATCAGTTGGGCCCCTCCAAACACTACAACTTCTGTATTTAACACTCGTATGCGTAATTATGGGAATGTTTGGATGCGTTGATTGATTTTGATTTTAAACATGACCATGACCATGACCATGGCCTTGACTCAAGGAGATATCTAAACGTAAAATTTTCTGCTCTTTCCATTTACGAGGTCAAAAGTGGGGGTTCCCATTTGAAAAAATCAATTTGACCTTCAAATGACCTTGACCATTGACCTCAAGGTCATAACCAAGGTTACGATCAGTTGGGCCCCTCTGAACCCTACAACTTTTGTATTTAACAATTTGTCTCGTATACCTAATGATGGGAATGTTTTGATGGGTTTATTGATTTTGATTTTAAACATGACCATAACCATGACCATGACCTTGACTCAAGGACATATCTGAACGTAAAATTTTCCGCTCTTTCCATTTACGAGGTCAAAAGTGGGGATTCCCATTTGAAAAAATCGATTTGATCTTCAAATGAACTTGATCATTGATCTCAAGGTCATAACCAAGGTCACGATCAGTTGGGCCCCTCTGAACCCTACAACTTTTGTATTAAAAGTTTTTTTCCATCTCCCTTAGTTTTCGAGATATTTGCCTGGTGGTTTTAAAATGGGACACCCGGTATATACTTTCATGTACAATTACAAAAAATATAAATTTTTCATAATAACACGTTTTTTATTGCATAATAAAAAAAACGCTAGTTGTTTATTGTCGTAATTTAATAAATTTTAACTTTTTCGTAATTATTTTTCAGGACTTTGTTACTGGTATTTTTCTCAAAATTTTAAGACCTCAAACATTATTTTTTGTCGAGTAGAAGTCGAGATAAGTTTTTTTTTTCTTTAAATCGATTACCGCTAAAATATTGAATTTTAAGAAACGAGACCGGGCTTATTTTAGTCTTAAAAGTAGTATATGTGATTTCTTTTGCCAGATGATTGAATAATGAAAACCAATCGAAAAATCATCAATAAAGTAACATGATTTTTATGACGTGACGAATTGTGACTGAAGAGACTGAATCGAACATTTCTGAAAAGTAATCTTAAAATCGAGCGCGTTGAAAAAAATCGCGATATCTTCGGAACGAAAGCAGCTGAATGGATGTTTTTTTCCTATTCGTGGTAGCTCAACGATACAACGATATGGCGTTATCAGGTTTACAGTTCGAAGTAAACAATACCCGATAATTATTAATAATTATTTTTTATAAACTTTTTCCACATTTTAACAAGATTTTTCTTTTATAAATTTTATATTTCAGTATTGATTCGATTAACTTTATTAATTTAATATATATTAACATTATTATAAATAATATTTTCAACAAACTATTATTTAATACGGTTGAAAACAATTGAACATTCTGTTTTTGACTTTCTTCTCTATATTACTGTACACTAATATAAAAGGAATAAGTAATAGAAATAATATAAATAAGAAAAATGAAATAAATGTCAATAATAAGTGAACACTTCAAAAGATTTGAAACGACCAAGACTCGGCAATTTGAACTCTAAATGTGCATTGGTAATGTGATCCTGCCGAGTGACTCATCATTAAGGGAGCCTGTGTTTGAACTCTCCTGGAGGGGATAGCAGGTAAAAAACCGTTGACCCATGTAGTTAGTTGAGCAGCTGCCTTTGAGAAGAGCACATGGTTTAGTGCGCATGCGCATAAGAGCATAAGTTGGAGGCGTCTTTTTGAAGAAACGAAGCGTCCTAACAGTTAGCTGACAACTCTCCTCATTTCAACATCTAAAAATCAACTTGATATTTTATAAAGAAAGTGTCCACCTATTCAAACGTTAGATTTATTTTAAGCTGCTTCAAGGAAACTGTGTATACAAACAACGTTGATTTTCATTGACAGTCGTTACATTTATTTCAAAACTTTATATTCGTAAGTATTATAATACTCTGTTTATTTAATTTTTTATTCTAAGCTCTTGCCAAGTATTCTGTCTATGATATTTTGTAATATTTTTAACGAAGATAACAGATTTGACATATAAAGAGCCCTGCAATACCGGCATTCCGGACAACTACACAGAGATTATTTCAGATGACAGCGTATTCGGTAGCATGCTGTTTACGTGCTTGCCTATTGTTCGGACGACTCGGGTTCAATCCCGATACCACTCGCATTTTTTTTTCTGTTTTTCTGAAATCTGTTATCCCGTTACATATTACTGATATTTTAGCTATAATAAAAATATTTAATGTGATAGTTATAGAAAAATCTTTTCTTTGCAGTTTCATACATTGACCTTATATTTTATAATGGATGAGAAAATATGTTTTATCTGTGGAGCTGAAGTTCCAGAATATCAGGAAAGAATAGTAAAAGCTCTAGGATTGAAATCTTTAATCGATGCTAGTATTAAATGCTAAGATCAGAAACATCTACAATTGAAGCGAAAAATAGAAATCTTGGTACATAGATCTTGCCAAACAAAATACCTTTTAGCATCGAATATTAAGAAGACGGCTGATGATACACAATCTGGTCCATGAAAGCGATCTGCACCAAAAAGTACACCTTTTGACTTTGGTAATTTGTGTTTTATTTGCGATGAAGACGCTTCAGATAATTTTATTAAAAAAGAACTAAAGAATAAGATCAGCAATAGAGTTGAAGTGCGATCGGTTGTAGACAACAAGGTTAGAAATAAAATTGTAGAGTTTTGCACAAATACTTCGACTGACATTGCCGAGAAAGTTTTGTCGCGTATATTAGATATACCAGATTTAGTTGAAGTAGGTGCCCGTTACCATGTAAATTGATACAAAAATTTTTATAATTATAAGTCTACTAATACTGTTGGTCGTCCACTTCATCCTGCATATTCGGCAGCAGAAAATTACGTTATTAATTATATTTTGGACAATACCGATGAATGCCAATTTTCTTTAAAATCAATCCTTGAATCGTACACAGAATCATCGGAATTTTTAGAATGCCCTTCTATGAAGTACATGAAAAAACTATTGAAAATTCGCTTTGCTAATGAAATTTTATTTTATTCGGTTAAAAAAGATTTATATATGTGTTATCGAGGCGTGGCGGCACAATTGTTGTCTAAAGTTTGGTATGAAAATAGATTGGTAGGTAAACGAGATGAGCGTTTAAGAATTGTAAGGGCAGCGTCATCGATAATTTTTTATGACATTCGTAGTAAATTTTACGATACTAAAAATTACAATGCTCCCGACTATTTTTTAGATAATATTAATGATGACATTCCTGAATCATTACAAGTATTTCTTGATTCTCTAATAAAAAGGAATAAAAAATCTAAAAGCATAAAGTGGAGTCATACTATTACAACCCTTGCTCATTGCATAATTTCAAGTGTAAGACCGCGATCATTTTTATCACCAGTTTTAATTGGTTTATCTGCAATGATGCATAAAAAGCACGCATCCAAGGGATTGATCAATTCTTTATCATTTCTGAATCTTTGTGCATCGTATGACGAAACTCAACTCTTTGAAGCTTCAATCTTGCATGATCCTCAACAATACGATTTCAAAGATACATTTTTACAATTTGTATTTGATAACGCTGATCATAATACGTGCACTATTGATGGTTATAATACGTTTCATTCAATGGGTGGCATTATGTGTGTGACTCCATACTCGTCGGTCACTTCAACGCGAATAATAAAACGTTTAAACAAAATTCCTTCTTCAGAAGTTGTAGGGAAATTTGGATTCATTCCAGTAAAAACCTTCGAAAAAAAAAATCCTCAGGGCTTAAAACAATTTTGATTGAAGACGTATTAAAATCAAACAAGCAATTTGACATTTCTTTCACGGATTTTGTATGGCTTTTTGCAAAAAAATGTAATCCGGAAATCACACAAGGCTGGAATGGTTACATGGAAGAATTTTTTAAAAATCATGAATTTTCGCAACCAAAAATTATACCTCTGCCTTTTGTTAATGATTTACCTAGTAAATATGACACCATCTATACAGTTTTGCTCCAAGCTGCTGAAAAATGTAAATCGTCAAATCAAAAGCATACATTTGTCACATTTGATCAGCCTTTATATCTGAAAGCCAGAGAAATCTTAGCTTGTCGATCCGATGACCCTAAAAATGAATTAGATTGCATTATTCTCCGATTTGGTGGCTTTCATATCTTAATGTCATTTATGGGTGCTATAGGCTACCTCATGAATGGTAGTGGATTGAAAGAATCATTGAGCGAAATATATGCAAGTGGATCTGTAGATCATATTTTAACGTGTCATGCGTATGCAAGAGCTGTGAGAGGTCACATACTTTGTAGTTCTGCTTTAGCAACATTAATTTTTTCGTCCATTGATTTTAGTAATGAAGAAACTATATATTTAGAACAACTTTTAAACGATGTTTGTGGCGAAAATATTAATAATGAAAGTTTTAAAAAAATAATTAATAAATTTATATGTACAATAGAGAATTTAAAAGAAAATGGGCCAACAGCTAAACTTTGGATTCAGTATTTTGAAATGATTACGGTAGTAAAGCAATTCATTGCAGCAGAGAGAAGTGGTAATTTTGAGCTTCATTTGCAATGTGTACAACGTATGCTTCCGTACTTTCACGCAAGTGGACATTTTCTTTATGCTAAAACTGCACACCTCTATCTTCAAAACATGTTGCAGTTAGAGACAAAAATTGATGTTTTTGAATATGACCTATTTACCAGGAAAGGTTATTTTACTATAAGAAGGACAGATCAATTTTGGTCGGGAATTTGGAGTGATATGACCATTGAGCAAGCGCTCATGAAAGAAATAAAAACTTTTGGAGGTTTGACACACGGGCGTGGACTCACTGACAGCGTTATTGCGAAATGGATTCTGTCTATGATTGTTCTAATAGCTGTGACCAAATCAATAGGTGATTTTTGTAATGTAAATTATTCAACATCGAAACAGCATATCGATGCTAGGTCATCGCGCATATCAAAAGATAACTCTGATCTCAAAAGATTAACCGAATTTTTAAAAATACATGACCCGTTTAAAAAAACAGATTTTATTATGTCAATAAGCTCAGGTTTGAAAGGAGATGGCTCGATTAAATGTTTTAATGCGTTAGAGGAAGGTACTCTTCTTTTAAAACGCATAATTGGACAAAATTTTAGTGACGTTAAAATCCAACGAAAAAATTAAGTACTTCCTTTAAGTGCGATAAGATCATCTGTTAAAGTAGAAGATGACATTTTAACGAGTGATCCAATGCTTCTATTCCAAAGGATTTCATTGCAAATAAAGTCACAAGAAGACATGAAGGATTTTTTAAAGTATGAATTGGCTCCATATCCTCTGACTTTATTTGATGAAGTAGGAATGCGTAAAACGGCAAAATCGAATTTCTTTCAAAACTTCAAAAATTATTTGGAAGATCCGATCTTTGAAGTAAAATGATGCAGTGTGTGATATTTTAAGAAGATACGTTGAGTATGTGAAAGCACATTACTCGGAAAATACGATGATTGTTTTTGATGGTTATCCATGCACTGCAAATTCCTTACACACAAAAAGTGCAGAAAGACTTCGCAGATCTAGAAAAGAAATTACATGAGAACTTATATTCGATACCACCATGAATATAGATATGCAACCACAGAAATTTTTTTCAAATGACGTCAATAAAAATAGATTTATTACATTTTTTATATAGATTTATTATATTTTTAATAGCTTTATTATATTTCTTCGAGACGCCCTTGAGGAAGCTCAATTTGCAACTAAACAAGCAGAGAAAGACGCAGACACTATGATTGTGAACACGGCGATCGAAGTTGCAAATAAAAAACATTTAACTGTGATAATAGGAGAGGACACCGATTTACTTGTTATTTTAACACAGCTGGCATATCCATTAAACTTGAACAATATTTATTATAACATCCCTGAGAAAAATACTTCCAAAGAAAAAATATACACCATCAATAGCTTCAAACCAGAAAGTAAACATTTAATCGCTTTTTTACACGCATTTTGTGGTTGCGATACTACGTCTGGGTTTTACCAAATCGGTAAAAATAAAATTGTGTCTGTTATTGAAAATGACCCTAATTTACAACAATTAGCTAAATATTTTTATGAAAAATCTGATTACAACACAATAGCAAAAAATACTGAAGAAATAATATTATCATTATACGGCAAAAAACACAATAAAAAAAATCTTTCCGATTTACGCTACTTTATATTTAAGAGCTTAGCAGCAAAAAAATCTTGTAAATTAGAGAAGTTACCACCGACTACAACAGTTGCAACAATGCACGGATATCGCGTTTATCACCAAGTGCAATTATGGCTTGGTAATAAATTAACAGCGACAGACTGGGGGTGGAAAATTTCCGCAAATGGTTTGCAACCAATTTATAGCTCGGAGAGCCTCATACCAAAGAGTTTATTGGAAAGTATTTTCTGTCGGTGTCAAAAGGGCTGCAAAATGGCAACGTATAGATGCCGAAAACACGGCTTATATTGTACTGATATTTGCTTGACATGTAGGGGCCACTGTTGCAGAAACATAGAATTAGAAGAAAAAAGAGTTAGTGATTATGAGTGTTTAGAAGATTTCTTGTAATTTTATTTAACCACATGTTATATTAATAAATTTCAGACTTTATTTTATATACAACATTAATTTTTTTTTAATTACAAACCACTCCCAAAATATTCATTTTAATTGCATCATTAAGAAAGTCAAAAACCGAATATTCAATTGTTTTCAACCGTATTAAATAATAGTTTATTGAAAATATTATTTATAATAATGTTAATATATAATAAATTAATAAAGTTAATCGAATCAATACTGAAATATAAAATTTATATCAGAAAAATCTTGTTAAAATGTGGAAAAAGTTTATAAAAAATAATTGTTAATAATTGTCGGGTATTGTTTACTTCGAACTGTAAATCTGATAACGCCATTATCGTTATATCGTTGAGCTACCGCAAATTAAAAAAAAACATCCATTTAGCTGCTTTCGTTCCGAAGATATCGCGATTTTTTTTCAACGCGCTCGACTTTAAGATTACTTTTCAGAAATGTTCGATTCAGTCTCTTTAGTCACAATTCGTCACGTCATAAAAATCATGTTACTTTATTGATTATTTTTCGATTGGTTTTCATTATTCAATCATCTGGCAAAAGAAATTACATATACTACTATTATTTAAGAGTAAAATAAGCCCGGTCTCGTTTCTTAAAATTCAATATTTTAGCGGTAATCGATTTTAAGAAAAAAAAGCTTATTTCGACTTCTACTCGACAAAAATGAATGTTTGAGGTCTTAAAATTTTGAGAAAAATACCAGTAACAAAGTTCTGAAAAAATAATTACGAAAAAGTTAAAATTTGTTAAATTACGACAATAAACAAGTAGCGTTTTTTTTATTATGCAATAAAAAACGTGTTATTATGAAAAATTTATATTTTTTGTAATTGTACATGAAAGTATATATAATTCAGAGTATGTACACGTAGGATAGACATTTTGCAATAACTTTGCTAGAAACTGTAACAATTTCAAAAATGTTGTTTACCTTAATTGTTAAATGCATTCTGCAAAAACTATTTGACCGACAACGTCTCGCTTGGGATTCAATATTCAGTATTTTGAGAACTACATTTTACCAGATCATTTGGCTGTCCAACATGTTTTCCTCAAAAGTAATCTGATATATTACAGAAACGTGTTTTTTACCGAAAAATGCTATTTTCTAATAGTTAAATAATTTTTTTTTTATCATAATGGGCCTATGTTTTAGATAATTTAATAACGAACAACTTACATAATAGCTCTGAACCACGAATCATTCGTTATTTCGGAGATAATAAGCAAAACGTGAAAAAAAGCACGAAATTCCATTTTCAATTGTTTACCATGAGGCTAGCGACATAATATGAATATATTTAACATGTGTAGCTATTGCATATAATTTCTCATAATTATGTAACCAAGCAGTACCAAAATATGCAGGCAAAGAGCGTGACGATAATAATAATTTGCGTTTTATGCATGTAGTTTTCAAATCTTTACCTCGTGCCATCTCACTTTTTTCGAAATGCAATATAACCTATGGTACTCAAAAATAACAAATTAAATAATATATAATAAATTATATATTATGTGTTTTAAGTAATTTGTTTAGATAGTTCAGAAGGTAGGAAGGATTATTCATAAGGATAAGAAATATATCTCATAAAAACGTCAAACACATAACTCTACTCGCGGCTCGCCATAGACGTGTAAGAAAAGTGGATTCAACCCCAAATGTAAACCTTTAAAAATGGCTACCATTTATTTAAACTACTTACAAAATAATCCATATTTTTATATGAAAAATCCAGTGCTTTTCATTACAAAACATTCATAGAATATTAGAATACAAAATGTACTAAAGAGTCCGTTTCCAGGTCAGAATTTCAAGGGTAATTTTCGCCAATTTCATATTTTTCTCACAACGATTTAATATTTTTTATTTTTAATCTATTACTTATAAACACGATTAATTCCAATTTTAATTATATAAATATGGTTTCAATAAAAAACAGCTTTCAATTTATCTCGTAGTAAGATATTAATTAGAAATCCAGATATATGAAAAAAAATCCCTTCCCGAGGTTGACCTTTGTGAGTAGCTATCGTTAATTTAATATCTTTCTCGATATAACATGTATCAGTTTACTTTTTTTAATTCATAATTACCAGCATAAATTTCATGTATAAGAATAATTCAAAAAATATTTATATTACATTGCACATGTAAAAACAGCCTAATGATTTAACGGAAATTTTATTTAATACACAGAAATATATTTTTCTCATTCCATAAGATTATTTTGTAGTTCTTGTGAAAGAAATATGTTTAAAGAAGTAGATTTTTTAAAATAGTTTTTCACCCCATAAATGTGCTTATTAGCAGATAAAAAAAATACGTGTTACTTATTTTTTAATGTACTACAGCATATCCAAAAATTATTGAAATCGGAAAGTTCTGGTTGGGATGTGTTAGCCATTTCTGTATGATAAAAAATCTTTTATGAAGTCACAATAACCCCTACCAAAATAGGAATTGCAACCCTTTAGAATTAAAGTCACGTCGACGTGAGCGTCTTTTAATAAGATATAAACTCACGTTTGTTTCATTAAAACATTCCAATTCGTTCCCGAGGTATCGAAAAAACGGTTTTTGGGGGTAAGTGACCCCTTGCAATGAATTTCTTCAAAAATTTGAAAACACGTGAATTTAGTTTTTAATTTACTTGATAACATTACAACTTTTAATCAATTTCAGAAACTTTAATAATTTCTATGCCAAAATAAACGTTTAAAAATCACATTCACCCTTATCAAAAATAAGGGTTGCAATCCCTTAGAATAAAATTCACGTCCATATAGCATTTTTTTAAATAAAAAATAAACTGGTGTTTGATTCATCAAAAAATTCTAATACGTTCAGGAAATACCAAAAAAAAACTGTTTTTGGGGGTAAATTTTAAGGGTGATTTTCACCTCTTAATTCGACTAATTAGCAGATAAAAAAAATACGCGTCACTTGCTTTTTAAAGTACTACAACATATTACAAAATTATTGAAATCCGAGAGTTCGGGTTGTAGTCCAGGCATTATAGACAACTGATGACAGGAATTCCCAATAGAGTAAAAAAAATATGAGCGTATAGGAAATTAAATTTAAAAATGAGTTTCTTTTTCATTAAATTCGATCCTAAGTAGCGAACATAACCAAAAAAATTGGCAAAGTGTCCAAAAACGGTTTTTCGTAAATAACTAAAAGCTATAGCTCCTACCGAAGAAAGTTAAATGAGAAAATTGTAGGTATTAAAAATATCTATCAAAATGCTCTATTATAATTTATCGATATTTATCGTATTTTTCGAGTTATATCGAAAAAACCGATAAAAATCGGGTTCTCTAGATCTCATTAACTATGACGTTTCCATACTTGTTACTTGCGGTAAATATAGCTCATGGTAAGATAAAAAATGATTTTTTGAAAAATTAAAAAATATTGATTATTTTTCGAGTTATCTGGATTTATTGAAAAAAAGGTGCTCTCAAATTCGTTAGATCTTCTCAGGGAATGGTGCTAGAGCAACGATTCAGGGCTTATTTCGTTCTTAAAGAGTTGTACTATCATGCTATTGAAAAATTGTATCGATTTTGTTTATTTAAAGGGTCAAAAAGTCAATTTGAAAATATTGCACTTTTTTAGACATGTTTTTATTGGAATAATTTTCTTAATTTTTATTTTGTGGAAATGACAGTTACGGGAATAGATTCCTGGCATTTTTTCACGAATTTTGAAAAAAAAAATTTCTACGACTATCAGGAGCCGAGATAATTTTTTTATTTCAAAAAAATCTGGAAGGCCAAATAACTTAACGCATGTTAACGTTGAATGTCTATATTTTCAATCAAAAAATACTAGGATATGTTTCATTGGTTTGTAGTATTGGAAATTTAATAATAAAGTGCGAAGCGTGCGGACGCGGAGAGCGGCAGCTCTCCTGCGTTCATTTCGTGCATTGAAAATGACTCGCGCTTGCTAAATCTTTAATATCTCATAATTCATATCATATTTATTCTTGTCCTAGAAGCTAAATAGACCCGGGAACACCTCATTTTTATTTACTTTCCCATATTTTCTTTACTTTATTCGACATTTAAATTATCTTTTACTATAACTACAATATTTGTCGTGCAATACCTCAATTTTGGCCTTATTAATATTATATATTTGTTGCTGGATTTTCCAATAATTTTTTCCATTTATTTTAAAATATATATGCACAATTATTTATTGTATTTATAACTGCACGTGTTTATAATATTTAATTATAAATCCGAAAATTCAAAGCACTGAATTACTTTTCTAAGTTTTGAAATGTAACGGTATATTTGGAAGGGACGCAGGTATAAGTATGACGCTTTTAAAAGATATAAAAAAATATATAAAAATAAATTCATTTATATAAAAAATCACAAGTGTATGAAACATGTACAAATTATTTATTCAATGAAATTCTCCTTCTCTTCGTTCGATTGTGTTCTAATTCAATTTCTTGATTATTTCTTCCACATTTTCGTGAAGAAGTATGTTAAAAGCATCAGAAGAATCTTCATTAACATTTTCAAATTCTGACTGATCAATATGTTCGTCAAGAAATTTGTCGAAATCATCAAGATAGTCTTCATCTATTTCGATTTTAGCAGGAGTTTCGGAATTTTCACGGTGAGTTGAGTCACAGTGTTTGCAAACGCTTGTGCATTTGAGGAAATTTTTTTTACAGCCACATACTTTAGACTTGCAAGCACCTGCACAGCTACAAGATATTTTTTTTATAATTTCCTCTGGTATCAAGGGTTCCGTAGTATACACTTGCATTAGCATATTATCTGAGACTTTCCAGCCCCACTGAGTCACATCGAAGTCGTCGTTGCCCAACCATTTTTGCAATTGTAAATAAACTCTGAAGGCATGTTGTTTGGCAGCTCCTTCAGTTGGAGGAAGATTTTCTAATTGAAATGAAGCTCGAGATGTAGATCGCTTAAAATACTCAAAGAGATCTTCGTTGAGCGTGCCTTCTGTTTTATTGCAATATAGCAAACAAATAATTTGATACATATTCTTCGTAATTTGTTCATGAAGAGCATTTTTGTTATAAAAAATATCTATTAATTTCAGATAATCAGAATTAGAATTAAATATTTTTAATAATTTATTCTTCCGTTGTTTATAAAATGAAGAGACTGTATCACAGCCCGATACAGCGTGAAAAAAAGCTACATATTTTGATAACTCTGGATATTTAAAGCTGCTATTGGAGTACCATTGATGTACATCTCGTCCTTTCCTTTTTTCAATAAGAAAAATATTCTTTGTACTGGGCATCAATTGCGTTAGGAGTATAATTAAATCTACATCGTCCCCAACTATAATAATGTTATTTACTGCAGTCAGATTTGCCACTGTTTCGATAATTAATGAATCTGCATTTTCTTCAGCTATCTTAGTTTCAAATCCAGCATTTTGTAATTCAACAGAAAGCATACTAATAAGCCTTTTCTTATTGCTATTATTTGACAAAAAATTCGCCTGCTTTTCAGTGATTTTTGTGTTCTCATCAAAATGAATTTCTCGAGATACATTGTTACGTTGCCGTCTCAATCGCTCCCACGTTTTCAAATTACTGCTTGTATCCTCGGGATATCCATCAAATACTACTGTTGCTTTCTTATATTGTTGTACGTATCGAACATATTTATCAATAATTTCTTTGATAAGGAGGTTGCGTTGCCGAACAACACGGTGCAGCAGACTGCTGCCGTCAAGAACAAAAATGTCGTTTGCATTTATTACTGGAGACTGAGGTAAACACTCCAAATTGTCATAAAAACTGGATTTTGACGTTTTGCGCATTCCATTCTCATCAAACAGAGAAAGTGGAAATGGTGCGAGTTCATATTGCAGATACTTTTTCATATCTTCTTGATTTTTTAAATTCAAAGAAATTCGCTAAAAAATTAACAGCGGATTTATTGTGACGACGTCGCCTCAAATTTTTATACTGGATGTCATGGAGAAAAGGGACCTAACATTATTTTTTTATGAAGATTTTATACTTCCAAAAGATTTTCCAATATTGCTCTGCAATACTTTTATTCCTTCTTCATACGCATTATAACAGTTTATGCTTTCATTACCGACTATTCCAGAGTAAATAGACATTACAAATTTTGATTGTACGAATGGATTGTACTTTTCGAAAAATTCATTAATTTTCTCCAAATCTGACGTATCTCTTTTTATTCTTGTGACACGAGTGTCTATATGTTGCTGTGACGTATCTAACGAAACGTTACAAAATTTTTTCATTTCATTACATACCTCAGTCAACGCTATGGTAGATAAAATCCACTTTGCAATAACTCTATCGGAAATTCCACACCCATGGGTCAATCCACCACTAGTTTTCATCGACTTCATCAAAACCTGCTCGATAGTCATATCTGCAAAAATACCAGACCATGATTTCTCAGACCTTCTGATCGTAAAAAAGCCGCTCTTTGCAAATTTATCGTATTCAAAAATATCCATTGTGGATTCTAATGCTATCATATCTTGAAGGTACATATGACTATATTTAGAATACAAGTGATGTCCACTAGCGTGGAAGTACGGCAACATATTTTTCACACATTGCAAGTACAATGCCCAATTCCCACTACGTTCAGCTTCAATGAAACGCTTTACAATGTTTATCATAATGAAATATTGTATCCATAATTTACAAGTTGGGCCTCTTTCTTTAATTTTCCGTAATTGTTCAATAAACCTTTTTTGACTAAGAATTACTTCATCATAGCAAGCACTCGAATTTTCATCTGATTTCTTAATGTTCTTTGTGAATTGAGACAAGCAAGAAATTTCTTCTTCACTTAAAGGAATTTCTTGAAATATTTGAGCAGCAAGTGATGCTTGAATTAATGTATGTCCTCTTATCGCTCTGGAATAAGCATGACCTTGAAGTGCTTTTTCAGCAAATTTTTCAGCAAATAAGACGCAAAATGCTTCTTGAAGTCCAGAACCTTTCATAATAAATCCAATATATCCTAAAAAACTCATAAGCATGTGGAAGCCTCAAAGTCGTACTGTAATCAAAATTCTGTACAGTTATATTATGTAATCCTATTGATGTGCCTCTATCAAACAACTTGAGAGGAAGAAATCCAAATTTTCCAATTTCTGTTGATATTGGTACAGAGCTTAATCTTTTTATTGCATTTTCTGATGTGACAGCAGAAGAAGGAGTGACACACATTATGCCGCCCATAGCATGGAAAGTTTTAAAGCCATCAATCGTATTTGTATTGTGGTCCACGTTATCAAAAGAAAACTGAATGAAGGCATCTTCAAAAACTTTAATTTGTTCAGGATCATTTACTATAGATGATTGGAATTGCAGCGTTTTACGATAAGATGCACACAGTCCCAAATAAGATAAAGTATCTAATAGACCTCTTGCAGCGAATTTTTTGTGTATAAAAGATGATAAGCCTAATAAAATTGATGACAAAAATGTTCGAGGTCTGACGCAAGATATTAAAATGTGCGCAATTGTAGAAACTCGTTTGGACCATTTATTTTCCAATGTGCGTTCCGAGCAACGCTTGTTGATTTTAATAACAGTATTTAAAAATACCTGTAAACTTTTTGGAACATCTTTTTCAACATCATCTAAGAAGGAGCTTGGAGCGTTATAACAATGTGTATCATAGTGTCTAATTCTTATATCTTGACGAATAATATTGGCAGCCATTTCCACTATTCTAAGGCGCTCTTCTTTATCCGTAGGGGCTTTTTTATACCATTCATTGTCAAGTATTTTTCCTTGTCTATTCATAAAACATATTATTGTATCCTTAGGAACTGTGTGCATAATTATGTCATTTTCAAAACAATTGTTCAAATGATTTTTTATGAGACTAATGCGCGGTAAATTATCATGGAAACCTTCTATCATTTCTTTTAGAGAAAACTGCGAGTCATCAGAATTCTCAAGTATATGATTTATAACGTGATGCACCACCACAGACATATTTTCATCCATTGGTCGTCCAACTATTTTCGTAGGATTCTGTTTGTAAAATGCCTGCATACATTTAGCATGATAACGAGCCTTTTTAATTTGTACATCATCAACAAAATTTAACCGTAGTTTTAACTTTTTATTAAAATCATCATCATCTGATCGTGATTCCAATGCTTTTAAAGTGTTGGCTTTAGTGTCATCACTGGTAACTTATTGTATTGGTTTCTTATGAGTATCTGTTATTGGATCAGAACCACATAAAATGCATAATGAACTAAAGTTAAATTTGCGAGCTTCTTTGTTATCTCTTTTTAATTGTGTCAATTTATCTGAAATAGCTTTCTTCTCGATATAACTCGAAAAATACGATAAATATCGATAAATTATAATAGAGCATTTTGATAGATATTTTTAATACCTACAATTTTCTCATTTAACTTTCTTCGGTAGGAGCTATAGTTTTTTAGTTATTTACGAAAAACCATTTTTGGACACTTTGCCAATTTTTTTGGTTATGTTCGCTACTTAGGATCGAATTTAATGAAAAAGATACTCATTTTTAAATTTAATTTCCCCTATACGCTCATATTTTTTTTACTCTATTGGGAATTCCTGTTAATTTAACATTGGTCTATGACAGAATGCCTGGACTATTGGGGTACCTTCCTTGTATTTTTCGTAAAAAGTCTCGCTAAAAGTATCGCTCATAGTTTTGCTCCAAATCTCGCATAAAGTCTCGCATAAAGTCTCTCTAAATGTCTCGGTAAAGGTCTCCCTCAAAGTCTTGCTGATACTCTCGCATAAAGTCTCACCAAATATCTCGCATAAAGTCTCACCAAATATCTCGCTCAAAGTCTGGCATAAATTCTCGCCAAATGTCGCGCTGAAAGTCTTGCTCAAAGTCCTTGTTCAGTGTCTAGCGAAAAGTCTCCCACAAAGTCTCGCTAAATATTTCGCAAAAAGTCTTGCTCAAAGTGCTTCTCAAAGTCTCGCTCATAGTCTTGCTCCATGTCTCGCATAAAGTCTCGCATAAAGTCTCACTAAATGTCTCGGTAAAAGTCTCCCTCAAAGTCTTACTGAAAGTCTCGCATAAAGTCTCTCCAAATGTCTGGCTCAAACTCTCGCATAAAGTCTCGCCAAATGTCTCGCTCAAAGTCTCGCATAAAGTCCCGCCATATGTCTCGCGCAATGTCTCGCATAGAGTCTTGCTAAATGTCTCGCTAGCAATTTAGTTTAAAGGTTCTTAATGTCTTGCTAGAAGGCTCAGTGAATATCTGGATTACTTGCTAGAATTCTTGATAATTAGTGTCTTAGCAACTGTAATAGTTAACTTGCTCTGTTAGCTACAAAGTACTTTTCCAATATAAAACTTTTAAAAAAAATTAGCGAGTCTCCACTAGTGACAGATAGTAACATAAAATTTTATTCGCAACTTTGCTTATACATAAACAGTTTCAGCCCAATAGATACATTATTTATTTTGTAGTGAGTGTACAAGTGTTTTTTGCCTTAAATGTAAATTTGTTTGACTCTTTATTTGACTCTATGAAACTCAAATCTTGCTATCAAGATTAAGTGGATAGTAAACCAAAAGTTTTTATCCACGTTTAAAAAATAAAAAATTATCCATAAAATCAAATTATTATGATTTACACACTTCATAATAATAAAGTAAAAATGTTAAAGTTCTAAAAAAAGCAGCCAAATTTAATTTTGTTTTTAAATGATGAATTAATTGGTGCAACTTTGGTTTCTACCGGACTCTTTTTTCAAATCCTGAGGGGCCTAGTGAGAAGCGCTTTACGTAACGTAAATCTCGGTGAACAGGTATGTGTACCTAAAAATTCATATGAAGTTTTGGTAAATTTCGCGCCATAGCCGCATTACCAAACGTAATTATTAATACCTACATAATTAATCAATACTGAGTTTAAACGATGAGACACTATCGTGTACTGCGTGTAAGCGGGCGCAGTGACTCGCGAAATATGCGAGTGTCGTATGGCCTCATAGATAAATGCAGTGAAAAATATCTATCAGCAATCTTGAGAATGAATGAATAAAGCTCATTTGGAGTTTTTCCTCGATTTTGTTCTCAGTATTAACGCTGTAACGGTGAGCTGATTGTACGGCTAATACGGCAAGGCGAAATTTTGAAATTTAAATAGTTTTTATTGGCATTTAGAAATATCTACATAGCCATGACTCATGTACACGACTTAAATTACATAAGTAAATTACATAAGTATAATACATTTAAAAATATTCTTCTTAAAATAATTAATTATAGTTGTCTTGTCTTTTGTAGTAATGTTTTTCTTTGTGTCTAAATGTCTATTTCAGATGTAAAAATAAATTCTGCTATTATTTTAATCACAGAAATTTCTGTTTTTATTATTCAAGAATATATGGAAAAAGGACCATACAGCTTTTGTTTGTTTAATTAGGCACAACCGCTACTTGGGAGAGCCTTATAATTTCATCATAGCGAAAATTGTCTGACTTCAAAAACTAACAATTTGATATATAAAAAGTATTTTCCACCCAAAATGAGTGCGTTTTAAGCGTTTTCTGAGATGTCTGTATGTCTGTACGTCCGTATGTAATCAAGTTTCCGCAGATTATCTGAATGAATTTTCAATAGATTTCATCGGGATTCCGTGAAAATACTCCTCTAATTATACTTAAGTGCTGGTTCTCTATTGAGAAAGATCGATGAAAATTTTTCAAAATGCGAGCACAAAGAAACATTTCAAAAAACCGATTTTTATGCTTAATGTCTAGAAAAATTAACTTTAAGCTAATGTCTACAGGTCTATCTGCCAACACTAACTAAAATACACCTTTTCTCTGTTGAACACTTTTTTCTATGAGCAATATTTTCCAAGATAACTGCGAAAAACGGACAAAAAGGGCAAACATGGACGATTTTTGGCTATAACTTGACAGGATTTTATTTTACACAAAAATGTTAAATACAAAAGTTGTAGACAATATTAAAGCAAAACTTTTTCTAATTAAAATTTTTGTATAAAATCAATTTCTAACGAGCTAATCCGATAAAAACGATTTTAAACGCTAAAATATACATAAAATTGACAATTTTCGGCTATAACTTGACAGGATTTGATTTTACACAAAAATGTTAAATACAAAAATTGTAGATAATATTAAAACAAAACTTTTTCCAATTTAATATTTTCATATGAAATGGATTCCTGATCTGTCAGACCTATAAAAACGATTCTTAATGCCTAAATACACCTGAAATAGTCGATTTTCGCTTATCATACAAGGATTTGACTTTCAATAAAACTGTTAAATACAAAGCGTATAGATAACGTTTAAACAAAACTTATACCTAATTAACATTTTTATGTAAGATCACTTCTGGATCAACTAAACTTATAAACACGATTTTTACTGCCTCAATACATCTCGTATAGTGCATTTTCGCTTATTATTTAATAGAATTCGATTTGACATAGAAATATTCGATACAATAGCTATAAATAAGATCGGGAAATCGATATAACATTCCAAAGATAATATAATTACCAAAACATAATAATAAGACAAAAAATTACATTTGATTACAATATTCAATGGGATAAAAACATTGGAAGAATAATTAAAGAACGAAATATCTATTTCTCTGTTTTCTACAAAAAGACAAATACTATGCAAACTAAAACATTGTTGACAACATATTATGCTCTTTTAAATAGTATTAAAAATTATGGAATAATGGCTAGGGGTGCTTTATATTTATATGAATAGTCTAAGACCATTACATAATCTATTAAAAAATCTTTAAAATTAAATAAAAAAATACTTTTGTGTTTGAAGCATGCCCTTTAAATATTAAATAATTATTTTCTTTTCAGTCCCTTATCTATTATTGTGAGAAACTTAATAAAACAATTAATACAAGAAATAGAAGTGTACAGATACGAATAAAAAGAGTAAAACAATAAATAACAAAAACTGTTACATAGAAGCTGTCAGAACTTATAATTCCTTGTCAAATGATATAGAGAGCTCAGAATGTAGTAGAATTAAAATTAGAAAAATGTATAAAAATTGGGTTGGGAAAAATATATAATTATGTCATGTTAGGCAAGTCCTACTCGGTAGAAGTCTGTGAAATACATAATGCTGTATTTTAATACAACAGATACCCTGAAACGAGTTCTTACACCCTTACTAAACTTAGAAATTAACTAAACGAGATAATATTACCAGGGACAACTACCTGCCCGTATTGCATTTAACAACACACACAGCACTTATGATATCCCCCAATTCCTATTACCTATCCCATCACACTCTAAAGCACTAACACTCGAAGATCACTTAGAGCTGCGGAAGCAGCAAAATAGGGCTGAACGGTCTTGGTTGGCACTACTACATGGATGCCAGTCTGCTGAGAATGCAGCGATCCACTATGTCGGTAACCACACCACCTTGGAGGGAGGTACTGACAGAGACCGTCAATTATGTCTCAATATCAGGTACTGCCTCAGTCTAGAGATCAACAAAACATATGAACAGCAGATCAGTCCTTATTCTGGGGGACAACCGAGGACAGTTGAGCTCCTAAAAATTACATATGACTAATAAATAGATGATACAAAAACATACGATACAAAAGAAAAGTCTGCAGCAATGGTTGTTGTCCACTCGCTGTATCAGCTACCTGTAACAACTAGAGGGGAAGGACTGGTGGAAACCTTTTACCGTTGTTTCATTGCTGGAAACAGTCCCAGCTCGAGAGTTGCTGAAGACACAAGCAGCAGATTAACTGTACACATAGTCACTAGTATAAGAGCCAAACAAGGAAAGTTGAGTACCTAAAAACCACATATAATTAATAAATAGATTACCCAGAAAACATTTCCACACTCAAGAAACAGTCTGCAGCAGTGCCCATCATTTACACTGCTCTCGCTGCCACAGATACCTACAACAAGAGAACCATAAGCTCACGAATCAGAAAGGTTGGAAACGATAAAGCGCTTACTAAATCTGCTCTCGACTTTGACACACTGCCATCCCATCTCGGACGAATCATCGTTAATCGTCGAACACGATGAAAGAGATGAAATTTACCAGTGCGGCATACTGCAGAAGCCACTGTCATCACTTGGAACGCCGGGAGTCAGACGATGCAACTGTTTACATCACAGTACGACACCATGGAGAAACGCATGCACATGGCCGCCGAACTACTCACTCTATATCTATACTGTAGCAGTAGTGGAAAGCGCGCACGATCCATATATATATAGATATATCTTATACTCTTAAACTCTTATGGAGTGCACATGGAGCGCTCGCGGCCGCGCGTGTCGCATGCGCTTTTCCGTTGTATATACTTATGTGCGAACGCAGTCTAACCGAGATAGCCGTTACGGCTGCTGCAATAGTACTCATTGCAGGTCGCAGGGCTACACCAGATTGCCGTTGCCGAATGCGTCATAGTATTGAGTTTTCTTCTTCTATTTTTCTCCTTTTCCCGGTATTAGTGTATATGTGCATATGTGCCGCGAGTATTTTTTTGTAATTGAAATTGTATAGGTATATATAGTTAGAAACACCCGTGAGTCCGTGAGCAGCTAGTCTCCACCTTTGAAAATTGAACTACAAAAGTTATGGATAACATTAAAACAAAATTTTGTTTCCATATAATATTTTCATAAATAAAAATAAAAAACAATTATTGTAGTTATAATAGAACTTATGAAAACAGTGCTTTTAATTTTAAATATAACTGTAATCATGGTATTTATATTCAATATTCTTATGTGCACTTTAATCATATCAACTAATACTTAATAAATTTATATACATCATAGACTATTTAATAAGTTATCTAAATATATAAAACGCAAACCTTCTACAAAAAAGGAGAAATAAATGTGTAAAAGTAAATGGATAATTATTTTTTTAATTTTATTGCACATATATTTATGTTTATTTTTGTTAAGATACTTGGATGGGACACAGGGCTTCTTCAAATAAGCCACTCTCAAATAGAACAGTAACAACGTTTATTAACACTCAGTAACTTCATTACAGCTCTCTCTCAATACAACCGTTCACGACGGACGACGACAGCCGAGTACTGCCCCCGCTCGCGCTCACCATACGCTTACTACTATACCCATGTGATGGCGCTGCGCACATACTTTCTAGTACTCAGATATAAATGTACCTCATATCTTAACACGCCTTCTTACATTTATATCTCTCGCAATACAATATTCTTTACATTAAATTCAATCGTTCTCGCAGATACAATATTCTCAAATCAAATCTAATAGGCTCCTTAACTTTACAAATCTCACTCTGCCCATTTTTACAACAAATTAGCAAATCATCTACAAATATAATTAAATAAATAATCTCATCTCTTACTCTAAACGTATACAAACAATAATCATGTTCGCTTCTTATAAATCATAATGATTTTATGGATAACTATCGAGACACTCATACCAATTTCTCGGACTTTAACGCAAGCCATACAATACTTCATTTAATATACACATTTTCAGCTTTCTTAGTATAAATCCACTTTAAATCTAATACCTTTTCATTCTTAGGTTTTTCAACTAACTGCAAGTTTGATTTTTCTTTGAACTATTCATTTCTTTATCCATAGCATCTACCCAAAAACTAGACTCATCACATTTAATAGCCTTATCAAAATTTTCAGAACTATCTGCACTGCAATAACTTACATAAATACAACCACTATATACAAAGTTATCATCAAATCTACTAGGCTTTTTAATACTTCTTTGTGACCTTCTTAAATCAGGTACATTTAAATTTACTTTCTCAAAATTTACCTTTTCCTTATTATTTACATTTTCACCCTGATCAAAACATTCATTTAAATTTTCAATCTCATTTTCTTTATTGTTTACATTATCAATCAAAATTTGCATTTAAATCCTCATTTTCAAAAACATTATCAGTTAAGCCAATGCACTTTATATCTTCCTCAACTACATCGACATGTCTTGCTACAATTACTCTATTGTTTATCAAAACTCTATACGCCGTTACATCATAACCTATCAAAGATTCTAAATCCGCTTTTCTATCCCATTTCGAATTTCTTTTGCTTTCCGGTACTCTCACATATACTTTACTTCCATAGAATTTTAAATATTTTACATCAGGCTTTTCATTAAAAAATATCTCATAAGGAGATTTATTTCTTTCTAACGTGTTTGCTATTGTCGTGTTCTTTAAATATGCTGCTGCACATGCTACTTCTGGCCAATACCTTTTTTCTATTTTAGATTCGGCTAATAAGCATCTTGCACTTTCCATTATCGTCCTACTGTACCTTTCAGCGGTACCGTTTAACTCAAGCACATAAGGTGGACATGGTTCTACCTCAATTCCCTTTTGTCTAAATAATCTATACATATCTCTATTCAAATATTCAGTCCCATTATCGCACCTTAGTTTCTTTATTTTCTTTCCAGTCTTATTTTCAACTAAATTTATATACTCCTTAAATTTATCATATACCTCACCTTTTGACTTTATCGGGTAAATTTTACCTACTTTACTATAATCAACAACAAAAGTTATATAATATTTTTCTCCTGTATAACCTACTGTATTGTGTGGACCATTCAAATCTGTATGTACTATTTCTAATATGTCTTTTGCTTTTTTTCTATTATTATCAAAAGGAATGTTGTGCATTTTATTTTTAATACACGTAGCATATTTAAAATAATCTGTTTCTATCTCATTTCGCAAACCTACCAATGTATGATTTCTACAAATAGTGTTTAAATAATTAAAATTAACGTGCCCCAATGTTCTATGCCACTTTTCTTTTAAAGTCATTTTTTCATTTTTAACTGTCAAATTAGATTCTTTATTTCTTTCAATAAAACTGGTCATTTTATAGATTTTATCCTTTTTCCAAGCTATAGCTACTAATTTATTATTTCTATTATAGATTTTAGAACTATCTCTGATAGATACTACTTAATAATTATCCGTCACTTTTGCGAAACTTATTAAATTTCTATCCATATCTTTCACGTAAAATACATTTTGCTTCCTCCTAGAGGAAGCTTTGTAATAGTAAAATTTTCAACTTCGTTAAAACTCTCTATAAACATCATTAGAGGGGTTAGAAGTTTGTTTCACATGATTTTAGAAAATGTCTGAATGGATATGTGTGTGTGTGTGTGTGTGTGTATGTATGTATACCGCTATATCTCCGGATCTACGCGGTCGGTTTTAACTATCAGGTTCTCATTTTTTTTTTTTTTTATTTCGAATTCGGGAAGAAAATAATTTTTGATGATTTACTGATTTGTTTTTGTTTTATTTCAAATTTTTGATTTTCGAAAAATTTATTTTTGATTTTTTTTTAATGATCGGATTTAAATTTTTGAATCGGATGGGTCGCATTCGAAAGAGCATAAAAAAACCTATAATTAAAAAAAAAATGATCTAGCTATCACAGTTCTCTTGTTATTAACAAAAACGTGTTTTTTTTTAAAAAGCTAATAACTCCTAAACTAAACGGTCAATTTTTTGGAGAAAATTCACGATAATGCAGAATATAAATTGCTATAATCTGTGAAAATTTTAATCCATTCTGTTGGTTAGTTTTTGAGAAAAAAATTAAAAAATGGAAAAAATGTGTTCTCTATGTCGCACGTTTTATGGAGTAAACCTGAATTAATCGCTTTGTAATTTCTTACAGAGGTAGATTTTGGATAGATTTCGGCTAAGTTCTTTGGGCTACATGATCGGTCCATAAATTTCTGAGATATTTGAGGTTAAAATTTTTTTAACCTTTTTTTCAAATCGAAATTTCACGAAAACAGCTCTATGTATCTGAATCGGATGGGTGGCATTCGAAAGCGAATTTAAATACCTATATTTTAAAAAAAAATATATTTTTCTAGCTATCACAGTTCTTTTGCTATTAATAAAAACGTAAACATAGAAAAATGAAAAAAATATGAGTTTGGTATGTCTAACCATTGCGGGAGTAAAATTTGACTTGATCGCTTCAAAATTCCTCGTAGAGGTGGATTTTATATAGTTTTCGGTCGAGTTATTTGGGCAAAATGATTGGTCCATAGATTTAAGAGATATTTGAGGTTAAAATATTTTTAACCTTTTTTCAAATCGTAATTTCTCGAGAATAGCTCTATGTATTCGAAGGGACTGGGTAGCATTCGAAATAGAATTAAAATAGGTATATTTCCTAAAAACAAAAATTTCTTTTATAGGGTGTTCTGTTATTATAAAAAAAAAACGTAAGCATTGAAAAATGAAAAAATAAAAAAAATTAGTTTTGTATGTGCAACGATTGCTGGAATAAAATTGACTTATTCCCTTAAAGTTTCTTGTAGAGGTGTATTTTTTAGATTTTTATGTCGATTTCTTGGGGCAAAATGATTGGTCCATAAATTTAAGATATTTGAGGTTAAAATATTTTTAGTAAAATTAATAAATGAAAAAAATTGAGCTTTGTATGTCTAGCGATTTTGAAAGTAAAATTGACTTAATCGCTTCTTTAAATCATTTATTAGATGCAATTAATAATGTGTCAACACAAAAGTATTTATGTTAAGATATAAATAATACAAAATAACCTACCTACTTGGAACGCAACTAATTCAATTCAATTAAATTCAATAACACATTCAATTCACGATATATAAAAATCCTTTTCATAATTAATATTACCTCCAAATTATTTTACTGTGATATTTTGTATAATTAATAGATAATATTTCTTAATAAAATTTCACAAATATATTGTTTATTCCACACACAATTTTTTTTTATATATTTCATTTTTCCACTTATAAAACAATTTATTATCGCTGTCAAGCGCGAAACCTTCTGCTATTTTCGTGTTCCGATGGTAGAATGATGTTTAAAATTTAACAATGGTCCGCGTTATACAAATTAATCAGACGTGTATATTTTTCTTTTCAATTTTGAAATACTTTATTTCTAATGGAAAAAATTGGCGGTAAAACCTGTGTAATTGTAAATTGTTTCAGACGCAGAAGACAAATTGTAACTATATATATTCTGTTAAAGACTAGATTGTTTTATTTAAACAAAGCCTGTAATAGGCGTGACATATACATTTAAGAGTGTACATTTTATCTAATCGTTTTTCCGTTTTTACTTTTTGTATGAATAACTACATATCAACTACAGCTGCTTGCAGATATCATTAACTACAGGTGCTATCTATAACGCTGTAACTTTTTCAAATTTTATCCAATCGTTTTCGGACAGCGCTTAAAATTTTTCTTTTTTTTTTCAAGATTTTTGGAAAATAATAATATTATGTAGTTTTTCGGATAATTTTTTTTTATATCGATTTTTCACTTTTTGAAAACATAATTTTCATGTTTTTAATATTACTATTCTCAATATTCGTAGACTTAACCTCTACTGAGACGCCAAACGCTGCATTATTCTCCGCGCTCTGATGGCATCCGTTGTTGTCATCACTGTCTCGCGCGCCTCGGCCGCGTTGTCTGTAGCCGCTCCTTTCACACCGGTTTGAACTTGATCCTCGCTGTTGACTGGCTCCTCGTCCGCTAGCGCCTCCTCGCTGCTGCGTGTTATATCCTCTGCCGCCTCCTCGGTGCAGCGTCCCTTGATTCCACGAATTATTTTTCGTTGGGCAGTCGTTCTGAGTATGTCCTACACCGCCACATACATAACATGTCCTTTTCTTCTCTTCTTTTCTTTTTTCGAACATAAAAGCGTTCGACTTTGAATTTACACTTACACTCTTTTCTTTTAGTTCAGCCATTTTAATCTTATTTTTCAAATATTCCACGTTTTGTTCTTCTTCTTTCAGTACATTGATTAAGTCTCCAATGTGACTCATCGAATCCGATAATGTCCTTAACATGTAGTTCATTTTTTCTTTCTCTGTCACATTTGCACCAGCTTCTTTCAACTCGTTCACTGATTTTTCAAATTTGTTAAAAAATTCCATCGAGTTACTAAAATCTTTCAATTTCATCTTTTCCAATTTATTTCTGCAAATTATTTGTAGAGCTGTCGATTCTTTTAATACGTACTATCAAATTTTCTCATAATATCAAACGCTGTTTCTTTGTCACTTATCAACTCCATTTGTTTGTTTGAAATTGCACTATATATATAATTTATAGCTTGCACGTCTTCTTCGTCCCAATCAACTTTATCTGTTTCCACTTTTGTACGTGTAACTACAATATCACACTTTTTCATCTTTAAATACATCATTATGCATTTCTACCAACTGCTGTACTCTTGTCCATCAAAAATCGGTATTTTTACTTCTTGCATTTTTTCTTCCTTTTTATCTTCTTTATTTTCAACATCAAAAAATTCTTCTTCACTTTCACTCTTAGTTTCGTGAGGCTCTTCTTTTACGCTCACGCGTCTTCCTTTGTTCTCGCGCTTACCACGTGCTTAACTTAAAAACACTATCCCTTTTGGAATTAAAGTGCGTTTCTGCTCTCGAGAGAGACGGTACCGACACTGATCACAAACCAGACACTGCTACCATGTTAAGATACTTGGATGGGGCACAGGGCTTCTTCAAATAAGCCACTCTCGAATAGAACAGTAACAACGTTTATTAACACTAAGTAACTTCAGTACAGCTCTCTCTCTCTCTCTCTCTCTCTCTCTCTCTCTCTCTCTCTCTCTCTCTCTCTCTCTCTCTCTCTCTCTCTCTCTCTCTCTCTCTCTCTCTCTCTCTCTCTCTCTCTCTCTCTCTCTCTCTCTCTCTCTCTCTCTCTCTCTCTCTCTCTCTCTCTCTCTCTCTCTCTCTCTCTCTCTCTCTCTCTCTCTCTCTCTCTCTCTCTCTCTCTCTCTCTCTCTCTCTCTCTCTCTCTCTCTCTCTCTCTCTCTCTCTCAATACAACCGTTCACGACGGAGGACGACAGCCAAGTGTTGCTCCCGCTCGCGCTCACCATACGCTTACTACTATACCCATGAGATGGCGATGCGCACACACTTTCTAGTTCTCAGATATAAATGTACCTCATATCTTAACAATTTTAAATGATAAAAACAATAAATGAAGTATTAAAATTGTTGCAATAATAAAAGTATAAGGTTCTCCTAAGTATTGCGATCGTGCCTATTATGTAAAAATGAAGTTTTTACATAGCGATGGGGGGGTGGGGCGACAAACGAAGCGAGGAGCAGGTGTGTGGGGGGGGGGGGCACAGTCCCCTTAGTTTATTAATCATAAACGTGAAGGCGATAGTACGTGCACGACAGAGGAGCCATCTGTTGGGCATTTTGCGAACCGGCAGTATTTGTAAACATTACCCCTGACATAACCCGCAACATAGCCCATAGTTTGATGAATAAATTATACACCGGTGAATAGAAATAGAATGCCATTCATTACATTAAGCAATCTTTAAGGGTTTAATGAAACTTCGTGAATATTCCGTAAGCTTGAAGTTGCTATGACTATGCCAGAAGAGCGCCCGTCGCGTCATGAAGTTGCCGCTTGCTAGCTAGAGTCCGTTTATTCAAACGACTTTGTTCTCTTAATTCCCGTTCTTGGAACGTCTGGCAATTCGTCTGTCTGATCGAAAAAGCAGATTTTCAATATTCAATTAAAAACTATTGCTATAGTCTTTAAACATAATGAACTTCGATTACTGAAAATAAAAACCAAACCTTACATATTTTCGGAAAAGATAATTTTGCTATCCTTTTTCCTTTTCGTGCTACGTCAATTTTGACTGCACCATTGTGTTCGTCGGGCCCCAAATCCCTTAGACTCACCGGCTTTCCAATCTTTTCGCAATTTCTCGGGGAGAAAATCCCATGTCGGAATAGTTTGGATCACGCGTATTCAGCTAGACCTCAAGCCGGACTTGGAGCCAGACTTCAAGCCAAACTTCAAGCAAAACTTCAAGCCAGACTTTGAGTCCAATATCGAGCGTTATACAAAGTTCATATACAGTTTAGATAATGTTTAGTTAAAGTTTAGACAAAGTTTAGACAAAGCTTGGATAAAATTTATGTTGGAATATGTGAATGTTTCAACACCAATTACACTGTACGCGAAGATACAATGGTATGCGCGTCTGCCGAGCGACGGCGAATGAAACACACACATGCATGTCTCTCCATCCCTGTGTATCTCTTTGAGAGTTGCGTGAGACGCGAGAGCATTGTAGCCCACTTAGAATATTTCTTAGACTATACTTTCTGACTGTGATGTAGGCAGACGTGCCGACTGGCTTTTGCCACTAATAAACTTTAAACTATTATTGCTAACAGTATTGATTCTCACATTATTCACCCCGAAATCCCAACATGATAGCGGTACGTGGTTGCAAAAATAATTATCTGCTATATGAACTTTCGAGTTATATAGAGATAATGGGGGGATAAAACCAAGTGGGGCTAGAAAAGTCACGTGGAAATTAACGGTTGTTAATAAAAGTGTAAAAATTGAGTAGTTAAATAAAAGTACTTGTCAAGTGAAAGATTAAGCAATTAAATAAAAGTACTTATTGAGTAAAACGTGAGTGAGAAAAGAAAAAACGTAGTCAGAAATACAAAAAGTTTAAAGTGAAAAATAATCAGTTAGGAACCATGGAAATTGAAAAATATATATTTAAATAAAAAGTAAAAACTGTTATCTAAAGAAAAACAAAAGGATTTTTCAAAAATAATTAAGAGAATAGCGCGATGCTAATGGATTAAACTCGGTAAGTGAAACATGAGGTAAAGTGCAAGTATCGAGCACGTGGCAAATTTATAGGTTATACACATGTACAGATGAGTGACGAGATAAAGTCAGAGAAAAAACACGAATCAGAAAATAAAACCAATGAATGGATTCAAATAAAAAATCAAATTCGAAAAATATTTTTGAAGGAAATTAAGAAGATTATAGTACTTAAAAATAAAGTATACAAGAATATAAGTGTAAAAGAAATCGAGATGGCTAAGCAAGCAAAAATCGAAGATATTATGATACCTATTTTCGATGGTGTAAATTACTCAAGTTGAAAGATACGATTAATGACTTTGCTAGAATATAAAGAATGCAAAGAACAAACAACAAGAAATATAAGTACTGAAGATAAACAAGTAGATGTCAGGATGAAAAAACATTTAAAATCGAGAACTATATTGATGAGTGCTGTCACAGATAAACAACTAGAATATATTGGAGAGTGTACGACAGCAAATGAAATGATAAAAAAGTTTGATAAAATATATTTAAAAAAATCTACAGCCATGCAAATAATATGCAGAGAAAAAATAGAAGAAGTTAAATTGAAAAATTATGACCGTATAGATTTCTTTGTGGATTTTGAAAAGGCTGTAAATGAATTTAAAACAGCTGGTGGAAAATTGGATGAAGCTGAAAAAATGAGATATCTTATCAAAAGTTCACCACCAAGTTGGAGACTTTATAGATATTATTCATGAGATTTTATAGATGTTATTCATATTGGAGAATTTATAGATGTTATTCATGAAGAAGAGCGCACAGTCGAATATGTTAAGTCAAAGATAAAAGAAAAAAAACATGAATAAAATGGATAATGACAAGAAAAGTAATGTAAGTACTTTTTCAACAAAAACTCAAGGAAAATGCTATACATGTGAAAGAGCTGGTCATCGCCAGAAGGACTGTAGGCAAGGCCAGTAAACCAACAGGGGCAGAGGTGCTCAATTCAACAGAGGCCTACGACGAACCCACAGAGGCTTCAACCGAGGTTGACAACACCGAGGACGCGACCAGAGCAGAGGGACAGGCAGGTCAGGAGGCGAGTCCAAGTCAGCTGAAGCGGAGTCAACTGCAGCATGGGCAACACAGGTCTACGACCCCCAAGTAAATCAAGTAACAGGCATCGACTACACTGAAGATAGTGAAAGTGAATTAAATTGGTTATCAGATAGTGTGTGCACAGATCATATAGTGAAAATTGGTAAATTCTTTGATAAATTTGTTAAGTTAGAAAATCCGATTGATGTAAAATTACCAGATGGAAAATTGTTAAAAGCGACTAAAATAGGAACTATGAAATTGTACTTTAAAAATTATTACAATGTAAGCAGCGTAGATTTAAGCAATGTATATTATGTCAAAGGTATCAAACAAAATCTGTTAAGTTTCTCGAAGATAGCAAAAAGTTGTACAATTATAGCAAAAAATAAAAATGCAAAAATTTACAATCATTCCAGAGAATTAATAGCTGTTGCTAAAGAAATAGGATAAAAAATGGCGGAGGAAGGCTTGCAGCCACGAGGCAAGCCTTCGGAAAAATTTTACATATAACCGTAAGCGAAAGTGGCAGCTGTTGTGTATACTATGTGAAAACGTTTTTCGTGCGAGTGAGTTTGGCAAGTTAAGCAATACAATAAAAGTGAGTGAAGTGTTCGCAATCTGTCCAAATCATGATGACATTGACATAACCTCAATTGAAAACGCTATGGCAGATGAGGATGAAATCAAAAACGACACAGTAATGAATAATATGAACAAAATGATTCTCTTGCAACTTCTAGTCAAAATAGAAAAACTGAAAACTCAAGTAAATAAGGCATT
The DNA here is from genome assembly GCA_036365515.1 of Torymus aiolomorphi. Taxonomy (NCBI): domain Eukaryota; kingdom Metazoa; phylum Arthropoda; class Insecta; order Hymenoptera; family Torymidae; genus Torymus; species Torymus aiolomorphi. Next base: position 119,512,962 of record CM070875.1, read on the forward strand.
TAACAGCACTACAGAAGAAGATGGAAATATGTTATAAAAGCTAAGTATAGAAGTGCAAAACAACAATCAGTTACTAAAACAAATAATTAACAAAGAAAATGACAATAAAGGAAAAGAGACCTTCGCCGAGGTACTAGTAAATGAGAAACCTCTAGTAAAAAGAATACCAAAATTAATAGTAAAGAGAAGAAATATCGATAAAAAAGATGACAAAAAAAGGAGGAACTAGATATAAAAATGTACATAGCGCACTACATAAACAAAATCCCAATAGTTCAAGGAAAGAACGTGCAAATAAAGAATAGGAATGAAGCAACAATTTTTTTTTAAATGAGGAAAGCTTATTACAAATTGAAAAAATGTTAAAACAAAAGTATACTGCATTTTTTTAAATTGACAGAGAAACCATTAGTAATCCTAGAATAAAATTTATAGGATTTGACAATTTTGAAAACATGGAAAATGAAGATATAGAATAAAATAATACACGTATTTGAAGATAAAAGAACAAATCTTAACAACATACTAATAGAAGTAACAGCCGAAGCATACAAGCAAATAGTGAATAATAAATTCAGAATTCATGTCGGATATCAAAATTGTAGAGCCATCGATGACCTGAATCTAACCCCTTGTTTGAAATGTGGAAGATTCGGGCATAGTGGAAAAAAGTGCTATAACGATAAAGCTTGTCTAATATGTGCTGGAAAACATAATACATCGCAATGTACCACCCCAGACCAACTCGGATGCATAAATTGTAAGTACAGTAATAACCAATTTAAAACAAAGTATGATACAAAACATGTGGTCAATGATAGTGAAAAATGTGAGGTTATGAAACACAAGATAAGGAAGTTGATAGCAGAAACAGATTACCCGATAAGGTCTTACATTCCAAGATATGTAGGTAAAATAAATAGTCAGCCGCAAGTACTAAACTCGAATCCTACAGTCGACAAGTTATCGTCCGAAATTAAATCTTCTGTGATAAGTAAATATACATTCAGCCCGAGAACGACTGGCGTGATAAGCAAAGCCACACTCAGCCCAACAACGACAGACGCACCTCGAATACTACGGTCTCAGATATCAAATAATAAGACACCGGAACAAACGCAAACCAAATTTTAGCGAATGTAAAATTGATCAAAACATAGATTATGTGGAAACGATACAAGAAGAAACAATACGGAGTGAGAAGACCTTTAAAGAAGACCTTTGCTCTTAATAAATACATTAAAACAAAGAAATATAATATTTTGTATTTAAATATTAGAAGCGTAAATGCTAATTTTAATAAATTGCAGATATTTATTGAGAGTCTTGAGATTAAGCCATGTATTGTGTACGTAGAAACCTGGAATTTAGAATGCTATAGTTACTTCTCTTTAAAAGGATACAAAATGTATTATAATTATAGTAGGCTAAATCAGTCAGATAGAGTAGTAATATATGTTGAAGACAACATAACAAAATATACAAAAGTAATTGAAATAGGTAAGCTTAAAATCTTAAACTCCTGCATCGTAATGAATAACAATAAAAAACTTGAAATATCAGCTTTATATAGATCACATGATCTATCGAAAACCGAATTTATTAATAACTTACATGATTACTTAAAAACTAAGCACAATACCAAAAATCATCTAATTTTGGGTGATTTCAATATAGACCTACTTCATTTGAACATTACAAGTCAGGAATACTTAAATAATTTCCTAGAGAGAGGCTTTACACCTGGATTCCAGGGTGTAACCAGACCGTCAAATAATCACAATAATGGCACATGCATTGACAATATCTTTATAAAAACCAATACAATAAATACAAATACTTTAAGATTAACAAACTTGATAACAGATAACTATCCTCTTTTCGTAACTATAAGTAAAGTAAGAAATTACGAAACAAATGAACCAAAAATGTCAATAAACCATAAAAAATTATATAAAATAGCAGAAAAAGAAAATTGGAATAAGATATTGTCATTAACTGATCCAAATGAAGCCACTAATGCATTAATAAACATCATAAAAAATTGTACTGCCTTAGCAACTTATTGTATTAATACTAATAAACAGCAAAATAATTAAATATCTAGAAGTAAATGGATTACCAAAGCAATCATGATATCTTGTGACAAAAAAGAATTACTATACAAAATATAGAAAGCTGACCGAAATAACGAAACAACTAAGACAGAATACAAAAATTATGTTAAAATACTAAATAAGGTTATAAATAATGCCAAATTAATGTATAATCGCGAACAAATCCCACAAAACTGCAATAATTTGAGAAATTTATGGAAAATAATAAATGCTAAACTAGGCAAGAATATACAAAAAGGTATTAAAATAAACCAAATATATGATAAGAATATGTAAAAAGTCACTAATCCTAATGAAATAGCGAATACAATGAACGACCACCTTTGTCATATTGGTAAAGAATTAAGTGAAAAAATACAACAACCCCTCAATATCATCATGAATAATTCAAAAATGAATTATAGAACAATTTTCTTAACACCAACAAGTCATCACGAAATTATACGAGTAAAATCATTAACAACATGAAGCTGAAAAATGGTGAAGTTGATAATATACATGCTAAAATACTGAAAACGGTATCATACTATATCGCAAAGCCACTAGAGTATATAATTAACCTTTGCTTTGAAAAAGCGGTCTGGCCAGAGGCGCTTAAAAAAGCAGAAATAATACCTATACACAAGGCGAATAGTAAAAATCATACATCTAACTATAGACCAATATCACTTATATCTAATGTAGCCAAGATATTTGAAAAAATAATATACAGTCGAATCCTTAATTTTATCAATGAATGCAAAATTATCTCTGATAACCAATTCGGATTTGTCAAAAATAAAAGTACAAAAGATGCTTTGAATTACTTAACTAATATGATATACAATAGGCTTGACAATAGCTCTCCAATTGCAATTGCCTTCTTAAATCTTGCGAAAGCTTTTGATACTGTTGATCATAATATACTCCTCAACAAACTTTATAATTATGGGATAAGAGGCAATGCTCATAAACTTATGACAAGCTACTTAAATAATAGACAGCATAGAGTTACAATTAACGAATATACAAGTGAATATAACACTGTTACCACTGGTGTACCGCAGGGAACTATTTTGGGACCATTATTATTTATATTGTACGTGAATGATCTCCTACTAAACATGCCTGACATGAACAGCATAATGTCATATGCGGATGATACAGCTGTTATAGCAACAGGGAAGAGTTGGGGCGATGTCGAATTAAAGCTAAATAATAATTTAGATAAAATCTCTACGTGGCTCGTTCAAAACAAACTCTCCTTGAACATTGACAAAACAGTTTACATGACGTACGGAAGTTACAGTAACAGTATTCTTAGTAATCTAAAAATACAAATTTATGGGAAACATTTAAAAAGAGTTGAACACTATAAATACTTAGGCATCATAATTGACCAAAATCTTAAGTGGGACAAACACATAGAATACATAGCAAATAAAACAAAATATCTGATTTTCATATTCAAACAAATATCCAAGTTTATGACAATAGAAACTCTAAAAATGATATATTATGCTTTCTTCCATAGTATAATATGCTATGGAATTATAGCCTGGGGAGGTGCATATGCAAATGCATTAAACTTAATCAAAAGATTACAAATCAGACTATTGAAAATAATAAATAAAAACACATTTATAACACACAATAACCCTTTAAATATTGAACAAATTTTTACATACGAAGCCTTAATATATCACTACAGTACACTAAGAAATAAATACTTAAACACAGTAAGTATAACAAGAAATAAGAATATTCAAATACCATTAAGACATAAAACAATAAGTAGTAAAAATAGCTATTTAAAAGCTATCACTATATACAATAATCTACCAAATGATCTAAAAATATTGAATTATTCATATTATAGAAAAAATAAGTTAAAAGTGTGGATTACCAAAAACATTTAAGAAAAATCTAATTAATATATATATATTGTCACGGGGTGGATTTTCGGGCTAAGGCACGTTTCACCTGCGTACCTTAGCGGTTCAATTCCGTATCTCTCGGTTCAATTCCCGGAGATGTAATAGCCAGATTAGGTAACAGACGCTACAACGTCGTGCAATGTTAACCTAATCTGGTTACTTACCGTGCAACACGCAAGTCGAAGACTCGCGCTTTATTTCTCACCAGTGACTCGAACTCCTCTCCTGGTCACTGGTTCGTGTGCCGGCTGCTCAGATGAAACGAAACGTATCCTCTTACGTAACGACCGCGGAGGCGTCGGGGTGCGGGGAATGACTAAGGTCGCGAAATGATAACTCGAGTGGTTAAAATTAATAACAAAAGACTATGGTTTATTGAATAAAAGGTAAAATGAGTTCAATGAATAATTAATAATTTAGACAGTGGAAGTGTCGCGTTGAAATAGGTTAATTTCCCTACCTAACTGTGCACCAGCACGTTATCTCAGATGTCAGCTGTCTCGAGGGCTGACGTCACGCTCGCGGTCATATACGCTGTGTACGCGCGGTAACATAAGCCTCGCGTCTACAGTAATATACGTAGCGTACTCATCGTCTACGCGAGTGAGAGAGCGGTCGCGCTAGCGTGTCGCGACACACACACACACACACACTTAACCTAGCCTGGGAGAGAACAGGCTACTAATGCATGTCGTCTGCGCACTTCTTATCCGCACTTGCCGGTTACAAACTGCCGGCAAGCTAAATCATTGTCGATGACCTTCTAAGGTTGATGACCCGAGCCTGTGCTATCTCTACGCTCGCCCTCTCCGCACAAGAACGTCTATTCGGGGCCGCTGTCCAGGTGGCGACGAGCCTGGACAAACAGTTACGCGTACTTACTCGTGACGTGGTTGATACGTGCACGCTTACCGCTATTGTAGGTTAGATTCATTCTGTGTGGCCTAGGTTTCTCGCAAGCATCCTCGCTGCTAGACTGGCTTCATTGTATCGCCTCTCGTGATGCTCTCTGCTGCTTTCGTGCCAGGCGAACATGCTTACTGCACTAGGATGTTGTTGGTTCGGGAGTACGACAGGTAGTTCTAGCCTGTCGCACTATCTCTGAGCTCTCCTCGCCTCGTGTTTCCGTCGAAAGTACGGTATAACACATTTCGCGCATCACGATAGTGGCCTCAGGATGCATCGCGTATGCACTCCTGAGGTTACAACTATCAAACACTTCACAATTATCGCGGAAAACGCGATATCACCGCGAACTCACTATCGCGCGTGTCTGTTTCGGAACGGTAACAACAAGATGGATACTGGGCGCTCTCCCGCGCCGGCTCGCTCGTCCTCTCGTCGATGCAGCTCCAATTCTGCATCGACGCGCCCTCTAGCGTTCACTACCAGGAACTTACTAATTACCGACGTCGGTACGGCAGGCCGTGACAATATATATATATGTATATATATGTATATATATATATATATATCAGGTATTAAGTTTATATAAATATTTTATAACCTGTTAGAAGGAATACTTTTATGAATTATTAATTAATGCGCCATACCAAAACTAAACTTATATTGTCAACACACTACATTGAATTTCAAAATTATAGTATCTAGACAATTTTATATATATATATATATATATATATATATATATATATATATATATAAGTTAGTAAGTGAGTAACGCTATTTGGCCAGACCTACACACAGACACTATTATGCGTCTCTGTAGGATGTCAGTTGGTCAGATATATACCTGTATATTTGATGTAACGTCAATTATTTCTGGTAATAAATAATAATAATAATAAAATAGAAAATTTATATTATGTGAAATGTTATGTAACAAAAAGGGATAATAATGATACTTATGTAAATAGTGTCGAGTTAACTGACAAAAAAAAATGGCATAGGGCTTTAGGTCATGTAAATATCCAATATCTAAATAAATTAGTGAATAATAAATTAGTAGTAGATTTGCCAGATAAAATCGAGAGTATTGAAATGAAATGTGCAAATTGCATAGAGAGTAAAATAACAAATGTACTGTTTAAAAATAATAGATCAGAAATAAAGGAAATTTTGGAATTAATTCACGATGATTTGAATGGGCCACACAAGACACTAGGTTATGGTGGCGAAAAGTATTTTGTGACTTTTATTGATGATTATTGCAAATGCACTAGAATCTTTTGTATTAAAAGTAAAGCAGAAACCGCGAGCTGTTTTATTGAATTTGTTAATCAAGTTGAAAATATTTTTAATAAAAGGGTTAAAAAATTACAATCTGATAACGGTGAAGAATATTTGAATCGAGAAATTTATGGTATTGTTAAAAGTAAAGGAATACAATTATTACCATGTCCACCCTACGTCCACGAGTTAAACGGAGTATAGTAGGTCGGCTAAAGACATTGGTAGATGCTTAATTAGAGAGGCTAGTATACATCGTCGCCTCCGAATAGAAAGGCGTTTACTCGAAGTCCGCTGGTAGAAGGCGTTAACTCGAACTGCGCTCGTGGAAGGCGTTAACTCGGAGACCGCTCGTAGGAGGCCTTATCTCGGAATCCGCTCGTAAAAGGCGTTAACTCGGAGTCCGCTCGTAGAAGGCGTTATCTCGGAGTCCGCTCGTGGAAGGCATTATCTCGCACGCAAATTTTTCAGGCTCAAATTTAAGTTGGCAGCAATGCCTATATAGATGCGCGCGGATCATAAATATACCTATAAAATCGATTTTTAAGCGTAATGCATAAAATTTATGATAATAATCTAACACTAAGGATTGCTTGAACTACTTCAACTCCATTCTTTTTATGCAGATAATTTCCGCTATAAAAAACATTTTTTATGAATATTTATCTTCGGCTATTTCCGTTAGGACTTTCATATAAGTATAATACAAAACTTTATACTAAAACATTTTTTTTTGTTGAATGAATTTCTATTTACTATTAAAATTAATTTTTAAATAATTAAAAAGCGACTGTAAACGAATAATTTAGCCAGAAATGAAGGATTTTTTGAAGTACAACTTTTGGCTTACATCATTATTCTATAGAATTATTAAATACTCCAAAAAACAATTAAAAATTTCTAAATATGACATATATTACTGATTTATATTAATAAAATAAGATTTGAATAACGATTGCGACAAATGACTTTGTAAAGCTGGTATAGATACGCATTGATGTTATACTAATAAAAATCTACACTAAGTACAAAAAATGTTGTGTGCTAATGCTCGTTTTGCCTTTTGTTTTTTTTTTCACAGAAATTTAAGTATACTAAAATTTTTTACTATTTCAGTTTGCTTTTTCTGTGGACATTTTAATAAACGATTTATGGTTTTTTGTTATATTTATTTCGCTTTGGGATTTGTTCTATGATAGTTTAAATATTTACTGCCAATTACTAGATATCATCAAGATGGCGCCGGGAAAGAAACCACCTCCCGACAAGAGTAGTACAAAAGTATATAAGTGCCACCCAACAAAACCGGTGGCATTAGTAATTTGTATCATATGTGGAGATGCATATCATAAAAGTGATTTTGATAGATTAAACAATACAAAAGATCTAGGAGATAACAAGGTAATTTGTCCCGAGCACGTGCACATGTCTAACATAACCTATAATGAGGATAATAGTAGGTAAGCTGGACGGGTTCTGGCGCACTACACTAGAACCCGTCCAACGTTCTGGGGCAGTGCGCCAGAACCCGTCCACGTTCTAGCGCACTACGCCAGAACCCGTCCAGCATTTTTGATCGTGATTTTCCACGAGCAAAAATTCACCATCACGCGCGACAATCCCACTGTCGTTCGCACCGACAATTTTTAAAACTGCACGCTCAAAGCGAGAGCGCGAGCAGCGACTGAGTAAGCATGCATACTGCGAGAATGCACGCGTTCGCTCGCAATTTATTTTAATCTTTTATACTTATCGCGTTCGGATAAAGAATTGGTATTCGTGGAATACTTTTGAGAATACTGTTTCCATTTTGAATCCTCCTTTTTCTCCTGTTTAGAATCAAGAAGAGGAGTTTAAGCGCTTGAACTTGTGTTTTGACCCATCTTGTTCGACGTCAGGGACACGAATGAAGCATTTACTCCCAATCCATAAACGTCTCGCACGTTTCGTAGAATTTTTTCAGCAGTTTAACGTTATGAAGTGCACAGCTGGTTTTGTAGGCGCCCTCGTGGTTTGGGCAAACTGTTACAAGCTTGATCTTGTCCAACGGTGGAAAACCCATCTCCGTTCCATCGTCGACGTTGAATTTGAAACGTTCGAGCCATTTTTTCTTGATGGAGCCCATAACGAGTATCTGACTAGCATCATGCAGACATTCTCGAAGAACACTTCCGATGTCAGTGTAGGGACGGTCACCTGAGAAGAAATTCCAAGAAATACCGTGATAAAACTTCTTCAGCCAAATATTTTCTCCCTTATACTTATCGGTAAGCCGTTTCCAAGGAAATGGTTCCTTGAATAAAAAGATTAGAGGTTGGGCGTCTCCGTCCAATGGAACTATTGCCAGTTCTTTCAAAACGAAATCATTACCAGGCTGTTTGAAGCCCTGCATATCGACGATGTACTTCATTTTCACACAAGCTTCTTCACGTCACTGCTGACGGGACTATATTGAACGATGCGGTCATGCAGAATGAGACAATATGCGTCTGTTCCAGCTGGAAAATTATCCCTCGATTCAAACTCTAAACGCACGTCCACGGGAGCATTTTTCAATAATTCGTTTTGTTTGGAACAATCTACCACTATCAAAGGTAAGTATTTTATAAAATCTACTTTATTTAAAAGAGGTTCAGGATTTTTTTCATAATAAGCACTCTGAAAATTTGCATACATATCATACAGTACAGCGTACTGGTTACGATATATATCTAAATTTAAATTTCCATACGGGTAACATTGTGAATTTAAAAATAGTTTAACATTACATACATGGCAATGATCGAACTGACTCGCGTTTACCTGCCTCCGAGATTTTCTATTCGTTTGAAAAGCAAGAATAATGAAGCGTGGTTTTTCCAATTGATTGGATGTTTAACAGTCCATACGTGTTTCGGAGCAGATGGAAGGAGGGGATATTCGTAGAATTCCCAACTGCGGTAACTCATAACCACAGGTCTGTTTTTCTCGATGTAATTGAATAGAGGAATCTTTTGCTTATCGGAGAGAAATATGTATGGCATCAACCACTCTATCTTCGTGAGGTCAATTTTAAATTCTTCATAAGTATTGTCTGGTCCTGCTGTCTGTATGATGGCATTGATATCATTTCTCGATCTAGTGAGTATGAGTTCATGTTTAACATTTACTAAAATTTTTCTATAATCTTCGGCAAATCCAAGAATCATGCAGAGAGGTATAGACAGGTCGAAGTAACCATCATCGTTGGTAAGTTTTTGCGTTTCTTCTACATCGAGCCAGCCAGCGTTCTCGATGACCAATTTTTGACTAGGATTGAGAGAAACCCATCCTTTCATGAGAGTAGTTAACCCTACATTTTTACATTTATCAATTTCAATGGCATTTATCTCGTATCTGATTTCTTCAAACATATGACAGATGGCGTTGTTGACTAACATCGAACGTTCGAGTGGAGTGCCATTCGGCTTAACTAATTTACCACGTGCATGTATTGAACTTCGTGATGGTAGAAGACATAAATCCTGATGTTGAATGGCGATGCGAATTTCATCGCTGTTTCCAAACGATGACGTGGTGTAGGGCTGATGTGCATGAAGTTCGTAGTGAGTCACTGACTCATCAAATGTTACAGGTGACTGAATGTTTAGAATTTCTTCCATCTTTTTGTAGGCAACAGAAAAAATACAGGTTAATTTCCACCAGCGACGATTCTTAGACCGAGACTTCTCAGGAACTGAATGTTTGGTCGTGTTAGCGCTCTGCTTGCTCGTGGACGACTGATGGTCTGTCGACATGTTGACTTCTTTATATAGCCCCTACCGACCTTGCTATTGTAAACGATCCCCATCACACTTGCTTGATGTGAAGTCTGATTGTGATTACTTCTCCTCGAAAATTAACTAATCGTCCGTCTTGATCGACTATGCATATTTGTAAGTGATCTATGCTTTTAACTGTAACTGGAAGGTAAATGACCTGTGAAGGTACTTCAATGATCTTATATCCTGGCGGTACTGCTGGAAAGAATTCGTGTATCGTATGAATCTTAGAGCCGTTTATTATGCGCCTGAAGTTATATTACACTCGACTCGCAACCCGTTGATCTTGAGGATAGTTACAGGCAAATCTGAATTATGTATTAAATTAGCTTCTAGAATGCGTTTGATGAAGCCAAGTAGTTGACCAATAGAATCTTGAGGACGAAAATAAATAGGCTGACTACACTTAATGACACTGCGAAGTGTATTATTGTTTGGCTTCAGACTGAATGAAATACCTTTGGGTGTTAAAGTTTCACGGAGAAAGTTTGCTATATCCTCTATCTCGTAACTACCAGTTGGTAAAAATAATTCTTCTTTACCCACGTAAAACTTATTACTGCCTGTATCGATATTTGATATGGAATTGAAGGTTAAAAGTTCAACTAAACCGAGAACGTAATTTTTATTTGCTGAAAGTTCAATATGTGGAATATACTGTACTTCGAGAACTGATGAATTACCGGAGAGACTTAACGTCAATGAATTCTCCATGACTATTCAATGTAGAATGATTAAACTATCATTGCGCTCGCCTTTATATAGCCCGGCTTAGCTTGTTACATAAGAACTTGAGACAGAGATGACCGCAGTTGAATGTATTATAATCTTGATATCTCTCATGATTATATTTAACTTCATTCACTCGCAGATGAAGCATCAAATCAATAGGTGGTTGAAGATCTCCAAAACTATCAAAGTAGAGTACATTCTCACCACGTTTGCGATATACTACCCAATGCGTTCCAGGTCCATCTTTAAATTTACAATAGCTGATTCACGATCACGAGGCCCGCTTGCATGTAAAGCATTTCGCATAAAGACTCCGCGAAAATATGGGATTTTTAGAATTTTAGCATACTTAATTAGATCGAGATCTGTGAGAGCCCTCTGTGGTAATCTCACTTCGAAGTTCTTTTTTTTTCTTCAGCCTGAATTTTTCTTTTGTTACCGCCTATACGAGAACCTGCACCTGTTTTATACGGTTTCAGAAAGAGATCCTTTCCCAATGCTATTTCTTCCATTTTCATGTTTTGCCTCTGATTCTCTTCTAATTCCTTTTTAGCTGCACTTACATCAATTACTGTTTTTGCTATACTAGCAGAACCACCAGCCACCGCACCAACAGCACTCAGGCCAGCAAATATTGGTACGAGAAACGGTAGGAAACCACCTACTTTTGAGGGTACCGGTAAAACGCGTGGAATGATAATTTTACGTTTTCCACCTGTTTTCTTGACAGCAGAACGAGCACCTTTCAAAGCAGAGAGAATCACCTTACGAGCAGAGTTACTTTTAACCATTGATTTTGAAGCAGCTTTTATTATCTAGTTTAACCTCGTTGATTGCTTTCTCTTTACATCCATTCCGAGTTTTGATTTGGCTTTCATAATATTTGTAATTGCGTAAGCAGCTACTTTCTCACCAATACTTGAATCTTTAGCCTTAACTCTCTGCCACGCCTTATCTGCTAAAACTCTATCCGCGTTGTTTCTAGACTCAATGTTTTTTCTGTTCTGAGAATAAGTTATGTCGTGCTCTTGACAAGCTCTATCAAGTAGATTGATACCTTTATCACCTCGAGCTAAACGTTTTGCTAACTTAGTACCTGGTCCGCAGTACTGATATCCTGGTAAATGAAGTTCTATTGGAAGACTGTTGAGAATTTTATTGATTAAACCGCGTCCTCGACGTCGTCTGTATACGATCATCACACCACGAAGGTTCGATGAAGACTGAACCCCGCGAGTATAAAAGCGCTCTATTTATAGTTGACCGATCAGTTGCGATCGAGACCTTGTACTGTACACATGAATTTCAAGAAACACTCTGTTCAACTCCCGGTATTTAATTTCGATAATATCGTGGAGCAAGAAAAAAAGACAAAGCGGCATGGAGAATTACTTCCAAACAGTATTAGAGCTGTATTTTGTGGGCCGTCAAACTGTGGAAAAACCAATAGTTTGCTTGCACTTATTACACATCCCAATGGTGTTCGATTTGAGAATGTTTATACATATTTAAAATCTTTGAATCAACCAAAATATAAATTTCTTCAGAAACTTATAGAACCATTAGAGGGCGTGCAGTATTTCCCCTACAGCGAACACGATGAGGTTATAGCTCCTGAAAATGCTCTTCCGAACTCTATCATTATATTCGACGACATAGCTTGTGAAAAACAAAACCATGTTAAAGCATTTTTCTGCATGGGTAGACATAAAAATGTAGATTGTTTTTATCTTTGTCAGTCATATGCTCACATTCCAAAGCATCTCGTCAGGGATAATGTAAATCTTTTGGTAATTTTTCGGCAAGATGATGTTAATTTAAAACACCTGTATGAAGATCATGTTAATTCTGATATGACTTATACACAGTTTAAAGATTTATGTGTTAAATGTTGGAGTGATGAGAAATATGGATTTCTAATGATTGGCAAGGATAGTCCAATCAATGGAGGAAGATATCGTGAGGGCTTTGACTGTTTTGCTATAAATATGGGAGGCACTTAGTCTTTCATTCACAGTCTACAACTGAATGTTGAAGCGTCAACATGGCAGAATTCAGTCGAAAAAAGGATATACTTCATGAGATTGCAAAAGCTCGCAATGCAGTCAAACACAAATATAATTTGTTGAAGTATGGAAAAGATACTTTTGAGAAAGCAATGGAAGATACTTTCAAACCCATTGTTGATCCTCTTCAGAAACTTGTTGAAACGTCGAAAAACCATATTCAATCGGAAAAAGATGTGACGAATCAGAAAACCAATGATACTTTAGACATTAGTTATATTCCTGATAGTACTCTCGATAACACATACGGTAATGATACTTTAAATAATACCATTAAAAATATCAAAATAGATAGCTCATTTGAAACCGCAGGTAGTGAAATCGAAGAAGAAGGGGGTAATTTATTAGATAATAAATACATACGCATGCTTAGTCAGATAAAATAGTAAGTATCTTGATAAAATTTATGGAGTACGCAAAGAACATGGTCAAATGATAATCGGCAATACGCCGATACACTTTGATAGTGATTACGTTAGAGTAGAAGATGAGAAGTATCCAAAGACTCGAGGACTTTTGGAGTTATTGATCACAAAAAATCCTGAGCGAAAGTATGTGAGTTCACATGACTTAGAAAACTACCGCAGTATTCTTGAGACAACTAATGCTCACAAAAAGAGATACAGAGGTAATGAATCTATTCGTATACGCAACAGTAAGAAATATGATGAAATTATTGTTCCTCTTTTCTTTAATGAATTTAAAAAGTGTAAGATGACCCCTGATAAAAAGAGTGGTTTTGGTGTTTTACCTAGACATAAAATTGCGCAAAAAATTCAATGTTAGATTATGTGTACTGGGATGATCCAAATGAACTTGTGGATCGTCTTTGTTTACTAATAGCTGAGAGATCAGCTGGAAATCAGAGTCATATCAATGAAATCTATTCCATCATCGAAGAGCTACGCGAGGCTGGGTATATATACTGAGGTGAAATTAATGCAATGTTCAGTATCAAGATGAGTATCGACGTGTTCGGACGAAATCTGAAAGAAAGAGAGGGCATTAGAGGTCCTCCAGGAGTGGGATATAAAATCACATCCGATGGGCAGTTTGATCTTGAAAATAAGAGATTATGCAATGTAGGAGCACCCAATGATCTACACGATGCAGTCAAAGTGCAATCATTACAGCGTATAGTGGAGGGAGAAGTTGAGAAAGTCATGAATGTTATATATAGATTGAGAAATGATTTCAATAATTTAGATGAATAGTGGAAGCTCATCGAGATGAATTAGATAAAAAATTGTTAGTCTCGAGAGAGAAATGGAGAGTAACAAGAGATGATACTTCAGTTATCACAGACCAGTAATTCGATAGATACCAAAGAGTCAACATCGAAGTATGGATCACCGAAAGAAAGTAGTAGTAGAAGAGTTGCATAAACCTGCTCGAAGAAACTATCAACGCCGTAAGTTTAATATGCGAGGCATAGATGAAACTTGGCAAGCTGATTTAGTTGAAATGCAGCCTTACGCTAGAGAGAATAAAGACTACAGATATATGCTCACTGTACTAGATTTATTTTCTAAGTATGCTTGGGCTGTACCGGCTAAGAGAAAATCCGCAGACAATGTTACAGCAGCGATGAAATTAGTTCTGTCTCAAGGTCGAGCACCAAAAAATGTACAAACAGATAGAGCTAAAGAATTTTACAACTCAAACTTTCAGAATTTGATGAAGCGGTATAAGATTAACCTGTACTCCACATACAGCAACTTAAAAGCATCCATTTGTGAGAGATTCAATCGAACGCTGAAAAACAAGATGTGGATGCAATTTAGTTTGCGTGGAAATTTTAAGTGGCTTGACATCTTACCTGATTTGATTACTGCTTACAATAATAGGAAACACAGAACTATACATATGAAACCAAAAGATGTTACAACAGTCAACGGAGCGCAGGTTCTAACACAATATTCCAGCAAATCTCAACCTGTAAAAAAAGAAAAATTTCAAGTTAATGATAGAGTACGCATAAGCAGATTAAAGCAAGTATTTGAGAAAGGATATATGCCTAATTGGTCGACTGAGATATTTACAATAGTTAAAGTATCAAAAACAAATCCTGTTACTTACCATTTAAAAGATTATCAAAATCATCCGGTTTCAGGTTGCTTCTATGAACAAGAACTTTAAAAGTAAAATATCCAGATATTTATCTGGTAGAAAAAGTGATCAAGAAATATGGCAATCAAGTTTACGTAAAATGGCTTGGTTTCAACAGTTCTCACAACAGTTGGATAAATAAGAAAGATATATAATTTGTTTAATAATTAAATAAAGAGAAAGTGGTGAGAGCTCAACCTACGCTCTCTACCTGTGAGGAACAACAAAACATTTTTCCCCTCCGTAAACTTTCTCTTTACTATTTTTTTTTTCTAAATTTATTTTATAAGCGTATTAATTTACATTACAAAATTATTAATTAAATTACAATATTAATAATTTATTTACACATTTAATCTTTACGAAATTCAAAATTTTGTTTGCCTTGATACAATAAAAATAATTTATACTTATTAGCCTTTCGGCAAGTTCACCGAACAAATTCCCATTCTCCTCGAGGGCCTTAGAAACTCGATTGGGGAGGAAGACTTGGAACTCTCCATCGATGACGACAACGGCCTTCAATCCATACTTGGTGCTGACCTGCTTGATCTCTGTCACTATATACGTCTCACCCTTCTCTAGTTCGGACAGATTCTTCTTTGGAAGATAGGTATTTAAGCAGATCCGATTTAACATGGCAAAATCCATTCTAAAACAGAGAGAGAATATTAACTATTTTCAAAGAATATTACAATTCAATAAATGAAATACTTACCTTAAAGTGTTTCAGTTGTTCAAAGTCTAAGTCTCTTGCTGGGAGGCTCTCCGTTCTCAGGCTCATCGAGTGAACGAATGTGCTGACTGCTCGACGCGCGCTCCTTATGTAGGCTTCAGTCGGCTTCCCCCTCTCCATCACTTCCACTCGTGATTGGCGTTTCCACCTCCATCTCCTCCAGCTGTATCAAATTTTCTAGAAGTTCTCGGTCCTCCTCCTCATCGAAGATTCCATAGTGTCCCCAAGGAAGTGTATCCGTACTTTTCATAAGGATATGACTTTTATCATCATGTGGGCTTAGAGCAACCTTCTTCTCTTTCTCGGTTTGAACGATGTGATTCTTAGAACGTATATTATTCTTATTATTCTGTTGTCAGATCACCGTTGACTCATTGAAAAGACAGTCTCGATAGTTATCGAAAGTGATACTTGTTTTCACAACAGTTGATTTGACTCCCTTGGCTTTTTTAATAGGTTTATCGTTTTGTGTGAGGACGCTATACATTTTGCTTCGATGTCCAATGAATTCAGTCATAATGTTACCGTTATATTCGTCCTTCATTAATCCTATGACTTTCTTATTCTTACGAGGTAGTTCAAACTGATTATTTTCAGGATAATATGAAGTATCAAACTTGTTGATATCCTCCTTCATAATCTCGTACATGTTAACTCCTCGAATTTCATATATCAGACTATCTGTGCCAGTGTAGAGAAGTTTGCTATTTTTACCCACTCGTTGTCTCATATACGAATAATGAAAATCATAAATGAGAGTCTTAGAGATATCGAGAACGCTAAGACCGACATAAATCGGCTTTCTGATTATAATCTCAGTTCGAGCGAGTTGTATGGCAACTAAGTTTTCATCAAAGATTGAGCGGCTATGGAAATTAGGTTTAGCGATCAATACCTCCGCCCCGTAGCGGCCAGTCTACTTGTTGACGAGTTTCACATCTACTCGTTTTCGCTCATTTTCCATTGTCTTACCGTACACCGCATTAATCAGAAGTTTGAAGAAGAGATTTTCAAACTCATTTTTCGCTTGTTTTCTCTTATCCATGTTTAATTCGACATAAGGCTTGAGCCATGGACTCTGTTTGAATTTGAGTGCTCTATGAACTTTCTCTAACACTAGTCCATGTTTGAGAGCTTGTTTCAGGGCACGATAATGAATAATATACCTCTTTTTGTTGAATAAAGTAGTCAGCAGCTTCTTCTGACGAGATCCAGGTCACAAAGGTAGGTCTTTATGATCATCTGAAGACTTACCGGATATTCCAAATCCACCTCCAAGATATAACTGATAGGACCATCATCTGGAATGTCAAAGAAATTTGGTTCGTTTACATTTTTCACCCAGCGAAAACCTCCTTCTGGTAGGTATTGCGTCATAGCCCATTCGTACAGGTTATTAACATCGTAGTACAGTAAATATTTTTCCTCTTCGTCTGGATTATAACCATCAGACATAAATTTGTTGTTTGCCTTAGCGTAGCATTTGGAACATTGGCTGACTCCACCTCTGATTCCCCTCTCAATAAACATCAGCATGTATATATCCGTGAGTAGCTGGAGCTCGGCTTGTGTGCCCTTCAACATGGCATCCCACGTTAATCCTGGAGTAGTGTAGTAATGCGCAGGATCCAAGCCATAAGCTTCGACGCACGTTGTTCGAAAATTCTCAAAGACATCTGCTAATAGAAGCACATCTGTTTTCAGATAAATGTCAGAATACTCAACAAGCATTCGGATATTGAAAGTATTCCAGACCGTCTTTGCATGATTATATTCAGTGTCCGCAGTGCCGCACTCAGTTAATTTACTGTAAAAGTCTTCCTTTGAAGGCAACTCTTTTTCCTCCAATTTTTCGAGTGATGAAACGTAATCATACGGGAAAACGCCTTTTCTCAGCAACAACTTTATTTGTTCTTCTGTATATCCATCTTCCATAAAGAAGCTGCTGGCAATGTTTTTCTCATCCAAATACGACGCCAATTTCTCCAAGGATGATGCTATGAACCTGAAGGAATCTATAAATCTGAAATTGAAATCAGTACCTTCAATATATTTCGAAAACGATATGTAACACTCTTTGTTCTCAGTAATAAGTTGCACACGCCCTTTGAAGATAGTATCACTAGCAAGTTCCTTGATGATGAAGTGGAAGTCGTACCCAGTAAGATTGTGGAAGACAACTGGAATGAACCTTGCATCTTTATAGTTGATTTACATCCTTCATGAGCAGCACCTCTATATCTGAAATCATAAACAATATTATAAATTAAATAAATGTTATAATAGTTTATTAAATAATTAATAAATAAAATACTTACATTCCAGTGATATGGCAGTGGTCTCTCACTTTCTTGTTCGTGGGTAAAAACGCTTTACTACAAATATGACATGACTTAGCTTCATCAAAGTTTCTATTCTCTTGATTACTTAAATTCATCGGTTGAGGTGCATTATACAGTTTATTTATATGATCAGCGAGTTTCCAAAGTTTGTATACAAACCACTCGGCAGGAGTCATTTCACCGGCTTTTTCCAGTCGGTAACTGTGGTAGCCAGACAGTCTGTCATCGAAACTACACTTCAAATAGTATCCAATGCCGTAAGTCTTATGTTCTTGAAATGCATGCAATGATTCATCATTCACAGGCTTTAATAAACATTCAAAATCTGCGTAAATAACATAAGGTACTTTGATCTGTTGTGCAGTCGATTTCATGCCTCAATAACGTCTCATTTGTTTTAAAAAAATGTAAACATCGGTCACAGATGAAACACTGTTGATTGACGGATGTTAACTGACTTCTCACCAAGCGCGATAAGTTTTTTATCCAAACATAGTGAAATTTTGGAGCTGAAGTGTTTTCATTGCTAACCTCCTTATTTTCTTCATCATTCCCATCTATGTAATAGTCTTGTACAAGAAGTAAGTTAACATGCATAGTTTTCTTTAATGATATTACATAACACCGATTAAACCGAAATTTACTGTTACACATATTTAAAATATAAACATTAACAGAAACATGATTTTGTTTTTCAAATTTACTTATTTGTTTTAGTGTAACAGAAAACTCTACTCCATCAAAGTTAAGTTCGTTTTCGAATTTCTTATACAGGCTAACTCGCTCTGAATCACGTTTTTGAGGATGTAGTGCAGCTAATATAGACCACTTAAAGCATTGATTATCTTTGTTTTGAACATTTATACACGCCCTTTTTATAAGTATTTCTTTAGGTAGTGGTATATAAGAACTACCCTTCATCGGCTCAAACTTATTAATATTTATCGTGAGACTTAAAATCTGACGTAAACTCCATCCCAAATCTCTTCCCGCTAATTCCTCCATCTCTCGCTGAATAACTTGCTCAATATTAAGTTCAAAACATTCCTTCAAGTCCGTAATTTTGTAAATAGGTACATTCTCTGTGTTAAAGTATTTTACTTCAGCACTTACCGAGTCACTTTTCTATATCACATATTCCGTAGCAAGTTCAGCATTCACTTTGAGCGCGTTATACTCCTTGAGGGATGATTCAATCTTTGACTTGAACACAGCTTGAGCATCTTTCATGAATGAGACGATGTCCAAATGCCCCAGGTTTGTTATCACACCAGATTTTATTTTCTCTCAAACGCCGAAAACACATCATTCCATTTCACACTAGTTTCACTCACTGCTGATGGATTTTGTCTTAGTTCACCACCTGTCTTAAGAAACTCTCGCAACTTATTTTGAATATAGAGCAAGTGTGTCATAAAAGTTTGACTCTTCTTCTTTTGAGCTCTAATCAGCGTTCCTGAAGATATTATCTTCTGCAGCTCTTCAATAAGGCCGATGCACATATCAAACCACAGCTGTATATCTCTAGAGACCGCAATACCATTCTTTGCATATTCTAAAGATTTCCACAAATACTTTATATTCTCACCGAAAATGTTTAGTTGCGCCATCCTTTCTGATTGAAATCACAGCTAGAAATAATGTAGCTCTACGATAACTGGAAGTCCCAAATTATGGCTAGCTGAAAAGATGATCTTCTTATATGCTGATTTCTCTCAATAGTAGGTTGTTCTCACTCAATGCGTCTCACTGGAATGATCAATCCTGTGATCGCAGCTTCCTTATATACCAATCCTAGTGGTGGAGAAAGGTGGTGGTGATGGGAGTATTTCAACAATTTTAAGATGTAAAGAAAACTTCTAAAGCATATTAACCAGTTAGTGTATGACTTCTCTTTGATTAACTCATCGCAGTCGAATGGAAACATAATTTAAAAAAAAGAGGGAGAGAAAATGGTTAGAGCCCCAACCACCGCTTCCAACCTGTGAGGAACATCCACCGACTATCTCGAAAATTTTTCTCTCCATTGTTTTCTCTCTTTTTATTTTTTTTATTTTTTTTTTAATTTTATTTTTGATTACATTCCCTAATCTTATTTCCAAAATAATAATATTCTTCACGATTTGCAATAATATTGTCACCCTAAAGTGTAAGTGGCTTACTATACCCTCGCGGATGCTCGAGGAGCCATTTGCAGAGAGCCATAACCTAGGTCCTCCTGGTGCTAGGCCGGATGAGTGAATGAGGCCAAGCGGGCACAGCAGCTCCTCTTATAGCCCTCTCCGAGGTCGAGAATTTTCAAAGAAAGGAGAGAATCTTCCAGAATAGCAGCGGTGGTGGTAAATCGAGGAGTGGGGGAAGCAGCCACGGCTATAAGAAGCGGTGCAGCAGAGACAGCGGCACAGTCGACCTCTTCGTTGTCAGCCAGCAGCAAGTCCTGGACACCTCAGCCAAGAACTCCTCCCCGATGGACGGCTCTCTCCCTGCAGATCATCCTGGTGCTTGGCCGGATGAGTGAATGAGGCCAAGCGGGCACAGCAGCTGCTCTTATAGTCCTCTCCGAGCTCGAGAATTTTCAGAGAGGGGAGAGAACCTTCCAGAACAGGAGCGGTGGTGGTAAATCAAAGAGTGGGGGAAGCAGCCGCGGCTATAAGAAGCGACGTAGCAGAGACAGCGGCACAGTCGACAGATTCTCGAGTTGGTGTCAACTACATAGAGAGAGAGAGAGAGAGACAGAGGGAGAGAGAGAGAGAGAGAGAGAGAGAGAGAGAGAGAGAGAGAGGGAGGGAGGGAGGGAGGGAGAGACGGAGGGAAGGAGGGAGGGAGGGAGGGAGGGGGGGGTTAAGAGAGAGAGAGAGAGAGAGAGAGAGAGAGAGAGAGAGAGAGAGAGAGAGAGAGAGAGAGAGAGGGAGAGAGAGAGAGAGAGAGAGAGAGAGAGAGAGAGAGAGAGAGAGAGAGAGAGAGAGAGAGAGAGAGAGAGAGAGAGAGAGAGAGAGAGAGAGAGAGAGAGAGAGAGAGAGAGAGAGAGAGAGAGAGAGAGAGAGAGAGAGAGAGAGAGAGAGAGAGAGAGAGAGAGAGAGAGAGAGAGAGAGAGAGAGAGAGAGAGAGAGAGAGAGAGAGAGAGAGAGAGAGAGAGAGAGATTAGATAATGTTTATTGCTGTTCATTGTGTTGAACAATAGAGACAAGATTTACAATTAGCGTTATTACAAAGAGTGTTGTTACAAAGAGTTATTACAAATAGCGAAATATTACGAATATTACGAATAGTGAGTGGTTACGCAAAGTATACTGAAACTGCAAAAAATTAAAAATAAAAAAAATAAAACTAAAAAAATAGAGCGCAAAAAATAAAAATAGAGCGCAAAATAAAAAGCAAAAGCATGACGATGGATGGAATGATCATGACATAGATGGGACATAGTTTTTGTGCGTTTTACGCACCGGAATTGAAGAGATGTTGATGAAGACATGATTTGAAATGGGGAACAGAAATGATATTGCGGATGTTTGATGGTAATGAATTCCAGAGATATGCAGAACTGATATGAAATGAGTTTTTCAGTGTCACGGTACTAAAGCTACGAATATCTAAGGGCTTCATTTCACCCCTGACTGGTCGAGTAGCAACTGCAAAATCAAAAAAGGCCAGTAGATAGGACGGCGTAGCTGTATTGAAGATTTTGCGTAGTAAATTCGCAGCAAAATACTTCGCACGTGCAGTCGTAGTCAACCAGCCAAGCTCACGCCTGTAGCGAGTTATATGCTCTCTCCGTTTCAAGCCATAGATGTAACGGATACCTGAGTTGACAAGTGTCTGAAGTCTGTCGTTGACATCCTTCGAGAGATTGTTGTATACAACGCAGCAGTAGTCAATCACCGGAAAAAGAAGCATTTGGATTAGGTGCTTACGCAGACGTAGGTTGGTGCTTTTTCTAAAATAATAGAGATGGTACATAAGAGCACGAACTCGGCGGCAAATATGCGCAATATGCTCATTCCAGTTGAGCTTAGAGTCAAGCACCTCACCCAAATTGCGCAATGAAAATTCATAGAGGACAGGGGTGCAACCAATATCGATGAAGTTTCTGGTTACAGAGGGGAGAGAATTGATATAGCGAGGAGAACCTATTACCATGGCTTTCGTCTTACCGACATTGAGCCGAAGTGCATTGCGAGTGGCCCAGCTCATGATGCGGTCTGCATTTGAGCTCATCTTAGCAGAAAAATTGTCGAGCTCCTCAAGAGGACAGCTGATATAGAGCTGAAGGTCATCAGCATACATGATGTGGGAAACATCATGATCAAGACATAGGGTCAGATCGTTAACATAAATGGCAAAGAGCAATGGCCCCAACACAGAGCCCTGAGGTACTCCGGTATTCAGCTCCAGAAACGATGAAAAGTTGCCTTTGTTGTCAACGACCGCTTGCTGACGACCAACCAAATACGACGCTATCCAATTGATTACTGATTTAGAGAAACCATGCTCGAGCAATTTCTGTAGGAGCTTGACGTGACAGACAGAGTCAAAAGCCTTACTAAAGTCAAATAGAAGAAGCAGAGTGACTCGTTTCCTATTTATTCCAAGCCTAATATCGTCAGTGAGCTTCAGTAGGGCTGTTTGAGTGCTGTGTCCAGATCGAAAACCAGTTTGAAGAGGATTGAGAAGAAGCCTAGATTCTAAGTAACAAGACATTTGCTGGTATACCAACCACTCAAGTGCTTTAGAGAGAAAACAAAGGAGAGATATTGGGCGAAAATCACTCAAGCTATTCGGGGTATTCACCTTGTTCAGGGCAATTACGGAAGATTTCTTCCATAGTTGCGGAAAGCATGCTTCGCGTAGAGTTTGGTTAAAAACTTTACAGATGATAGGCGCAAGAAAAGGTAGTGCAAGTAATATTATACGCTGTGGAATACCATCAGGTCCTCTAGCTTGTGTACTAAAGTGATTTACTGCATCACATATATCAGAGATTTGGAACTTCCTAAATGAGAAACACTCAGCGTTGTTTGATGGGGTCAGGGTACTGAGAAAGTCAGAAACAGAAGGAGTAGCCGGATCATAAGAAACGCTTCTAAAATGTGCATTGAGCTGGTCGATGGAGAACAACGATGAAGTTGATTTTTTCGGTCCTGTGATGCCTAAATGCTGAAGCTCACGCCAGATATCATTCGGATTAGTCAGCGTTGATAATCGATGATGGTAATAGTTATTTCTGGCTTCCTCAATTGAAGAATGTGCTGAATCTCGAGCTTCTCGGTATAAATACAGATCATGTTCTGTACGAGACCTACGAAAACGCTTATACAAGCGATCTCTCTCTTTGATTAAGACACGATGTTCTGGCATAAACCATGGATGCCTGTTTTTTCCAGGAGTAACAGTTTTGACCGGGGCGAGATTATTGATAGCTGTAGCCACGTGGGATTGCAGGACAGAGACACATTCATGAAGGGGAGCCGACTCAGCGACAGACCAATCCAAACCTCTCAGAAAGTCAATAAGAGACTCAGCGCTAATGGCATTATAGTCACGATAGGTGAATGATGTTAATGAGGGTTTGGGGGTTTGAAGCGCAAGTGTAGCAGCGATAAGATCATGACCGTTGATGAATGGTGACTCAGTCTTCGAGAAGTCTAATATGCGGTCTTGTTCATCTATTAAACAGAGATCAAGCCAGGTGTCGGAGGTAAGTTTGTGGTGAGTCGCACCGTACGGAACATTGTGGAGTCCATTTTCTGCAATAAACTTGCGAATGAAAACCGCATCATCAGATAAGGAGAGCTGGTCGGCATTAAAATCGCCAAGAATAATCTTAGTGCTGTAGTCATGCATGTAGGTAGTGATTTTGTCTATAAAATCAGTATCTCTAAGAAAAGGCGCGTGTGGTGGTCGATAGACTACAGCGACGAAAAATGGCGGATGACCATTGCCTGTTACTTCACAGAAGAGATATTCTGGCTTGCCTGGTTTACCAGTCCAGACACCATCTGATGAGCAGAGAACAGTGGCAGAAATAGAGTTGTGGATGAAGAGCGCAACACCACCACCGTTCCTATTACGATCGCGCCGAAAAAGAATGTAGTCATATAAGAAGACAATATTGCTATAATCTGCTACAGGATCAAGCCAGGTCTCAGTAACAGCTATTACATGGAAGAAGTTGTGAGTAGACAGATAGTGATTGATCATTCCCATGTGCGCTCGAATAGAGTTTGCATTAAAGTGGCATACTCTGAGGCCGTGGTTCCGAAACCCGGAAAAACTTGATGTGGATGAAGATGGAGGGTGAGTAGGGATGAGATTAACATGATTGAAAGAATAGTGATGATGAGATGAGTCTAAGCTAAAAAATGATTGAGCTCTTCAGTAGATGAAATGATAGTTGCGTGATCTTCTTTTTTCTTCTTGATGTAGAGACGACCACTACGTACATAAGTAATGAAACCTTTCTTTTTCGCCTCAGTTCGTGCTTGCAAACGCAGTCTATGTAGGTCTGCAGGAAGCAACTCGTTTATGTTGATGAGTGAGGACGGTAAGGGAGTCGTTATTTTGGCTAATTCAAGCAGTTCGACATTGAGCTGCGACGAGTGCAGTTTTCCCATTTTTATTTTTGCATTAATGAGATTCAGCATCAGATCAGGCGATGACAGGCGTACAATGAGCGGTACAGAGATAGTTTTAGCAGGAGTGTGACTGTCAGACAGCTGAGTGTCAGCAGTAGCATCCGGGGAGGAAGTGGATGGTACATGCTCAGTTATTGTTTTGCTATGCATTCGGCGTACATGCATAATATCACGTTCCAGGAAACCAGGATCGAGAACTTTAAGCGCTGCAAATACAAGGCCTTTCATGGTCGACGTTTCTGTTGTTGTTGGAAGTCCTGTAATTACGAGCTCGTTGGCAACACTGCGTTGTAGGGTACAAAGATTTTGTACATCATTTTCCAGTTTCTTCAAACGGTTAGCAGCAGAAACATCAAGAGCAGGTGGAGCTTGTTTAGCTGTGCTAAGAGCAGCAACCTGCTGACGAAGGCTCAGCTGCTCAGTCTGCACATGTGAAATGGCCTCTTCCGCAGCCGATAAACGCGTTACAAGACTTGGTAACACATCCAGAGATGATAGCCTCTCCTCGATGTTTGTGATCGCCGTTGAAAATTCCCCTAGTCTGGCATCATGGTTGAGCTCAACGTGTTCATACTGCCTTCAAGGTTTTCTAGCCTGGTAAGTTTTTGAAGGATCTGTTGTAAAGGGTCAATTGACGGTGCACTATTGCTCCCATTGAGTGTCTCATCTCTCTGCTTATTAGTATTAGTATTTGCCGCAGAAATGCAAGCTCGACAGGCACTAATAAGCTTGTTTGCTTTGTTGTGAACCTGCTTGAAAGTCGTGCAATTAGGATGGAAGTTGCTATTGCAGTGTTCACATGTAATACATTTCGTTTTTATACTTTTGCTGCAGCCACAACAAATAATGTCCATTTTGTTTTGTGTATCGAGCGCACAAAAGATGTATGTTATGAGTAATGAGAGATAAAAAACTAGAATCTACAACACGAAAGTTAAAAATGACAAATGAGCTGAAACGTGAAAAATGGAAAATAAAAAATGAAATGCACGACGTAGTGTCAGTTTATGAAGGCGAGATGCAAGATACAATGATGAATATAAGTGCAAAAATTACAAAAAAATAAATAAATAAATAAATAAAATAAATAAATAAATAAATAAATAAATAAATAAATAAATAAATAAATAAATTAAAAATAAAAAAAAATAAATAAATTTTTTAATAATCACTGGTATAAAAGGCCGCTGCAGTTTAACAGACACACAGTTATGAATAAAAACAAGAAAAAAAAACAAGAAAAACAAGAAAACAGCATTAAAAAGTGTTAAAAATAGCCTGCTGCTTATGATCTATGAAAGTAGTGATCAAGACCTTAACTAGGTCAGACAAGCCGGCAAAGCAGGGGCCTTTTACACCCGTTTACACAGTAGTATAAAACGCAAGCAGTCAGACTTAATAAAATATCAAACGTATAATCTATTCAGTTAAAAACTATAGATCGGCAGAGATGGTGGTTATTAAATAGAAAAAAAAATGAAATTTTTGTAAATGAAAGAGTGAGCGGCCAGATAATTATTAAAAATTAGTTAATTAGAAAGATCAGAAACGCTATGCAATATATATAAAAATAGAAAGAAAAATAAATAAAAGAAAATTAAAATTGTACAATTAGTAAAAATGGCAGTTTCAGCTACTTTAGTATAATAAAATTAAATTAAAAAGAAAACGCAGGTCAAACAAATTAAAAGCAATTAAAATTAAAACAAGTTAAGTAGTAGTGGCCGGCAAGGTAGATCGCGGGTAAATGAGCTCACACTCGCGCTCGCACTCGCACTGCGCGAGGTGTGTTGCGCAGGATGACAGGCAAAACGCTGACTCACGCAAAAAAGAAGAATGCCTATGGGCATAAAACAGCTGATGAAAGTGGTGAGCAAGGCAGCATATGATGGCGCACACAGCTGGTCACGTCCTCTCAGCTGATTAAATGCAGGTAGCGGGACAACACAGCAAATAGTGAGGCAGCAAGCCAATAAGCTGATCGGACAGCGACTGGTGCCCTGCGCGTAATGCAGCCTATAGGTTACGGCAGTGCAGCGGCACAGAGGCGGGTGCCGTCGCAGTGTGATGAAGCGGTTCCAAAAAGGTGCGAAGCTGACGATGCTGTGAGCTGCAGTTGTGTAAATTGAGTGATTGAGTGTGTTGCGTGTGCCGAGTGCTTGACGTGTTGAGGTTAGGGCGTCTGCGTGTAGAGGAAAAGGTCCCCGGCACATAAAACTGGAGCGCGATGCCTCCAGTTTTTGGGCTGGGAGCTTGAGTGCCGCCTGGGGCTCCTTTTCCTGCAATGATTTGACTCCGAGGAGTAAAAACTTTATTAGTGATGCTGAATAATGCGAGAGCTCAAGTAGAACCCGTCTACACTTACCGCCAAAAAAAAAGAGAGAGAGAGAGAGAGAGAGAGAGAGAGAGAGAGAGAGAGAGAGAGAGAGAGAGAGAGAGAGAGAGAGAGAGAGAGAGAGAGAGAGAGAGAAGCACTCACAAAGAAAATGGAAATCGTCGTAGACGTACAGGGATTTCGAAGATCTTCGAATTTATTTGTTGCGAAAGAGCTTGCCATCCTCGAGGTCGCCGATAATAAAATTCCATCGGTATACTATTTCCAACCACCTTGCAGATGGAATAAACTTTTAAAAGAAGAGCAATCGGTCAATGAATGGCTAGAAAATAAGTTTCATGGAATACCGTGGAATTCAGGAATGTACCCTTACAGCAGCCTAACTACTATTTTGCAATATAAGTTGAAAAACGCTAAGGTTATCTATGTTAAAGGGTATGAAAAGAAAAAATGGCTTCAAGAAATAATACCTGGAAGGTAAGTTATCGTAAAATAAATTTATTATATATTTTTTTTCCATAAATTCACTTTTAAATACTTATATATTTAGGTTTATCTCCAACATAAAAGAGCTTGACTGTCCGTCACTCAAAAAACTTTAGAAAGAAGAAAGGTTTAAGTGCCCTAAACATCACTTATGTGAAAAATCAATGTGTGCAGTTAAAAATGCTGATGGTTTGAGGTGGCGGCTGCTTGAAAATGTCCTAGACTATTCGCCAAATGTATCTTGGGAGAATATAAACGTTTGCAGTCATGATGAGGAGTATTGTAGAGGTTTGGTATCACTACCTCGCACAGAAAGTAGCAGAGAACTCACCACTGAGCTCTTACACTCCATGTATATATAAGATTAATAATTTTAATGTAAGATAATTTAATAATATATTTATGTACTTTGTAAATAAAATAAAAAACTATTAAAAGAGAGAGAAAATATGGAGGGGAAAAATGTATTTTGTATAAAAAGTATGGATGTTTCTCACAGGTAGAGAGCGTAGGTTGGGGCTCTCACCATTTTCTCTCTCTTCTTTTTTAAATTAATATACACACCCAGGCGTACACATATGCACACCCAGCCGTACACATATGCAGACACACGTATTCATCTATCCATCCACATTCCACGTATTCATCTATCCAACCAACCGTATACACGCATTCATTCGCATACGCATTCATACGCTTACGCACACACACTCTTAATTATATTACTTTCATCCGTACACACTTCTATTTTACACGCATACTCATTTATATTACATATATTCTTACGCGCATACGCATTCATATTACATACATCACACGCTTATGCACACACGACACACACACGACACGCACACACACACAAAACACACACAAAACGCACACACAAAACACACACACACACAAATTTATTATTAAATAAACATTTATATACGTACACTCTTCAACCATTTATTCTGACATATACATCAACACATGCTTTCATACACATTTTATTAATAATAAACATTTTTTTTAACCATTCATTCTTATATTTTTATTCCAATCACTCATTCTTTATATTTTTATATGCATTCATACACATTTTTATTAAAATTAAAGATTCATTCAACCATTCATTCTTACATTTATTTCATGCATTCAATGAAACATTCTTTCAATCATTTATTCTTATATTTTTCATTTAAAATAAACATTCATAAATCCGTTCATTCATACTATTTTTTTTTATTTTAAAATAAAATACAAAAGTTATTACAAATTTAAAATTTGATTACAAAAACATAAATTGAAAAAACATTATAAATTGAAATTTTATTACAAAATATATAATTACCAAACATTGCTTACAAACATATCTAGGAATACATTAAATTATAAACTAAACTAAAATAATTAATATTAATATTAATTTAATTAAAAAGAAATATAATTAAATTTCGAGAATCGGCATGCGGGGAGTAGCGGTAGGTACCCTCATAGGTCTTGTAGGCTTCCGAATCCATGGTGCACGGTACTCGGCCATAATATAACCCTTTACTTTTCTTCTTCTTTTTCCACCTTCATTATGACGCCGTTCTTCTCCCGTCAAGTCGAGATGGGGCATGTCATATAAACTTCTTCGTGATGCTGATAGAAGCTGCAGCTCCATCAATTCTGGCCCAAGAACCTTGCTTACGGGAGGTAGCGGTGGTGGAGATTTAATAAGCGCGAGTGTTAGTCTGGCATCTACTCGCCTCTCTTGCTTTTCGTCCACTGAAGATGCAGTTGAAGGAGGGGTTGGAGGCGTCGGTGGTGAAAACTCCTGTCCTATCGTTGATGGCAGTCTATGCGCACACGTTGGAGTGACGAGTACGGGTAAACGCATCGATTTTTCCTGAAAGAAGAATAAAAAATAATTAGTTATAAAGTGGAAAAAGGTAAGCTTTAAAATAACGGATAAAACGTAACTACCAGCGCACCTTCAACCTCTTACTAGGTGGTGGTGGGGGGAGCGGAGATATCGGCTGAGGCGGTGATTTAGCCAGCGCTGAAACATTTATTTCCTTACGCCCTAGCGAGAAAATTGTATGTAATCTCTGAAATTAAAAAAATTAAATTAGAACTGTAATAATATAATTTGAAAATTTTAGTAATTTAAAGAAATAACAAAAAGTCAAATTAAAATTTAATTTCTTAAGGTGGCAACTTTTTAATTAAATATTTAACATAAATTTGATTAATAAACAAAGAAAAGAAAATAATGTAAAATATCTCATTTAAAGAATTACTTAAAGAAATTCATAAGTCTGATCTTTACCTTTCTATTCAAAGATGGCGAGGGTGGTCGGCAAGACGACAGCGGTGGTGGGCCGATCGGGAGTGGAATCATTGCCAGCGATGAGATTGTTTGCAGCGGTGAGCACGGTGGCGGTGGAACTAGTGGCAGCGGCGGGCACGATAGCGGCGGACCTGGAGGCAGCAGCGGGCACGATGGCGGCGGACCTGGAGGCAGCGGCGGGTACGATGGCGGCGAATCTGGAAGTAGCGGCGGGCACGGTGGCGGTGGATCTGGAGGCAGCAGCAGGCATGATAGGGGTAACGATGTAGGTAGTGGTGGGAGCGACGCCGGTGCAGATGACAGGAGGACCATCGACGGCTCTGTCTCCTGTAAAGGTAAGTATATACGTAAGTATATAGGTAAGTATATAGGTAAGTATAAAGATAAGTACCTATATATGTAAGTATATAGGTAGGTAGATATATAGTAGGAAAAGAAGAAACTTACCATCAATTCCAGTGACGGGGGCGATGGGAGGAACATCAGCGGCGAGGCAGGTAGTGGTAACGGAGACGGTTAATGAGGTAGCTATGGGTAGGATGATACTATCCCCTCCTCCGTTTCCTATAATTTTTTAAACAATATTAGAATATGTGTGTGTGTGCGTGTGAGCATGCGTGCATGCATGCGTGCGTGCGTGCGTGCGTGCGTGCGTGCATGTGTGTAAATAAATTTAAATAAATTAAGAAAAACTTACCTTTAGGACAGGCGCGTCGGACATGTGTACATCATCCTCAAAGACTGGAGGTGGAGGTGCAGACACGGACAACTCCTCGCAAAAGGATTCAAAATAATCCTTCATTGCACCAGTGGAGGGTTGCTCCGGCGGTGGAGTCATCGGCAACGTCGACATCGCTGTTTCCATCATCGCAGTTTCCACCTCCATCTTCCGCAGCTCTGCGAACCAGTCCTCGACGTCGTCCTGACTAGTAGTCGCCGCCTCCGCGAGAAGTTCGTTCAACAGCTCCTCCGGCGTCTTCTCCAGGTCTTCGTCCTCCACTTCCACGGGTAGCAGCTCCCTCATTAACTCATCAGGGTACATCTTTCACTCAAACAGAGAAAGCGCGAATGACTGACCATCCTTCGCTGCGTCTCTCTTTTATAAGTTGAGGTCGTAGGATACTGAAGGTTCGCCAAAAACCCTTCGCGAACAATACATCGATTCAATCGGTAATGCGCGCGAAACTTCTCCGCGACTTCTGCTTATGAATGGTGGGGGGGGGGGGGTACTCATCGAAGGACCGAGAATAAGAATGAACAAAATAAATAGAAATATTTTTTACAGTAGAATCAACTAGAAACTTTTACTTGCGATAAACAATATTTTAGAAGATTCTAGATTAATACAACTTTCCATATTATTGCTATTTTCATGAAAGTTCATTTAGTCTCGAATGTTCTAAATTTTTGTTCATTGCAAGTAAAAGTTTCTAGATGATTCTGCTGTAAAAAATATTTCTATTTATTTAGCGTATTTCAATTTTCTACTACAAAATATTTTATGTTATAATATTTTTTTCTTAGTAGAAAGAATAAGAATGTACAAAATAAATAGAAATATTTTTTTACAGGAGAATCAACTAGAAACTTTTACTTGCGATAAACAATATTTTAGAACATTCTAGATTAATACAACTTTCCATATTATTGCTATTTTCATGAAAGTTCAATTAGTCTCGAATGTTCTAAATTTTGTTTATCGCAAGTAAAAGTTTCTAGTTGATTCTGCTGTAAAAAATATTTCTATTTATTTTGTACATTCTTATTCTTTCTACTAAGAAAAAAATATTATAACATAAAATATTTTGTAGTAGAAAATTGGAATACGCTAAATAAATAGAATCATCTAGAAACTTTTACTTGCGATGAACAAAAATGTAGAACATTCGAGACTAAATGAACTTTCATGAAAATAGCAATAATATGGAAAGTTGTATTAATCTAGAATGTTCTAAAATATTGTTTATCGCAAGTAAAAGTTTCTAGATGATTCTGCTGTAAAAAAAATATTTTGAAAACTACAACCTTGTTATGATAAATTATCCTCGTTGATAATTCCGTTGTTGCTCTCTCGCTGATCGTTCCATTGTTGTCCTCTTGGTCATCATTTTCCTCAGGGCTGCTATAATCATACACACACACGTACACAATCACTAGCTCCGAAAACACCACAAATACTATAAAAACACGAACATCTACTCAATCTCGCCAGCGAGAGAGCATAAAAACGCGCACAACAATACTGCATAAGTGCAGTACACACAAACACACGCAATGGCGGTAGCGTGTAAAAAGCCGGGTAAGCTGCTTTGACAGCTACGGTGAGCACGTGCTCCGCGGCCGTCCCGCGTATACACTCTTGCCCTTCGCGCAGGCTCTCTCTCTCTCTCTCTCTCTCTCTCTCTCTCTCTCTCTCTCTCTCTCTCTCTCTCTCTCTCTCTCTCTCTCTCTCTCTCTCTCTCTCTCTCTCTCTCTCTCTCTCTCTCTCTCTCTCTCTCTCTCTCTCTCTCTCTCTCTCTCTCGCTGCACGCGCGGCCCGCTGTTGCTGCGCGCGCTCTCGCTTTGAGCGTGCAGTTTAAAAAATTGTTGGTGCGCACGACAGTGAGATTGTCGCGCGTGATGGTGAATTTTTGGTCGTGGAAAATCACGATCAAAAATGCTGGACGGGTTCTAGCTCAGTGCGCCAGAACCCGTCCAGCTTATCTACTGTGGATAATGAGGAAGAAGAACACTTGAGTGAGACAGCAAAATTGATAATAGCATATAACAAAATGAGGCAAACGGATGAAATAAGAAAAGAAATACTAGAGGAGCTAGCAGGAAAAACATCAAAAGTACAAAGTGCAGCAGAAAATAATATGAGTGAGAATGAGGTTATGGTAGCGAAAATACGTTATTAAAACAACTGAATAAAGAACTGCAAGACAAAAATAAACTATTACATGGCTTGCTTGAAAAATATAAAAAAAAAGAAACAGGTAACCAATTCACTAAAAAAGCTTACGCTACGTAACAAAGGAGATAAAAATACAACCAAAAATGATACCAAAAATTGTAGTTAAAATTGGCAAATATGAACAAAGTGATGTTTTAAATACAATAACAAAATATCTGGTGAGAGAAAAGAACATTCAAACCGAAAATATATATAATAAAAATAAAAGTGATATTATAGTTAACTGTATGAAGATTGAGAGTGTAATAGCTGCTGAAAAAGTACTTCAAAGAAAACTACCAAAGTGTGATATAGCTACTGAAAAATTAAATAACCCAAAAGTAAAAATAGTTGGCACAGACAACTATACAAAGATGGACATTAAAGAAATTGAAAATGATATAAATACAAGAAATTTTAGTGACTCAAACAACAGTGGTTCAATTCTTCATATGTACACAAATGGAAAAACAAAACTTAGCTCCATTATAATGGAAGTACCACCTGAAACATACAAGTTGATCAGAGAAAACAAGAAAAGACTTTTTGTAGAACACCAAAGATGTATGGTCTATGATCTAATAAATATCTCACCATGTTTCAACTATGGGAGACTAGGTCATAATGGGAAAAAATGCAAAAACAAACAGATATGCATAAAATGTACAGGTAACCACGAAACAAACAAATGTAATAGTGCCAAAGCAGAATGCACTAACTGTATCTTTAGTAACAAAACATACAGAACAAACTTAAATATTAATCATTCTCCATATGACACGAGCAACTGTGTAATACTTAAAAACAAGATAAAAATATATATATACGCAACCGATTACCCTATCAAACCTGAATTACCGACTTGGTAACCGGTAAAGCGGTCCCAGCTAAATACACAACAGAGGGCAGATGCAGCTAACACACTTACCAGACCTGTAGTACCGGCAAGGTAACTACCAATACCGCTTACGCTAAATCTACGACAGAGGTCATCTCAACAATCAACAGGAAGTATCTCTAGCATCGGAACAAGCCCAAACGTAATTCCAACAACACCAAATGCAACAGATGGCGCAGAATCATGAAGCATTAGAAGACATACATATGCAATTATATCAGCAGGAAATCGCATATAACGATTTAAAGTCTCTTAATCAAGATAGAAAAGCAACAGATAATTTGATATTATATTTGAATGTAAGAGGTTTAAAAACTAATTTCGAGAAATTGCAAATCTTGAATAAAAGGCTCAAAATCAAACCTTATGTGATAGTATGTGCTGAAACCGGTAATTTAGAACACTATCAATATTATATACTAAATGGATAGAATATTTATTATAACCATAGTCACATAAACAAATCAGATGGTGTCGTCGTATATGTAAAAAAAGACGTAACCCAGACAACTAATGTAATAGAACTGTGTAGGCTAAAAATACTAAGTACAATTATAAACCTTCAAAACGATAGTCATTTGGAAATCTCAACTATGTACAGATTACATTATTTGCATAACACAGAGTTTATTTTAAAAGTAAATCAATATATGCAACTTAAGAGAAACTTTAAAAACCATTTGATAATAGGTGATTTTAATATAAATATAATCTTACATAACAATATTAGTCTGAATTTTCTATACAATTTTCTTGAAAAAGGCTATTACCCTGGTTTTACTGATACGACTAGACCATATAATGTGACTACTGATAGTGGGACATGCATAGACAATATTTTTATAAAAACTAGCTCAATCAATGCAAGAACTTTCAAATTAATAACACTGACTACTGATCCCTATCCGCTATTTATAGATATAAAAAAACCACTAGTGAATACAGATGCCCAAAAAAAGAAAACTAATTATTCGTTAAATTACAAAAAAATAGCTATTATAGCAAGTCAAAAATGTTGGACTGAATACTCACAAATCGAGGATCCAAACGAAGCAATAAACCTATTTATAGATGGAATAACACAATGTCAAGAAAAATCAAAAAGAAACCCGGATAAAGACAATAATGTACTTAGAAAAGAATGGATTATAATTGCTTTACTAAAACTTGTAAAAAAAGGACAATTTATATAAACAACTTAAAAAAGATCCAATGAATGAAAGCTTACAAAGCGAATATGAAAACTATGATAAATGTCTAAACAATGTTATAAAAGATGCCAAAATTAAATACGATGAGGATCTTATAGAGAAAAACTCAGGTAATCCAGGACAACTATGGAAAATTATAAATTCCAAACTGGGTAACAAAAGTAAAAAAGATAATTGTTAAAATGAGAGAGAAAAAGTCGTGGTTGTTGGTAAAAGGATATTTATTAAAATAGAAATATAATACAATACAGCGCCATACGCTTGGGCACCGCGTGCCGCTCCTTACGAGAGCTGAGAGCCAAGAGAGCGGGGCTCGCGTTCGTCGCTGCCGTGCACGCTCGCAAGTCACACCATAGGTGCTGGAGTGGGGGAATCTACAATGTGCGTGTGTCGCGCTCGCTGTTTTCGTCTCTCGTGCGACTTCCAAATATTTACATTCTCGCGCAATATAATATGTATCATTATTTCAACACGCCTCCTTACATTTATATTGCGTATAAACTTAACTTAAGTATCGAATCTAATTTAATATTCTAAATTTAAATTTCTTCTAAACTTTTCAAATTTTATTCGACCTAATGACTTTGTAAATATGTCTGCAGGGTTTTCATCTGAGTCAATTTTATTTACTGTAATAACGCCTTCTAGATAATTTTCGTTTACAAAATGATAATGTGTTTCTATATATTTAGAGTTTTTTGTCAAATTACCATATTTACTGATACTGATTGCACCTGCATTATCTTCATGTATACATATCAGTTCCTTAATTTCTATTTCAAAATCTTTCAACAATTCTTTTATTAGTTTAATCTCACTCACACATACTGACAAAGCAACATATTCTGCTTCGGTTGATGATTTTGTTACAATATTTTGTTTTTTTGATTTCCAATAAACACTATTTCCATACATTTTAATTACATAACCAGTCGTAGATTTTCTGTCGACTACATCTCCTGCCCAATCAGCATCAACAAAACAATTTAAAATATCATCATTTAAATTTTTTTCGTACGTTAATTTTAATTCTCTTGTATAGTACAAATATTTTAGTATTCTCAATGCATATTTATAATGACTCTGATCATAACAATTTTGGAATCTACTAAGATAATTTACTGAATAGCAAATATCTGGTCTAGTACTCGAGCTTATATACAACAATGCTCCAATTAGATTCCTATATTTTATATCGTTTGATGCTGATAGTCCCGGTTCACATTTTAAATTTTGTTCCATCGGAGTACCATACAATTTCGCATTTTCAATTTCATACTTCCTTGCTAAAGATTCAATATAGTCCTTTTGTTCTAAGGTCATAATATTCTCCTCACAGTCATACTCAATATTTATTCCTAAGTAAGTTTTAATCTTGCCCAAATCTTTCATTCTAAATTTTACAATTAATTTCTTTTTGATAGATTCAATCAATTTTACATTTTTACTGCAGATTAATAAATCATCCACGAAGATTATTAGATAGATTTTCTCATTGTTAATTTTTAGTGAATATAAACAATAATCGATCTTACTTTTCTTAAATCCTAAATCTTTCAAATATTCATCTAAGCATTCATACCATAAACGTGGACTTTCGCGCAGTCCGTACAATGCTTTTTCTAATTTACACACTCTTCCTGAATTATCGTCATAACCTTGAGGTTGTTTAACATAAACTTCGGATTTTACTTTTCCATTAAGGAATGCTGACTCGACATCCATTTGATCAATTTTAAAATCATTTTGCACACAGTAATTTAATAAGATTTTTAATGTTTGAGTTTTGCAACAGGTGAATAAATATCATCAATTATCTCCCTTTGTTGAAACCCTCTTACTACAATTCTAGCTTTAAACTTATTTTCACCTTTTTTTGTAAAGACCCACTTTAGATCTAATGCCTTTTTATCAATCGGTTTTTCGACTAATTTCCACGTCTCATTTTTATTTAAACATTCAATCTCTCTATTCATAGCTTCTCGCCAATTTTCACACTCATTGCTATTTATCGCTTCGTTATAATTCTCGGGATTTTCAACGTTTACATAATTCACGTAAATACAATTTGTTATTGGATTTCCATATCGATTTATAGGACTTTTCTTTCTTTCAGATTTTCTTACTAACTTTAAATTCTTTTTACTTGTACTGGGTACGTTATTTTCATATTCATTACTTTTTATATTTTCTTTTTCAGTTACTTCATCGATTTCATCAAATTCATTTTCTACATTTTCATTATGTATATCCTGATTTATTTTTTCAATTATTTCATTATCACTATTTTCATCGTTACCACTAAAACCAACTAACTTAACATTTTCCTCAACAATATCAACATGTTTTGCTACAGTTACTCTATTATTTATCAAGACTCTATAGCCTACATTTTCATAACCAACTAATATTCCTAAATCTGCTTTTCTGTCCCATTTACTTCTCCTTTTGATTTCCGGAACTTTAACGAAAACTCTACTCCCGTACAATTTTAAATTTTTAATATCCGGTTTTTCTCCCATCATAATCTCATATGGAGTCTTTCTCTCAAACGTGTTCGCTAACGTTCTATTCTTTAAATAAACAGCTGTCTCAACGACCTCTGGCCAATATCTATTGTGTATTTTCGCGTCTGCTAATAAGCATCTTGCTGTATCCATAACCGACCTATTATACCGCTCGGCAGTTCCATTCAATTCGTGAACATACGGAGGGCATGGTTCAATATAAATCCCCTTTTCTTTTGCGAAACTATAAATATCTCTATTTAAAAACTCTCTCCCATTATCGCACCTTAAACGTTTTATTCTCTTTCCCGTTACATTTTCAACGAAATTAACATATGTAACAATACAGTCAAAGACTTCATTTTTTCCTTTCATTGTATATACTTTTGCAGCTTTACTATAATCATCGACTAAGACTAGAAAATATTTTTCCCCCCTATATCCTTCTGTTTTCTGCGGTCCATTCACATCCGCATGTATAATCTCTCCAACATCCCTAGCTCTATGTCTATTATTTTCAAAACTAGTATTTGTCATTTTATTCCTCACACACGTGCCGCATTTTAGATAATCGCTTTCTAAATTATTTGGCAAACCTTCTACTAAATTATTTCGACTCAAAATATTCAGATATCCAAAATTAACATGTCCTAGCATTCTATGGAATTTTTCCTTCACGGTCATACCGATATTTACATTTTCAGTTATATAGGTCTGTTTATTCTCTAACACAGTGTTTATCTTATACAAATTATTTACTTTATTTGCTACTGCTATTAATTCATTTTCACGGTTATAAATTTTCGCGGTATTTTCTCTAGACACAATTTTCAAATTTTCTGCTACTTTCCCGAAACTCATTAAATTCCTATCCATTTCTTTTACAAAAAATACATTTTTTATTATAATTTCTGTTTCAGTATAATATGTTTTGAATTTAGCTTTAATCTCGCCTATACTAGTTGCTCTTAATACACGACAATCTCCCACTTTTACATTTATCGGATTTTCTATTTTATTTACTTTCGCAAAGTATTTTTCATTATTTACAATATGGTCGGAGTATCCGCTATCTAGAACCCATTCTATATTATTTTCGCAGCTATTTACCTCTACGCATGTATTCACATTACCCTCGACTTCTGTTGTTAACGTCGTCGGGTCTCGGCTCGTAGGCTGTCGATCCTGTTGATATTGTCCGCCTCGTCCTCGTTGACCTGCGCCTCTGCCTCGATAGCCGCCGTTGCCTCTGCTATGGCTGTTTCCGCCTCGCTGCTGGTGTTGTTGATGGTGTGCGCCTCCTCGCGCTTGTTGCTGTCCGGCTCCTCTTGAGCCTCTCCAAGAATTTCTCGCGTTGCCTTGGCTCGTACATTCGTACTGGTAGTGACCTTGCTTCCCGCATCTGAAGCACGATCCATCATTTTTCTTCTCAATTTTAAATACGCTTGAACTTCTATTTCTCGTATTTTGATTTTCTTCTTTTTCTCGGTCTTCATATATCTTTATTTTGTTTATAACATAATCCGCTGTCCTTTCTTGTTCTGGCATCACATCTACTAAATCACCAATATGGCTTAATGAACTTGGCAATGTTCTTAACAAATAGTTCAATCTTTCTTTTTCATTTATTGTAGCACCCGCATTTTTCAATTCAATTATTAGTTTTTCAAATTCACTGAAGAATTCACTTGTTTCACTATAATCTTTTAATTTTAATCTATCCAGTTTATTTCTCACACAAATTTGTAATGCGGTTGATTCACGCAAATACAATTTATCCAGTTTCTTAATTATTTCATAGCTTGTGTTTTCCTCATTGACTAATTCCATTTGTCTGTTCGTCAGTGCAGCGTATATGTAATTCATCGCTTTCAAATCTTTCTCGTTCCACGTGGCTTCATTATCACCTTCAGCTCTCGCTCTCTGTATAACTTCTTCACATTTTTTCAGTTTCAACAATACTATAATTCTCTTCTTCCACGTACTATAATCTTTTCCATCGAAAATTGGTAGCGTTACTTTGTACTCGTCCGCCATGATGACTCTTCTATTTTCTCTTCCGTTTTCTTCAAACACTTTACTTGTTCTTCTTAGTCTTATAATCTTATTCACGATATTCACAAATCGTTTTTCACACTTTTCTTCGCTTACTGTCTTTTCACTTTCTTCGTCTGTTTCTACTTTCATTTCCAAGTCATCTTCCGAGTCAATGCAAACTTTTTCACCTTGCAGCAAACTGCCCCCAATACTCGCCGAGGCTTGTATTGGGTCAGAGTTACTGACGAATATCCTTTTCCATGTAACCACGGACCTCTGCTACCATGTTAAAATGAGAGAGAAAAAGTCGTGGTTGTTGGTAAAAGGATATTTATTAAAATAGAAATATAATACAATACAGCGCCATACGCTTGGGCACCGCGTGCCGCTCCTTACGAGAGCTGAGAGCCAAGAGAGCGGGGCTCGCGTTCGTCGCTGCCGTGCACGCTCGCAAGTCACACTATAGGTGCTGGAGTGGGGGAACCTACAATGTGCGCGTGTCGCGCTCGCTGTTTTCGTCTCTCGTGCGACTTCCAAATATTTACATTCTCGCGCAATATAATATGTATCATTATTTCAACAATAATAATATAAGTGAAATATATGATGAAAACGAGGAGATAGTAAAAGTCCCATCCAAAATTGCGAACATCATGAATGACTATTACGGTAAAATGGGCAAAGAAATGAGTGACAAAATTACTGTAACAAAGTCCCAAGTAACAAATTTATTCGACTACCACCAAGCAACTTAAATACAATTTTCCTACATCCTACAAATGAAATTGAAATTAAAAACATAATTGGAAATTTGAAAATCAAGAATGGTGGAGTTGATAAAATAAATGCTAAGACACTCAAAACAATATCTGATCTTATAGTATATCCTTTGGCACATATCATCAATAAATGTATTGAAAAGTCGATATGGCCGGATGCGCTAAAAGCAGCTGAAGTGGTACCAATTTACAAATCAGGAAAAAAATTAAAAGTTAACAAAATATACAAAACAGACTACTTAAATTAGTTTTCAAAAACACTTGCAAGCAAAATAAACCTATGAATATTAAGCAACTATTCACATGGGACTGCTTAAAATATCATTACAACGAAATGAAAATTCACAAACTCAAATAGTAAGACAAGAAATAAAGTTATATTATTACCGAAAATTGACAAAAGAGTAAGCGAAAAAAACAATCATATAACTGCAATAAAGACTTTCAATCTACTACCAAACGAACTCAAACCTCTAGATATAGACAAAAGATCCTCGATGTACAAAATAAAAGAATGGATTGTGAAAACTATTTATTGAAAACGAGTTGAATATTCCTTGAAAATGATTTGATACTATAATTTCGTTATAGTAATTCAAGTCGAAAATTTAGATAATTGCATATAGCATATATATATATTACTGTTTTTAGAAAGTCTATTATAATGTTAAAAAATATTTCATAGTTTTAAGAATTAGTATTAGTTTTAGTTTTAAGTATATCTATATATAGATATATATAGATATACTTAAAACGTATACAGTATAGACTCCGGACCTGCAAACAGGAAATTTATTTTTCTCTGCAGGGTTACAACAATGTAATGTACTTCTGTAATGTACTCTGGATAAATAAATAAATAAATAAATTTAGGATTATAATATCTTAAGGGAGTACGGGATTTACGTTATGCCGCAGTTTTATTATTCACAAAGATTATATTTGTTGGCAGTAAATATTATTAACAATTTATGTACAAATATTTAAATTACCATAGAACAAATCCCAAAGCAAAATAAATATAACAAAAAACCATAAATCGTGTATTAAAATGTCCACAGAAAAAGCAAACTGGAATAGTAAAAAATTTTAGTATACTTAAATTTCTGTAAAAAAAAACAAAGGGGAAAATGAGCATTAGCACACATCATCTGGCTCGTTTTTGTACTTAGTGTAGATTTTTATTAGTATAACATCAATGCGTATCTACCGGCTTTACAAAGTCATTTGTCGCAATCGTTATTCAAATCTTATTTTATTAATATAAATCGGTAATATGTGTCATATTTAGAAATTTTTAATCGTTTTTCTGAGGATTTAATAATTCTATAGAATAATGATGTAAGCCAAAAGTTGTACTTCAAAAAATCCTTCATTTCTGGCTAAAATATTCGTTTACAGTCGCTTTTATAATAATAGTAAATAGGAATCCAATCAACAAAAAAAATGTTTTAGAATAAAGTTTTGTATTGTACTTATATGAAAGTCCTGACGGAAATAACCGAAGATAAATATTAATAAAAAATGTTTCTTATAGCTGAAATTATCTGCATAAAAAGAATGGAGTTGAAGTAGTTCAAGCAATCCTTAGTGTTAGATTATTATCATAAATTCGTTTTATGCATTACGCTTAAAAATCGTTTTTATAGGTATATTTATGATACGCGCGCATCTATATGTATAGGCAGTGCTGCCAACTTAAATTTGAGCCGGAAAAATTTGCGTGCGAGATAACGCCTTCTACGAGCGGACTCCGAGATAGCGCCATCTTCGAGCGGACTTCGAGTTAACGCCTTTTACCAGCGGACTCTGAGATAACGCCTTTTACGAGCGGACTCCGAGTTAACGCCTTCCACGAGCGGACTTCGAGTTAACGCCTTCTACGAGTGGACTTCGAGATAACACGTTTCGATTCGGAGGCGACGACATATAAGGTACTGGCCAGAGATTATGAAAACAGTAACTTACTTAAAAAATCGTACAATTGCGAATACTCAGGAGAATAAGACTCCCTATGAAATATTTTTTGGAACAAAACCTTATG
The DNA here is from genome assembly GCA_036365515.1 of Torymus aiolomorphi. Classification (NCBI taxonomy): domain Eukaryota; kingdom Metazoa; phylum Arthropoda; class Insecta; order Hymenoptera; family Torymidae; genus Torymus; species Torymus aiolomorphi. The sequence goes on from CM070875.1 coordinate 119,555,151, forward strand.
TTGAACATTTAAAAGTCTATGGCAGTGCAGTCTTTGTAAGAGTTCCAGAAGCTTTAAAAAAAGTAAATGAAACGATAAAGCTAAAGTAGGCGTATTAGTAGGTTACACTGAAAATGGTTATGGAGTTTTGATAAATAATAGAGTAATAAATGCCAGACATGTAAAAGTTGTTGAGGATCGATTGAAATTAATTTGCTTAGAAAAAGTCGACCATCAAAATGATAGAGAATATAATGAATCTGAAAATGAACATACACAAAATGAAATATATGAAAGTGAATCTGTCATAAATGAATATGATGTAATGAAAACGAAACTAATCAATTATCTTTTATGTCGACTTTCGAGTCGATTAGAGATAATAAAACAAATTTTGATAATGTTATGAACGATAAAGTAAAAGATAATCCAAACGATATAGAAAATAAAAGTAGAGACAATTTAATGATTCAAAGAAAATCTAATAGAAAGAAAAGTTCGGTAAATAGATACGGAAATCCTGTTACTAACTTTATATATGTCAATTATATGAATGCATATATACCAAATACATTTGAGGAGGCGATATATTGTAATGAATGCAAAGAATGGAAAAAGGCAATGGATACAGAGATAGAAAGTCTAAAGATAAATGATACTTGGCAAATAGTTGAAATACCAAAAGATAAAAAGATTATAGAAATTGAACTTCTCGCACGCTGCGTTAAACGATGCGTGCAAAAATCTCACTTCTCGCACGTCCTGTCAAAAAATACGGTTCGAGACTTGTGTGAGAAGTTGATTTTCTCCTCGTGTGATCTTTTCACCCTCGCTTCGCTCGGGTGCAAACAGTCACACGAGGGGAAAATCAAATCCTCGCACTAGTATCGAAATGTACTATTTTTTAACGGAGTGTGCGAAACTCGCCTTCTCGTGCTTGTTTTGCGTGCGCGAAGTAGCTGTTTTACACACAGGGACATCATTTTGTAAGAACTCTAAGTAGCTCTCACGATTTAAATGTGGTGGGAGCTACCAAGGTCCAACTAAATGATCTCCGATTAATCCAGCCCACATGTTGACACAACTCGATTTTAAAAACGATCTAAAATAAATAAGTTAGTAAGAGGAATTATTACAAAAGTAACTGGGGTAAGACTTCATTGATATCTTCTATTAAATTTTAATACCAAATAGATACGCTAGTATGGGAATATCAAAACGTATTTCAGTTATGACATATGTTATATGATATCTTTACAAAAATAGAACAGTCGTTCGCACTCTATATATGAGGCGTTTTACGTCAACTATCCCAGCGCGGCGCGCGAACGCCAAATCACGCTATTTCCAACTCATGTTTATGATACTCAAATACATGTAAAAAATATTCTAATAAGCGTTTCCGACGTATTTCTTCCTCACCTTCCCAATGATGTTGGCACTTCTGTAGAAATTTTTCATTTTCACTTTGAAAAACTACGAACATCTTATATTTCGAAAAGTATATTTTTAATATTTTTTTTACCATTTAGATCAAAAGCTATACCGTTTTTACGTCGGAAATGATATTTTCCAAAAAGAGCTCAAGATATTTTCAGTGAGAAATAGAACGTAAAAGAGGAGACTCAACGGCACTTCTGTTTGCTGTACCGTGCGATTCATCTCACGATACGACATGATTCATTTTACATTCCATAGGTGACTTTCATATCAGAATTTTCAACCTATATGTGAATCGTCACATCGAAAGATATTTTTTTTATAAAGTAAGCAATAGAATACTATTCATACATTGCAGAGAATTCGAAAGAACAGGTAAAGATACTGAAAGTTTATTAGGTAAGGCAGGCCTAGACCACGCGTCGTACAGAGCGACACCGCCTGCAGGAATGTCATTTCCTATGTAAATATCATTTCCTATATAAAAAATGGTATAGCTTTCTAAAATATACTTTTTCAAATGTAAGATGTTTTCTAGTTTACAAGGTGAAAATGGAAAATTTCTAAAAGAAAATGCCAACATCGACGGAAAGCTGAGAAAAAATACGTCGGAAACACTCATCAAACAATTTTTTTAGGTACATTTAAATATTATAAATATGAGTTGGAAATAGCAGGATTTGGCGTTCGTGCGCTACGCTGGGGTAGTTGACATGGAACGCTTCATATTATTTAGTTAACTTATAAAATATTAGGTAATTCCATTAATGTTTCACAGAGAATACTTTGAAAAACTAATTTCATTACTTCGACTGACTTCGATTGGTTTGTAAAGAATAGGCACGGACAACTGCTACTTCCGCTACATTTGAAATTTTGCTTCCCCAAAGAGGAAGCTTTGTAACGGTGACAAAAATTTTTGAAACAATAAATGTTCAAAAACATGTTTCAAGATTTTTGGCGCTAAAATCCGTTGTTTTTGATAAAAAAAAATTTCGTGCGTGTATGTGTGTGTGTGCGTGCGCGTGTTGTGCGTGTGCGTGCGTTCGTGCGTATATGCGTGCGTGCGCGCGCGTGTGTTTGTGTGTGCGTGCGCATGTTGTGCGTGGCCGTGCGTTCGTGCGTATATGCGTGCGTGTGCGCGCGCGCGCGTGTGTGTGTGTGTGTGTGTGTCTGTGTGTGTGTGTGTGCAGGCGATATCTTTTGAACCGATCGACCAATTTACATCGGAAAAGGCTTATTCTCTTCGTTTCGGAGGAGAATAGAGAGAGAATAACCTACTTTTTGATTTTACCGATTTCTTATTTTTATAACCAAAAACGATTTCGAGTTTTTCGTTTTTTTGATTTTTTAATTTGTTCCAGCCAGTATTACTTAATAAACTAAATTTTTATTAAAAGGTCTTTAAATTACCTACAATTTCTTTTTTTTAAATTTAAATTATCTCTAGCCTGTCATTTGTTATTAAGGAAAATATGATTTATATTTCTTTAATTAATATCTCAAAAACTTTTTCATTTATCTACTCAAAATTTTTACCACTTATTACACTTATCGAGTACAACATTGTCTTGAAATTTCAAGGGGTTATGTTGATTGGTTTCCGAGAAAAAAATTATTTTTGAAAACAAGCGTGTTTTCTTTCCTTTACGATAACAGGAGTAAAAGTTAATGAATCGTTTTTAAATTTGGCAGATAATTAGCTTTTTTATGTCTAAGGAGTCAGTTCTTTACTGAAAAAAATCTGACCGTTGTGATCAAAGATAATTGAGGTCAAAATTTTTTTATAAATTTCTTATATTTACATTTTTAAAAAGAATATTCGATTGATTGACTCAAAATTTTTATCACTTATTACACTTATCGAGTACAACATTGTGTTAAAATTTCAAGAGGTTATGTTGGTCAAAATTTTTTTACTTATTCCAAATTAAGCCCAAAACACAAATATAAAGTTTTAGAGCAAAATATGCAATAGTTCTATTTAATTTGTATATCATGTATAAATAAAATAATTATTGTGTACTAGGGCATATCCCCGAGAAAGTAATTTCAGATTGAGTCCCGCGGCAACGTGAACTAGAGCAACGATAATAATTGACTTTCAAAATATGAATTTCGTAAAAATTTCATAAAAATATTTCGTAAAAATATCGATTCTTAAATATGAAAAAAAATACCTCTCTGTTAAATTTCAAAACGATTCATTGTCTTTTGTTAAGAAGTATAACTTAGTTATTATATTTGTATGATTGTTACAATGATGGATTAACTTTAAACCACTAATTCGAGCAGGATAGTAGTTAAATACCTGTTTCAAAACAAATATTTATTAGATTATTGCCAATACATACTTTTCTTTCTCAATCTAATGTATTTCTTCAACATTTTTTATAACAATAACTAATTGTTTGTATAGAATACTGTCACGGCCTGCCGTACCGACGTCGCGTATAAGCCGTAGTTGAAAGACCTTATGCGCGCGAACGCGAGATGGTGCGTCGATGCAGAATCTGAGCTGCATCAACGTGATGACTAGCAGACCTCGACGAGCCGACGCGGCCATCTTATAGTTCGCTAAAAGAAAAGAAACACGCGCCCGAGTACGCTCCCCTTTTATTTCCGGAATTTACAAGAAAAGATTAGCTTTTTGGCCCGCAAAGTTTCGAGAGTGATAGTGCCGTGTACGCTGAAGATTTCACGCGAGTTCTCGTGATTCATCGATGGGTACATGCGCCGCTGGACGTGGAGACTTTAATCAATCGTGCGACAGGTGAGATCAATCTGCCGCTCAATCTTCCACGTCGCTAAACCCCGGCTACGAGACAGCTGAACCGGCCGAATCGTTGCTGCTGAGAGAAGAGCCTGCTGCGAGCCCTGTTAAACTGCGCTGTAGCTTTCGATAATAAAGGTAAGCGTGCACGCATTCTTCCGCGCCGCGAATTAGCTCTGCGTAATCGCTTGTCCAGGCTCGTCGTACCTGGACATCGGCTTTGAGTAGGCGTTCTCGTGCGGTGAGAGCAAGTGCGAGGAGAGAGTATGGGCATCGGGTTCGCACTTCATCAAGGTTAAACGCGAGGTCAAACCACCGGTTATTTCAAAGCCGATGAGTGCGCACAACAGGTGCGCACACGTGTAAACCCGCCATCTACCCTTTCTCTCACACTTATACGTGTATGCGTCGCGCGGCGATCGCGACTGCTGCCACACTTCGTCGCTTTACTCGGTGAGCACGCGCGTAGAGTACCGCACACGTGAGGCGTATTATACCTCACGTGCGCGGAGTAAATTACCGTGAGCGTGACGTCAGTCTCCGAGGCAGCTGACGTCAGAGATAACGTGCTGGCGCACCGTTTAGATAGGGAATACGCTAATCTAAATTCAATTCTTTTATATTTCTGAACTATTATCAAACCACAACTTCTTTTATTTATTAAACCATAGCCTTTTATTATTAACTTTAACTGCTCGAGTTGTTATTTCGCGACCTAGTCATTCCCCGTTTCCAGCCGCCTCCGCGGTCGTTACGTAAGAGAAAACGTATCGTTTCATCTGAGCAGCCGGCACACGAACCAGTAGACGAGAGGAGAGTTCGAGTCACTGGTGAGAAACAAAGCGCAAGTCTTCGACTTGCGTGTTGCACGGTAAGTCACCAGGTAAGGTTAACATTGCACGACGTTGTAGCGTCTGTTACCTAATCTGGCTACTTAATCTTCGGGAGTTGAACCGAGAGATACGGAATTGAACCGCTAAGGTACGTAGGTGAAACGTGCCTTAGCCCAAATAACCACCCCGTGACAATACATAAATGAAAAAACAAAAAATATATTTTTATATTCAGTCAAATTGGTTAACAAACAACAAAAAACCACAAAGAAAACAGTTTTATTTATTAATAAAGTTTTTTTGTAGAAAATTTACTTTTGTTTTTTAAATTTGAAAAATGGAATCGATAAATTAGTTTGAGGAAACATCTTGCCAATGAATTGGCAGCGGTTTTTTAAATTGAATTGTTATTCTTAACTATTTAAAACTATTCAAAACTAAATCGTAAAATCAAAATATAATGAAAAGATGAATTTTTTGTTTTGAAATATTATGTTCACAAACCCAAAAATAAAATGATATGCGCGTAGCGCGTTTGAATTTTGCTAGTAATATAAAAACCTGTTCTTCGAGATAGTGGAGCTTACCTTCACGTACGCAGTGCGGATTTTCATGTGACCAATAATACTCATTGTGTGTTTTAAACATTTCTAGTCGACCATACAACGACTCATCGATCCAAAGAATGCGACTCACAAAGTTGTTGTCAGCCTCGTACTGCTCTACTATCTCATTGCAGTACCTAACGCGCCGCTCGTGGTCTTCAGGAACTATTAAAACAAACAAATACAAAATTTATTTTCCATATTAAAAAAAAAAAAACATTTTTTTATAAGCGATAACTACTAAAAACGCATTTATGGTTTCGGCATAAAATCAGTACTTACGAAGTCCCTGTACTTTTCTGAATTTAAAATCATGCTGATGATCCTCCTTCATGATTCTTTGGACGGTTCCGTAATCCATATCGGGTCTCTTTGCAACATTCCTGAGACTAGTCCGAGGATCTTTATCGAAACAATCAAGGACTTTTTCCTGCCATTCTACTCATGTTCCTCTTTGGGGTCCACCGTTTCGATTCCGCACATTAATGGACCCTTCAAAAATTCTTTTTAATATTAATTTGAACCGCCATAGTATATCTTCATCACCGATCTTATTTAAACTTGAGTATGTTCGTCTTAAAAATATTTGATATGTATTATTTTATATTTTAATATTTGAATATCTTATTCACTGGCTTTCAAATTAATTCTCAAACATAATAAAAATCACATTTAAGGGAAGATTTATTTTTCAGTTTTTAGTAAATCTTACGTAAAAAACAAAATGGTTCTTGTTTTGTTTCATTTAGACATCCGCAACGATTCACGGTGTTACGTCCGGAGACGTATCATTTAATAGTATATTGTGTACAAAGGGCGTAAACTGGGTCTTTTTAGACCGACTGTGGAGTTTGTAGTAAGAGTCAAAGGCGAGCAGCACAAGCGGAAGGCGAGTGTGTTTTATAAAATTACATGATTTTTTTCAAAATAATTAGCTGAGTATTTAAAAAAAAAAATAATTCGTAAAAATCAAGTTTTTAATATAGACTCTTATGGTAGAGTAAAAAAAGCATAAAAAAGTTTAGAAAAAACATTATTTTTATATAAAAATAATGAAAGAATAAAAACACAGAGGGATCTTGGTCACTTAGAAGGCATTTGGAAAGAAGTAGATGAAAACGTAAATAAAATGCCGAGTTCGTCGCCTGCGTGAGGAGGTGTGCAGTGAGCGGGAAGCGCCAGCGGGGAAAGAAGAGACGTCACAAACCTCACCCTGCGCATGACTATACAGAACCTCCTTAACGCACTTTTTCCAAAAAGTGCTTAATTTAATAAAATTACCATAACATTTTATAAAAAAAGGCTTGTATGTATTCAAATGAAACAATTTTTTCTAGATACAATAATTCATATGTTTACGGATTAAAAGAATTAATAAATTCACGAAATAATGGTTAAAACTAAGCTTAAAATGACTTTTTTATACGGACAACACGCTCAAATATCAAATGTTCTAAATAAATATTTATTTTATTTGATTAAAAATTCATAAATGTTGTCCTTTTTACTTACCAGTTTCGCAGGACCTTTCGTATGTTTGACGAATTGTTCTCCCATCTGAGTGACGCCGATTGGGAAATATCTCGGCATACAGTTGGGCGGCTCTCCCAGCAAAAAAAATGTACCTGTCCATGCAAGGCAATCATATCAGTGTAGTCTCTCGGCATATAATGAGTATTTGCCATTATTAATTTAATGGGCACTTTTTACGGTGAAAATGGCGAATGATCGACTACTTCCTAATCAACGTTTAGAAGTTGTGTGACTACTTACCTATCTAACAGTCGTCCTTGGTTCATTTATTTCATAAAACAAATGAACAAAGCACAATCCACAATGTGAACGATTCCACAGGTCGGTGCGATCGCCAGGATCGAACCAGCGGGCGCGCACGGCGCATTTTTTGCGTAAAATACACTCTGTTCAACTGGCTCATAGTCGTATGCTCAATCTCTCAGAAAAAAAATACAGACGTACATCGACAGCTTTTTTTATACTTTCTTGTGGTGCTACTATTTTTTCTAAGAAACGCTTTCTTCTAGTCGAAAACTTTTTTTCAAAATACCGCAGAAAAGCGGTGTTTCTGTGGTAAGAACTTACGAGGAACAGAAACATTATTTCCATCACATCAAAAACACTTTGTTTCTATGTACCTTGGCCTGCTGAATCCGAATTTGCTATGAAAAAAGAGGTTGGACCGACGCGTTTCGGAGATAACCTCAAAAAACTGCTCAAAAATCTCATGCACAAGAACTAAATTGGCTTACGCTTGCGTATACGTTTGTCATCGAACGACCAATGCAAAGGATTTCTACGCCGCTTTTTGTTATTAGATTGAACATCTCTTTTTAGCATCCAGCAATAGTCCGCCATCATGTTCACGCTCCATTCTCCTTGCCACCTACATTCAAATTCCTTCATGTCCTGATGAAATCTTTCACCTTGTTCTTCACTGAAGTCCCCAAGGTTTGGTGGATTTTCATCAATGTGCGAATCAAGAAAGTGGAGTTTCAAATTCATTAGGTAACCTAAACTTTGGAAGTTTTCTACCATAGTTTCTACGATGCTCTTATAGTTCTCATCTTTATTATTACCAAGAAATTTGGTTGCAACATCTTTGAAGCTCAACCAGGCTGCCATCTCGATATCATTCATACTTTTAACAAATCCTTCGTTCCTGAACATTTTGCGAATTTGAGGTCCATCAAAGATACCTTCCTTTATCGAGAGCTTTAACAAATTATTTCATCAGTCCTAATTTGATATGTAGAGGAGGTAAAAGAATTTTGCTAGGATCCTCGAGAGGACACTTGATGACACTGCTGGAATCTGGAGTGAGTGATGGCCTCGCTGGCCATACTTTTACATTATAGTGTTTTGCTCTATCCCGACTGTCAAATATGCATAAATAGCATAGGTACTTGTTAAAACCTGATTGTTGAGCTAGTATCATGGTCAATATTTTCAGATCTCTGCAAATTAACCGTTCGGGCTCACTATACTTTATTTATTTAAAACCTTTTCGATGTTAAGTATTCTTCTTTGAGTTCAGTTGAATGATCCAATGGCAACTGTTCTTCTTCTGTACTAACATCAACTTGCATACCATCCACTCCTTGTATAAAGCTTTTCCGTGATGCCTCATTTATCAAACGTTCGACTAAATGCTTCTGTGGACGAACGACACTAGTTACTGTTGCATACAATATTTTTTCTTAACACACCTTATTTATCCCACTTACATTTGTCATGCAAAGTAACAGTCACTTTTGTCCAATAGTTTTTTCCAAATAGCTTGTTTTAGTAATAATAATAACTGGAAACAACGGCAGGCTGAAGACAAATCTGACGATTGTTGTATCTCTAAAAGCTGAAAACTGGAAATATTCGAATAGATATTACGTTGAGTTAAATTTGGCGATAAGAAAGTCAATGAAAAAAACAATACAGTCTGATAAGGGCTTGAATCTTCAAATGGAAAGAATCTCAGGCACTTCACGTATTTGTAGGGTTATCTCGTGTACATTATTTCCGTTACTTAGTAAGTTTAAAATTTATTTTCCGAATTCAGCATATATACCCTCTGACCCTGCTGCCACAGAAGACACTGGAACGATGACAACTACCCGAAAGGGATGTGTAGAATGATTCGCTTCCAATCTTCCCTGGTAACGAGCCAGCGAGGCGCGCTGTCCTGTAGGGGAACGCTAGAACGCGAGGATGATGCCGTAGTGTGTCCGACGACGAGTTGACACTATCCTTGTCAAAGTCGAAAAGCCCTCGTACTTAGGCCTGGGGAGGTACGAGGGGTTATCACCCCTAGGATGGCGGACTCATCTGCGATCGGGACAGGACTTCCATCTTGCGGTTTTCTCAATGAATTTATGGGTACTGAAACTAATTTCAATAAAATTGACATTTCTTCAGGATCTAACCAACAGGTTGATCACGACTGTGAAGGTGATTCCGACAGTTATTGCTACATTTGTGCGGAATACGTTTGGAAAAAACATAAGAAGCATATTAATGAAAGAGTTAAAGATTTATTCAAAGAATGCTTTGGAGTAGAAATATCGCAGCAAAATTCAACCTGGGTTCCGCACATTATATGTGCTAATTGTTGCAGAATGTTAGATAAATTCGAAAAAACTGAAGGTAAAAGTAAATTAAAATTTGTAAAACCAGCTATTTGGATAAAACCATTGGACAAAAGTGACTATTATTTTTGCGTGACAAATGTAAGTGGGATAAATAAGGTGCGTACATAAAAAATATTGTAGCAACAGTATCTAATGTCGTTCGTTCACAGAATCATTTAGTCGAAAGCTTGATAGACGAGGCTTCACGAGACAGCTTTATACAAGGAATGGATGGTATACAAGTTGATGGTGGTACAGAAGAAGAAGTAGAAAATCTTAATGTCCACAGAGAAGATGATACTGACGAAAGTGAATCATTGATGAAAGCAAAAAGTGAAACCGACGAGAGTGAAGAAGAACTGTCTTTGGACAGTGATGAGGAGTACGTTCCCGTCGGTAGAGAAAAACCAAAAAAACATCTCTCAAGCTCAACTGAATGACATGTTTAGGAATGCAGGATTAGCGAAAGATGTAGCTGAGTTAATGGCCTCACAATTGAAGTCTTATAACGTATTAGAACAGGGCGTAATCGTCACATTTTATCGAAACCGAGAAGAAGCATTTCGGAAATACTTCACTGGCGAATCAGATTTCGTGTGTGTAAGGATGTACAAGGACTTACTGATGAGTTCCAACCAAATTTATTCAAGCCCGAAGAATGGAGGTTATTCATCGATTCATGCAAGCGAAGCCTAAAGGCAGTTCTTCTTCACAATACGAACGTGCTTGCTCCATTACCATTGGACCATTTAACTGAACTCAAAGAAGAATACTGTAACATCGAAAAGGTTTTAAATAAAATAAAATATAGTGAATCCGAATGGTTAATTTGCGGAGACCTGCAAATATTGACCATGTTACTAGCTCAACAATCAGGTTTGACCAAGTACCCATGCTATTTATGCATGTTTGACAGTTGAGATAGAGCAAACACTATAATGTAAAAGTATGGTCAGCGAGGCCATCACTCACTCCAGGTTCCAGCAATGTCATCAAGTGTCCTCTTGTGGATCCTAGCAAAATTCTTTTACCTCCTCTACATATCAAATTAGGACTGATGAAACAATTTGTTAAAGCTCTTGATAAAGAAGGGCGCTGCTTCAGATTCTTAGAAAGCATCTTTAAGAATGTAACTCTGGTTAAATTGAAGGAATGTATCTTTGATAGACCTCAAATTCGCAAAATGTTCAGGGACGATGAATTTGTTAAAAGTATGAATAATATCGAGAAGGCAGCCTGGTTGAGCTTCAAAGATGTTGCAACCAAATTTCCTGGTAATAATAAAGATGAGAACTATAAGAGCATCGTAGAAACGATGGTAGAAACTCTACTTTCTCGATTCGCATATTTATGAATTTTCGCCAAATCTTCGAGACTTCAGTAAAGAGCAAGGTGAAAGATTTCATGAGGACATGAAAGAATTTTTACGTAGGAGGCAAGGAAAATGGAGCGTGAACATGATGGCGGACTATTACTGGATTCTAAAAAGAGATGTACAATCTAATAACAAAAAGCGGCGTAGAAATCCTTTGCATAGGTCGTTCGATGACAAACGTTTACGCAAGCGTAAGCCAATTTAGCTGTTGTGCATGAGATTTTTGAGCAGTTTTTCGAGGTTATCTCCGAAACTTCGGATTCAGCAGGCCAAAGTACAAAAAACAAAGTGTTTTTGATGTGAAGGAAATAATGTTTTTGTTCTTCTCAAGTTCTTACCACAGAAAAACTGCTTTTCGACGGTTTTTTGAGGTTATCTTAAAAACTTACGGCCGAACCCCTATTTTCAATGACGAATTCGGATTCAGCGGGAAATAATACATAAGAAAAAAGTAGTGTCCATCCCAGAACCAGACACATTTTTTTTTTGTGGGCCTGTGTTATAAATACTTTGTGTGTAAGCTTCATTTTTTGCTCTTTTCAACAAACATACGAGCAATTAATTAACAGTAAGTAAACCGGTGATTTAACATTGTGAACTTTTTTTGATTTCGCTTTGCATTGTCAAAGCATGAAGAATATTATAAAACATCAGGAGAAATAAAACATTTTTTATGATTTTTTGAAAGATATGGTTAAAAATTTTTGATTCCGAGGCTGCAACAAATGGTGCAAAAAAGCGACTTCGAGGACATCTGTGTTCCCGAGGACGTCTCTGGAAGCAGGGAGGCTCCTGAAGTATAGGCCATTAGCGAGAATGTGCGTGTAAGCGCTACCGGCGTATAATCCGAAATAAGATAAGAAGCCCCGGAAGGAAATAGCTGCGGTTAAATTGCCGCCATCAACACTGCACAAACTTTGTAGACAAACGCCAACCGATGAAACCTTGGAGAACCTAACCAAGATGGTCTTAGAAGAGATAAGGGAGCCCCACGTGGGGTCATCTATGTTGCCCACACCAGCCATGTCGTTGGTGAAGGAGGCAGTAGATCCGCGTCTGTCCTTCAAAGGTGGCGCTTTAAGAGAAGAGGCGGCACAAACTCCCGACGCTGTAGAGGGGCCGCTAAAGTGCTATGGCTGCAGAGTACTAGGCTACATATGGAGAAAATGCCTGTATTGTGTGGAAAAGCAGCAGGTGCGGTAAATGAAGACCAAAGCTCACCTATTAAGAGCTCCGTATGGAAACGAACATGGTCGAGATAGAGAGGCCACCAGTGCATGAGACTGCTACCACGCACAAGCTGACTAGCCGAGAGGTTTAGCAATCATTTTCCAGGCAAAAGCAACGGGAGATTCGTCAATGCCACAGCGACGATGCCTGCGTACCATAGGTTACGGGAAAATGGGCAGAGAGAAACATGGCCTGGATCGGCTTCAAGGTAAAGCGGCAACGCGGGCAAGAGGCCGCGTTCTATAACAGGCTTCTGGTTGGGAGATCTACAGAAAACTTATGCGCCGCTAATACTTTTACTTTCTCTTCGATTTTCTCGGCGAGGAACGAGTGACGGCATCTTCGAGTATAAGTCGTCGGCTGAGAGAAACACGGTACCAACTGGGGCGAGCGCGTAAAAAGGTACCAACTCGCGCAGTCTGATTTTGAATTTTTTAGCAAGCTATTAAGAGTCCAACAAATATTTCACAAAAAAACGATTAAAGTAAAAGAAAAGAGGTTTAATTTCAACGATTCTCATCTCAAATTACACCTCTTTTCTTTTACTTTAATCGCTTTTTCTGGAATATTCGTTGGATTCTTAATAGCTTGCTAAAAAATTCAAAAGCCGACTGAGAGAGTTGGTAACATTTTATGCGCTCGGCCGAGTTGGTACCGTGTTCCTCTCAGCCGACGAAGTGGTACTCGCTATGTCGACTACCACGTGTAAGAGTGCGCACTTCCCGTTGCACAATCGATGGTAACTGAGCAACGTCATTATTTATTGTTTTTTATTTATTTATCCAGAGTACATTACAGAAGTACATTACATTGTTGTAACCCTGCAGAGAAAAATAAATTTCCAGTTTGCAGGTCCCGAGTATAGATATAGTTATACTTAAAACTAATACTAATTCTTAAAACAATGAAATATTTTTTAACATTATAATAGACTTTCTAAAAACAGTATTAGGTATATATGCTATATGCAATTATCTAAATTTTCGACTTGAATTACTATAACGAAATTATAGTATCAAATCGTTTGCAAGGAGTATTCAACTCGGTTTCAATATAGTTATTTTCGATACAAGTGTGCGAAGTGGCTCATTCTCGCACGGGTGTAGTTTCTCGCCCGAGCGAAGCGAGGGTGACAAAAACACCCGTGCAATGATGACCCTTTTCGGTCACGTGTATCGAACTCTATTTTTTTTAACGGAGTGTGTGAAACTAGCCTTGTTGTTTGTTTTGCGTGCGCGAAAGTAAATTGATCTGCGCATGCGCGACTTTCGCGCACGCCGCATGTAAAACAGCTACTTCGCGCACGCAAAACAAGCACGAGAAGGCGAGTTTCGCACACTCCGTTAAAAAATAGTACATTTCGATACTAGTGCGAGGATTTGATTTTCCCCTCGTTTGACCTTTTCACCCTCGCTTCGCTCGGGTGCAAACAGTCACAGGAGGGGAAAATCAAATCCTCGCACTAGTATCGAAATGTACTATTTCACAATCCATTCTTCTATTTTATCATATTTAATTTTGGCATCTTTTATAACATTGTTCAGACATTTAACATAGTTTTTATATTCACTTTGTCAGCTTTCATACATTGGATCTTTTTTAAGTTATTTATATAATTTGTCCTTTTTTTTTTACAAGATTTTAGTAAAGCAATTGTAATCCATTCTTTTCTAGGTACATTAGTGTCTTTAACCGGGTTTCTTTTTGATTTTTCTTGACATTGTGTTATTCCATCTATAAATAGGTTTATTGCTTCGTTTGGATCCTCGATTTGTGTGTATTCAGTCCAATATTTTTGACTTGCTATTATAGCTATTTTCTGTAATTTAATGAAAAATTAGTTTTCTTTTTTTCCATTTCTGTATTCACTAGTGGTTTTTTTATATCTCTAAATAGCGGATAGGGATCAGTAATTAGTGTCATTAATTTGGAAGTTTTAGCATTGATTGAGCTAGTTTTTATAAAAATATTGTCTATGCATGTCCCACTATCAGTAGTTACATGATATGGTCTAGTCGTATCAATAAAACCAGGGTAATAGCCATTTTCGAGAATATTGTGTAGAAAATTCTGACTAATATTGTTTTGTAAGATTATATTTATATTAAAATCACCTATTATCAAATGGTTTTTAACGTTTCTCTTAAGTTGCAAATATTGATTTACTTTTAAAATAAACTCTTTGTTATGCAAATCATGTGATCTGTACATAGATGAGATTTCCAAATGACGATTGTTTTGAAGGTTTATAATTGTATTTAGTATTTTTAGCCTACCCAGTTCTATTACATTAGTTGTCTGGGTTACGTCTTTTTTTACATGTACGACCACACCATCTGATTTGTTTATGTGATTATGGTTATAATAAATATTCTATCCATTTAGTTTATAATATTGATAGTGTTCTAAATTACCGGTTTCAGCACATACTATCATATAAGGTTTGATTTGAGCCTTTTATTCAAGATTTGCAATTTCTTAAAATTCGTTAACACATAAAAGCGAGAATGCAACTTAGTACGACGAAGCGTTCTACTTATGCGACCTTGTGACGTATAGAGTCACTGATCCAGGAAGACAACGCATGCAAGTTTTAACATACGGTCGAGCTAGAATCCAAGCCATCGAACTCCGCGGCAGTTGAAAGGCCACACTTTGCAATGCTCAGCATTTCGCAAGTATGACGACCCAGAAAACTTGTAATACATAAGTTGTCAAAAGATGAATTCGATACGTCACCGGGCTCATCTTTAACCGAATTTACTTATGCATTAAAAAGTCAGTCACAGCGTACAAGGAAGCTGAAGAGCTCCATCAAACTCAGACGACATTCGAGTCAAGTTGAAATCATAAGCCTTACTCGTCTAGTAAGCAGATCTTATAAGTTATCCATAGTAAATTTATAAAGGCAAGTGTAAAATCTAAACGTAAAGAACAATTATAAAAAAAAGAATTGTAAGTAAAATTACAACGCATCGATCTACCAGAAGCCAGCAGCTTGTATTGGTAAATAAATTATTGTATTTTATATAATAAACATACATAAAACCAATTACTATTTATTTCCACTTATTTCCGGACTTCACATTGGTTCCGGTACAAATCGAACGTAAGTTCACTAGATTTATACGAAAAATAAGACTGGAATGAGAGGAAACGAATAGTATTTGAAAATTACTAAAAAATATCACTACTAACTGCTTCCGAGCTTCTCGTTTTACAGTAAGAAGTTGAGAGGATTATTGTAACATAATCGTTTAAACTTCTGAAGATAAACGTGTACGGCACGTCGAGTTATTAACAACAAATTTCATAACAAACTATAAGTGAAATAGCAGGTGTCAAAATAAAAGTACATATTGAAATCAAAAGATATTATACGGAAAAAATAGCAGTCAAAGAAAATAAGACAAGTGAAAAAAAAAATCAATAATAAAATATTTATAACGAAAAATAATAAAACAAATGAGAAACATTACAATATATAAACAAAAATATTAAAAGAACAAACAAAGATTATAGGAAAAAGATTAAGAATAATTGCCAAATAAGTTGGAAATATATACGGAAAAAAGAAAGAATAGAATAAAGGGTTAAACGTAAGAAAGGAAATTGAATAATAATTTAAAACAAAAATTATTAATTAAATAATCCGTGTATAAATAAATAGTGTATTTTAAATAATAAGATATAAAAGCACTAAGAAAAATAAAGTGAAGGGAAAATAGAAGAGATGGAGATACAAAAGCAGCAAATAAACAAATTATAAAATCATATAAAACAATTACAAAAATATAAGTATACACAAAAATAGTAGAACTAATAATAAAACCATATTTAAAAAGTAACATTATAGATATCATAAACAAAGAAGTAATATGTCATGTCAACTAAGGAAGGTACTGAAAATGAGGGAAACAAACGGATTATAACCAGACAAAAGACCCAAAGCGATCCAAAATTAAAAAAACTAGTAAACGATAATAATAAGCGAACCGATATTTTTCAAAGTAAACCAAAAGTTCAAAGATCACCCCCAAATAATCAATTGAATATAAATAAACCATATACTTACGTTAACATACTAAATAAATCAGAAACAAAAGTAATTAGTGAAAGATTATTTTCCCCATCAACTTCAAAGACAGACCTTAATTTTCCAACGGAAACTGATTCACAGACTATAGTAAATTTAAAACAAACACAGAATATTACAGAACCTTCACAAAAACAAGATATTTCAAAATTAAACATAAATAATTTATTAATTCCGGAATTAAAACAGGATATTACATCACCAATTAATTTTCATACACCGAATACACCAAGTAAGAGCCCTGCATTTTTTGAGGATTCAATATATTTTGAATACGGCAGGCAAAACGACTATACGGACATAGAAGGATTACTTAATGAACAAAGTTTGATTTTAGCTAGAAATAATAATACAAGTAATAACGGACAACCAGAAATTCAAATAAACAGAGATTTAATAAATCTCGAAACAGAAATGCCAAACCAAAAGCTTAAACTACCACTCAAAGATGTCGCAAAAATAGTTCCGGAATTTGATGGAAAAAATATGGAACCAGAAGAATATATAGAAAGACTTCAACAGGCAAATGACATTATTGATAACGCAGATGAAGAAAACTTAGTACGACTTTTGAAAATAAAATTAAAAGGAGAACTATATAAAGCCCTAAAAAAAGCAAATATTACTACTATTGACGTTTTAATTCGATACATACGTAAAATTTATCCGAGTAAGGAGGATATACATACACTTTATGGAAAATTGATTAGAATAAATCAAGAACCGAACGTAACAGTATTGGAATATGCTAACAAGATTACAGAAATAGGTACCAAAATTAAAGAATTAAAAGCATCAGAACCAAATATTACAGAAGGAAATTTTACAATTTTTAAAACCCAATTAGAAACAGACATATTAAATTATTTTAAAGACTGTCTAAAAAATGAAATACGATTTGCATTAGGAGAACACGAAACATTATAGAGTGCAATACAAAGAGCAATAGATCTAGAAGCAAATACAGAAAAAAGAATTATGATGAGAAAAGATAACTCAGATATATTATATAGTTTCGAAAAATCAAATATAAATACCACAAGAGTATATCATTGCCAAATTTGTAATAATTCTGAACACGAGGCACTATTCTGCGACAATGCATCATGTGTATATTGTAAAAATAAAGATCATAGATCATATTTCTGCAATGTCGCAAAAGAGAAAATGGAATTCATTTGTAAATTTTGCAGATCAAGGGGACATTCGACAGATACTTGTAAATTAAATCACTTAAAAGGAAGTCATTATCAATATTGCCAAGAAATGGGTCACACAGTTACAAGTTGCCCACTAATTAAAAAATTTGAATTCTGCTGGAAATACAAGGAAAGAGGTCACGGTCCGAATGTGTGTGAAAAAAGTGCCAGCGTCACCGAGCTTTGCGAATACTGTGGTAACGCGAGCCACACAATGAAGAACTGCCCGACGGCAGTATGTCAAAGGTGCAATAAACCCGGGCACATAATGAAGTATTGTCAAGTAACAAGGAAAATGATTTGGTGTACGATCTGTGCGCTAGAAGGACACGACACTTCGGATTGCCAGACGGCAGGAGTTAGGACTATGCAAGGAAGGCAACATCCATTTGGAAATAAAATAACTTACCGTATTTGCGAGGCGGTCACGCATACAGCAGCATATTGCCCAGATCGGAACACAAATTCAAAAATGAATACCAATTAGCCAAATATTAACCCAAACTATAGAAATTTAGAAAATAAATACACGTATCATATACAAAGCAATTCAAGAAATACAAACGAATTCAATAAAACCCAACAGCAAAATTATCACAAGAAATACGAATTTTAACGAACAAATAAATACACAAAACGGGAAAAAACAATACTGTCAATTTTGCAAAATGTCAGGACAGGAGATAGTAAATTGTAGGAAATTACAGAAAACAGAGATGATACCAACCTGTGCGTACTGTAAAAGAAAGGGTCATACAATGGAAAACTGCTTTATATTAAGAGATATAGAAAGTAGGATAGAAGGATTTTGTAATATTTGCAAAAGCACAACGCATTCTTTAGAGGAATGTTTCAAAAAACCAAACTATGAACAAAAAAATTCGGAAAACTAATAAATTCTTCTGGAAATGAGTGGACTAGAAGGGTTAATAAAAAACCCACGGAAAATAGCGCAGATATTAAAATAAATACAGTTAATGAGGATAAACTCATAAACATAAATAGCAATGATAGGACGGTTACGGACATCGATTTATTAGTCTCAAAGAATTTAAGTAATGCAACTCAAAATATTACAGAAAATCAAACACTTAATAAAGCTGAAAATACAGATGCCATTGAAATAAATTTATTTGATCCTGATGAATCTGAGATAAATAACGTTGAAAAAGAGCAAACACAGGGAAAGATAACAGCGACAAAAATTGCAATGTATTTTCTAAAATTGGAAAACTCGTTGCAGTATATTGAAATAGAGAATCCATACACAAGTAAAGTGTGTAATTTACTTGTAGATAGTGGAGCTCAATTAAATATTATAAAAAGAAATCAGATACCTTCTAATATAATTTTAGGAAGCAAGAAAATTCATTTATCGGGTATCACAGATAGGACGATAGAAATATTCGAGTCCAGTTGAAATCGTAAGCCATACTCGTCTAGTAAGCAGATCTTATAAGTTATTTATAGTAAATTTATAAAAGCAAGTGTAAATTCTAAACGTAAAAAACAATTATAAAAAATAGAATTGTAAGTAAAATTACAACGCATCGATCTACCAGAAGCCAGCAGCTTGTATTGGTAAATAAATTATTGTATTTTATATAATAAACATACATAAAACCAATTACTATTTATTTCCACTTATTTCCGGACTTCACAATTCAAATATAAAATCAAATTATCTGTTGCTTTTTTATCTTGATTAAGAGACTTTAAATCGTTATATGCGATTTCCTGCTGATATAATTGCTTATGTATGTCTTCTAATACTTCATGATTCTGCGCCATCTATTGCATTTGGTGTTGTTGGAATTGCGTTTGGGCTGGTTCCGATGCTACAGATACTTCCTGCAGGTCTGGTGAGTGTGTTAGCTGCATCTGCCCTCTGTTGTGTATTTAGCTGGACGGCCTTACCGGTTTCCAAGTCGGTAATTCAAGTTTGATAGGGTAATCGGTTGCGTCTATATATTTTTTTTATCTTGATTTTAAGTATTTTACAGTTGCTCATGTCATATGGAGAATGATTAGTATATAGGTTTGTTCTGTATGTTTTGTTACTAATGATACAGTTAGTGCATTCTGTTTTGGCACTATTACATTTGTTTGTTTCGTGGTTACCTGTACATTTTATGCATATCTGGTTGTTTTTGCATTTTTTCCCATTATGACCTAGTCTCCCACAGTTGAAACATGGTGAGATATTTATTAGATCATAGACCATACATTTTTGGTGTCCTACAAAAAGTCTTTTCTTGTTTTCTCTGATGAACTTGTATATTTCGGGTGGTACTTACATTATTACGGAGCTATGTTTTGTTTTTTCATTTGTGTACATATGAAGAATTGAACCACTGTTGTTTGAGTCACAAAAATTTCTTGTATTAATATCATTTTCAATTTCTTTAATATCCATCTTTGTATAGTTGTCTATACCAACTATTTTTATTTTTGGGTTATTTAATTTTTTAGTAGCTATATCACACTTTGGTAGTTTTCTTTGAAGTACTTTTTCAGCAGCTGTTACACTCTCAATGTTCATACAGTTAACTATAATATCACTTTTATTTTTATTATATATATTTTTGGTTTGAATGTTCCTTTCTCTCACTAGATATTTTGTTATTTTATTTAAAAGATCACTTTGTTCATATTTGCTAATTTTAACTACAATTTTTGGTATCTTTTTTGGTTGTATTTTTATCTCCTTTGTTACGTCTGCGTAAGCTTTTTTAGTAAATTGGTTACCTGTTTCTTTTTCTTTATATTTTTCAAGCAACTCATGTAATAGTTTATTTTTGTTTTGCAGTTCTTTATTCAGTTGTTTTAGTAACGTATTTTCAGCTACCATAACCTCATTCTCACTTATATTATTTTCTGCTGCACTTTATACTTTTAATGTATTTCCTGCTAGCTCCTCTAGTATTTCTTTTCTTATTTCATCCGTTTGCCTCATTTTGATATGTGTTATTATCAATTTTGCTGTCTCACTCAAGTGTTCTTCTTCCTCATATTCCTCATTATAGGTTATGTTAGATATGTGCACATGCTCCGGACATATTACCAAGTTATCTCCTAGATCTTTTGTATTGTTTAATCTATCAAAATCATTTTTATGATATGCATCTCCACATATGATACAAAATCTAATGCCACCGGTTTTGTTGGGTGGCACTTATATACTTTTGTACTACTCTTGTCGGGAGGTCGTTTCTTTCCCGGTGCCATCTTTACATCTTTCCTATATAACTATTTTATTTGTGCGATAAAGGCCAAATCTGTTTGTGATGCGCGACTTAAGTATTATTTCTATCAAACCGAAATTTTTTCCTTTCATCAAGTGGTCGACGAAACGAACACCGCCGCCTTCGCAAACACGCGGCGCCACGAAGGGTGCATGCATTGAAAGATGCCGAGATCCGCCAAGCCGACGGCAGAGAGGTAAGCGGAATGCCGAGGGTTTTGTGCGGGCAAACGCTTTTGCGCAATAATTTTTACGTGTCGCCAAAATTGACGACGCATCTAGCCCGTTACAATTATAAGTTATCAGCAGCCTTGAACTTTAAGATTGTAATATTTCAATTGGCTTTAATGGTTTGTAATATTTTAATTTTTATTTTATACCCCCAGAAAAATCTTATTTAATCAATAATAATATTAGTAAGTAATAAAAATAATATTGAATACTGGAATAAACTAATTTGAATTCTTCTTTATTAACTGCACTTTTGATGAAATTATTAACTAATTTATTTATCTTGGCCTAATGTTAACTTATTACACTTTTTAATAACATTCACCTGAAGTTTATAATATCATCAGTAAATTAAATACAAATAAATGATCATGAGAATAATCACGCATTGTTGGGCGTTGCGGCTTGGTTATACCGTATAGCTGCATCGCCGTCAGTCGCGGCAGGCTGCTTGCCGGATAGTCAACCATACTGAAAAAACTCACGTGAAATCTCAGGTGAAAAACCACATGACATCTCACGTGAGATCTTACGCCAGAATTTTAGATGAGATTTTGGCGTGAGATCTCACGTGAGATTTTTCAGTAGGGAACTATTCGAGCGCTACCTCCCCTTGCCCCTCTCACCATCCCACCGTTTTGCACGTATATTACGGACCGCCGTCTCATCTCAGGGGTGGCTAAAGGTGAGCGCTGATTGGTCGATTTCAACAAACAATTACAATTACCCTAATTGAGATAGAATTTTTTTAGCATTTTTCCGTATCAGCTCATCGAGACGAATCTGCTGGTATATATTTGTTACCACCTCATCTGGATCACTGTGTATATATATAAGTATATATATATATATATATATATATATATATATATATATATATATATATATATATATATATATATATTAGGGGGTTTCGCCCTCTGCTCGCTCCGTTCGCCAACCCCCATTTTTAGAGATAAATATTAATAATAATGAATAAGGATAATCCTCTACTAAATAATATCATGAAACATTTATTTTTTCTTTTAAATTTTCTGCAATGTTTTTTAAAAAAATTATTCTCAACATTTATTAATTTTTATAATAGTAAGTATATGTATATTTAACAAAATAATGCATAATATATATGTAGTTCATTACGTCAGCTCTGATTTTATTTATTATTTATTGATTATATCCTAATTTTTCAGCAAAATCCAGTAATATTTCAATTCTTGACCGCCATATTAGATCCGCCATTTTGAATTCTCAAAATCTGAGTTCGGATTCCTAATCAGCGAATTCGGAAACCCCCTATATACAATTTTTAGCAAAATCGAGTAAAATTACAACTTTTAACCGCCATTTTGGGGGACCACAATTTTGATTTTTCAAAATCGGAGTTCAGATTCGTAATCAGCGAATCCGGAAACACGCTATATACAATTTTTAGCAAAATCGAGTAAAATTACAACCTTTGGTAGCCATATTGGATCCGTCAGCTTGAATTTTCTAAATCTGAGTCCAGATTCGTAATCAGCGAATCAAATAAAACCCTATACTATTTTTAGCAAAATCCAGGAATATTTCCATATTTGGCAGCAAAATACAATCAAAAATTTAACGCGCTAATAACAGTACCATAGTACCAACACTGTGGAAAACTGCTCTAAATGTAGCAAGTAAAAAAACGCTGGATAACTCAAAACCTTACTACGCAAGATACCTGTCAGGGATGAATTAGATGTCGAGGGGTAGGTGGAGGGGTCGGTGGAGGGGGCGTGGAGGGAGGTGGTAGAGTGGAGTCATGGAGGGGAGACCATTCAAAATAACGTAGAATTTGAAAGAATTTAACGGTAAAATATGGTGGGGAAGTGGGGGGTGGAGGTGGTAAGTACCAATTTTGACCCTTACGCCTATATATATATATATATTGCATCCTTTATTATCCTTTGGATTATCCTCAAAGTGCCATAGGTACGTCATCGTACTTTTGAGGAATTATATTAGTACCTTCTACCCAGAGAGGGGATTATTTCTTTAGTCAAACGCGCAAGACTCTGGCGAAATAAACTCTAGATCTTCAAAGTTACGGATATGAATAATATATCTTCCTATATTATATAGTTATAAGAAAATGTTTACGACTCAGCGCCCCTCACCCCCATCGCGCCCCCTCGCCCCCTCCTCGCGCCCCCTCACCCCCCACTCAGCGCCCCCCTCACCCCCTTAAAATAACGTAAAAATGTGACTGATTATACTTTTTTTAAATAAATTGTTAGAGGCTCGCCCCCATCACCCCCCTCGCGCCGCCTCTACTCCTCTCGCCACCCCTCCCCCTCACGCCACCTCTCCCCCCTCGCCCCCCAGCCCGTCCTCGCCCCTCCCAGCCCCCTCAATTGTTTAAGTTATAAAACATGATATAATTAATTAGAAGAATTGTCGAGTATAGCAAGTTCTATGTAATAATATTGATATTTATTTATTTGTATATTTATTTATTTTTTTTAAATTGATTTAACTATAAGATTGGTTGAAGAGACGAACAGTTTTCCACGTCACCCTGGAGGTACTGTTCATTGACGCGTTGGATTGTTATTTTAAGTGGTATCCTTCGCCAATAGCCATATATAACCACTCTTATAATAGTATCTCATTGTTCTGAAGAAATGGACACTATCAAAGGACAAAAAGTTTTTGTTATCGGGGACACTTTAGGAGAAATGGAAGATCTATCGGACATGTAATAAGGAATATTTAATTTCTTTCAAAAAACGTATAACCGGTCACATTTTATGTTATTTTGAGGGAGGGTGAGGGGAGCGCTGTGGGGGGAGCTGAGGAGGGGGCGAATGTACGCGAACGAGGGTGAGGGGGTACGAGGGGGCGAGGGGACGCGAGGGGGGTGAGGGGGCACTAAGTCGTAAACATTTTCGAGATTTTAAAAAAATTCTTATCTTTGGCCTTTGTTTAAAATTTTCATTTAGAAATAAACATTCGTACTCAAGATAATGCTTTTGCATCATTTTTATTAGATATTGGAGAAGGAAAAATTGATCACTTTAAAATTCCAGATAAATGGAAAACAAATGATGTTTGTCATGAAATATAAAAATATTAATAAAAATTATCATTTTTCAAAAAGTGTAATATTAAGTTCACATAATGAACAAGTAAATATATTAAATAATAAAATATTGAACTTAATTGAACATAAAACGGTAACATATTATAGTATAGATTACGCAACACATAAAGAAGTAGATCAAACGGATGAAAATATACATTTAAATTTTCCGACAGAAATGTTAAATAATATACGAGAAGGTTTACCTCCATATGAAATAAAATTAAAAAAAATGCAATTGTTATCTTAATTCGTAATCTTAGCATCGTTGATGGACTATGTAATGGAACACGATTAAAAATAACAAATTTATATAAATATAATATTCAAGCTGAAATCATTACTGGAGAAAATAAAGGAAATAAAGTATTTATACCACACATTACACTAAATATTTGTGAATCCTCATCGAATGATCAAATGAATTACCATTCATTTTATATCGAAAACAATTTCCAATTGTATTAGCATTTGCTATATATATCTAAACAATATATATATATATATAAACTTGTATAACGTTAGTTCCCAGGACTCCATGTTACTGTATACCTATACGTGACTAAAGAAATAATGTCTCTTATGGGGGCCGATGTCCTCAAAACTGACGTTAAACATATGTAGATTCAGGGACTGTCCCCAAAACTAACAAATGTCCCCGAAACCAACGTTAAACATCTGGAATGTCCCGGAAACTAACATAAGACATAAATATATATATATAAATTATTGTTTTATATTTTTTCTTAAATTATTTTGATCAATTATATTATGTTATTATTCTAATATCGTTAAGAAGTAAATAATATTGAAATATCATATGAATATTTTATTGTATATTTATTAAATTTTAAAATGTTATTATTTTATTTATACCATTATTAGTTTATTATATTATAATCTTATTATTTAAATTAATTATCTAATATTTCTTTCCAAACAATATTAGTTACTTCTATTTTATTTTCAGATACATTTTGAATATATATGTATATATATATATATATATATATATATATATATATATATATATATATATATATATATATATATATATATATATATATATATATATATATATTTATATATATATATATATATATATATATTTATATATATATATATATATATATATATATATGAGACGTTTCGCCTCAACTCTCCCAGCGCGGCGCGCGAGCGTCAAATCATGCTATTTTCAAGTCGTGTTTACGATATCAATATGAATTTAAAAAAATTATGTGATTAGCGTTTCCGACGTATTTTTTCCTCAGCTTTCCAATGGTGTAAGTGGTTTTTCCGAAATTTTCCATTTTCACCCTCAAAAAGTATAAAACATACTATATCTCGGAAAGTATATTTTTAATATTTTTTTTTATCATCTAGATCGAAAGCTGAGCATTTTTTACGTCGGAAAGGATTTTTTGCAAAATTTGCTCGAATGTTTTTCTTAGAGAAAAAGAACGCGAAAGAGCAGACGCAGCGTCTCCTTCGTGCGCGGTATGCGGCGCGCTGTACAGCGCGTGGACTAGATGTATTTCGCTCTCTAGTAACCTTATTATTTTTATTTATCATTTTTAATTCTTTATGGAATATCTTTTTGCACTTCGAATTTCACTTATATGCACGATTGACATTTTCATAGGTTATTTCGCAAAAAAAAACCGCTGCCAATTCTTTGGCACTTAGCTTCCTCAAACTAATTCATCGTTTCCTAATTAAAAATTGAAATTCTGAAAATACATTTTTCATAAAAAGGAATGCTAAAGAATTTCAATAATACTTTGAACCGATGCGTCTTATACCAGTTTCTTGCAAAATAGTATATTACGTACCTATTTTAAAAAAGCTTTGACAGACCACCAAGTTTAAAAAAAATTGAGATTAAAAAGAGATAAAAGAAGGGGCTAAAAATGGCACTATTAATACGTTTTGATATTTTAATTTACTACATTATATAAAAATATTAAAATGATAGTTCTCGAAAATAAATGTATAATATATATTCATATAGATAATCACTTAAAATTGCAACACAATATTGCCACCAACAAGTGTAATAAGTAACAGTTAAAATTTCAAGTCGATAAATAAATTATTTTTTGAGATATTAATTTTTTAAATATAAAAAAGTTTTCATTAATAACAAATGACAGAGTGAAGATATTTTAAATTTTAAATTTTAAAAAAAGAAAATGTAGGTAATTTGAATACCTTTTAAGAGAAGTATATTATTTTATGTAATAATTACTATAAGATACGAAAAAATAAAAGAAACTAAAAATTCAAAATCATTTTTTGGTTATAAAACAAAAGAAAATCAATAAAATCCCAAATCCATCAGGGTACTTTCCTTTTGCCGCAAGACGAAGCGAATAAGCTTTACCCGACGAAAATCGGTTGATTAGTTTCGGAGATATTAAGAGTTGAAATATACACACACACACACGCACACACACACATACATACATCCACGAAATCAAAAATCATCAAAATCAAATAATATACACATATACCACCATAAAACATCTTTTTGAAGACTTTTTTCGAAAATTTTTTTCACCGTTACAAAGCTTCCTCTTTGAGGAAGCAAAAACATTACAATCAATTTGAAATAGCAGACGCAACGCTTCTCACTTACTTTTTACCCGATAGGTAGCTTGCGTATAGAAAATTTTTGCCCGAGAGTAATTTGTTGTATCCAATTATATAAGTCTGATGAATTTTCGATCTTTGTTATCCTTGAAATTGTTTAAGAATTTTAACGCTGTTTCCGTTATATTTGTGTTCTTCGTGTGTTTGCTGATTAAATCATAATTTATTTTTGGTTTATTTATTGCATTTATTTTCTCGCTACTGAAATGGATCCAGCTTTGAAGCTGAAATGCATAAATCCTTTTAATAAAATTAATCACTCTGTGCGTAAAAATTTGTCGAATTTTCCTTCAATATTTAGGAGTGCGTATCCCCTCGTACCAGAAAACGCGAAAATTTGTTCCAACTGTCAACGTCAACTTTATAAACATAAGTTAGATTTACCTTCATGCGATGCCAAAAAAGCTAAAATTGAATGTACTGATGAATATCATAAAGCAGGCGTGGCAGTTCTCAACCAATTAAAAAGAAAATTTTTAGAATCACCGGGTAAGGAAGATAAAATTCAGCTACTCACGCTTGCTCCTGATTTTTGGTCTCGCAGAGACTTAATGAGAGAGTTCGGTTGTACTGAGTGGGAAGCTCGAGAAGCGAAAAAGTTAGTAACTGAAAGTGGAATTTTTTCAAAACCTGAAAAGAAAAGGGGCAAAATATTTCCAGTTGAAAGTGTAGATTCAGTTAAACGTTTTTATGAGAGGGACGATATTAGTCGTGTAATGCCCGGATTAAAAGATTGTATATCTGTTAAGCAGGATAATGGTAAAAGAGAACATGTACAGAAAAGGTTACTACTTGGTAATTTACGTGAAATTTATTGTTTATTTAAAAAAGAGCATGAATCTGTTAATATTGGCTTCACTAAATTTACTCAATTGAGACCGCCGCATTGTGTTCTAGCGGGAAGCAGTGGTACGCATAATGTATGCGTATGTGTACACCACGAAAATATCAAGCTGATGTTAAATGCTATTAATTTACAGAGTTTAACTGAAGGTACTCGACTATTTCTTAAAAACTACCACGATTGCATCCAAGCAATCGTATGTAGTAATGCTAGTTCGAAATGTTACTTGGGAGACTGTTTAGATTGCCCCAATATGCCTGTATTACGGAAACATTTGCTTGAATGTTTTGAGAGAAATGATATTTTTCAAATACAGTATGAGTCATGGCTTCAGACAGATCGTTGCACAATAGTATCTACAACTGTAAATGTTTATGAATTCATGAACATACTGGGAGAAAAATTAATAAAATTTAAAACTCATGACTTCTTTGCGAGAGAACAATATCTTTTCTTAAGCGATTTGAAAAAAAAACCTTCAAAAAGGAGAATTCCTTGTTTGTTGTGATTTTGCAGAAAACTATGCGTTTATAGTGCAAAATTCAACACAATCGTTCCACTGGAACAATAAACAAGCAACAGTTTTTACAACAGTGGTATATTATAACGAAAATCAAGATCTTAAACATATAAGCATTGCTATAATTTCTGATAATCTAAATCACGATACTGTTGCTGTTTATGAATATCAAAAAATTATAATATCGTATTTAAAAAGTAATTTCATAGTCAAGAAAATTTATTACTTAACTGATGGAGCAGGTCAGCATTTTAAGAACAAGTCTACCTTCCAAAATCTTCTGTTTCATCAAAAAGATTTTGGAGTTCCTGCTGAATGGCATTTTCATGCAACAGCGCACGGTAAAGGTGCGTGGGATGGTATAGGCGCAAATTTGAAAAGAGGGGCGAAAAGAGCAAGTCTTCAACTCTCTTCGAGTAATCATATTTTAACACCAGAAGACCTTTACAACTGGGCTTTACGTAATTGCAAAGAAACTAAAGTTTTTACAGCACTAAAGAGACCTATGAAAAAGCCGTTTTGAAACTAAAATCAAGGTTAAGTAAAATTAAATCTATACCGGGAACTTTACAGTACCATGCCGTTATTCCAATGAATAAAACAACATTAATACTAAAAAAAACGTCAATGAGTTCAGAATATCAAATCTTCCCTAAAAAACCCGTAAAACAAAACAAAATAAAATTATCTACTTTAAAAAAAAAAGAATTATTAATATAAATACTAGTTTATTGTTGCTATTATTAAGGAAATCAAAATTTTAAGTGGTTGTTAGAGAGCGAAATGCATCTAGTCCACGCGGTGTACAGCGCGCCGAAAACCGCGCGCGAAGGAGACGCTGCGTCTGCTCTTTCGCGATCTGTTTCTCTAAGAAAACATTCGAGCAAATTCTGAAAAAATCCTTTCCGACGTAAAAAATGCTCAGCTTTCGATCTAGGGGGTAAAAAAAATATTAAAAATATACTTTTCGAGATATAGTATGTTTTATACTTGTTGGGGGGGAAAATGGAAAATTTCGGAAAAACCACCTACGCCATTGGAAAGCTGAGGAAAAAATACGTCGGAAACGCTTATCACATAATTTTTTGAAATGCATATTGATATCGTAAACACGACTTGAAAATAGCATGATTTGACGCTAGCGCGCCGCGCTGGGAGAGTTGAGGCGAAACGCCTCATATACAGGGTGTGTCAAAAGTTCCGGGACGGCCAGTTATCTCAGCGGGAATGCATTTTCGGGAAAAATGTTTCATACAAAAGATGTAGAATTTTTTCCTGGCTATCTGATGGTGACCCTGAATTTGACCTTGGGCTTGACCTTCAAGGTCATTTGAAGGTCAAGTCGAATTTTTTAAATGGGAAACCCCCTTTTTTATTGCGGAAACCGAAAGAGGGAAAAATTCTCTTTCCACCGATATAAGATACATAAGGGGTCAAATGTGATCTAGAGGTCGTTTCAAGGTCAAGTCGGTAAAATGAGGTCAAATTGATCTTTGGCAGTCCATAGCATGGAAACTAAGGGCGTTGGAAAAAAACTTTCCATACGAAAGTTTCCGCAAATCGAATGGAGCATCTGATGGTGACCTTGAATTTGACCTTGGGCTTGACCTTGAAGGTCATTTGAATGTCAAGTCGAATTTTTTGAATGGGAACCCTCTTTTTGTTGCAGAAATGCGGGCCACGGACCCATGGGTTTTCGGGGTCGCTGAACCCGTATCTGGGGTCGGTTTGCCCCGCTGGATCGACCCAAGGTCGTTCAAAGGTCAAACTAGAAGGAATTGCAGAAGGTGCTTAAAACCACGGACCCCTGGATTTTCGGGGTCGCTGAACCCGTATCTGGGGTCGGTTTGCCCCGTTGGGTCGACCCAAGGTCGTTCCAAGGTCATACCAGAAGGAATTGCAGAAGGTGCTTGAAACCACGGACCCATGGGTTTTCGGGGTCGCTGAACCCGTATCTGGGGTCGGTTTGCCCCGTTAGGTCAACCCAAGGTCGTTCCAAGGTCAGCGGTGATTAGCCAGGTCCCAGGTCTGGGTTTTGATCCAGAAACGTTTGCACAAAAAATGTTTTTTAACGCCCTGATACACGAAATTCGATGGGGTGTCCAGATGATCGGAGTATAAGAACGTTGACCTTCAAATGACCTTCGGCTCACTTTTAACCCCGTATGTATCTTAAACCCCTGGAAAGGTAAGTTTTCCCGCATTTCTGCAACAAAAAGAGGGTTCCCATTCAAAAAATTCGACTTGACCTTTAAATGACCTTGAAAGTCAAGCCCAAGGTCAAATTCATGGTCACCATCAGATGCTCCATTCGATTTGCGGAAACTTTCGTATGGAAAGTTTTTTCCCAACGCCCTTAGTTTCCATGCTTTGGACTGCCCAAGATCAATTTGACCTCATTTTACCGACTTGACCTTGAAACGACCTCTAGATCACATTTGACCGCGTATGTGTCTTATATCGTTGGAAAGAGAATTTTTCCCTCTTTCGGTTTGCGCAATAAAAAAGGAGGGTTCCCATTTAAAAAATTCGACTTGACCTTCAAATGACCTTGAAGGTCAAGTCCAAGGTCAAATTCAAGGTCACCATCAGATAGCCAGGGAAAAATCCTACATCTTTTATATGAAACATTTTTTCCGAAAATGCATTCCCGCTGAGATAACTGGCCGTCCCGGCTTTATAAATACCTTTCGAGAAATATATATATATATATATATATATATATATATATATATATATATATATATATTTCTCGAAAGGTGTTTATAAAGCCCGTTTTTTTATATATAGGGGTATATCGAGCCCGATTTTGATTATGCAGCCCGGGCTTCATAATATTTCTAAATATAGGGGTTTATGCGGCCCGACCTAGAGTCTATAACCCCAGGGTCCATTATTTCTTTAGTTACTTGCCATAGAGAACTCTGGGCTGTAGGTACTAATATACAGTCTTGGGCTACATAAATTCCAATAAGGTTATATATATACAGGGTGGGTCAAAAGTTCCGGGACGGCCAGTTATCTCAGCGGGAATGCATTTTCGGAAAAAATGTTTCATATAAAAGATGTAGGATTTTTCCCTGGCTATCTGATGGTGACCTTGAATTTGACCTTGGGATATATATATATATACCCAAATATATATATATATATATACATATATATATATATATATATATATATATATATATATATAATCATATAAACATGGACTTATGCTGACACCAATGTATAAGACCACGTGACCTGTCTGCATAAGTGTAGTACCGTTTATACAAGTGTCTGCACAAGTCTAGCGTGACTAAAGAAATAATCTCTCTACTTATGCTGACGTCTGCATAAGTCGGTCTCTGTCTGCATAAGTCTATTTAAATTTCGGAAAGTGTCTGCATAACTAGCGTTTCATATATTTATGTATATATATATATATATATATATATATATATATATATATATATATATATATATATATATTTCTCGAAAGGTGTTTATAAAGCCCGTTTTTTTATATATAGAGGTTTATCGAGCCCGATTTTGATTATGCAGCCCGGGCTTCATAATATTTCTAAATATAGGGGTTTATGCGGCCCGACCTATAACCCCAGGGTCCATTATTTCTTTAGTTACTTGCCATAGAGAACTCTGGGCTGTAGGTACTAATATACAGTCTTGGGCTACATAAATTCCAATAAGTTATATTGGCTCGCGCGAACCCTCGGCGCTGTCTTTTTTCATGTTGTTACTTTTAAACCCTTTATTTCTCCAACTTCTCCAAGATAGGGTTTTGAAGCTTAAGAGTTGTACTTTCCAATGGTGTCGTTTATTTTGAAAAAAAAACTTGATATACTTTGAGAAAAATGGCTTTCAATATTCAACTCGAGTTTTCGTCCGGAAGAACGCGTTTCGCAATAAAAACAATGGCGCAATTGGAAAGAGCAGAAAAAAGTCTATCGATATAGGTCCTTGGTTTTTTTTTCAAAGACGCAGCATACGATTATGAGCGAGTTAAACAGAGCGCCTTTTACGCGAAAAAAGGCACCGCGCGCGCTCGGTGGCCCGTTTCTGCTGGACGCTCCCATATGTATCACATTTTCAACACGCCTCCTTACATATATATTGTGCTCTTAAATTTCACAATTAACAATCTATGGTTTTCGTTTTTCTTTAGTATAATAATTACTTTGTCTAATATTCTAATTTTAAGTTTGCTCTAAACTTTTCAAACTTTATCCGTCCTAATGACTTAGTGAAGATATCTGCAGGATTTTCATCTGAATTAATTTTTATAATATCAATAGTACCTTCTAAATAATTTTCATTTACAAAGTGGTAATGTGTTTCAATGTACTTAGAATTTTTTTTAAATTTCCATATTTACTTATACGAACCGCACCTGCATTATCCTCATAAATACATATTTGATTGTTAATTTCTATTTCAAATTCTTTTAGCAATTGTTTAATTAATTTGACATCACTCACGCATATAGATAACGCAACATACTCAGCTTCGGTAGATGACTTTGTTACAATATTTTGTTTTTTTTTTATTTCCAATATATACCATTTCCATTCATTTTAATTACATAACCAGTCGTAGATTTTCTATCAACTACATCTCCTGTCCAATCAGCATCAACATAACATTCTAAAATATCATCATTTAGATTTTTCTCGTATGTTAATTTTAATTTTTTGTATAATACAAATATTTTAATATCGTTAGTGCATATTTATAATAACTCTGATCATAACAATTTTGAAATCTACTTAGGTAATTTACAGAATAACAAATATCTGGTCTAGTACTAGAGCTTATGTACAAGAGTGCTCTAATTAAATTTCTATATTTTATATCGTTAGATGCTGATAACGCAGGTTCACATTTTAAATTTTGTTCCATCGGAGTAGCATACAATTTCGCATTTTCGATATCATATTTTCTCGCTAAAGACTCAATATAATCCTTTTGATCTAAAGTCATAATATTATTATCATAGCCATAATTGATATTTATCCCTAAGTAAGTTTTCATTTGGCCCATATCTTTCATTCTAAATTTCAGAGATAATTTCTTTTTAATAATGTCTATCAAGTTTTTATTTTTACCACAAATTAATAAATCATCAACAAAAATTATTAAATAAATCTTCTCATTTTTAATTTTTATGAAATATAAACAATAATCGATTTTACTTTTCTCAAAACCTAATTCAATCAAATATTTATCTAAGCACTCATACCATGCACGTGGACTTTCACGGAGTCCGTACAAAGCTTTATCTAATTTGCATACTCTTCCTGAATTATCATCATAACCTTGAGGTTGTTTAACATAAACTTCGGATTTTACTTTTCCATTAAGGAATGCTGACTCGACGTCCATTTGATCAATTTTAAAATCATTTTGCACACAGTAATTTAATAAGATTTTTAATGTTTGAGTTCTCGCAACGGGTGAATAAATATCATCAATTATTTCCTTTTGCTGAAACCCTCTTACTACAATTCTAGCTTTAAACTTATTATTTGCATTTTTTGTATAAACCCACTTTAAGTCTAACGCCTTTTTATCTTTCGGTTTGTCAACTAATTTCCATGTTTCATTTTTATTTAAACAATCAATCACATTATTCATAGCTTCTTGCCAGTTTTCACTCTCATTACTATTTATCGCTTCGTTATAATTTTCGGGATTATCAACGTTTACATAATTCACATAAATACAGTTTGTTATTGGGTTTCCATAACGATTTACAGGACATTTCTTCCTTTCGGATCTTCTTACTACCTTTAAATTACCTTTACTCGTACTAGGTGCGCTATTTTTATATTTATTATTTTCAATGTTTTCATTTTCGTTAGTTTCATTATTTTCATTGTGCTTCTTTTCATTTTGATTTTCTAAATCAGATTCGCTTCCCTTACTCTCCCCGAGGGTCGAAGTAGGGGGAAGTATAAATTTATTGTTATTGTCATTTAATTCGTCATTATTACTAAATCCAACTAACTTTACATTTTCTTCAACAATATCAACATGTTTTGCTACAATTACTCTATTATTTATCAAAACTGTATAGCCTACATTTCCGTAACCTACTAATATTACTAAGTCTGCTTTTCTATCCCATTTACTTCTCCTTTTGATTTCCGGAACTCTAACAAAAACTCTACTTCCGTACAATTTTAAATTCCTAATATCTGGTTTTTCTCCCATCATAATCTCATATGGAGTCTTTTTCTCGAAAGTATTTGCTAACGTTCTATTTTTCAAATAAACAACCGTCTCAACGACCTCTGGCCAAAATCTGTTGTGTATTCTCGCGTCTGCTAGTAAGCATCTATTATACCGCTCTGCAATTCCATTCAATTCGTGAACATACGGAGGGCATGGTTCAATATAAATTCCTTTTCCTTTTGCAAAGTTATAAATATCTTTATTTAAAAACTCTCTCCCGTTATCACACCTTAACCGTTTTATTCTTTTTCCCGTTAAATTTTCAACTAAATTAACATACGTAACAATACAATTAAAGACTTCATTTTTTCCTTTCATAGTATATACTTTTGCAGCTTTACTATAATCATCGACTAGGATTAGAAAGTATCTTTCTCACCTAAATCTTATAGTACTATGCGGTTTATTTACGTCCGCGTGAATAATTTCTCCTATGTCTTTGGCTCTATGCCTATCATTTTCAAATCTAGTATTAGTCATTTTATTTTGTACGCAAGTACCACATTTTAAATATTCACTTCCTAAATTATTTGGCAAACCTTCAACTAAATTATTTTTACTCAAAATATTCAAATATCATAAGTAAACATTCCCTAACATTCTATGGAATTTTTCTTTAAAAGTCATGCCGTTATTTACATTTTCTGTTACGTAGGTCTGTTTATTATCTAGCACAATGTTTATCTTATACACATTATTTACTTTATTTGCTACTGCTATTAATTCGTTTTCACGGTTATAAATTTTTGAAGTATTTCCTATCGAAACAATTTTTAAATTTTCTGCTACTTTCCCGAAACTCATTAAATTCTTATCCATTGCTTTTACCAAAAATACATCTTTTATTTCAATTTCTGTTTCATTATAATTTGTTATAAATTTAGCTTTAATATCTCCTATACTAGTTGCTTTTAAGGTACGACCATCTCCCACTTTTACGTTAATCGGGTTTTCTAATTTATTTACTCTAGCAAAGTATTTATCATCGTTAATAATATGATCGGAGCATCCGCTATCTAAAACCCATTCCAACTTACTTTCGCAACTATTTACCTCTACATTATTATTTACGATACCCTCTGCTTCGGTTATGAAAGTCGTCGGGTCTCGACTCGTGTTCTGTTGATCTTGCCACTGATGACTGCCTCGTCCTCGCCGACCTCTTCCTCGGCTGTGGTAGCTGCCGTTGCCTCTGCTGTGAAGGCCGCCGTCTCTTTGTTGCTGTTGAGAACGCGCGCCTCCTCGCGCTTGCTGCTGTCCTCCTCCTCGCGAGCCTCTCCAGGAATTCCTCCCGTTGCTCGTACATTCGTATTGGAAATGACCGGGCTTTCCGCATCGGTAACATGTACCGCCCTTTCCTTTTTCTACTTTAAACACATTTGAATCTCCATGTTTACTTTTTGAATTCTGATTTTCTTCTTTTTCACGGTTCTCGTACATTTTAATTTTTTCGATTACATAATCGAATCTTTTTTGTTCTGGTAGCACATCAACTAAATCGCCAATATGGCATAATGAGCTCGGTAGTGTTCTTAATATATAATTTAACTTTTCCTTTTTATCTATTGTAGCGCCGGCATTTTTTAATT
This sequence comes from Torymus aiolomorphi, assembly GCA_036365515.1. Lineage (NCBI taxonomy): Eukaryota > Metazoa > Arthropoda > Insecta > Hymenoptera > Torymidae > Torymus > Torymus aiolomorphi. Next base: position 119,591,246 of record CM070875.1, read on the forward strand.
CTGTGATTAACTTCTCGAATTCATTATAGAATTCACTCACTTCTGTGTAGTCTCTTAATCTTAATTTGTCGAGTCTATTTCGAACACAAATTTGTAATGCGGTTGAGTCACGCAAATACAACTTGTCAAATTTCTTAATTATTTCAAAACTGGTATTTTCATCATTCACTAGCTCCATTTGTTTGTTCGACAAAGCGGTATATACGTAATTCATCGCTTTCAATTCTTTCTCGTTCCACGTGGCTTCATTATCATTTTCTGCTCTCACTCTCTGTATTACTTCTTCAGATTTCTTCATTTTCAGCAATACTATAATTCTTTTCTTCCATGTGCTGTAGTCTTTCCCGTCGAAAATCCGTAGCGTCATTTTGAAATCGTCCGCCATGTCGATTCGTATCTCTTCTTGTTTAAGTATTTCTATCACTTTTCTTGTCTTATTCAAGTTAATTATTTTCTTCACTATACTCACAAATCGTTTTAAATTTTTCTTTTCTTCAATTGGTACTTCGTTTTCATCCAGTATTTTTTCATTTAAAAATTGTTTCTTAAGTTTCTCTTCAGAATCGCTGCCACGTGTTCCCATAACCTCGAAGTCTAATCTGCCCACATCGCTTTAATTTCATATTATTTTTCCAAAACTTTTCACTGTGTTATATTTTTGATATATTTGTCCATATTTCCTCACCAATATTTTTTTGATTCCTCACTTAGTTTCACTTAATTTTTCACTGAAAACTTCCTTGCGCGGCGTAATCCTCCTCTACCTTCCCCGAATGTAGAGAAAAAAAATAATATATCAATCAACCAACCACCAAAACCACCGGACTGCTACCATGTTAAAATAAACGGATAGTCGTGGTTGGTTGTAAAATGATTATTTATTATAAGAGAAAGAAACGACAACTAAGCGCCATGCGCTTGGACACCGCGTGCCGCTCCGGACGAGAGCTGAGAGCCAAGTGAGAAGCGCGAGTCGGTCGCTGCCGCTTGACATACCTTCTGGCTCACAGACACACTAGGGAGGGGAGACTTACATGTGTGCATACGAGTACGTGTGTCGCGCGCTGTAAGTTCCCTTCGCACGGAGACTGAGCGATATATACAATATATATGTATCACATTTTCAACAATTTTTTTATAAATATTTTTGTAAATTTTAAATGGAAGTAATAAATATAAAAATTCAATGAAATAAAAGAAAATTATTATTAAGTCAATTATTATCAAGTATGATAATGGAATATTTGAAATTTAAGGAAAATAAAATTATATTAATTTGAAAATCATTTACAATAAATTATATTAAATTCTTTCATGTATCCAATATAATGTTTAAAAGCAAAAATATATATAAAACGAACAAATAAAAAGCTTATAAAAACATTCAAGGGTATATTAATAGTATACTATTTTATAGCTCGTGTGATATAAATCCGCCATATTCTTATTTTATTTATTTGTGCTTATTTATAATGATAGTTGGAACTTGGAAGTCGGGTGGGAGAAGTGTGGGGCGGAAGGGGGGGGGGGGCGCAGCCCCCCGTCCTGAAAAAAATTAATAAAACGTTATTTAAATAATAGAATACCTGATATAGAATATGATTATTATTGAATCTAGAATATTGAATATATACATAAAAAAATCATAAAACTAGATTCTTGGCAATTTGATTTGTATCTTTAACAATAAGTTGAAGTTTATGAAAGTGAAAGATGTGTATACGTTATATCATTAAAGAGAAAGACTTTTAAAACTAAAATCCATACAGTTTAACATTGAATATTTAAAAAGCGCGCGGTCTGCTATCCCATAGCAGATGAAACTAACCTATAATATAGACAAGCCTTATTATCATCATTTTTATTTATTCTTTGTGGTTTGTCAACTATTAACGAAGTTCTACTTCTTTTCCTGTTCATTCTTATATGTAAAATCGTATTTTTGAATAGTTTTGGTAGATAATTCGCGTTAATTACGTGCCTGTGACTTACGTAAATTCATTATTTCACAGTGTAATAATGGGCTACTTAAGTCACAGCTAGCCGTGACTTAAGTGCGGATATAGGTCACACAGTGCTATAAAGATAATATAAATCATACAATTTATTTTTAATTTATTATTTTCCTAAATTTCAAAATGTAATATAAATGATATAAAAATATATTTAATAAAATTACATAAAATTTTAGGTATAGGGCTATTGGCGAAGGATGCCACTTAAAATAACAATCCAACGGTCCATGAACAGTACACCCAGGGTGACGTGGAAAACTGTTGGTCTCTTCAACCAATCTTTATAGTTAATAAAGTTTATATAAAACGAATTAACGCAACACAGTTATTGGTTAAATTCAAAACATTGTTCAATATTTATAAAGTATGTAATAAAATCAGTAATAGTTTATAAGTAATAAAATAAGTGTAATAATTTAAAATAATGAATATCAGGGTCATTTGTTCTTTTAGTCCAATATAAAACTTTTAAATTTATTTTATATGGGGGTTGACGAGCGGAGCGAGTAGGGGGTACCCCCCTAGTATATATATATATGGGAGCGTCCAGCAGAAACGGGCCACCGAGCGCGCGCGGTACCTTTTTTCGCGTAAAAGGCGCTCTGTTTAACTCGCTCATAATCGTATGCTGCATCTTTGAAAAAGAAACCAAGGATCTATATCGATAGATTTTTTCTGCTCTTTCCAATTGCGCCATTGTTTTTATTGCGAAATGCGTTCTTCCGGACGAAAACTCGAGTTGAATATTGAAAGCCATTTTTCTCAAAGTATATCATGTTTTTTTTTCAAAATAAACTACACCATTGGAAAGTACAACTCTTAAGCTTCAAAACCCGATCTTGGAGAAGTTGGAGAAATAAAGGGTTTAAAAGTAATAACATGAAGAAGACAGCGCCGAGGGTCCGCGCGAGCCCCTCGCGCCCGTCCGTACGGCACGTTAAAGTGCACGCTCTATTCAATTCGCTAATAATCGTGTACCAAGTCTCTGAAAAAAGAACTAAGGACATATATCGATAGATTTTTTCCTACTCTTTCCAATGGTACTATTATTTTTATTTCGAAATGCTACCTTCTAGTTGAAAATTCCATTTGAATGTTTAAACTCTATTTTTTCAATAAAATATCAGTCTTTTCTTGAAAATGAATTATATTCTTCAAAAGTACAAGTCTTAAACTATAAAATATTATATTTTTAAGTTGAAACATGAAAAGTTCAAAAATAGTAAGATCAAAAAGACAGCGGCTGCCCGAACTTTTTACGCTATGCTCAAGGGCGGATTAATACACGCGATGTGCTATTTCGCCCTTTCTTTTTTGTAAATATAAAATGTTTTGTAACTTACAATGCCAATGCGTGGGCATAATTTTGTGGATCTAGTTGTAACAGTTAGTATAATATTACAATGAACTTTGTTCATTTATATAACAAAATTTGAAAAACATAATATATTAAACATAAAAATATCCATGAACGCACTGAAAGCAGTGAAACAGAAATTTAAAATAACCTTATAGATTTTTTAATCTGGCATAACAATATTACCTTTTCCTTTAAATTCTAATTTTTTTACATTTTTTTGATTTTATAAGAATTGTCCTTTTTGCGATATCCGCTTCTTTCTTTGTTTGAGTTTTAAGTACTTTTTCTTTTTTGATCGGTGGATATAATTGAGAATATTCTGACGCTGAAAATCTTTTAAGTTCTAACTTTTTGGCATCATTTAATAATTTAATACAATGAAACAATTGAGTTCCAGGTATTGTCTTAGCTGAGGCTAGCCTGTTTTGTAGCTTTTCTGTAGCCTTTAAGTAATCGTCTTTTGATGAAAAAAAGCACTCAATATTTTTGAAATACTCAGTTGCCCATTTGTATAAATCTTGGGGCGTCAATATATAATTGTCGGATACTTTCCGTAAATTTTCTTGTGGATTTCGGAATAAAAATAATAGCACCATTGGAAAGAGCAGGAAAAAATCTATCGATATATGTCCTTAGTTCTTTTTTCAGAGACTTGGTACACGATTATTAGCGAATTGAATAGAGCGTACACTTAAACGTGCCGTACGCACGGGCGCGAGGGGCTCGCGCGGACCCTCGGCGCTGTCTTTTTCATGTTGTTACTTTTAAACCCTTTATTTCTCCAACTTCTCCAAGATAGGGTTTTGAAGCTTTAGAGTTGTACTTTCCAAGGTGTAGTTTATTTTGAAAAAAAACATGATATACTTTGAGAAAAATGGCGTTCAATATTCAACTCGAGTTTTCGTCCGGAAGAAAGCGTTTCGCAATAAAAGCAATGGCACTGTTGGAGAGAGCAGGAAAAAATCTATCGATATAGGTCCTTGGTTTTTTTTTTCCAAGACGCAGCATACGATTATGAACGAGTTAAACAGAGCGCCTTTTACGCGAAAAAAGGCACCGCGCGCGCTCGGTGGCCCGTTTCTGCTGGACGCTCCCATATATATAATACATCTCCTTAACTATTTTTATGGAGCCGCTTTTAAAGATAGTTTTATGGAGCCCGGGCTCCATAAACATTCAATACATCCCGGTTTATGAAGCCCGACCTAGAGTTTCTATACCCAGAGAGGGATTATTTCTTTAGTCACTTGTATACGGGAACTCTGGGCGTAGGTACTAATATCAGGGATGGGCTCCATAAAGGGGTTAGGTGAAACTTATAATATATATATATATATATATATATATATATATATATATATATATATATATATATATATATATATATATATATTTAGCTATATATGCGTATATTTTAGAGATAAGGTTGGTTGTACGAACTGTTGTTATTATGTAAGCGATTAAATTTATTAATTTTCTATCTCAGACATTATACTTGGTGTTGACGTCAAAGTAGTAGGTTGTAGGTTTGACCCCGTTACCTTAAATGAGGTGATCCATACAAATTATCAGTCGTTCTTGTCTGCTCTACACCAAATCTAATACAAGGTAATTGTCGAACATATACTGTATCTCCAGTGTATTAGATTAATTATGGCCAGAGTTTTCATTTATTGCTTATGAGTTTGTATTAAATGTATATACTTGTGTATATAAGACTTAGTGTCTTGTTGTGGACAGATTATTGCTATAGCGATGGAACGAGAAAAAAAAAGAAATATCATCGCGGCTCGAAACGACTTGGTGTTTGCGGAGCAAGAATAAAATATAATTATTTTAATACCATTCTTTTCCTTAACTATCTTATGATAGATAACATGATCCATCGTTTCGAGAAATCCGCATAGATTCGCGAACCCAAAATATCGTTTACGGAAATGTGATTTAAAAATTTTCCTGTGCCCAATACGTTAATCTTTGTTATTATAATCTTTCATTATCCTACGTTCCTATCAAACATTGACCCAAGGAATTCATTCGAACGGAGTATTGCGCCCTGCAGATGATAGATGAAAAGAAAATGCCTGCATTCACTGTTCTACCTGTTATAATAGACTGAAAAAATACTAAACCAACGCGGCCGCTAATTATCGTTTTGAAGACTAGCGTTCAAGATTATATGCGTAATTATACTCATTATTGATAGTAGTGATTTATACAAAGACTTCTCGAATTGTAGTTTGGATCTGCTCTTACAAAATGTGTTTTTATATTCCTACATTCGCTCTGACAAGTTGTCTCCGTCACCGAAGAATATTCACATTAATATTTAGGAAACCATTTTGATGCATTTTTCATATATTTAATTTGGTTTTATTTAGAAACTCTAAGACAAAGCTGACATAAGAACCTTATTCGAATAGTGTATGGTGAGCATTGATGCAGTTTAATACATATATTTGCGAATCTCTATAGTCTAGCACAAAACATCGGATATATCTAGCTACCAAAAATTAATTCTATAAATAGCACACAATAGGCCTCAAATGATATTTCAGGCTAATATGCCACCAACTGGAAAACCACAATTAAAGAAAATATATAAAAAATTCATTATCATTCTCTTTTCAAGCAGCTACGTAGCAAATTACCGTATATTATACTCCATTCGATAATTATACAGAAAATAAGATTTACTAATATTTTTTTAACAAATTTAATTTTTCAAATAATTTCAAGCTCGTATATTAGTTCTAATTTCATAACTATTAGCAGAAAGGAGGAATGCGTTTGATACTGACTCTGACAGAAAATCCGCATAGATTAACGAATCCACAATATCATCGTTTTCGGAAATGTGATTTAAAAATTTTTCTGTGCCCAATACGTTAAATTTTATTCATATAATCTTTCATTATCTGACTTTCTTATCAAATAATGATCAAAAGAATTCATTTGAACAGAGTATGACGCTCAGATAATACAGTAAAATAAAATATCTGTAATTACGGTTCAACCTATCATAATGGAGTCTGGAAAATGACTTAAACGAACGCGGCCGCTAATTATCGTTTTGAACACTGGCATCTAAGATTATGTAACTAATTATCCTTATATTCACACTAATGTTTAGGAAACCATTTAGATGTATTTTTCATATATTAAATTGCTTTTATTTAGACACTTGAAGACAAATATGAAATAAAAACCTTATTCGAATAGTGTATGATGAACATTGATCAAGCAAAATACATAAATTGGCGAATCTCTTTAGGCAAGCACAAAACATCGGATATACCGAGCTACCAAAAATTAGTTCTATAAATAGCACACAGTAGGCCTCACATGATATTTCTGGCTAATATACCACCAACTGGAAAACCAGAATTAAAGAAAATATATGAAAAATTCATTATCATCTCTTTTCAAGCAGCTACGTAGCAAATTACGGTATATTACACTCCATTCGATAATTATACAGAAAATAAGATTTACTGATATTTTTGTAACAAATTTTTCAAATAATTTCAAGCTCATATATTTAGTTCTAATTTCATAAGCATAAGGGGACAGAAAGCGTTTCTTCGAAAGCTAGACTCCAGATAAGAAATATACCTATTTAATAGTAAACTTCAATAGAAATGGCCAGTTATTAGCTATAAAATGTTGTGGATATCCACCAGGGATAAGTTTAGAAAAATCGAAGCTAAATATCAAGTTAAATGATATTATCTGGATCGTTAGCGTTTGCGTTCCCAAAATACTATGAGCAACAATATAGAATTAGTGAAGAGGGTATACATTCAATATTTAAGTACATAACTGTATTAATTGCTTGATATGATGCCATAGTTCGAAGAAAACCATGAAAATATATAAATGCTTTATTCTTGATGAGAAACCAGAAAAAATTTGTGATAATAGTCTGATTCTATGTCGCATTATTGTTCTTCCATACGAAGTTTCTAAAATAATTCAAAATTGTCTCTGTTTCATATGTGTACAGTTATAACTCTCATTTAGAAGTGAAATTTAAAACTTCAGTTTCGATTGCTTTCTGTCTTATTTGAGAGCTTTTATAACGTTAATTTTGTATATAAATAACATGTGCATTTTGATGGCAGTCAAGAAAACAGCATGATGAATAGTGTTCTCATTAGTCCCCGAAAGGTCATAAACATTATAACACATCGAGTGTATGGTAATTATAATATCATATAAGGACACTCATGCTTTGAAACGCATTTCAAATAAAATTATTTTTAAAAATTGGTAAGGTAAGAAACAAAGTCTTAGTAATTAGTTTCTTTTAATTCAATTTTTAACTGAAAAAATTATAACACATATGAAAGCTTTAGTGTAGATCAGACAGAACAATAAGAAGTGTCACCACCCCCTAATGGGCCTTCGTAAGTACTAAGACAGAGATGTCAAAAGCGCTGTACAAGAATTAAATGTAAAAAGACGTTCGCATTTCCAAAGTAAATATCAATGCATTAATTCTTTATTTTGCAATCATTTTGAATGAACATATTGTTTGCGCATTTTGGGGAAATTCTAGAAACAATAAAAAAATTCTAGCGGCAGAACAAAATATGCTTAATAATATGCGTTCGAAAAGTTTATAAATAACTTATGTCCAAATTAAAAGATATTATTAGCACACTCGACGTTTGCCTTTCCGTCCCCAAAGTACCATTAGCAGCCATATACAAACAGTCAACAAGATATACATTCAATATTCAAGGACGTGACACTAACAATTATTGGATATACAATGGTCAGAGAAAACCCATACATATATTCCAAAGTTTTGAGATAGACGAGAAGCGAGTACAAATTTTGCGATAATATTCTGATTTTATAACCCATGCTACTTCCCAATAGGAGGGTTGTCGAGTAATTTAAAATCCTTTCTATTTAATATCTGTACGGTACTAATACCCTTTATAAGCACACTTAAAATTTCGGTTTATATTTCTTTTTGTCATATTTTCAACCAATAATAAAGTTAATGTCTTACATAATGAACATATACCTTTTTCTGACCACCCAATAAAGGGCATGTTAATGAGTGTTCTCCTGAGTCCCCAAAAGGCCATAAACGTGATTGTGCAGCGAGTGTAACGCATGTGATTGAGTCATATAAGGACAGTCACTTTCCCAAATACAAATAAAAAAATGATTATAAAAAATGACTGTATAGTGCGTTACTTGGCCAGAAATGGCTGATACGCACGTAGAAGTACGACTGAACCACGATTACTGATTTGAGTTGGAAGAAAGTCTAGTAATTATTTTCCTTGAACCAATTGTTAACTAAACCAACTATAACACATACAAAAGCCTTAATCTTTGATGACCGTAAACCTTAGTAGACATCGAATAAACATTAAAAGAATTAAAAATAAAAGGACGTAGTCATTGCTAAAATGAACAAAATCACTCTTTATACACATTGATTTGGTTCGAATGTATCGATCGAGCAATGCGGGGTCATTCCAAAAACAACGAAAATCCACAGTGTAAAATCAGCATAATAATATCAGTTCCATTCCTGGTAGAAATTTATCTATTAGAAATGGCCAAGAAGTCAGAAACAGTTAGTCAAACTGGCTTGTTAATGGCTTGGATGAAACACTTTTTCGGCCGTTTACTGTCAATTTTATAGATTGACGTAGCAAGAAAATATTCGTATTTGATTTACTTACTAATTTGATAGTAAAGTAAAAAGTAGTTAAGTGCATTGAATAGCTTATCGAAATATAAATAAATAATATTCACTTAAAGAGAATTAGCTGTACTTATTCTATGAATAATTAAGCAAAACTTTAATTTATCTTCTTCCAGCCATTTCCAGACTAGAACTAGGGGGGCTGTGCCCCCTTGTGTGCCTTCGGCACGCCAACCCCCCCTTTCACCTGCTCCTCGCATCTCTCGTCGCCCTTCTCCTCCACCTGCTCCTCGCTTCGCTCGTCGCCGGCCCCCTCCCTATGAAAAACTTCGTTTTTACATAATAGGCACGACCGCAATATTCAGGAGAATCTTACAATTTTGCTATTGTAAAATTTATAATATGTACTTTATTTTCATAATTTTTATCAAAATAAAAAAAAATCGTTTTTTACAGGCCTAGTTCTTTAGGAATTGATTATGCATGAAATCTTTTTTGATAGTATACAGAAAACTATTGTTTTAGGTGTGTTTAGTGATTAACTTGCGTGGGCGAAATGAAAACTTCAACACTTCTGATTAATAAAAAAAAATTCAAAGGTACATTTTATACAGTTTTAACGAAAGGTGAGCTATAGCCAAGTAGCCGTTTACGCAACACGTTGAATGAATTACCATTAACTACCGGGGAAAACAACGTTTGCGGGTATTCCTATAATTACATTAATTATATATATATATAAATATATATATATATATATATATATATATATATATATATATATATATATATATATATATAAACTTGTATAACGTTAGTTCCCAGGACCCCATGTTACTGTATACCTATACGAGACTAAAGAAATAATGTCTCTTATGGGGGCCGATGTCCTCAAAACTGACGTTAAACATATGTAGATTCAGGGACTGTCCCCAAAACTAACAAATGTCCCCGAAACCAACGTTAAACATCTGGAATGTCCTGGAAACTAACATAAAACATAAATATATATATATATATATATGTAACTTCACGTCAACTGTGTCAGGTCGAAATTTTAAAATGGCTAAAAATGGGGTTTCCTAGTTCTAAATTAGCTCCAAAATACAGCCCTAGTGTTTAAGAGCGAAATATTCAATGGTTGAAAAGTTAGAATCAATTGAAATTTTGAAAATTTTGATTTTTTTCAAAAAACAGCAATTTTCATGATTTTTTTACTAAAAATCTTGAAACTTTTTGTATAGCATATTAAATGGGAAAAAGTTTACAAATTGTAATTAGAATTGCTCAGAATTTTTCCAGATTGATACCAATTATATTGTTAATTTATACCTAAGAAAATACCATACAAAATATGCTTAAGGCGGCTGTGACATGATTAATATCCTTCGACAGAAGCTAAAAATTTGATAAAAATGTTACTTTTAAAACGAGATCTTGATGAAAGTGGAATGCAAACTCAGAAATAAGTAACAGACAATTGAAACTGTGTATATATATATATATATATATGAATGTATACACCTTATTATGGGGACTCCGTGCCCCGCTTAGTACCTAGAGCTCAGAGTTGCATATGACAAGTTACTAAAGAAATAATGGACCCTAGGGTTATTGACTCTAGCAACGTCCCCAAACTATTGGTTTCGCTCATTTTATTTCGGGGACTGTCCCCAAACTATTGGATTGTCCCCGAAGTTCGGTGAATGTATACGTTTTTGTCCCCGTAATGAGCCAAATGTATATTTATACATATATATACATATATATACATATATTTATATTTCTGGCATGTTTTGACGAGTAAAAAAGATACGGAACGACTGTTTTGGCGAGCTTTGGACGTTTTTGACGAGCTCGCCAAAAGAGCTAATATACTATAGACCACTTTTGGCGAGTTTTATTAATACCTCAGCCCCAGAGAGGGATATTATTTCTTTAGTCAAGCATATACTTCAATCATGGTAAAAAAATATAGCTCGCCAAATAGGTTCACCAACATACTTATATATATATACATGTATACAGTTTCAATTGACTGTTACTTATTTCTGAGTTTGTATTCCACTTTCATGAAGGTCTCATTTTAACCTTTAGAGGACGGGGATTTGGGTTTACTGTTTTCTCTCACTTTTCTATAGAAATCGAGTTTTTGTGATGTCTCACATCACAAAACTAACACATGTAAAGGGTCGATCATGGGCATGGCCCGTATAGGGGCCATCCCGTCCTCTAAAGGTTAAAAGTAATAATTTGTAACAAATTTTTAGCCTCTGTCGAGGGATATTAATCATGTCACAACCGCCTTAAGCATATTTTGTATGGTATTTTCTTACGTATAAATTAACAATATAATTGACATCTATTTGGAAAAATTCGGAGCAATTCTACTTACAATTTGTAAACTTTTTCCCATTTAATGTGCTATACAAAAAGTTTCAAGATTTTTAGTAAAAAAATCATGAAAATTGCTGTTTTTTTGAAAAAAAACAAAATTTTCAAATTTTCAATTGTTTCTAACTTTTTAACCATTGAGTATTTCGCTCTTAAACACTAGGGTTGTATTTTGAGGCTAATTTAGAAATAGAAAACCCAATTTTTAGCCATTTTAAAATTTCGTCCTGTCACAGTTGACGTGAAGTTACACACGCACACACACACACACACACACACATATATATATATATATACTAGGGGGCTGCGTCCCCTACTCGCTCCGCTCGTCAACCCCCCAACTTTGAAAAATAAGACCTTGAAGACATTGAACCTATTTATTTTCAAGGTAGTGATTTTTTTGAATATATAAGAGTACATTTACGCTATCAATTTTGATTTAAAAATCTTTTGTTGTATTTTATTTTTATTATTTTATGTGTAAACTGAAACTTAAATAAATTTCGTATACCGATTTCATTTAGCTATTGATTTAGATCTCTTATAATATCGTTTAAACAATTCCTCATTTATTTTATACTATTATTGCGTATATTTCGTATTGTGAAATTTGTTTTTTGAAAATATAAGAGCATAATCAGTTTAAAAATTTTGATTTAAAAATCTTTTCTTTGATTTTATTTGTATTTTTATATGGATCAAATCGAAACATAATTAAATTTTATATACAATTTTCATTTAGCTAATTATTAAAATCTCTTATCATTCAAATAATTTCTCCTTTATTTTATACTTTTATTGAGTATATTTTATATTGAGAAATTTGGTTTTTGAATATATATGAACATATTTTTTAATAAATATATGCAATAAATATATATACATATTTAGTTATATAACTAATTGTTTTTTTTAATTATCAAGAATTTATCCCCAAACAATATTTTCAATTTCTAATGAATTTTCTAAATTATTTTGTATATATATGATATCTGGATTTCTACATCGTGGTAAAGCAACATATAATTGACCGTGTGAGAATAATTGCCTTTTGATGTATAACCTTACATAATCAAAACTTTGTCCCTGAGATTTATTAATGGTCATGCAAAATGTTAATGTTAATGGAAGTTTTTATAAAGAATAAACGGTAATGAAGAAGATTCTCCTGTATTTAATGTAATTCTTGGAATAAAAAATCTATTACCTACTTTTTCTCCTGTTAACATTTCTGCTTCAATATTATATCTAAATAATTTGGTTATTTTAAGTCTAGTACCGTTACACAAACCTTCGTGTATACTCAAATTTCTAATTAACATAACAATGGCATTAAACGATAGCATTAACTTTTAAATCTAATTTATGAGGTGGCAAACCTTCATAAATATTGTTTAATGTTTCTATTGGAAAGGTAGATGAATGTTGTCATCACGTTGATCAACACCTTTATGAGTCGCATAATCTGTACTATAATAAGTCTTCTTATCACCATTTAATAACATTAAAATTTTTTTATTCAAAAATTTAATGTCTTCATTATGAGGTGCTAAAATAACACGATCATAATCATTTATTTTATTAATATTTTTATAAATTTGTAAGCAAACATCGTTAGTTCTGCAATTATTAGGTATTATAAAAGGATTTATATTCAAGAATTCATTATTCTGAGAACGAATATTGTGTTTTAATTTGAAAATTTTAAATAAATTCCAAAGTTCAGAATATTTAATAGTGTCTTCAATTATAGCCCTTCTAAATCCGTTTTTCATTACTGGGAGTATTTGTCGAAAATCATCTCCTAAAATTATTAATTTTCCCCCAAAAGGTAAATCGTTTGTACATAAATCTCTTAAAGTTCTGTCAATAATTTCTAAAGCTTTTTTGGGTATCATAGATGCTTCATCCCAGATTATGACTTCTGTTTCTCTTAATTTCTTTTTATCTGATTCTAATTTTAAAAAAGAATTTTCATTACTATTTAAATCTAATGGTAATCTAAAGGTTCTATGAGTAGTCATTCTTTTAGGTTATAGAATAGACGCTATACCAGTCCAAGCCATTGATATAATATTTTTTCCTTTTGATAGAAAATAATAAATTAATGTTTTATATAAATATGTTTTACCCGAACATCCAGGACCGTCTATAAAATTTATTTTATTTATACTTTTTATAAGTTGTTGAAAATAAATTTTTGATCTTCATTTAATTTTGTAAACATATCTTCGAATATTTCCTTACTAATTGAAATTATTTTACTATCGTATTTTATATCATTTATGATGGGATGAGGTTCAGGTAATCCAAAATCTGTACAAGATAAATCTTCCAACAATAATAATTTATTTATATGATCTAAAGCTAAGTTATCTTTATTTTCATGAAAATCTTCACTAAAGTATTTTTTAAAATTTTCCCAAATAATATTGGCTTGAATATTTTGTGTTAGTAGAAACGAAGTAAAAAATTTACGTAATTGAAAAGGAATCATGATACGACATGCTTCTCCAAAAATTTTTAAAATTTGTAAATCGTTTTCTATTAAATCCATTGCAGTCGCAGCTTCTTTATGAGTATTATATGTTACATTTTTATATGTACGTAAATATTTAAAGGAAGTAGCGCCTTTTATACGACTTAATATTAATTTTAAAACGGATATTTCAGAATCTTTTGGAGATACTATATTTAAACGTCCAATAGCATAATGTTTTTGTTCACGTTCACGTTTTACCCAAACTTTTTTTGCGTTAAATATATAATAATGCGGTATATTAACGTATTTTATATTATTTGCAAATTTATCATTTTTATTCAAGTCAAATCACGCTGTTAAAGTTGTTTTCCAATTATCAAGAACATCTATTTCATATTTTTCTTCAAAAACAATTTTTTGTTGATTTTCTGTATGAGCTGCTAAACGGGTAACAGTATGACTCCTTCTAGATAAGGGAAATTTTTGTAACCGCCATGCTGCTTACATTGGGCTCAAGTACCGGCCATCAATATATTCAGTAATTTCATCATATATTCCATTTCTTTTTTCATCATTTTTTTTAATGTACAGAAAGCTCTATCACTACCTTTATGTATATAATAAAAAATATATTTGATGCTTTGAATTGAAGCACAATATTCAACATTAATACGACATTTATATTTTTCTAATAAAAATTTATTGTAAGGGACTACCATTGAATTATCTACTGGAATAATTTTTTTACTTCTTTTAAGTCGATATGTGTAATTATCAGAAGAATTATTTGTTCGTTTATATTCAGGATAACCATTTATTTTAAATTTTGTTGACGATTGAAAAGGTTTAGGAAAATTTTTTTTACAAACGTCTTTACATTTATCGTAACACGGAGAATTTTCACTATGTGGTCCATGTAACATATGTTTTGTAACTAATTTTTGTAATTTTGTATCATTATTAGAAGGTATCTCAGCAGAAATGTGTTTATTAATAGCTTCTGGTGTCATTAATTTATTTTTATGATCTAATTTTACTACAAGATGTGCATACGGTAATCCTCTTTTCTGAAATTCAATAGTATACACATAAGCTAAAGCATTTTCAAAAATTTGATGGTTTTCTATATCATTAAGTAAACACTTAAATTTTGTATAAAATAATCTAACTGTAATATTTGGTATATCATTGAGCGTAGTTCCGATAGGAAATGTCGTTAATATATTTTTAATTCTTTCCACTAAGGATTACACGTCATAGTTATAAATAAATCAGGTTGACCAATATTTCTTACTATTGCCATTGCATCTTGATAATGTTGCTGCATATATCTAGGACTACCTACATAAGTTGCTGGTAACAAAAATATTTCCTAGTCTTTCTTTTTTTTCAAAATTTTCTGATATATTTAATGCACTATTTATGACATGATCCCTCAAACCTTGATAACATACAGTACATAATTTTTTTTCTTTCTGCCTAAAATAATTCATTCTATTGTTTTCTATCATAATATAGGCATGTAAAAAGAATTGTTGGGTTAGTCTCCCTCCAGATAAATGTGGATTGAAATTTTCTGAATGTGGTCTATAAGCTAATCTATAAGAATAGTGCTGTAATATGGTTAGAAGGTTTTCTTTTGAATCATATGGTTTTTTATATAACCAATACTCCAGCCTAAATCTCCTAAAGGAAAAAATAATGGTAATACCATTAGGTAAACATGATGTGATAATTTACTTGAATATGTGTATTCTTTTTCATTAAAACTATTTTTCGGGTAAACGTATAGATCATAATTATGAGGGATTCCTAATTTGGAAATAATTATAGCTGCACATTCCGAATTGTTTAGTATAATTATGTTTTTGATTATTATTCTTAGTAACAAAATATAATTTATAATTTGAAAGTTTCTCTGTATTAGTTATTTCGTGTAAATATTTATACTGTTTAGCATAAGGATTACTATTTAAAACTTCAGTCAATAATTTTAAATGTTCTTGAGTTAAATCTTTATGACTCTTTATTTTCATTTCAATTGCAGTATTGTCATCATATATATAATTGACCACACGAAGGTTCTGCATTTTTTTTTTTGGTAATAAAGTATTTGGCGTTATATGACAAACTTGTCTTTGAATTTTTAAATTATAAATAGCTTTTTCTTTTCGTATTTTACGTTTGCACTAAATGTAGCAAAGCAAAATATGTTATTATAATATCTGATTAAGATTCGAAAATTGTTATAATATAATAATAGATTCTTTAGTGTTATATTATATATACTTAGCGGAGACAAAATTATTTTACCCTTACTACAACAAACTGATTTATTATTTTCTTCTTTCCAATATACTGCCGAACAAAATTTACAAACATAACTCATATTACCAAAATATGATTCATACCCTAAATTTTTATTTTGACTATATTTCTATTTATTTACTTTTAACGTAGAAAAGGATGATGACGCAAGATCTTCGAGGACGAGCTCGACAACGCCTCTCCTACACTATATATATATATATATATATAAGAGAAAGAGAGAGAAGAAGAGAGAGATAGAGAGAGGGGGAGAGAAAGAACTAACGAAGGCACTCAATCCGTTTCTCGCCGTTTTCTCATGCTCTGTTTGCAGTTGCTGGACTTTTCTTTGGCAAGAACAAATACGGACAGCGTTCGACTTGTAATTGAACTGTCAAATGAATGCGCATACGCCGCGCTGCGCTCGCGTGAGTTAGGCGTTATCCTTGATTTGAATAATTAAGAAGTTTCCTTTCAAAAAGTTGCTCTGTAATTAATTGGTCTCGTTAATTGCGGAGAAAAGGCGCGCATTATAATAAATGCGCGAACGCGCTTCTTGCGTTGATGGCAGGAGGGTGGCATAGTTTGTTTTCAGAAAGCAGCCTGTTATTTGTGTATCGAGGTGAAGAACTAACAACGGAGCGATGCAAAAGTTGTCGACTGAAGGGTTTTCTGCATCACAAATAGTTGTCATTAGAGGGACAATGCGGAGGGACAATGAGGAGGGACGTGGAGGGACGCGGAGGGACGCGGAGGGACACGGAGGGACGCCGAGGGTTAACAATTCAATTCAGCTTACAACTATATAGTATAGTAAGATATATATAATACATCTCGTTAACTATGTTTATGGAGCCCCTTTTTAAAGATAGATAGTTTTATGGAGCCCGGGCTCCCTAAACATTTAATACATCCCGGTTTATGAATCCCGGTCTAGAGTTTCTATACCCAGAGAGGGATTATTTTTTTAGTCATTTGTATACGGGAACTCTGGGCGTAGGTACTAATATCAGGGATGGGCTCCATAAAGGGGTTAGGTGAAACTTATAATATATATATATATATTTAGCTATATATATATATATATGTACGGTATTTTGAGGATTTCATAAAGAATTTGTACAATAGTGGTGACACAAATATAAACATTGTTATAAACAACCAATAAACAAGCGCGTGACTAAAGAAATAATGACCCTAAGGTTATTGACTAACACCACGACGCCTGCGGCGCCCGCTTTTACGGAAAAATATCACGGAATTTCCGAAATCGATGTATTAACACACTATTGTGGAAACCGCTGAAAAATCCTCAAAATGCCTCTCGAGTGCTTTGGACTTTTGAGGAGACTCCTCAAAATGCCTACAAAATCCTCAAAATTCGGTATATATGACTTATATAATCCTCAAAATGCGTCCCAGATGTGAATATACATACATGTATATATATATATATATATATATATATATATATATATATATATATATATATATATATATATATATATATATATATATATATATATATATTTAGCTATATATGCATATATTTTAGCGATAAGGTTGGTTGTACGAACGGTTGTTATTATGTAAGCGATTAAATTTATTAATTTTCTATGTCAGACCTTAAACTTGGTGTTGACGTCAAAGTAGTAAGTTTGACTCCGTTACCTTAAATGAGGTGATGCATACAAATTATCAGTCGTGCTTGTCTGCTCTACACCAAATCTAATACAAGGTAATTGTCGAACATATACTGTATCTCCAGTGGATTAGATTAATTGTGGCCAGAGTTTTCATTTATTGCTTATGAGTTTGTATTAAATGTATTTACATGTGTATAGGTATGTGTATAGGTATGTAGGCATATAGATATATGAAACGCTAGTAATGTAGACACTTTCCAGAATTGAAATAGACTTATGCAGACAGAGACCGACTTATGCAGACGTCAGCATAAATAGAGAGATTATTTCTTTAGTCACGCAAGACTTGTGCAGACACTTGTATAAACGGTATTACACTTATGCAGACGGATCACGTGGTCTTATATATTGCTGTCAGTATAAGTCCATGTTCATATGATTATATATATATAATATTGTAACATGGTAAATTGTCTGTTACTGAAACCGAGGGGGCGAAAGCACGGCGGTTGCGAAAGACGACAGACCGACGCGCGAGAACGTGCACACGCATGCACACACTCCTACGCGCACACTGTCTTTCCCCGCACCCGTGTCCCGGCGCGCACCTTCCCCAAACGTTCTCCCTCTCTACCGCTCGGCCAGGGAAAAGAAGACCGGCAGCAGCTACAGCAGGAACAAGCTGCAGGAGGACAACAGCGAGCCCCGCTCTCCCATGCGGCTGACAGCAGCAGCCGACGCGAGAGAGAGAGAGAAGGAGCGAGGGAGAGAGACGCAGTGGCTCAGGGCTGTATCGGCCGGTCGACGACGGCGCGAGCTGAGCATCGGCAGGATAGGGACTGCTCGCGCGCGCCGCAGTGGAGAAGGCGGCCGATGGACGAACGAAGGACATCGGAGCAGAGCAGAGTGAGCGCACCGACCGGCATATTTGCATTCTGTCGCCTACCGCCGTGCCGCGTGCCGCTGTACAGATTTGACGTTCGAAGTCTCGCGCGGGTGTGCCTTGGTCGTCGTCGTCGTCGCCGAGAGAGAGAGAGAGAGATGCACCGACGGTTGACGCCGTGAGGCGGCTAGGAAAGCGAGAACGAGAGAGGGAGAGACCTGCAGCAGCGGAACACTCCTGGCCGAGGTTTGCCTTGTTTTTATTCCCGTCCCCGTTGTTCCTCGCGTAGTGTGTGTGCGTGTCCGAGTCGGGAGTCGTGAGAGACTACGAACTCGCGCCAGCTGCAGCTCGTGCTGTAGCTGTAGCTTAGATTAGAATTTTCTTTTCCCGGCTGAAGCTAGCCGGCGAAGGCTTAGATCGGTGCGAGTGACGCGTGCACCTGGCGCCCGTATTAGTGTATTCATTAACATTAGATTGATATTAATAAAGTACTTAGAGTTTTACCCTGTTGTTCTGTGAACTTAGTAATTACCCGCGAACCTCTGCCTTGATCCCCGGCAGAGCGTTACAATATATATATATATATATATATATATATATATATATATATATATATATATATATATATATATATATATATATATATATATATATATATATATATATATATATATATATATATATATATATATATATATATATATATATATATATATATATATATATATATATACCTAAAGATCTGTATACCTATACACATACCTATACACATGTATATACATTAAAAACAAACTCATAAGGAATAAATGAAAACTCAGACCACAATTAATACAATCTACTCGAGATACAGTATATATTCGACAATTACCTTGTATTAGATTTGGTGTAGAACAGACAAGCACGGGTGATCACTTTTATTCATCCCCTCAGTTAAGATAACAGGGTCAAACTTACTTCTTTGACGTCAACACCAAGCATAAGGTCTGAAATAGAAAATTAATAAATTTAATCGCTTCCATAATAAGATCATTTCATACAACCAACCTTATCGCTAAAACATATGTATGTATAGCTAAATATATATACAAGTATGTGGGTGAACCGTTTTGGTGAGCTATAGTTTTTTCAGCCAGAGTCTCCTATGCTTGACTAACGAAATAATATCCCACTCTGGGCCTGAGGTATTAATAAAACTCGTCAAAAGCGTCACAAACTCGCCAAACGCGACATTTGGTCAATTATATAATCGCCAAAAGCGGCATTTCATATAAATATCCTCCTATATTATATAGTTGTAAGGCTCAAAATGGGTACCTGCCCCCTCCACCACCCTCCACTTCCCCACCACTTCCCCTCCACTTTTTACGGTGTAATTCTTTCAAATTTTACGTTATTTTGAAGGGTGTCTGCCCCTCCATCCCCTCCACCCCCTCCGCCCCACTCCTCACCCCCCACGTCCCCTCCACATACCCCTCCATCTATCACACCATACTTAATCCATTCCTCATATTATGCTAAAAATTTTATACAGTGTGTTTCCGGATTCGCTGGTAATGAATCAGTAATCAGATTTTGAGAATTCAAAATGGCAGATCGATGATGGAGGCCAAATATTGAAATATTACTGGATCTTGCTGAAAAATGTATATTATGGGTTTCTGGATTCTCTGATTAGGAATCTGTACTCAGATTTTGATAATTCAAAATGGCGCATCTGAGATGGTATCCATATATTCGAATATTACTGGAATTTGCTGAAAATTGTATATACGGAGTTTCTGGATTCGCTGATTACGAATCTGAACTCATATTTTGCCAAATCAAAATGCCGGCCAAATATTAAAATATTACGGAATTTTGCAATTATATATGGGGTATTTCTGGATTCGCACAATGACAAATCTGAATTCAGATTATGAAAATTCAATATAACGGATCGAAGATGCCTGCCAAATATTGAAATATTACTGAATTTTGCTGAAAATTGTATATAGGATTTTACTGGATTCGCTGATTAGGAATCTGAATTCAGATTATGAAAATTCAATATGGCGTATCGATGATGGCGCCCAAATATTGAACTATTACTGGATCTTGCTGAAAAATATACGTACGAAATTTCTGGATTCGCTGATTACGAATCTGAACTCAGATGTTGAAAATTCAAAATAGTGGACCTAAGATGGCAGCCAAAATTTGAAATTTTACCGGAATTTGCTAAAAATTGTATATTGTAAGTTTCCAGATTCGTTGATTAGGAATCTGAACTCAGATTTTGTAAATACAAAATGGCGGTCAAAAATTGAAATATTACTGGATTTTGCTGAAAATTGTATATAGGGGGTATCTAGATTCGCTGATTACGAATCTCAACTATTATTTTGCCAATTCAAAATGGCGGCTAAATATTGAAATATTACTGAATTTTGCGATTGTATGTGGGGGATTTCTGAATTCGCATATTAGTATTTCTGGATTCGTTGATTACGAATCTGAGCTGAGATTTTAAAAATTCAAAATGGCGGTAAAATATGTCAATAATACTGGATTTTGCTAAAAATTGTATATAAGGGATTTCTGGATTCGATGATTATGAATCTGAACTCAGATTTTCAGAATTCAAAATGGTGAATCGAAGATGGAGGCCAAATATTCAAATATTAATGGATTTTGTTAAAAATTATAAATAGGGGGTTTCCGAATTCGCTGATTAGGAATCTGTACTCAGATTTTGATAATTCAAAATGGCTCATCTAAGATGGTATCTATATATTCGAATATTACTGGAATTTTCTGAAAATTGTATATACGGAGTTTCTGGATTCGCTGATTACGAATCTGAACTCATATTTTGCCAAATCAAAAAGGCTGCCAAATATTCATATATTACGGAATTTTGCAATTGTATATGGGGGATTTCTGGATTCGCATAATGACAAATCTGAATTCAGATTATGAAAATTCAATATAACGGATCGAAGTTACCTGCCAAATATTGCAATATTACTGAATTTTGCTGAATATTGTATATAGGATTTTACTGGATTCGCTGATTAGGAATCTGAATTCAGATTATGAAAATTTAATATGGCGGATCGATGATGGCGGCCAAATATTGAACTATTACTGGATCTTGCTGAAAAGTATATGTACGGAATTTCTGGATTCGATGTTTACGAATCTGAACTCAAATGTTGAAAATTCAAAATAGTGGACCCAAGATGGCAGCCAAAATTTGAAATTTTATCGGAATTTGCTAAAAATTGTATATTGTAAGTTTCCGGATCCGTTGATTAGGAATCTGAACTCAGATTTTGTAAATACAAAATGGCGGCCAAAATTGAAATATTACTGGATTTTACTGAAAATTGTATATAGGGGATATCTAGATTCGCTGATTACGAATCTGAACTATTATTTTGCCAATTCAAAATGGCGGCTAAATATTGAAATATTTTCTGAATTTTGCGACTATATGTGAGGGATTTCTGAATTCGCATATTAGTATTTCTGGATTCGTTGATTACGAATCTGAGCTCAGATTTTAAAAATTCAAAATGGCGGCAAAATATGTCAATAATACTGGATTTTGCTAAAAATTGTACATAAGGGTTTTCTGGATTCGCTGATTACGAATCTGAACTCAGATTTTGAGAATTCAAAATGGCTGATCGAAAATGGAGGTCAGATATTCAAATATTACTGGATTTTGCTGAAAATTGTATATACGGAATTTCTGGATTCGCTGAATACGAACCTGAACTCAGATTGTGAAAAATCAAAATAATGGACCCAAGATGTCAGCCAAAAATTGAAATTTTACCGGAATTTGCTAAAAATTGTACATTGTGGGTTTCCGGATTCGCTGATTAGGAATCTGAACTCAAATTTTGTAAATACAAAATGGCGGCAAAAAATTGAAATATTGCCTGTTTTTGCCGAAAATTGTACATAGTAGGTTTCTAGATTCGCTGATATTTTGCGACGGACATGTTTACGCGACAAGACAATATTCGCGTCTGACAGCTGGTCGACCATTCGTCTTTGCCACGGATGATATCATCCACATTATTTTGACTATGAAATTACATATGAAAAAAATTTTTTCTCGAGGAAAATCGCGAGAGAAGGAAGTTGAAATTCTTTTTTTATTTTATTTAATCGTACGGTACTGTGGAATTTTGCTGATTAATGAGAAAATGTCACGTACATCGAGTTGCAGCTGCACAATATTATAACTCTCCACTACCCAGCAAATCATGTTTAATGGACGAAAACAGCATTAACGGGCGAGCATTATCCACGCGATTACTTTGTGAATTCAACAAGGACTGAAATAGTGTTTGACCATTCCCCAATCCGACAAGTTAAGTAGCTTGTCTATATCATGGCAAATGTACCTCCATAAAAAATTTTCTGATTCATGGGTGGTTTTTATGGGGTTTTTGATATTTTATTGGATTTTGGAAGCTAATGGTACATGATTCATGAATATATGGTCTTATGGGGTGACTATGGTGTTTCTATGGTGTATTTTATAACTTTGGTGTATATCCTCTCTGAACTATGACAAGTGTACCTAAACAAAAAAAATTCCAGGTTCATGAGTTTTTTATGGTTTTTACAACTTTTGTGTATAACCTCTCTGTACTCTGCAGCGAGTGTCTAACACCCACTCGCACTATCTAATCACGCGCACGCGGCTTGAAAAACTGGAATAACCGTAACCTCATGGACATCCCATAAGACGGGTTCATGATAGATTACACTTCCGTGACACTCTCGTGGAACTGTACACCCGGATTTCTGCATTTATCTACTATCTACATAACGTACTCGCGCACAACATTTGTATGGAGCCCAAGAGAGACACGCGACACACTTCAGAATCCGCACAATACACTCATGATTCTTTGCGACGGAGATGTTCACACAAGACAATATTCGCGACTGACAGCCGGTCGACCGTTCGTCTTTGCCATGGTTGATCTCATCGCACGTGGGCTCTCTGCTGTCGAATTATATCGTCTTACCTCGAATTAGTCATAACTTACAGTCGTCGAAATTGTATCTTACCGTGTGTCCCATCATGTTTTGCGAACGAGAAACGCGTCGACTTTTTTCTCCCTTATTTATTTAATCGTACGACACTGTGGAATTTTGCTGATTAATGAGAAAATGTCACGTATATCGAGTTACAGCTGCATATTATTTTGACTATTTAATTACAGAGGGAAAATATTTTTTCTCGAGTAAACGAAGTTGAAATTGGATAGCGTACCGAAAGACTCTTCGACGTCGTTTTATCGCGAGAGATGGTATACGCGACAATGCATTGTATGGCTGTATATTTAAGAGGGGTTTGGAATCAACGGCTAGTCAGTGCAGTTTGAGTGAGCGGAATCACAACACTTCAAAATGATTAGAGCCAGGATATCTCATTTAGTTAAAATTTTGAGACACGTTTTACGCATAGCAAATGCTCGACACTGGCATATACGCACAATGTGTGGACGAGTATGGGCTAGTGACCTTGAAAAGTTGTCGTTGGAGGTATTATGCAAAAAATTGCGTTTTCTTCTCCTGCATTGCGACATATGAAGCATCTACTAGATGTGTAGTATTAGCCTTTTTCATAATCCAGATGTGCTGTCGATCGTTGTAAAGGCTGTAAAGCAACGCAGCGATCACACAAGCCCTCTAGCCAGACGTATAATTCACCGTCATCGTAAGTATCGATTCATTCTAGTGTAAAAATGTATTGATTTTACTTTTACTCTAAACCGATAATGTTTATATTTTTCAGTAATTAATCAGATGCACGACAATACAGAAGGCAATGAAGTATTCATGCAAATAAATACTCAAGACGATCAACAGCCTGGACCCTCAAAATCTAACATGGATCATGGTAAGTATTGAGATTGTTAAAATTAAAATAATAATTTGACATATATTTTTCTTTATCTTCAATAAATTAAAACGATTTATCCACAGTGGTCGATCAAATACTCGACGTTACGGAAGGTGACGAATTCATCATGCAGTGTCAATATCAAGACGATGCACAGTCAGGACCTTCGACAGCTGATGATCCACAACCTGGTCCATCAACGGCCAATGTATACCGTCATAATGGAGATATAGCAAGTCGTAAGTATTGAATCTGTTATAATAATGTTCATATTATTAAGACACGATTCAATATTTTAGGTTTACAATCAACCTATGATGTACAGCACGAAAACGAGGAAACACGTAATCGTAAGTATTGAAAGTATTAAAATAATATTTTACAATGTATACATTATGATAGATCTCAATACTTTGGTTACAGAAGTTAATTCATCTATTTTAACGATGACGCAACATGTCCAGAAAGGATATGATTCTGACTCTAGTAGCAGCAGTACTAGTAGCAGTAGCACTAGAACTGATACATCTACAGAGAGAAAATGGAGAAAGTATGGGCGTATAATATTTTTAATAATTTTCAAAAATAAAAAATAGAAAATCAAAATAATTATTTTACATCTAATTACTTAAAGCATAGCGAAGGATCGAGACCGTGTTTTACCATGGAAAGCGAAATAACACGACGCTATCACCGTTTTCGTTATTAAGGACGAGAGATACGGGAAAGACTAGCTAATCCACTGGCAAACGCGAAGATTTATATGTGGCTCGAAGGGTGTTTAAAGGATTTACATGAACAACTCTGTAGCCGCGGGAAGGCTAACGACTTTATAGGAGTAACAATAAATAGTGAAAGCTTCAATCATGGTCCTTTATGGCTTTCATTTAGACCGATTAGTAATTTTAATGTAGAAGACCTTTGGTGGCTGCTATCAAATGCGATTTAAAGGGCAAATAATTTTGATATAAGTGATAGATTGTCAATCAGCTGTGCAATTGTGAGAAGTGTAGCAGGACGTGGTCGCATACACCTAACTCAAGAAAATATCAAGAAAAAGTCCATCTTATCTATTAAAAATGACGATAATCTTTGTTTGCCACGAAGCTTGGTTACCGCCTATGCTTATGTCGTCAGAGGTCAAATACGAACGGGACGATTGCACGAATCCAATATATGGTTCCAATAACCATATTCGACATAACAATGGACCCATTCAAAAGGCAGCAGCCGATGAGCTTTCAAACTTGGCAAATGTTCAGGTTCCAAAAAGAGGTTGTGGTCTGGAAGAAATTCATAGTTTTCAAATTTGTTATGCTGCAAGTGCTACAGTTCTAGTGGTGTACTTTTTTAGAAATTTTGCCCGCGGTTATCCGCCTCTCTTCGATGGTACACACTTTGTTATGGATATACACGGGTACGTTACTACCATTTTACGAATTATGTACTACGAACATTCCAATCACTATCAACCTATTCTGAATTTGGTTGGTGCTAGCGGAACCAGTGGTTACTGCATACCGTGTAATAAAAATTATTGGCATGTCGAAGACCATCGTTGCACAAATAAGTGTTCTAAATGTATGATGTCGCCACCGTGCGCTGCATTCGGAAATATTAGAAAGTGTATCTTGTGCTGTAGGACCTTTTTCAGTGAAGATTGTTTTGAAAATCATTTAAAGAAAGGATCGTATAACAAGAATAATAGTGTGTGTGATAAAATAAAATTATGTCAAAAGTGCTTTAAAATTGTTCTCGAAAAAATCGCCGAAGCGTAAAACACGAGTGTGGTGTATCGTATTGTAACACATGCAAATTAAGATTACCTCTTGGTCATCTGTGTTACATTCAACCTATCAAATTGAACGAAACAGTGACAGATGTTTTATTCATATTCTACGATTTTGAGACTCAACAGACGATGTCCGTGGTAGGTGACGAAGAAAGAAAAATCCATGTTCTAAATTTGTGCATTGTGCAGCAAACGTGTGCTCATTGTCTTGAGATAAATGACGTTTCTATTAGATGCAATCATTGCGGAGTTCGTGAATACGTGTTTAAAGATGAACCAATGAAGCAGTTGATTGATCTTGCTTTAGCTCCAAGACAACAATTTAAAAAAATAGTTTGTATCGCTCACAACGCACAAAGATTTGACGCACAATTTATATTCAATTACATTGTTAAACAATATAGAGGTATACGCGTTGATCCGACCGTCATAATGAATGGATCAAAGATTATCTTAATGGAGATTGTGAATGTAAAATTTATAGATAGTCTAAATTATTTCCACATGCCGCTAAGTAGTTTACCAAAAGCCTACGGGTTACATGAAATCGAAAAAGGTGCTTTTCCACATTTGTTTAATACACCTGAAAATCAATCGTACAAAGGACCACTCCCTCCTTTGGACGCGTACTCACCAGACAGTATGAACATCAAGGAAAGAGAACGCTTTCTGGAGTGGTATAATGAGCAATTGACGAGTGGTTGTGAGCTCAATTTTCAAAACGAAATTGTGAAGTATTGTAAACAGGATGTAACAATTTTAAGATTAACTTGCTGAGCCTTTCGAAAAACTTTTACGAAATTTGGTGTGGATCCATTTGTCGAATACACAACTATAGCTTCGACTCGTATGCGTGTGTTTCGCAAAAAATTCTTAAAAAAGAATCAGATAGGTATCGTTCCGCCTCGTGGTTATAGGTGGTGCGACAATCAGTCTCAAAAAGCGGTGTATTGGCTGTGCTGGATGGAAAAGCGCATACTTAAATCGCTTCATCGAACATCCAGGACATTCGAGAGAGAGAAGGTTACCCGAAGGTCTGATTGTAGATGGCTACAGTCAACCGCGGCCCGGCGAAAATCACAGAGGCATAATACTTCAATTTCACGGTTGTTTTTAGCACGGATGCCCTCACTGTTTCAAGATTAATAGAGATACAGTTTTGACAAGTGGTGATTCAATGGACGTTAGATACGAAAGAACTGTTGCTACTAATGATAACATAAGGTCAAACAATTATAAATTAATTGAGAAATGGCAATGCGAGTTTAACACTGAACTCTCCCAAGATGATCAGCTTCTGCGGTTTGTTCAAGAAAACGTCGATAAAGTGAAACGAAAACCTTTGGATGCGCGAGATGCTTTTTCCGGTGGACAAACAGGTAACACCGTTAAAATTTTCGATTGCAAAGGTGAAGAAAAAATAAAGTACGTTGATGTATGCTCATTGTACCCGTATATCTGTAACCGAGGTAAATTTCCCGTTGGTCATCCCAACATATACGTCGGCGAAGAAGATTGTCGTCAGTTCTTAGGAACATATAAAGACATCTCTCGAGTGAACGGTATACTAATGTGTGACGTGCTTCCACCGCAAAATCTGTACCACCCATTATTACCGGTAAGAATGCATGGTAAACTAATATTTCACTTATGTCGAATTTGTAGGGAATAAATGATCCCAGAAGATTGCCCACATCAAGACCCAAATGATCGAATTTTACGGGGAACGTGGGTGTCTGAGGAAGTTAAAGAGGCTGTCAAACTGGGGTATACAATTCAACGCGTTTACGAGATCTGGCAATACGAGATGATGCAATATAATCAAAAAGAAGGCAAAGGTGGAGTATTTGTCGATATATCAACGAGTTTATCGTGCAAAAAACTATGGCGTCTGGTTTTCCATCTGGCTGTCTGACCAACCAAGATAAAGACGAATACGTAAAAGAATTGGAGGTCAATGAAGGTATTAGTTTAAATGGAGACGCGATACAGTACAACGCCGTTCTAAGATCAGTCACAAAACTATGCCTAAACTCTTTATGGGGTAAATTTGCATGGACAGAAGTCATTACTAAACCAGAAAGATTGACAGAGTGACTTACCAGCCCAGAAATAGACGTTAACGGAATTATACCAGTCAATGACGAAACATTCTACGCCAACTGGTGTTACAAAAACTAAGCTTTGCTGACATCTCCAATGACAAGTGTTGTGATTGCCGCCTTTACAATAGCACAGGCCCGACTGGAGCTATTCAAGTACTTGCACGCTTTGGGACCTCGAGCTCTCTACTACGACACGGATTCTGTTTTATATGTTAGCAGAGAGGATAGTGGCGAGTGCGATTTACCAACAGGTGTAGCTCTAGGCGAACTCACGGACGAATTGGCTAGTAACGGAAACGGTACATACATAACCTCGTTTTTATCAGAAGGTCCAAAATTTTACACGTACAAATTTAAAAAACCGGACGGAAATGAAGAGTACGTGTGTAAAGTAAAAGTTATAAGGCTAAATTACTCCAATAGTCTACAAATAAATTTTGACACTCTTCGCGAGATGATCATTTCACCGGGTAGTGAGATATTGCTATCTAATTTTGCTATTTGACGAACAGCATTCCACGAGTTAATAACAAAAAATGAAACAAAGACGTGCAAAACCGTGTACGGAAAGAGAAGATTTGTCGCTTTAAGTAAAAGTTATCCATACAGCTACATTCGCGGTCCATCTACTACTCATGCATCAGAGAACCACACCCTGGAAACCTAGTGGCGCTGGTGTAGCAACGCAAGGAGCGCACTCGTGATCGGCGGCGCCACAGTGTAAAAACAGCCCATTGGCTACCACTGTGTCTCCATCGTTGTAATTAGCGGCGGTGGCGCACCAGAAGAGAGCTCATTGGTTGCTGGTGTACCGCAACAAGCTGATTTAGCGGCCGTGGGAGGCGCAGCGGCTAAGAGCTCATTGGCCACCGCTGCGCCGGCGAAAGAGCTGCTTTGCCGCGGAGCTCTAGCCCCACCACAAGGCTCGCAGACTGGCGAGCGGCCGCGAGCGGGGGGCACCGGACGCGGTTACGAGCTCTTTGGGAGAAGTGTTTCAGAGTGCCCAGTCAGTGTGAATTATGGACAAGCGCTGGAAACATCCGTGGACTTTTACGTTGAGTGGCCCCACCTGTTGCGGTAAAACAGTATTTATTAAAAAATTTCTGAAATACATTGACCGCTTGAGCGATACTCGCTTCGAGCGTATTATTCTTTATTACGCTCAATGGCAATCGGGATACAGAAATCTGGGTAAAAACGTTGAATTTCACGAAGGTCTACGACAAAACACCGATTGGCTTAACGATCCGAAACCTAAGTTGATCATCATCGACGACCTCATGCGCGAATCGTCCTCTGAAGGAGCCATAGTGAATCTCTTTACGAAAGGCAGTCATCACAACAACTTGAGCGTGATTTTTATCACTCAAAACATCTTCCATCAAGGCAAAGGCCAGCGCGATATATCTTTGAACGCTCAGTACATTGTAATCTTTAGGAATTTACGAGATCGTGCCCCGATACGTCATCTTGCTAGATAAGTATATCCTGAAAATCCTCGATTTTTAGAAGAAGCCTACCGGGTCGCAACATCGCAAGCTTTTGGCCACCTCTTGTTGGATCTGAAGCAAACCACATTGAATAACTGCCGATTTCGAAAGCGTATTTTCCCCAATGATGAGTACCAGTACGTTTACGTACCGCGAAGACAACTGACAAACAGTCAAAATCAAGTTCCAATCTTGTCATTGTAATGACTACAAAAGCGCGTTATCCTTTTGGTCGAAAAAATGCTACCGTCTTGGCGGCATTGTATCATTTTAACAAAGAACAGCGAAAAACAGTTTTACAGAAAGCTGATGCAAAATTGGTTCGTCGTATTTGCGAGTGCGCTTTAAAGGTATTGATAAGTAACGTCCCGCTAAGTAAAAGTCACAAGGGTCGGCTGCGTAAGCACGCAAAAGTTCTGCGAAAGCTAGCATCACCGGATATCACTTTACAGCGAAGAAAAAACATTATAGTGCAACGTGGTGGTTTTTTGCCTGCTCTGCTAGCACCTCTCATTGCCACGCTTCTTGCTAATCTCGTGAATAAATAAAGATGGAACACGCGGGAAAGATGATTCTCCTACCGCAAGAGAGCGTTGAACGTTTGCAGACCACAATTGGAAAAGATAAGATAAAGTTTGTGCAAACACCGGGATCGGTGACGAGTAGACTCGATGCTCAAATGAACGAAATATTAAACTCGCCAACATATAAAGAGGAGCGTGAAAAGTGGACTCTCTATCGTCAAGTTTTACAGCGATATCTTCACTTATAAGGCACCGAAGGAGGAGATAAGTATAAAAAAAAGAACAAAAGAATGACAGTGTCAGCGAATCCAATATGGTAGACGGTAATGAGCAGGAAGAGCAGGAGGAAGAGGAGGAGGAAACCGATGAATTCATTGACGCAAACATTATCTATACCGTCCGAAAAAGTCACCAGCTTTATTTATCTAAGAAGGGGCGAAAGATTTTGGGATTCGAAATCACGAATAGTATTTTTATAAGGGATGAATAATCAGTAGTAAGTGATAGACCTTCTCATCTCTCTAATGGGCTTCCGTCCATGTTTATGATTTATAGTGATATATGCGAACCATACGTAATAGGTGACGTTCAATCGCGATTGTTGCGAGCAGTATCGTTAAATATCGACGACGATTACACGTATGGTAGAACAGGAATCAAGTTTGATCCCATTCGATTACGGTACTCCGACGGTGACACTTCATTTCAAGAAACTTGATTAGATCTCATTTTTAATACAGTGATGGAGCGTTATTAAGAATACTTCAACATGCAAGTTGGCGGTGGATATAGCGGAGTGAGGTGTTTGGTGAGGGTCAACGGATTAATGGTGGGGTCGGGCGCCTTTACGTTGGATCCCTCTACCAAAGGGGGCACGGCGGTATTGGTTCACTTTTGGCTGGAATTTTCCGTCGCGTTCTCCCACTTTTCACTCGTAGAACCAAGGCTGTTGTGAAGGAGGCTGTGCGTACTGGCATGAACATTATGTCTGATGTTACCGAGCGAAATACTCCGTTTAAAGAGTCGATTCGGAAACGCTTTAAAGAATCTGGCGAAGTTCTGAAACGAAAAGCAGAGGAGAAATTGGATAAGCTAATGGAGGGATCTGGATATAAATTACCACGCTACGGCTTACCACTTCAGTTGCGAATGGGCGCTGGCTCTGATACAAATCACAGAGGTAAAAAGAAGAAAAGCAGTTCCAGAAAAAGGAAAACAATAAAACGCAAGTCTAATAGTTCGAAAAAAAGCAAGACTAAGAGAAAACAAACGAAACAAAAGAAGAAGAGAACCACGAGAGATATTTTTGGATAGATAAGATGGCATTTTTACACACCCATTCATGCGAGTGTCTTAAGTCGGAGTTGTTTCTGTTTGAAATTCCTCCTACTCAATGAACTATAGAAAATTCACACTGGATATAATATTAACCCATATCGTCTTTAACTGGTGACTCACCTATAGAATTTGTGTTACGGACAATGGTGAATTTGTGTTATGGTGAAATGTCATCTTTCTATTGAGCACATGTAAAAAGTATTAAAATATTCATCTTTGCAATGAAGAAATAAATTTTCTTTTTAAATTTTTTAGCTAGAATAGTAACCGTTAGAAAGCCGTCTTAGAATCTAAAAAAGTCATACTTGATAGAGTTTTTTTACTTAATTTTTCCGGCTTATTTTAGAGGTTCAAATTAGCATATTTTCCTCTTATTTTCTAGCTCAGAACAGGTGACATGCAATCTGTCATAGAGTGCGATACTATTTTTTTCGTACTTTGCAATTAAAATGAATTATTAGAAGATTGTATACACTTTTGTTATTTTGTTACAGCAAAAACTATTGTCTAGCTTCTCAAAAATCTAAAGTAATATAGGTACTATACTTACTAGGAGGCATGGCTATTCCGTATCCTTTGGCATCAAGAAGACCGCCAATTTGTGTCAATTCGCAGTTTCTCTCTATAACGTATTCGATAGAAGTGGATTCCATTAGAAATGCGTAACTCCCTTTTCCCTTAACTACACGATCAACACCATCGACGTTGCTATTTGTAAATACTTCATATAATGGTTTAGCAGTTTCCATAAAATGCCACATCCTTTGATATGTTGAAAAATTAGAATCCTAAAAATTAAATACTATCTAAATATTATAT
Source organism: Torymus aiolomorphi (assembly GCA_036365515.1). Classification (NCBI taxonomy): domain Eukaryota; kingdom Metazoa; phylum Arthropoda; class Insecta; order Hymenoptera; family Torymidae; genus Torymus; species Torymus aiolomorphi. The sequence continues at coordinate 119,623,989 of CM070875.1, forward strand.
TATATTGTTTATGGAGAAAATTTAATAGAAGGAAATAAATTGGTTAGATTTAGCGAATGGTAGGTTGAATTATAGTTGTAAAAATTGAAGCTAGTAGTATTGGCCATTAGCTTCAATTTTTACAATTACAGAAGGATATAAAACAAAATTTTTCCGTTTAATTTTCGAGCTAACGTTTTGCTCCATGGCGAGACCTTTAAAGGTAGCTTCTGCATAAATTTTATTATAAATCCTAATCTTATAAACGCTGTACGTATGAGATCACCTCGCAGTAATAAAGGATGGACTGGAAAGTAATAGATATAAATCTTAGATTTATATCTCTTTGAGAAATAATGATTGCATAAGATTTTGCATAAAAAACTATAACGTAGTATCTTATTCTTGTCAATATTACAGCTACAACTATTTTATTGAGCAAGATCCCAAGATCAAAGTTCCACCTGCCCTGTGCTTGGTGGGATTATCAACTCCCTATGCTGAATGATATGATTGTGAAAAGAAGGTTTTAAGAAACAGCTCGTGTCTCAGATAAAACTATAACATTATTTAACTTTGAAAAGGAAAATCTCAATCTTTTCACTATGCGCCTGCAAAGTGCCTCTCAGTTGAGCACCAAACTCTTATTACAATGGCCTTGGTGAGTACGTGGGACACCAGTAAACAAATAGCTCAGCAGTAGGGCGTTGAAGTCCGCTGGAACTGCACATACCACCCAGTAGTAGAAAATAAATAAATTTTGTTCAAAACTTTGTCTGTACTACAAATCTTAACCGATTATAACCATCGTTGTTTAAAATGTACGTTAGAGGTTGTACTTCAACCGCCCACAAATAATAGACTTGTTTCCTCGTCGGAGAGGCGTGAATAGTGATGGAGGATGAGAGGGCGTGACAGAGGCGTGGTCGAGAAATAATCAAATACGTTTTATACTTTGCACTACTAGTTCTTTATTGAACGTCGTTCTCTTTCAAGCTTCGGTGATACAGTACAACTAAAATGACGGCTGCTCATTACCGTGCCGGCCTGGTTCGCGAGATGTTGTGACAGAGGGGGAGTAGCTAGGTCGAGAGTGCGCGCATCGACCTCGCTCTATGCTGTTGTGATGAAAGATTACCAACATGCAGCCCGCCTTGTTCCGGGGACGATAAGTTCGTGAATTAAGAAGCCGCCCGCTATGGACTGTTGTCCTGTTAAAGCTTGGAGCTCGTCGTGACTGAAACGGGCAGACGAATGAGTTAGATTACTGATCACTTGTAAGTGCGGTTAGCTGTTTTTATTATAGTTACTCGAACTAGACCATCCTGCATTCAGATAGACTCGTTGGATGCGTCGAAGCAACTCGGACTCGACCGGGCTTGGACGAAAGATTGATCTTAAAGAATAGCAGACGAGGAAATGAGCCTGGGTCAGCACGTCGAGATCATCGATGTTTCCAGACAATGGAATCAGTGGGCAGCAGTTCAGAGTCGACCCGATCTCAACTAACAGTGTGTAGAAATCTTCGTAAGTCATCTTCCGTTGTCGGCAACTCTGTGTAGGTTTCCTTTCATGGACTTGACCCCAGCTTCCCAAAGCCCACCGAAATGAGGAGCTGAGGGTTAGATGAAATGCCAGGTGATCCCTTCTTCTGCGAGTACTCTTTTTATCATCTGCCAGCCAATCTCAGCGGTGTAGAGTAGGCCGCGAAGGTCTCCATTGGCGTCACGAAAATGCATGTCATTGTCGCGCCAGATTACTGGAGATTTACCATGCTTTCCGATGAATCGGGTGAGGGTCACGAAAAGCTGTTGGTCGTGAGATCACCCGCCAGCTCCAGATGAATTGCATTAGTGTTCAGATGCACAAAGACCACCACATATGATTTCGAGGTGGTCATCCCTCGTCCCTTCGATCGAAGCACATTGAAAGTGCCAACGTAATCAACCCCGCAACGACTGAAAGGGCAGGCAGAAGTTACCCGGTCCGCAGAAAGAGAAGCCATCTCCTGGGTCATCGGGCGCGGTTGATATCTGGCGCATATGACACAGTTCCGCAAATGAGCCTTGATGACGTTTCGACCGCCCACATTGCATGCACGTTGGATTGTTCGAGCATATGTAGGTCCAAAGTCGGCGTAAAGGGCTCGTTGATGCTCGTGCATAATCTATCACAAGTTTAGCTAGATGCAAGCGTCTTGCGAGGATCGGTTGGTGCTTTTCTTCATGCAACAGCAGGGAACTCTGATGTCTTCAATCCATCCGTAGTATGTCATGGTTATCATGAAAAGGATCCAGTCTTCGAAGCGGGCTTGAGGAGTCAACAGGTTCGCCTTCCCGCAAACTCTCGATTTCTTTTGCGTCGTCATTCTGTTGGATCAATCGTGCGCATATGAGGAATTCTTCGCAATTCTTGAAGGACAATTAGTGCAAGTGAAGATGGCAAGGATTGCGGTTGCGCTCTGTTCTAGAGTAAGCGCCGGTAGCGGGCCATGATTTTGACAGTTGTGTCACCAAGCAAGTAAGTAGTCCAGAGTCTTAAGAAGATCCAGTGGATCAATTATGGATGAGTGATGAGCACCTCGGTCGGGCTAGTTGCACGATGAACTGAACAGCCAGTTCAGTCCATTATAGCACAAAACGTCATCAAGAAGTGAAAAATGGATGGAACCTCGAGTGGCTCTGTCGACCGGATTTTCTTTCGTTTGCACTATAACGCTATAACGCTATACTTACGCAGGACCCTGGGCAGTGACATTATTGATGATCTCTAAAATAATTATGATGTTTCAGATTTTTATATTTATTTATTTATTAGTATCAGAGTAAGGTACAATAACTTATTACATTTGCAGCTATTATACATATCTTACATTACTAGTAATCCAGCAGAGGAAAATTACCTGTTCGCTAGTCCGGCATACTTAAAATTAACTTAACTTAGAATTAATTTGGTTAGGAATTACAATTTGTGTAGTAGCTATTAGAGTTGCAACTGCTTTAATATTCCGAGGAATATATAGCAGAGCCCACTCCCAATTTTTGGTAATGGCTTACAATTATTATTTAAATTTAACAATATTTAACAATTAATACTCTGTTATTTAACAATTTATATATATTTTTCCTATCTATAACTATAAATTTTTTCATATAAAATAATTCAAATTCTGACTTTTTGCTATATTAATTATACTAGTCAACAATCTATTTGTTTGAGGATAATTTGTTTTCTAATAAAGATTATAAATTTATTTTTGTTGTTTCAGTTGCTTTCTCTTACCCATTGTTTTAGTTTTAGTTGTCTGCTGTGTTTGTTTCTAATTATTTTTAAGGGGATGTGAGTACCGACGTTATTTTTCAAACGAGCATAACTCACGCAAATATCAATAGAATTATCCAGAAAAAAATCTGCATATAGTGTTTGCGTGTACGGAGCGCTTGACAGGCGTCTTTTTACAAAAATATGATGAGAATTTATTGAATTAAATAAAAACCGTACTGTCGGTAAGTAGGAATCTACAATTGACCTACTTTTCAAACGAGCATAACTCACGCAAATATCAATAGAATTATTCAGAAAAAAATCTGCATATAGTGTTTGCGTGTACGGAGCGCTTGACAGCCGTGTTTTTCCAAATAAGTGTTTGAATGTTGATTTAAAAAAATATTGAAATTAGAGTTGCACATCCTCTTAATTCATTCGGTAGGTTATTGAAATGAGTTATTGCCCTAATATAACTGTTTTTAATACTAATGGTCAAATATCTTCTTGGAATCTGTATGTTTTTTTTCCTAGTGGAGCTATTGGAGCTTATATATGCTGTCTGTAAGTCTTCGTAATGATACAATAGTGATTCATAAGTAAAGATTTGTTCTATTGCTACGGCCAGAATTGGGTGTACTTAAATATAAGGGTTGTATGTCCTGGGAGTTTAGCCTCACTCGAGAGCTCCCACTGGTCTAGGATTAATAAATTGAAGGTTATGATATGTGTATATATGTATGTATATTTTTCGTGTATTGCACTTTGATACAATAATGTAACGACGCTTTTGGCAATAACGTGTGTAGGAAATATATAAACTTGTGTTGGATTAATATGTGCACTTTGATACAATAATGTAACGACGCTTTTGGCACAACTTACAATCTAGTTCTTGTTGGATCTTGAGTTGGAGGTTCCTAACGCTGGAATCCTGCAACGGGTACCCAAGTCTCCGGTAGTTCGGCCTTAATCAACTATGCAGAGGCCCGCCAGAGGAAGTTCAAGAGTGACCCTCGTCTCCTCGTTCGCACGCGGTCTTATACCCGACGAGATGATAAAAAGATGAAATAAGTATTACACGTAAGTCGGGCACTTACGCGTAATTTTGGCAAGCGCTTACACAACTGCTGACGGCGACCGCAATTCTATATAACCGTACGCGATATATTAGCGTGTCTGATTGCGAAAATGTACGAAAAGTCCGTTGATGACAGACTTCATCATACGATGCGACGACGGATGTCACACCTCCCCCTTTGGTCCATTGCCGCCCCCGGCAATGAGTGTGTTACAGGTTTTATATATGGAATATATATATATATGTATATAGATAGCGAATTTAAAAAAGGAAATATTAAAAGTACATATACATTCATATATTCTTACAAATGTTCACGTTAATCAATATATATAGTTATATGTGGTTGTGGGTATAGATTCTGATAGATTTCGCCGTCATATAGGCAACCTGCTGAGTGGGACTTGACAGCGCCTAGTACGTAGGAAACCACTGCGTATGATTAGCCAGCGCCTAGGACGTAGACAACTAGTATGTATGATTAGCCAGCTCCTAGGACGTAGGTAACCAATGAGTATGATTGACCAGCGCCTAATGCATAGGCAACCAACGAGTGTGTCACTATATTCTGTCGTAACACGTGTATCGAGCATCGGTCGATGCTCTGTCGAAACATCGCGCGTCATGATTTTTCGTTCAAGCTATTGCAATAGAGTTCATTAACATTTAATTTAACAGTTTTCGGTAGTTTCATTATAACTTTACATTGTTGTTCTTAATAAACTAATACAAAATTGTATGTTGAATTATTAATAACTTTATACGACTTCCAAGCTTAATAATAATTTGTTTAAATGGGTTAGTTATTAATAATCCATAACAAATTATTTATAATATGGGATACTATAAAATGGTATTATTTTATCAAATAAATAAATAAATAAATAAATAATAAAATAACTTCGCATCAATTATTTATAACAATTCAAGAATACAAAAAAAATATGAAATTAAAACCCATGTTCTCTTAAAAATTTTGAATTGTTTAATGTTATCATAATACCAAAATACTATATGTTTATAATTATTATTTATTTATCGTAAATAATTCGCGAATCGTTATGATTGCTGATTATGATTATTGAAAATATAAAATTATTATGGACGTTTTCTTGAATTATTTTTGATAATAAACAAATTTTAATTGTTAACTATCTTAATATATTAATAATATTCTTATCTTTGCAATCGGACTATTTTTGTATGTTTTAAAGTAATGGATAATGATACGCAGGTCTTTGCTTACATATACAGGTCTATATCTGTGAGTAATGCAGCTCGGAGCGCAGGCCATGTATTTTATATTAGCGTTTGGATGTGTGAGTAATTGCAGCTCGGAGCGTTTTCCTTGTATACTTGCTAACGCTTGGGTGGGTGACTAAATGCAGGTCGCGTATTGCATATTGTGTATGCTGGCTCACGCTACTGTGTGGTGTCGATGTGTGAGTAAATGCAGGCACTTCGTGTATCATGTGTAAGCCCGGTATACTTTCAATGTGTGAGTAATCGCACGTCTGACCGTTTTCTTTATAGGCTTATTCTGACTAGCTTTGAAGTATTTTTCGTAATTCTTATAACGTACCGCCTCGTGTTGACTTAGCGGGAAAAGAGAAAGACATGTCGGTTCGTTCTCAAGGTTTTTTTTTTGGTGGTATGGCGCAAGAAATTGTTAAGTTTCATTTTAATAAGAATTTATCCTAAGCCATTAGTTTTATACAACGCCCGAGTGGTCCGCACTCCTCTCTCCTTTTCGGAAATACATCCTGAGGATGGTTATTTAGATTCTTGTAATATAGTACATTGGGGAGAAACTGGAGCTGAGAAGATTTGGTTATTTGTTCATCCGGCCTTTTCCACTGCTTTTGTCGATGTGTATATGACACCGTTGAACGTTGCCTGCAGCTAAGGAGGATGTTTCTTCTTGGAAGTATGCTCGAGAAGCGTTTATCGCCAAGTAATAAATACAGGACTTATGCTTGCCGAGGCAGTAAATGTAGGTGGTCCGGCCTGGAACTATATGTCGGTCCAGCCACGTTGCAAGTGTCCGAATGGGGCGATAAAGCCTATTCTCCGAAATCGTGCGTATGGTGAGAAAGTGACTTCGTTCAAAGTTTTGTATTTTCCGTGTCGAGTGGATGGATGTCTGAACGAGGCGCCTACCCGAGAAGAGTTAAAGGCCGATGTTCGGACTTGTTCTGCTGATTGTTCATCGAGAATAGCTAATCCTGGCTCATTGATTGAGAAGTTATGTTTTGTAAAAATAACGAAAAATTCAAGGGATAATCGAAGTTGTAGATAAAAGTTTTGGAGACTTCCTTTGTCAGCTCGATCAACTTGTGCATTTGTCTACCGCGGCAGACATCGTTTATTAAATCGGTTACGCAGAGAAGAAATTCGTTTATTAAATCGGTTTAATTTATTATATTTATTGCTTTTACAGTTATGAATATGTTAGGTAATAAACAAAAACAAATTTTTCAGAAAATGCTTTTATTGGACAAATAAGTAAAAATTATAATTTTTGAAAAACCTTATTACAAATATATTGAAATGAAAGAAAAACAATTTATCTCGATTGATTTATATTTTCAATATTTTCAATAATAATGCATAACTACTATATTTCTTCAATTCATTTCAAAATGCAGCGCAATCATTACACTCACATTTTGTTATCTTTCCTATAAAATAAAATTAGGAAGTAGTTTTTCTATTACTGATCTAGGGAATATGCAAATAATGTTCGAAAAAGGGTTTCATCGTGCTATTAATTAGACAGTTTTACTATCTATTTTCTAACTTATTAGCCTTTTCATATAAATAAATTTCTACTTGGATAATGTGGCTTCAGCTATACCTGTATTAAATTGAATAAACAAGGTATCAATTCAGAAATCTTATTTCCGTGATTCTAGTAATCAATTATAATAGTTTATTGTTGATCGCTGCATAATACACACTTACAAAATTGTATACGTTTCTATTACACTCTACGTAATTCCCACAAATACACAATTTTTTTGCGAAAGAGCGAAAATTTAAAATTGATTTCAAATCCTCGCTAAAGAGCACGCCCAGCGCGCTTGAACTGGCTAATATTTTTAAACATATGAACTGCATCGCATTCTCTTATCCCCATCGACAGATTCAGATATTTCTTTAAAATAAGTGTTTTAAACTTATCAAGGAACGCGGGAGCGTTCCGAAGGCAGGTATCTGTCCAATGTAGAAAAGCCTGAGGGTTGACCGCGCTACATATACTTTGAAATGGGTGCCCGAGAAATTGAAAGATTTTATACAATTTTCAAGACTTTTATATTAACTAAAAAAAAAAATAACAACATGTGTATTATTGTTATACTATGTTGCATAAAAAGTTTCATGTAAAAATATGTTCTCATATTAAAGATATTAAATAGTGACAAATTTTATGTCTGTTCCGATCTTTCTAAACTTCTTCATGTTTTCCATAAGATTCCACTTCCGGTATACGTTTTCTTCCTATTTCCGGTTTATATATATATATATAATCCGTATACTTTATCGTCTGGTCTATCGACCTAACCTTTTTTTATATATATATAAAAAAAACCAAGAGAGAGAGAGAGAGAGATTTAGTACATGTACACACCCGTATCTGGTCGACGCCTAACCTTACATATAACATGCCAGTATTTTTATATACAAATGTTATCATTTAGTGAGTTAGTTAATAATAATATATTTCAAAGATCTCAAGAAATCAACTAATTATGAGAAAAATTATGTGTATCAATCAACGGGGAAAATAACTTTTATTAGTTAGATAAGTACTTATTATATATATACATACAGATACAATATATACAGATTATTTCATTTTGGATGAATTGGAATGGATTTGATTGGAAAAATATAACCTATATAAGCAGCTGTGAATACCAATGGGCAATAGCAATATGTTATAATCAGATAATTAGCAAACTTTTATTATAAAGTTATAAATCAATAAAGTTTATAATAAGTATTGTTACTTTGTGAAATCTTGTTTTTATTTTTACAGAGTTTATCAGAAAATGCAAGGATTATTACCAAGTAAATCGATCACTGTTAAAAAATAGATTTTAAGAAAGAAGAATTCATTAATTATTATTAATTATTCAAGTTCATCGAAAAAGTAGAGTAGGCTAACCGAATCTTCTGTATGTCCATGAGTCTCAAGAAATTTTTAAATCTTCAAATAACCTATGTAAGCAGCTGTGAATATCAATGTGCGATAGCAATATATTATAATCAGATAAGTAGCAAACTTTTATTATAAAGTTATAAATCAATAAAGTTTATAATAAGTATTATTACTTTGTGAAATCTTGTTTTTATTTTTACAGAGTATATCAGAAAATATAAGGATATTACCAATAGATAACTGTTAAAAAATATTTTTTAACAAAAAGAAGAATTCATTAATTATTATCTTACAGATATTATACCAGAAGATTTTTTCGACTCATTTTGGAAATATGGAGATATATGTAATATAGACAATAATGTTGAGTTCAAATTGTGTACTGTCTGAAAAATCTAATTTTGAATTAGCAAAAATGAACGAGTGCCCTCATGACCCTGGTGGTTATTTTATTATTAATAGACAAGAAAATGTTATTTTAATACAAGAACAGACGCTTAAGAATAGAATAATTTATATTAAAGAAGATAGTAAGAATATAATACTACTCAAGAAAGAAAAACCAAACCAATATTATTATGGAAGAGCAGGCAAATATTATTTACGACACAATATTTTTCAAGATGTATCTATATATTCTTAACATGAAAATTTTTTATATGAGATATAATTTTAGAAGAATGTTAAAAATTTGTCTTCATATTTGACAGGGCAAATAGAGTACGTGGATGTCAATGAAGAAAATGGCAGTTTCATTCCTTTTAATGAATCACACATAAAACAAACAACAACTAAGATGTTTATTTAGACAGTATTGGACTCAAAGTACGAAAGACGTATTATGTTTTGAAGTAAGTTTTTCAAAATAAGAAAAAAAAAATTGTGATTTTCATAGATCGTCTATCTAGTTGAAAATTATATTGATAATAAAAATGTTGTGATTATTAGAAAATGATATCTAATCAGTGTTTTGTGTAATAAATAAAATAAAATACCAATATGATGTATTGCATGAAGTGCATATATAATCAAATTTTATTGATAACAAATAACATAGTGATTAAAAAATGGCATGTAATCAGTGTTTTGTGTTAAATAAAATAAAATACCGGTATGATGTGTTGCATGAAGTACACATATAATTAAATGTTATAGATAACAAATAACATAGTGATTAAAAAATGGCATCTAATCAGTGTTTTGCGTAATATAAAAAAATAAAATACCGGTAAAATGTGTTGCATGAAGTGTTATATCAAATTTTAAAACTTCTACTTAAAATCAGTTTGAAATGTTTTGAAAATAGCTCAAGTATGTATTAATAAGTAATTACGTGTTATGAGGTTCATAAACTTCATAATATGCTTTTGCATAGAAGAAAATATTGCTGAGTGATACACGAGGTTATAAATATGCAATATAATTTTCAGTGTTTTGTGTAATAATAAATAAAATATAGTATGACGTGTTACATGAAGTGTTTATAATCAAATTTTAAAACTTCTATTAAAAATCAGTTTCAAATGTTTTGAGAATAGAACAAGTGTTTATTGAATAATTATGTGTTATGAGGCTCATAATTTTCATAATAAGTTTTTGCATAGAAGAAAATATTGCTGAGTGACATGTGAGGTTATAAATATACAATATAATTTATAATGCCGATTTGAAATATTGGTCTGAGCCTTGGTTTAAAAAGCATCTGTCATCTTCAAAAAACTTAGTCGATATCAGTGCTGTGCTGTTGTACATATTTATTGAAGTGCCAATAAAACGATTATACCTAATGAACATGGGAATACTGAAAAAAGTAAAAATGATATGTTATTGTGAAAATTTCAACGAATAAAAGTGCTCAGTTAATCTAATATATGATTTCTCACCATGGGAGACGTCAAAATGTTTCAGAGTTCTTAGTAAATATTTTTCTAGACAAGATTTAGATAATAATTTCAAAAAGTTTTATCTACACAAGAATGTCAAGAAAGCTTTTATTCTCAGTGATTCTTAGTTCATAAACTGGTTGCATTTTTAATTTTACAAGATTATGTGTGGCAATGATGGGTTATTAATTTAAGTAGTTTCAATAATAATTTCAAGAACTTATATCTCTACTATAAAAGAATATCGAGAAAGCTTTTTTTCTCACATTTTACAAGTCGTATAGCAATGATGGGTTATTAATACAAGTGGTCTAATCATATCTACTGAAATCTGTGTAAATCCACCCGGATCCAGCTGAATTTCCCATGTGACATAGATCCAACTGGGTTTCCTAGCTGGATATTTTTGACCGGGTTCTAGTGATAATTTCAACAAATCCAAGTGTTGAGAATAATACAATTAATTATTGGCTCATGGTGCCAATAATTAATTGCAAAGCTACAAAAATAATTAATGATATTATCATATAGCAGTCTTATAGTAGAACTAATTTAAGGCTTTAATAATCAATTTCTAGTTACAAAAAATGAAAATACTTATAATATGATCTGAAAAAAAATTATAAAAATATGAACTAAACACTTCGTTTTAAGATCTAATTTGTTCAAAAAAATATCGATCCCTTTAGTATTTATGTAATTTGTCTTCTCAATAATAATCTTTGGAAGTATAAAATAAGGTATGTATATAAGTTTTTTCTGCAAACTGAAAACATAAAAAGAATGATATTTTCATGTGACTTTACAATAATTAATAGTATTGTTAAATTATCATCATACCTAAGAATATATACGCGTTTGATTATATTATTACAAAAAATTTTACTAATGTAATCATTTTTCGAGCTTGAAGAAACATTCAAATTTAAAACTTTTGTGAATAACAATACTATCATTTACGAATGATATTAAACATATACTATACTATAATAAACCCTCATAATGTTATCACACTGTGTAATTATTATTTTCTCTTAAAAAGTTGTGAAATATATCTAAAAAACATTTTACAAAAGTTTAAGGTGGCTCATGCGTTTGGTGCCGTACCAAGTCAGGGCCCCGCAAGGGGCTTCTTTATTATTGCCAAATTAAGATAACGTATTTTTCGTAAATTTATTGTAAATAACTTCTAAATGTTCAAACAAAAAAAAGATTTTATAAATAAGTAAAAACTTTGCTAATTTGTCGCTACATTTATATGACTGGTCGTAGTGCGCATGCGCATTAGCACATTTGTAACGTTTATTGTTAATATCTTTTTTGTTTGGTCGTTAACCTATAATTCTGATGATATCATTAGATTCTTCACAAAAAAATCTTTAATTTCATATATTGTACATTAAAAACTGCTTTTTTACAAGTTACTACGAAGCAATAAACTGTTCATTCCCATAAGGTTATGTGTTAAACGTACCTATTTATAAACTCAATTTTTTCGATAATTTGGTCGTTGACCTACAATTTTCTTAGTACAGATCGAAAGTTTAATGTCTAAAGAACATATTTGTTAAGTTTAAGATGTACCTGCTTTTTTATAAGAAATCGCATGAGCCACCTTAAACTAAGACAAGTATTAGTCTCTCCCGCCCTCCCTCCCTTTATCGCACGCTCTCTCTCTCTCTCTCTTTCTCTCTCTCTCTCTCTTCCCCTCCTCTCTCTCTCTCTCTCTCAACTTCCGTGAAACTGAGTACCAAAAACTTTAATGAGAGCTTAAATATTTTTTTAAAACAATCAACACGTTTTTTAAAAGCTATTTTTTAAGTACGTTAAATTCTAACAACACAATTTGTCTAGTCCTTTTATTTCTTTTAGTCTCATCTATTCAATAAGGACTCTCTACAAATGGTAATTATTTTTTTCATGACTATAAACTCTCTCCCTCCTTCTCTTTTCCACCCCACTCTCTCCCTTCCTCCCTCTCTCTCCCTCCCTCCCTCTCTCTCAACATCCGTCAACCTGAGTACCAAAAACTTTAATGAGAGCTTAAATATTTTTTTTTAAAACAATCAGCACGTTTTTTAAAAGCTAATTTTTTAAGTACATTCTATAACAACATAATCTGTCTAGTCCTTTTAATTCTTCTACTCTCTTCTATTCAATAAGCACTCTTTACAAATGGTAATAAGTTTTTTCATGACTGTACAAATAATAATATTGCTAATATAAAACTTTCTACGAAAGTATAAAATAAGGCAAGTATAGACGTTTTTTCTGGATAATCTATAAAAAAAAAACACAATTTGTCTAGTTCTTTTATTTCTTTCAATCTCATCTATTCAATAAGCACTCTCTACAAATGGTAATAATTTTTTTCATGACTGTACAAATAATCTATAAAATAATAATATTTATGATTTTGTAAAAGAAATCAAATAAATACGAATGAAAAAGTCTTAATTCTTTGAGTCATTGTATGCTGAACAAATTATATGTAAGTAAGTACATTCAAATTATTCACTGCAAATCAAACAAACGAAAGTTGTGAAATCAATTATCGATAGTCAAGTAATGCAAACAACTCTCCGAAACTACTGTATGACTGTTCTCAGAAATATATACAAATTTGTTCATCTTTCTGAGCTATACAAATTAAACACAAGAACGTACTGAAATCAATTTATTGTAGTCAAGTACCGGCCATAAGTTAACTTACTGACATAATAGAACTTTTCGTATGTAGCGTGTAAAATTACATTTTACGCCCACGCTGTAACTTCAAAATTATTCAGCCAGCAGGCATAAAATACTACTTAGCGCCCAAGAGGCCCAATATCTCACATACTCTTACAAAACTTTATAGAACCTAAGCACTTTACTCCCGTGTGGGAGAAAATTATATTAATTATATAACTATAATGTGTCACGTCGAGCACGACTGACCGCTACTTTGGACACCCATGCTACCATCTATCCTTACCACCCACAACCTTTTTTCCTTCATGTTACCATGAGTCCTCTTTCCTGTCAGTGGCGCCACATGGTAGCAACTGGGTTACCTACGTGAGCCACAGTTCGCATGGTAACGAATCCTACCTTACCCGTATCCGTACCGCCTATCGATCCAACCCTTGTCCTTGGCAGCGCCACATTCGAACCCGAGTTCCCCACCCTACCCTCCCTTACCTTTGCATCTGCCCTAGATACATGCGCGGGTATAAAAGCCGCGACGCGCCTCCACTCGAGGCAGAAGCTTTTGTTCTTTTTGTTTCGAAGGGCGAAGCCCTTGACCGACGACTATTTAATTGTAACAATTGGACTTAGAATAATTTCCGACATTTTGTATTCTGACTTAGAATATTTTCGAGCAGAATTAACTTAGAATATTTTCGAGCAGAATTTACTTAGAATAATTTCGAGTATAATTGACTTAGAATATTTTCGTGTGGAATTAACTTAAAATATTTGTCAAGCTTCTCTGATTGTAGTCTCGCGAATAATTGTTGATATTATATTTCGACTACAATCAGTGTGTAACAGTTTTAACGTAACTTTATGCAATTAATAAACATCACATAATTCCATTATTGAGTGTTACTTTATTTACACAATCCTGTCCTTCTGCCATTTGAATCGCCCGCTGCGCTTGGGTCCTGAGACTGACGAGGGCTAACTGAGAGAACGAGCCAACCGCAACCGCCCCAAAGTAAGTAACTCTGAAGATCGCTATCCTTTCTCTTTCTCTGTCACTCTAATTGTTCGCTGACGCTGTCGCTTGCCGCTTAATTAGTATCGCGAATTATCATTGTTTAATTTACCTGTCCGATTAACTATTTTCACGCGTTCCTACTCCCGTGGTTATTACGTATAGGTGTAAACCGAAACTGGAACATTTATCGCGTTAACTTTATCGTTTTCGCGACATTGTAACACGGACGTTACAATTGGGGGCCCACCTCCGGGATAAAAGTGAAAATAGTGAAAATTTTTTTTTTTATATACATACATACCACAGTTATAAAAATTTTCTTTTTCTCTTCGTTTCTTGCGTTCAAAAGAAAAATATAAATAAATTATTAAAATGGCAGCTTCAAACGGTGCGGTCGCTAGGAATTCAGAAGCAACTGAGATTTTTCGGAAATACCTTAGTGTAGAGGAACCTACATTAGTACGTTAGTAGCAGTGCTCAGGGCCAGATATCAATCGGCATCGGAAATAAAGCCGGAAAGAATTCGGGATGTTAAGAAGTTGCAGTTGTCTCTCGCAGAAACCGTGGATAGGGCATTAGTTGAAAAAATTTGTCAAGACGAAATTATGATAGACATTTTACGTGAATTTATGCATCACAATATTAGTGTTATTGAAATTATGGAAGCAATCTCGAGCGTGGATAAACATTTGATTACTGAAAAACTTCCAGCTCTAGTCTAATCCGACCAAGAATTAACTGAAGACGGTGAAGTTACGCAGTATAAAACGGGAATAAACACAATAGACGGGGATAATACACAAAATAAAGTGAATTTTGATACAAACTTATTAAATTCGGCAAATTATACTCCGCACGTAGCAGGGGGAAGGGGGCACAGTACGCCTTTAGCTACGAATGTTAGAACAACACTGCCAACAACAATGAATTCTTTTCATTCAAATGCAACTTTAACTCCGTTAAAAAATTTGTCGATTAAAGATGCACTAGACTGCATACCAAAATTTGACGGTAGCAATATTCCACTTAGTACCTTTTTATTCGGTTTAAGAGAAGCCATTAGCATGATTCCGGCAGCAAACGAAGCCGACTTGGTAAAATTAATTAGACGACGGCTAACGGGTGAAGCAGCAAAGTCAATGGAGGAAATAGTATTTTTTAATATGACGGATCTAGTTAAATATTTTGAGGCAAATTTCGGATCGTATAAAACACATCACTCCTTGATGGGGGAATTAGCCGTGGCCAGACAAAGAGAAAAAGAAAACATTATAACATTTGCAAACAGAGTTAGGCGTATCGCAATAGAATTAAAAGAGACCGCAAAAAGAGAAAAAAGGGATGATGCGGGGTTCATACAAAATGTAGAAGCCGATAAATTAAAATTTTTTGTACGCGGTATGGATTGGGAAATTAAGAGGCGCATGGGGGTGGCCGCAACTTTTCAGGAAGCCGTAGAAAAAGCAATAGAAATAGAGCGTGAGGTTACAGATTTAGAGAAAACCGAACCAACGCGTAAAAGTAAATTAAATAAAGAAAATAACAAATTGAAGGCAGAATTAGCTGAAGTTAAAATTGTTCAAAGTAAACCGACAGAAATTTGTCAATATTGTGGCAAAAGAAATCACATCGCGAAAAACTGTTGGACTTTAAAATCATTGTTACCCCCGGGTACACAGCACCAGCCGCGAACCCACGCCCCAAGTCTCACAAAATCAATATAGACCTCGATCGCACAGTCCCGCAGTGGCACAATCGAATCAAATCAATAATTTTGTTAAAATTTGCAATTATTGTAAAAAAGAGGGACACTGGAAGAATGAATGCCAAATATTGGAAAGAAAAAGTAGAGAAAAATTGCAACGTGAAGCGGGAAACGCGAACAGCCCCGCGGCACAGGGCGCGACCTGGGGGCAATCTACCTTAAAGGTATTACTAAGGAATCGATTAACTCGCGCGGGAAAATACCCTTGATTTTCCGCGATTTAACATTGTATTTTCATTTGGTTCCTGACGATTTCCCTATTGAAGAGGACGGGTTAATCGGCAGCGAAATGTTAAGAAAATACGGGGCAAAAATTATGAAGAAAATTTTTTGGAAATAGCTTCTCACGTAATCAGTTTACGGTGCACGAGTAGTGTAGATATCGCGCGGCCAATAAACAAAGAGAGTGTAAGTTTGGCACGAGCCGAACGACATAAGTAACGCAGGGTACGATGTGGGGGGATGAGCGCAATTCCGGACGCGGATACGCGAAAAATCCCGTTGCAACTGCTCGGTCGCACAAATCCAGTGTTGTT
This sequence comes from Torymus aiolomorphi, assembly GCA_036365515.1. Classification (NCBI taxonomy): domain Eukaryota; kingdom Metazoa; phylum Arthropoda; class Insecta; order Hymenoptera; family Torymidae; genus Torymus; species Torymus aiolomorphi. The sequence continues at coordinate 119,640,368 of CM070875.1, forward strand.
TTAGGCGAGTGTAGCACTCAGAACGTTTATAGCGATTTACCTGCTTCGCATGAGAAAATTATTTCACATATTTGTCTTTTTTCGCTTAAAAGTATCGCCCTATTTGAAATCTGTACCGTGCACGTTTTGGAAAAAATTGATTTAAAAAATGGAATTGATGAAAATAAAAATTTGAATTTGAAATTTGAAAAAATTAGTAATTTGGAAAGTAAAAATTGTAAAAGCAAAATATTGAATTTGAACTTTGAAAAAACTAGTGATTCGGAAAATAAAATTAGTAAAAACAAAAATTTGAATTTGAACTTTGAAAAAGCTAGCGATTCGGAAAATAAAATTGATAAAAGCAAAAACTTGTATTTGAACTTTGAAGAAGCTAGTCATTTGAAAAATAAAATTTGTAAAAACAAAAATTTGAATTTGAAATTTGAAAAAACTAGAAAATTGAAAAATGAAATTTGTAAAAATAAAAGCTTAAACTTAAAAATTGATAAAAATAAAGATTTGAAAGTTAAGCATTGTGAAACTGAAAACCGGTTAGTTAAAATAGCTAAAAAGCAAAATTTGAGAACTAAGTTTTGAAAAAATAAAAGTTTGAAAGAAAAAGTGAACAGGATTATATTCGGAAATAATTTATTTAGAGAACAAACGTTAAAAAATAGCGTATCTCAACAGTATTTGGACTTGTTAAATAAAAATTGGAAAAATAGACTTAGTGAAGATCTTCTTGTAAAAAATTGGGCTAAATTTGAAAGTAAAGTTAATAAATGTATTGTGGTAAAAAATAAGAAAAATTCGGAAATTTTAGCTTGCAAAAATAGTATGAGTGTTAGCACTCAAGGGGGAAATGTTGGATTGAATATAAAAAATTATAGAGCAAAAACGGTATTGAATAAAAATAGGAGAAAAGTAAATTTTGTTTGTAATAAAATAAGGAATTTTACGTGTATTAAATACAAGCATGAAACTCATAAAAGAACTAAAATTAAAAGGAATAGTTTTAGCAAAATTAGTAATTTATTGAGGAAGCAAAAGTTATCGTAGTCCGGCAATATTGAGAAGGGCGGAAGTAATAAATTAACCAGCGCATTGTCTTATGCTTTAGTTCGAGAAGACTTTCAGCTGGCGCACCTTTTTGAGGGGTTGCGTGTCAAGCTAGAGAAGTTAACCTTTTTGCAAGCATGGAAAAGTAGTTCATTATTACGCTTATACTTTTGCGCTTTAAATGTTACTTGTTCCACCGCCATTCCTATTTTTAAGAAAATGAGAGAGTATCGCGTATCGGAGGGCGAGGTGACCTCTGACATGTTATGCACTTTACGCCAGATGCTACATCAAATTAAAAGAAATATAAATGGAGTAGTCTGGTCAGTATGGAAGCATAGGCCGCACCCTCCGCACTTAAGTAGCCAAATTAGGGTAGAAAGGCGGAGCCATAAAATAGGGGAGCCACGCGACCATCAAATTATGTGCATGTCAGACACGGTTTTCCTTTTAGGAAATGAGAGGGTGACTAAATTAAGAGAGCTTTTACGTCTTAAGCATTTGTCACCTAATCAATTAGCCGAAATTGAGTCACTCCTTGTGAAATTTTCGGATAGATTTTATTTAGCGGGAGATATTATGCCCGCGACAAATGTAATTGAACACGAAATACCCACAACAACGAATATTCCAATTAGAATTAAACAATTTAGATACCCACCTATTCTAAAAGAAGAGATCAATAGGCAGGTAAAAGAAATGTTAGAGAAAGGCATCGTCGAACCTTCAACAAGTGCCTACTCGGCGCCCGTGTTCTGCGTTGACAAAAAACCGGGACCCGACGGCAAGAAAAAATTTCGGGTAGTAGTAGACTTTAGAAAGTTAAACGCCATTATACCCGACTACAATCATCCGGTTCCGAACATAGCGGATATTTTGGATCAGCTTGGTGATGCCAAATTTTTCTCAGTTTTCGATTTATACGCGGATTATCATCAAATTAAAATTAAAGCTGAGTACAGAGAAAAAACAGCTTTTTCTTGTGAGCTCGGTTTATTTCATTTTGTTAGATCGCCTTTTGGATTAAAGACAAGCGCTCCGGTATTTTTGTCACTCGTTCTTAAAGTAATTGCTGGTATGAAAAACGTGGTTCATTTTTTTGTTGACATTTGCGTCTACTCTAAAACTTTTAACGAGCACATAGAAACAATCGAGAAGTTGTTTGAAAAACTGCGCCATGCTAATTTAGTTTTGCAGCCGGAAAAATGTGAATTTCTTAAACCGGAAATTAATTATTTGGGACATATAATTAACGGTGACGGTTTACGCTCGGACCCGGAAAAACTAAAAGTAGTTAAAGAATTTCCAGTGCCTAGAAATCAGAAAAATATTAAACAATCTTTAGGACTAGCTGGTTATTATAGGCGATTTGTTAATGGCTTTGCACGAATAGCCAAGCCTTTAACTGACCTTCTTAGAAAAGAACAACTTTTTGTTTGGGATGAGAACGCGCGAACGGCATTTGAGACTCTCCGTGATAAATTATGCGAACCACCGGTTTTAGCGCATCCGCATTTCGAAGAAAAGTTTTTAGTAACTACCGACGCTAGCGGGTACACAATCGGGGCAGTTTTATCGCAAGGAGAAATTGGAAAAGACCGTCCCATAGCCTTTGTGTCGCGCGCGATGAATCAAGCAGAAAAGAATTATTGTACGTTTTCAAAAGAAGCATTAGCAATCGTGTACGCTATTACGCAATTCAGACCTTACTTATACGGGAATAAATTCACTTTAATTACTGATCACTGGCCGCTAGTTTGGTTGAACAATCATAATGATCCAGGATCTAGAGTCACGCGTTGGCGTTTAAAATTTTTAGACTATCAATTCGACGTACTCTATAAGAAAGGTGAATTAAATCTGAACACGGACGCACTGTCGCGCAACCCGATTATAGAAAAAGTATGCGTAGCTACACAAGTCAGCATAGGGGGAGAGGGGCGCCATGCTGTCGCTGGCGAACAGAGAGTAGAGCCGCCCCAGGAACGGCAAACCCAGCAGGGGGACGGCGCGCCCACCTTGCATGCAATGGCCACGCGTAAGCGTGCGGGCCGCCAAGCCACTGAAAAGTATAAACAAGCCATTAAAGCTCTCGCGCCGCGTAAAAGAAAGGAAGCCCCCGCGGTCGAAGAGGTTCAGGAATGCGCGTCCTTTGTCGAAGATAAGGAGACGTCTGCGTCTCTCGTACCGCAAGCTGCGGATAGCAATAAAAAAGAAACGCTGCACAGACCAATCTCGCCATCTGTCTCTGCGTTCGCGCCCGAGGAAAGTGAGCAAACGGTTATGTCAGGAAGGCTCGCGTGCCGGGAAGCATCCCGACGCGACAACATCTCGGTGTTTAAAGGTCCCTTTTCCGATATGACTTTCGGGGACGAGGACGCGGTCAATGAAAAAAGTGTTGCGCTGAAAGCGGTCGGTCCTCAAGACAATATAATCTATTGTAGAGAGAAATTGTTTATGAGGAAGGATAGTTGCCTTTATTTTGTGAGCACGGACGGAGAACCGCTCGATGAGGGGTCTAGGCAATTAAAGGATTTAGGGAAGCTTCCGCATTTCGAGAATTTAGTGACGGGAGAGCCTAAAATCATTAAGGCCAATAAAAAAATGCATTTTGTATTACCACTTAGGGGCAAAGGTAAAAATAGTTTATGGGATACCTTAGAAATTTTGGCCCAGTTACTTAGGAAGTTAGCAAAATTTTTAGATATTAACCAAATTGCTTCTTTTAGTATGGCTAGGAGCAGTAATATCGAAAATGTTGAGTTTAAAGATATTTTGGCCTCTTTAAGACGTGAATTAGGTAATAATAGTGTTAAAATAATTATTTGCCGTGGACTCATACAGCACCCGGAGCCGAGTAAAAGAGCGGATATAATTCACGAAGCTCATTGTTCGGCGGCGGGTGGACACAAAGGAGTAACTAAAACTTTGAATAGAATAAAATATAAATATCAGTGGGAGCATTTAAAGGAGGACATACAAGCCTTCATTCAAAAATGCGTTCCTTGCCAGCTTAAAAAATTAGTGCGGGTCAAAACAAAACAGAAAATGATTATAAAGGACCACCCTTGTATTCCATTTTTCACGGTCAGTTTGGACATCGTAGGACCGTTACCGAGAACTAAAGACGAATCCGAGTACATTTTAACTATGCAGGATCAATTTACAAAATTCTCGGTGGGAGTCCCTTTAAAAGACCAAACTGCCATTACTGTAGCAGATGCTTTTATCAAACGCTTTATTTGCACTTTTGGCGCGCCGCAAGCTATGCTTACCGATCAAGGCACCAATTTTCTTAGTAAATTAGTTAAGCGCGTTGCAAAACGATTTAAAATTAAGCAAGTAAAAACTACCGCTTTTCACCCTCAATCTAACGGCTCTTTAGAGCGCTCGCACTCGCCACTTAGTGAATTTTTGAAAATGTTTGCCACGAAACATTTAGATTGGGACGAGTGGGTTGAGTTAGCAATGTTTAATTTCTACACGGGCAAACATGAAGGAACCCACCATACTCCGTTCGAGTTAGTGTTCGGACGCCTGGTGAGAGTGCCCTCGAGCGACCCCTTAGAGCCGGAAGATTTATTGCCTACTTACGCGGGGTACATGACAACTTTGGTCGAAAGATTGAGTTTTCTCCAAAGAACCGCACAAGAAAAACTATTATCGGCTAAACAAAGAGCTAAAGAATATTATGATAAAAAATCAAATCATAAGAATTTCAAAATAGGCGATTTTGTGTGGTTGCAGAGCGGGCCAAAACCGCATAAATTTGAAAACCAATATTCAGGCCCTTACTTAATAATTGAAATCTGGGAAAATGGCAATGTAAAAATTCAAATTAATGAAAGTAAGACCAAAGTTGTGCATAGTAATCGTTTACGCTTGTCGCATGTTAAACCTCACGCAGACTCCGAAAGCTTGTAGAAATAAGAGGTAAGCTTAGCGTAAGTTAGAAAGTTAACATTTTTATTCATGATTACAGATGAGGACTTTGATGTTCATTCTCGCAACAACTTTGAAAATTAAGATAACTTTCGGGCTGATCGGATTTGATTGCGGACAAAAATTCACTAATTTTACTACGTTTTCTTTGTTTAATATGGGAGAGTGCGACCTGCCGGAACCGATCCTTAACGTTACAAAAACGGAAATTAGCCTTTTACAAATAAACGAGTACGCTGATACGCTAGTTAGATATTGTAAAGTGGAAATTAACAGAACGGTTGCGCATTGCGGTATGTGGTCGCATATCTCTCACGTTAAAAACGGAGAGGTGAATTTCTTACGTGAAGTGACCAGAGACGAGTGTGTTAAAATGCACATGCATAAGTCAATTACTATCGCGGAGAACGCTCCCGGAGGATTGAGGATAAATGACTCGGTTACGTTTCCAATCACGTTCGCAGGAGCTATTAAAGCGGACGGCTCGTGTGCCAACACAGGTCACTATTCTGACCCGTACGGAGAATTTTATGACGTAGTTGTGCACGGGTATGCGACCATAAAATTGGAAGAACGTTTTAACGCGGTTAACTTGAATAATAACAAAATCAGATTAGAATCGGGCACGCAGTACGCATTTACTGATGATCATTGCATAGATATGCAATTCGGTTACGCGTTTTGGGATATGATACCTACGGGCCCGTGCGAGGCTCGTAAATATACTTCCTTGTATACCGGGCCAGTAATGAAGGTTATTGAGAAGGATAATGAGCGCCGGCCGTTGTATGTTTTGGAAGCGGAAGGATTGTCTTTCGCGTTTAAAGACATCGGTCTAGTAAACGTTTGCTCTTATCAATTAATTCGCACGGAGCACCCGAAATTATTTATCTTACTTGATCCGGAGCATGAGAGATTAATAGTCCAAAAAGGGGTTAGTATTAGCAACACTTATATTTCGCATATGTAAATTCGAAATTTGTGTATGTAGACGCGCACATTAAGGGGCAAATGACACGATTGTACCAGGATATACTAGAAAAACAGTGCGAATTAGAACGTAAGGTACTCGCTAATTCACTTAGTATAGCTACTATCTCGCCCGATTTATTAGCGTATCAAATCATGAAGGGACCGGGCTATATAAGCCTATTGGCCGGCGAGGTGGTGCATATATTGAAGTGTGTACAGGTCGAAGTGAAGGTTAGGCCGACGGAAGATTGCTATCAGGAATTGCCTGTATCATGGGAGGATAAATTGCTATTTTTAGCACCACGGACTCATATTTTACGTGAATTTGGCACAAAAGCGAAATGCGATACTATGATTCCGGTTATGTTTTTGATAGGAGAGCGATGGTTTAAAATGTTGCCACAGATTACCATACAAGACACGCCGTCAATTTTAAAGCCACAAATTCAGCAGTCATGGACTTATAATAATCCAACAGATTTAGCTAATAGCGGAATTTATTCCTACGGGGACATTGAAAGCTTAAAAATTTTATTATGTTTCCGAACGAGAGGGGCGCGATTTTAAACGATTTGGCGTACGGTTATTCGGGCAAAGGCAGAATGACTGGGTCCGGATCGATTTCGGGTCTCCTCGATGAGGAAGCGCTTTCACGCATTGCCGACTCTGCATGGGGCCGTGTTTGGTCGCGGTTAATTACCTTTGGGTCAGTAAGCGCAGCGTTTATATCTCTTCTTATGATTTTCCGTTTAATTAAATTTATACTTGACACCATTATTCACGGATATGTTTTATACAGCCTTTATGGTTGGTCGGTGCACATTTTAGGAGCTCTCTGGAATTCGCTTACGCACCTGCTTTTACATTTGAGGAAAGACCACGAACCGGAAAAATCGAAGGAAGGTGAGCCTGTTAAAGGGCCGTCTGCTCCGTCTACCGCCGAAGCTCCGTTTACCTGTACTACACAGAGATATCAGTTGGAGTGCCAATGGTCAGAAAATAATTCAAAAAATAATCCAGAAGTAATCGAAAATAAGCTATATCCCATACTAAACGAACAAAATAAACCATCTTTACCGCCGCGAAATATAGTTTGAATTAACTTTTAACTTTTACTTGTAATTAATAAAAAAAAAAAAAAAAAAAAAAAAAAAACTATCTATTCACTCCAACCATTAAAATGAGACCTAGTCAGAAAAAATCATTGCTTAACGATTTAATCACGCTCAGGAGTCGTTTAGTATAGGCGGCTCAGAACCGAAACGAGCGATTGCTCGCATATAGCACGCGAATGCAGCGTACTTATGTAGTTCATGCTCATGCGGGCAGAATTGCGAGTAGAGGGATGATTGAAGTTACTGAATCTGAATTGGAGCGAGAAAGATTGGCGATATTTTGCTATGTCTCGGGGTTACAACTTAGCATTAAGCGTTATATGTGTAAGTCGGAATTTTATAATAATTTTGCGCAAGCGCGACATCATGCCAAGCAAATCGCTTACCACCTTGATGATTTGGCAAACATGCGAACAGTAGTAGTTTGTAATCATAGGGATTTAATTTAATTCTGAAATTTAAAGTAATTTGCAAATTTCCTTTTTTAGCCATTAGAGTAGAGTGTAAGGTCTGGCTTCGCGCAAGCGCTAGAGCGCCTGCGAAAACATCCCTGCTGGAGCGTGCGAGGAGACAAAACAGTGTATGTAGACGAAGAATCTTATAACTTCTTTTGTAAAAATTGTTACTCCACGCGTGTAGAAGACCCGTTTCGATTACTTGAACCCTGCATTGATTATCACATACTAGTGCACTCTAGTGTTGCTGTACCAACGTGTTGTAAAGTTTGCCACCGACAGTTACTGTTTTTACGAACAGGTGAATCTTGTGAAAGGTGTATTCGGGTTTACATGTTAGTGGGTGAGGAATTGCTATCTTATCCAATAGCCGAGGTTTTGTATTGACTCCTAAAATCACTTTGAATTAGAGTAACATGTCGATAATTCGCAATTACGAGCGGGTGGCCTACGGGTTCAGGGAGGAGCACGTATGCGCTATGTGTTTCATGAATAAATTGCATCCTTTATTGCAAAATTTGTATACGTTAGAATTGGCCAGAACGTGTAATCAGAATTTAAGTTTAATTAAAATAATCAAATGTGCTATTTGCAAATCGGTAGTAACATTTGTTAGGAGAGACATAAAGCAGGTAACCACGCGACACCCGTTAGTTGAAATACATTTGGAACAATCGCCCACAATCTCGCAAATCGAAGCTATACATGCGCACGTGCACATGAGTGCATCGTCAGTACTATGGTACAACGACTGTTTGTTAAAGCTGACTAATGATCTTATAGCCTTATGGCGCCTCCGAAACAACGGGAGAACTGAGCTTCCCACAGCGGGGATTCAGCCTCAAGCGTTTGCGGCCGCCGATTTTGCGGCAGTAACAAATTTGGATAGTTCTAATAGCATAGACGTAAATTTAGCGGAAAATCCGATGCCAATCATTGTAAGCGTAACGGGAGGCGAATTATCGCAAGCGGACGATCGTGTTAAAAATATGAATGTTAATAATGACTTTAATTTGAGTAATCAAGCTAATATTGTTCGTGATGTAAGTGCTGTGACCAAGAAACCAGAAGCGCCGTGCGGACGTAGGCACAGCGGCTCAAAGATAGGTGGGTCAAGCTCCCCGGTCGCAGGTAGTAGCACGGAAGTTGTGCCGCGTGTAGAGAGCCTTTATTGGCCCACCAATAAAACTAAGGCTACTTGGACTATGACTCAGATAGAATTTGATAACCTAATGGGCAAAAGAGAATTTGGAGACATGACACTTAATGAGTTTAGGCGCGGTTTAGAAGGGGAGCTAGCATGTAAACAAATTAAGGAATGATAAATTGCAAAAAAGAAAGGGGTCACAGCACAGTTTGTCATTAATAGAAAATGTAACGTTGCACTTTGTAGATGTCAAATAACAAAAAAAATCAACAAAAAAAAACTTGCTTTTACACAAATAAACTGCTTTAGCGATACCGTTTTGCATTTTTGAAATTCTTTTGTAGTAGATAAAACCTTATCTTATTTTTGGTAATTATTGGTTTTCAGCAAAAGGGAAAGTGGTAGGCAGTAAACACAATAGCTATGGGCTTTAAACTTCTAATAAAGGGTTGTGCATTGCTGATGAGCATTTCAAGCTCGTTACAAAAGGATTTAATGCCCTATTATCATGCCATTGACAATAATCCAGGGCTGGTGTTTGTTAAGTCCAAAGAGGTGGTGTTTATCAAGGAAAAGTGGAGTGTCGTAACATCGGTCAACACGGAGTTTATCAAGACGGCGACTAAGCAGGGCAGAGCAGAATTGGAGGCTATCCGCGATGCATACCAGCAGATGCGCAAATCGAACGGCACAATAACTCACATGGTTAGAGTACTGGACGTTGAATTGCGTAATCTCCACGAAGTAACAAAAAATTTGAGAAAAAGCGAGTTGTTTTACGACCTCGTAGTGGTCCCTAGGGGAAAGGAGTTTAATGTTCCCCCCACGAGTTATGTGTTAGAAAATTATAGGGAAATTAGTGTTTTTATGGGTAAATTGCGCGAGGATAAACTTGAGATAATGCCGGGAGACAGGGTGAACACCTGCGTAATTGAAAATGAGTACGCGTGCGAAAGTTTAATCATTCAGCAGAAATTTGAAAAATTGCATAAGCAAATTACAAAAGTACCGTGGGGCGAACATAAAGTCGACGTTAACTTTCAATTTATCTTAGAAAATTTATATGAATTGCTCGAAATAATCGGAAAATCCAAGCAGCTTATTTTGAACTTGTGTGATTTATTGGGGCACCAAAAAGTATTGTTTACTTCTGCAGAATTAAATAAATTTTTAATTCAAATTAGGGATGATAGAAAATTGTCTTTGCCATTTTTTATATCGAATTTCGGCTCAATTTTGTTGGGATTATTTGTTAATAATGAATTATTTATTGAAATGGTAATACCATTTACCGATAAAGATCTTTTCTTGCTTTATGAAATGCAACCTTTTCCAGTTTTCCAAGCAAATTTTGAAGATAAAACCTTAGTAGCTCATATTAAGCCGAGAGCAGATTATATCGCTGTAGGCGACTCGAGCGATCGGTATCTATTTCTAAACCAGTCGGACTTGAATAAATGTGACGAAAGAAATACCTTTTTTCTCTGTGAAAACGAATTTTATTTTGAAAATTATATATCATGTGAGAAAATGTTGTTATCTAAACCAAATTATGGGGAATTGCCTTTATGCAATATTCAGTTTTCGCAAGGAAAGGAGCAGTATTTTCAAAGAATGACGAACAAGCGTTTGTGGCTAGCGTCAATCATAAATGAACATAGGCTAGAAGTTATGTGCTCGGAAAATATTTACAAAATACCTATCACGGGGAGCCAAATTGTAGAGCTGCCAAAAAATTGTAAAATGAGAATCGATGACCGCGAAGTTTATGGTTTCGACGGCCGATATAATGATCAAAATATAATCGTGCCTAATCTAAAGTTAAACATCCATCGAGAGTTAGTGTTTAAACAAAGTAAAGAAAAGCAAATTGCGAGTAGCATTGCCGAGAACAGCGGGGCAATTACTACTAAAGATTTGTTATACATAATATTCTATGCAATTTTGAGTATAATTATAGTCACAGTTTTGAGTGTATTCACGTACTTTGCTTTTCGCTTACTTAAAAATAAAGACAGTCGTCCTGTGGAAACAGAAAACTCATATGTACCAATGTACCCCTTGGACCACGGTTTTAAATGTAATTTCACAGGAGTGTCGCATTATTAAGAGCCGCGCTCGCCGCCGGTACCGATTAAGAATTGTGAGGCAAGCCCTGCGAAATCGGCTTTAATAAAAATTTGTAACGATAGCGTGCCAGAACCGGGACCGTCTAGAAATAGCGAGGCCGGTCCTTCGAAAACAGTCGCTTGTTTAACTGCTATTGATACCATATTATCCGGTGTTTAATAATAAATTTTTTTTTTTTTTTAAAGTATTCGTAAAATAGTTTGTGAACAAAATATGTGACGTTAAATCGGTAATTTGTTAAGCTTGAGACTATAAGTAAGCGTAGATTAGAGATACATTAATCGGCTGCAGTAGTATAATTAATTGAAATTATAAGTAGATGTTGTTAGCAGTGTAATAACAAACATGAGCAATTGGAAGATTTAGCTATTTTACCTTTTTCTTTTTAAATAGAATGGAGGGAGTTTGGAGAAAGTAGTCGAGAGGGTAGGGCAGAGTAAAAAAAAAAAAAAAAAGAGAAAAGAGAAAATTTTCCTTTCAGCTTTTCCCTCACTACACAAACCCATCCTCTCCCTGTCGCTCAAATTCCATAAAGATGGATCCAGCTCGTGAGCGGTCTCGTCGAAAGAGAGCATTAGCTCGCCAACGCTCGCATCAGCACCATCGCAAATTTGTTGTGTGTTCCAGACAAATTAGGCTGTCCAGAGCATTTACGCCCGCTTTCACACGCCACTAGTGCTCCAAGGATTCCAAATTTTGACCGACCATTATGAACCACGAGCAACAGCAGGTGCCAACGCTCCAAAGACTGGCTTTGGAAAGCTTTGTTTCGCCGAATGTCCAGTTGCGCAATCGAGGATGTCGGTTAGCGCAACTAGTGTACCTGACGCTATGGGAGTTCGCACGGGACTGGTACGTCGATGGGGCCAGTCAAGAGGAGAGGGAGTTCGCACCATTTGAGCGCCATTTACCGTGGCACCAGGTGTGGGCGCGAAGACTGTGGCCGATCATGAACCGCCAGGACCGGTGGGACGTAGTCAGCAACCCAAGCGACGAAGCGCAAGTCCAGTGGAACAGGGCTTATTTGCGTGGAGCCAACGACTGGGTTGAGTTACAACGATTCTCTTTGGACCGTATGCTCTTGCCGCACGGCAGCGAGGGATATGGAAGTTGGAAGCACTACCGTAATTGCAGCGAGTGTGGCGTTGACCTTGCCGCATGGCAGAATTGCAGAGACTGCGTACAGCAGAGCACCAGCACGGACACCCTGGATTGGTGTCTTTCTTGTGAGGACGAGACGCACATAAGAGCGTTGGAGGAGACGCTGTGTCCAGAGTGTGGAGGAGGACCAATTCTCCCGGCAATGGCAGAAGTACCCGTTGATAATTGGGACGATGCGCCTGAACCCTGGTTGGTGCAGCTTGAATGGGAGCAGCAGGAGCCAGAACCACAGCCAGATGTCTGGGTCGAGGAGAGCCAGGCATGGGAATGGCAGCATTACAGGATGGTCCTGTACACTGTAGGCGGTTCTTTGATTGTCATCAATTACATTAGGCAATCAACAAATTGAAATGAAACGAGTAATACAAATTTTTCTTTCTCCTCTTCCAAATGTATTTATAATGTTAGTATTCAGGAAACAACTATTACAGTTATAGCTGAAATTGTAAATAAATAAATAAATAAATAAAAAAAAAAAAAAAAAAACACCCCCAACACACAACACAAAAAGAAACAACACAAAAAAAAAAAACAAATCAAAAACAAAATAACAACAGACGCAGAGTCTGAATTTAAGACGTCTCGCTGTCAGGGTGGAGTCAAAAGACTCAGCTCTCCGCCCGAAGTGACATTTGGGCGGAGGGACCAGCAAGCGCCGCCCCGCAGCGCACGTCTTCGGGGGGGGACGTGTCACGTCGAGCACGACTGACCGCTACTTTGGACACCCATGCTACCATCTATCCTTACCACCCTACAACCTTTTTTCCTTCATGTTACCATGAGTCCTCTTTCCTGTCAGTGGCGCCACATGGTAGCAACTGGGTTACCTACGTGAGCCACAGTTCGCATGGTAACAAATCCTACCTTACCCGTATTCCTACCGCCTATCGATCCAACCCTTGTCCTTGGCAGCGCCACATTCGAACCCGAGTTCCCCACCCGCGTCCTTGCCACCCCATGCAAAAGATGAGATACCCTACACTCCCTTACCTTTGCATCTGCCCTAGATACATGCGCGGGTATAAAAGCCGCGACGCGCCTCCACTCGAGGCAGAAGCTTTTGTTCTTTTTGTTTCGAAGGGCGAAGCCTTTGACCGACGACTATTTAATAGTAACAATTGGACTTAGAATAATTTGCGACATTTTGTATTCTGACTTAGAATATTTTCGAGCAGAATTAACTTAGAATATTTTCGAGCAGAATTTACTTAGAATAATTTCGAGTAGAATTTACTTAGAATAATTTCGAGTATAATTGACTTAGAATATTTTCGTGTGGAATTAACTTAAAATATTTGTCAAGCTTCTCTGATTGTAGTCTCGCGAATAATTGTTGATATTATATTTCGACTACAATCTGTGTGTAACAGTTTTAACGTAACTTTATGCAATTAATAAACATCACATAATTGCATTTTTGAGTGTTACTTTATTTACACAATCCTGTCCTTCTGCCATTTGAATCGTCCGCTGCGCTTGGGTCCTGAGACTGACGAGGGCTAACTGAGAGAACGAGCCAACCGCAACCGCCCCAAAGTAAGTAACTCTGAAGATCGCTATCCTTTCTCTTTCTCTGTCACTCTAATTGTTCGCTGACGCTGTCGCTTGCCGCTTAATTAGTATCGCGAATTATCATTGTTTAATTTACCTGTCAGATTAACTATTTTCACGCGTTCCTACTCCCGTGGTTATTACGTGTAGGCGTAAACCGAAACTGGAACATTTATCGCGTTAACTTTATCGTTTTCGCGACATTGTAACACGGACGTTACAAATGCCTTCTCTTTATTTCTAAAATTCATAAGAATTTTTTTAGATATTTACGAAAAGTCAAAGCCTATATAAAAACCGCTGCCAATTCATTAGCACGTAGCTTCCTCAAACTTAATTTACTGATTCCTTTAATTAATTTTTAATTCCAATATTTAAAATTTAATACTTCAGAAAGACAGAAATAACAAAACTCCAACATAATTTATTCAAATTTTTATAGATTATACATTTCCACAAAATTTCGCATACATAAAATATATATCACAATTGCCTATAAATTTGCAACTGATATTTAGAGCTCTATGTATTTGAATGCAATTTATAGCATTCGAAACATAATTAAATTACCTATATTTTCTAAAAAAAATTAATTTTCTAGCTATCACGGTTTTTTTGTTATTAACAGAAATGTAAAAATTTAAAAATTAAAAAAAAATCCTCAAGAAATAGATTTTAAAAATGTCTAGAAAAATTTTAACCTCAAATATCTGAAATTTATGAACCAATCACTTTGCCAAAAGAACTCATCCGAGAACTATCAATAATATACCTCTACAATGAATTTTGAAGCGAATAAGACAATTTTACTCTTGTAATAGTTGAACATATAAAACTCATTTTTTTTCATTTTTCAATTTTTACGTTTTTGTTAATAACAAATGAACCGTGATAGCTAGAGAATTAATTTTTTTTAGAAAATATAGGCAATTTAATTCTCTTTCGAATACCAACCACCCCATTTAGATAATAGAGCCGTTCTCGAGAAATTACGATTTAAAAAAAAATTGAAAAAAGTTTTAACCTCAAATATCTTCGAAATTTATGGATCAATCCTTTTGCCCAAAGAACTCACTCGATTGGTATACAAAATCTACCCCAACAAAGAATTTCAAAGTGATTAAGCCAATTTTACTATAGTTATTGAACGACAAAAGAAATCACTTTTTTTATAAATTATTTTTTTTCTCAAAAAATAATGAATAAAAAAACCTAAAAATTTAGTAAGTTATAGTACTTAATATCCTTTATAACCAAAAAAATATTCATGTTAATATCTTTTTTTAATTTCGAAATATAACCTATTTACAAAAAATTACGTTTTCATCAATAACTTATGACGAAATATAGCTACCGACTTTTTATATAAGTATTTTTATACCACTCTTATCTTAACATCATAACTTTAATCATTATTCGGCTCTCGTGGTATAAAATACGGTCCAAAACTGCGGTGCTTAAGAGAATTTTTACTTCATGCGACTTTTCGCACGAAAAATTTGTCTTCATCTTATTAAATGGATTGTATTTTTAACCCTTTTCTTACGTTACCTTTGATTGCTTATATTTTTCTGAAAAATCAATATTTTTTTAACGAATCAGAGCTTAAATTTTAGCTTTTACTATCCACTTTTATAATTTTTTTTCTCGTTTTCGTATCTTAAATACTTGCAATGTGACAGTCAATACAATAGATACCATTTTTTTAACGAAATAGACGATATTTGTGATGAGATTGCCCATATCTCAGGAAAAAGAGCCTATGAGATGGAATTTGTCAGACTGGGCTTCATTTTTAGGTACCAGAAATCGACTCTCCAATGCTCGCGAAAATCTGTTTCCCGAAGGGTGTGCACTCTCCTTGTAAGATCTCAAAACGTTTTCATAAAAGGCATTTTTTTAATAGTTTAAAGAAATAAAAAATTCACCCAAGTGCGCACAGAAATAATGAAAAATTGATGTTTGTTTTTAGTTTCATGAAAGTGCGTTCGTTCATAATTACCTTTATGATAGAAGGACATGTTCATACAACCATAATTTAGTAAATTTTCTTTTGGTCTGCAAATGTATGCAATCACTTCCTTAATTAGAAACTATGCAACGGTAACATGAATATTAAAAGTTTCATAGATTTGCCCAAGGGAATCACGTAATCAAGGAACGCGGGAGCGCTCCGAAGGAAAATTATAGAAGAAGCCTAAAAGGAGCGACCCGTACTACATATACATTGAAATGGGTGTAAGAAAAATTCAATGCGCTTTTACGTATATTGCGTTAGTTTTTACTATATAACATATCCCTCTTAATCGAAAGCCATTTCACTGCTCTACTCAAATCAAAAGATTTTATTTAAAAAGATTATTTCGTTCAACAGATATAGATGGCTGAATTTTTTTATGTGCTGTTTATTTTCCGAACTTTTCTTCTCCTTATTTCGATATCCAGTTTGCAGCTCTTACGACACTTCCGGTTATCGCCTATCTTACGCTTATATATCTATATATATAATATATGTAGTTATAGCATATCGTGTAGTAAATAAATCTCACTCGACTCGAAAAGAAAGAGAGAGAGAGAAAGTATATAACAACAAAATTTTGTGACTACAAGTGACCACAATAACCTCAAAATATCGTATGGTATTTTTTTATTAAATAGTTGAGGACGATCTTTGGAGGTAAAATGAAATGATCTTATTTCTTTATGGCAACGTTTCGTTGGTTTAGTACGCCAACCTCATCAGGCCTTTATTCAAAACACAGAAATAAATTAACATATAAAACTTTTTTTTTAAAGACAATTTAACCACAAAGTGTAAATACAAAAATCAAAATTACCGAAATTATAAACGTATATATCATACGTCGATCAGATGTTATTCTCGACTGAAAACAATAACACGTACACTGTATTTATATTCGCTGGACAATGTTTACATAAAGAGTTATACAGCATCAAGTTCGTTAATAATAGGAAAATACATTGTACTTAGTCTTTGGATATCTTCCTTTTTATTAATACTATTTTGATTGCTTTTTATATAGATCATTTCGGAAATCAGTCTTTTTTTGTAATTGCTTTCAAAATCTAAAATGGATGTATTTTCCCAATCGAACTCATATTTGTTTTCTAATCGATGTGTACTGACAACAGACTCTTTATTTTTGTTTATTTTATGTTCATTAATGCGTGTGTGTAACGATCTTTTAGTTTTTCCTATGTATGTAGCAGAGCAATTTGGGCAATCAAATTTATACACCACATTAGTACGATCCCATTTTTTGGTTATGTCTTTGCCTAACCGAATGATCGAAGACAAAATTTTATTCAATAATGGGATTGTACAAATGTTATAAGATTTTAACATATTAGATAGACTATTAAAATCTTTGGTAAACGGTAAAGACAATTTTGGTAATTTTTCATAGCAATTTTGGTGCGTATTATATGTATAACCATACTTAAATTTTTAAATCTAATTTCGATATGTTTTTCTATAAACCACATATGATAATCATTGTTACGTAAAATCTTCTTTATGAGTTTTATATTGTCTAAGTGAAAATTAGAATCTGAGAGTAAAAACGCCCTATCAACTGATTTCCGAAATGATCTATATAAAAAGCAATCAAAATAGTATTAATAAAAAGGAAGATATCCAAAGACTAAGTACAATGTATTTTCCTATTATTAACGAACTTGATACTGTATAACTCTTTATGTAAACATTGTCCAGCGTATATAAATACAGTGTACGTGTTATTGTTTTCAGTCGAGAATAACATCTGATCGACGTATGAAATATACGTTTATAATTTCGGTAATTTTGATTTTTGTATTTACACTTTGTGGTTTAATTGTCTTTAAAAAAAAGTTTTATATGTTAATTTATTTCTGTG
Source organism: Torymus aiolomorphi (assembly GCA_036365515.1). Classification (NCBI taxonomy): domain Eukaryota; kingdom Metazoa; phylum Arthropoda; class Insecta; order Hymenoptera; family Torymidae; genus Torymus; species Torymus aiolomorphi. The sequence continues at coordinate 119,657,781 of CM070875.1, forward strand.
TTTTGAATAAAGGCCTGATGAGGTTGGCGTACTAAGCCAACGAAACGTTGCCATAAAGAAATAAGATCATTTCATTTTGCCTCCAAAGATCGTCCTCAACTATTTAATATAAAAATGGATGGCGTTATACATTCAACATTGAACGTATGGTATTTTTATTCTCTTATATAGAATCGAAAAGAAAGAGAGAGAGAGAGAGAGAGAGAGAGAGAGAGAGAGAGAGAGAGAGAGAGAGAGAGAGAGAGAGAGAGAGAGAGAAGATATAATAAAACGAAAAACTGTAATTCTAAAATAACTTCGAAATATGGTATGATTATACATATTTTTATAATTCAAATCAGCTGATGGTATGGCATCATATACTTTTATATATACATAAGTATTATTTTTATACTAGAAGATATATCATGTAAAATATAATACAATAAAAAATCGAAACTTTGTGTAAACTTTTTCATTTTCAGATTATACAATTCTCAGTCTTTGGTGAATTTTACATGTCATGTTACATTATAACTAATGATATTGAAAATCCCTAAAATAACACTTTTTAAAAAAAGTAAAACTTTGGCGAGTATAAGTGTATTTGTAATCTCTCTCTCCCTCCCTCTCTCTCTCTCCTCTCTCTTTCTCGCCCTCTTTCTCTTCATCTTTCTCTTTATCCCCCTCTCTCGCCCAAAAGAATATCATAATTTAAAACAAACACATGAAAGAAGTGGAATCAATTATTATTTTATATAGACAAGTACATTTTTGTAACATAGAAATATGGAATTATTTTTCTAACAAAAAATTGTAAGTACTACTAAAAATAAACTCATGAAATCAGTGGAATCAATTAAGTGCAGGCAAGTCAATTATTATAATAAAGAGAATTTTTAAAATAAAATTTGTTTAATATATATTTACTATAAATATTTGTATAACAAGTAATTACGTCTAACAAAAAATATTACAAAAATACTAACATAATAACTGTAATTGAAACACAAAAAGTTAAAAAATTTTTGCGTAAACATTTTCGAAGTATAGATCATAGAAGTCACCACCCTGTAAAATAGTTTAACCATGAGCTGTTATACATCATAAATTCATGTAAGTTTTTCTTACACAAGTCAATCTACCTATTATCTGCAAATATGAATTTTAATTAAACATCTTCTTAAACTGTTAATGTAATTTTTTAAATTTTGGGAAATTTTCTTTTAAAGACAGAAGATACTTGCCGGACGCATCGTTTTGTAGTATTTAGGTAATCTATCAAATATTTATTTTTATATCATTATTTTTTGGAATAAGATTTATATATTATATTTTATAAAAACTTTTCAATTATATTATATCTATCTATCTATTTATTATATCTACTAATTTTACAAAAATTTTATATCAATCTTTATAATTTCTATAATTATAATTTCATTGTAATATCTTCATTATACAAATTCATTATACAAATTGAATTATTATTAATTCTATAGTAAGATAATAATATTTTTTTTTACATTGCGTATGTACATCTATATATTACGTATGCTTGTTCCTAACATTATATAACGAACAAGTTTTGTGTAAGTTTTGCTCTATTCAAATATCGAAATATACTTATTTTCTTGTACTGTTATCACCATTTTATTATAATTATTTACATACTACGTGATCAATAACTAAATACATAGAAGGCTGCGATTCCCGTCCTACGCACTTTGAACTACAAAACGATGCGTCCGGCAAGTGTCTTCTGTCTTTAAAAGAAAATTTCCCAAAATTTAAAAAATTACATTAACTGTTTAAGAAGATGTTGAATTAAAATTCATATTTGCAGATAATAGGTAGATTGACTTGTGTAAGAAAAACTTACATGAATTTATGATGTATAACCGCTCATGGTTAATAGTACATTTCGACACGGGTGCGGAAGTCGATTATTTAGCTGGTGTGACTTTTCTCACTCGCTTCGCTCGTGCGAAAACGTCACGCGAGCTAAATAATCACCTTCCGCACCCGTGTCGAAATGTACTATTATACCACTCTAACCTCAAAATCACAACTTTGGTATGATTTTTCGGTTCTCGTGGTATAAAATACCGTTCGTAACGAGTGCGGAAGTTGATTATTTACTTCGTGTGACTTTTCGCACTCGCTTCGCTCGTGCGAAAAACGTCACACGAAGTAAATCACCTTCCGCACCAGTGTCGAAATGTACTAGAAACAACTGTATCTCGAAAACGGTGAAACTAGGCTTTCCGAAATTTAAATAGCATATTCAAAGTATTGTCATTAGTAATATATCTCTTTTTCTTTTAAATCTTAACAAGATTCTTGGCGTTATTGACGTAAATGTTTTTTTTTTTTTACGCTTTATGATGATTCTACCATAAGATACCGTGTTAAATTTTGGAAGTTTAGGAGCTTATATCTCATCAACGGTAAAGCTAGGCTTTCTGAAATTTAGATATGTTGTGTATAATGGTAATAAGGGTCTTATCTGTAAATTTCAAGAAATTCTTGAGGGGGGTTATCATGATTTTAAAATGGGTTCACTATTTAATTTTTATGTCATAATAAATTATTAACAAATTAATAACAAATTGTTAATCGGACACGTAGATATTGTTCAATAAGTAAAAAAGTTACTTTCGTTATTTGCCAACTTCTTATTTTTCATTCGATTTTAATGTTTAACATCTCATTTTACTCCTTCAACATTTGTCTACGACTCATCCAGGTTTATATTATGTAATAATTAATAGGCTTATAACGCGCGAACAAGATTACAAGCTTGAAAAAAGCATGTACGATGCAAACAGCGAGCGATCGAAAGAGAAAGAAGACAGGGCCTGCAGCCGCGCGGTTGTGGCATTGTAGTCCAGTCAGATTAGTCTCAAAATGTACTGTTTAAAAAAGAAACGTTAAGAGGCAATTTTTTTCTTGGAGGTGCTTTGGAAAGGTGTCAGGATATTAGGAAAAATGTTTGCGGTCAGTTGCTGGTGGTGGAACATTGTTTAAATAATGTATGAATGTGAAAAAAAACTTATATGAATATTTCAAGCTCAAATTTTCACCAGTTATAAAGCATACAAAGACCTTCAAAAAACCTATGGTCTAGTTTTCTAGAAGCAAAAATTATTTATTTATATGAAATTCTAAAAATTGCTGAAAATAGCTGTTTTTCGCGTTTTGCAAAACAACTAATAATCACATTTTGACGCGCCTTAGCTCATTTTGTAGGTATTTTTTATACCTAAAAAATGGTACTTTTAGTTTTTCAATAGCAGCAACGGTTCAAAAGCTATAAGCAAAAAACGGGTTTTCGCACATTCATAAATTATTTAAACAATGTTCCACCACCTGCAACTGACCACAAACATTTTTCCTAATACCCTGACACCTTTCCAAAGCACCTCCAAGAAAAAAATTGCCTTTTAACGGGGTGTCAAACTCCATTCTGCGATTTGACCGACCCATAGGTCGGTAAGGTAGGAAGTACATACTATTGATGAAATATGACACAAGCGCCATCTCTGGAAAATCGTAATAGATTTTAACATAGATGGCGCTACATATTTCAAAAATATTAAAGATACGCGTTTTTTTATTACAAACAATTGTACGTATTTCGCGTATACGTATTTCTTTTTATAATTAATTATCCGTATTTTGCGTATACGCATTTTTATTGTTAATAATAGTGCGTATTTCACATATATACGCATATTTATTACAAATAATTTTGCGCATTTCGCCTATACGCATTTTATAATAAATAATTTGGTGTATTTCGCCGATACACATATTTTATTCTAAATAATTATGCGTATTTCGCTTATATGCACTTTTCAGTGTTATCAATTGTGCGCATTTCGCCTATACGCATTTTATAATAAATAATTTGGTGTATTTCGCCTATACACATGTTTTATTATAAATAATTATGCGTATTTCGCTTATACGCACTTTTCAGTGTTAGTAATCGTGTGCATTTTGCCTACACGCATTTTATAATAAATCATTTTGTGTATTTCGACTATACACATGTTCTATTATAAACAAATGTGCGCATTTCGCCTATACACATTTCTTATAATAATGAGATGCAGATTCATCACTTTATTATATAGTCTCAGTTATTATTGACATTTCAAAATTCAGGACGTCGCCTCGCATGATTGCAAATGCTTTCTTAAAAATTGTAGTGCGCTTCGTACGTTTTTGTACCCAGGTGTTGAGACAGCTCGATTACGAGGTCTAGCTGTTCCAGGTGGCCGGTGATAGAGTGTAAGTGATGCGTTCCGAAGATTTTTGTGTCCAGATGTCGGAACAGATCGTATGCGAGGTCTGAGCGTTCCAGGTGGACGATGATGGAGTTTACGTGATGCGCTCCGTAGGTTTTTGTGTCTAGAGACCAAGACAAATCGAATGCGAGGTCTAGGTGTTTCAGATGGCCGATGATGGAGTCCGGGTAGTGCGCTTCGTAGGTTTTTGAGTCCAGGTGTCGGGACAGCTCGAATGCGAGGTCTAGCTGTTCCAGGCGGCTGATGATACGCTTCGTAGACTTTTGTGTCCAGGTGTTTTGACAGATCGGATGCGAGGTCTAGGTGTTCCAGACGGCCGATGATGGAGTTCGGGTAGTGCGCTCCGTAGGTTTTTGTGTCCAGGTGAAGGGACAGGTCGGATGCGAGGTCTAGATGTTGCAGATGGCCGGTGATGTAATCCGGGTGATGCGCTCTGAAGGTTTTTGTGTCCAGGTGTCGGGACAGATCGGATGCGAGGTTTAGGCGTTCCAGGTAGCCGATGATGGAGTTTACGTGAAGCGCTCCGTAGGTTTTTGTGTCCAGAGGCCAGGACAAATCGAATGCGAGGTCTAGGTGTTCCAGATGGTCGATGATTCCGGCTAGTGCGCTCCGTAGGTTTTTGTGTCCAGGTGAAGGGACAGGTCGGATGCAAGGTCTAGGTGTTTAGATGGCCGATGATTGACTCCAATTTAATAGTATGATTTTCAAAATATTACCTGCATCTGAAATTTTGTGGCACAGTACTGCATTTTTTTGTACATATTGTGGATATAGTTTACAAAATTTCTACCAAGAGATAGTTTAGATATGGTTTTTATTTTTTTGGTTGAGGGTTTAATTGTTTATTGAAATTTAAACAAATTTCAATCTATTTAGTTTTTTATGAACAAAAAATGTTCCTCAAATTTTAGGTCGATATTTGCAAAAATAAAAAAGCTATGCAATATTGAAAATCCAATTTTTTTGCAATTTTTGGTTAAAATCCAAGTTTATTCATTTTTTAGCTGAAAATCTTGAAACTTTTTGTATAGTACATTGATTGACAAAAGGTTTGAATTTTTTCTGTAGAATGTGCCAGTATTTATTTTATGACCCTTTTTGAAAGTCTCTGATTGGCTGCTTCTTAGTATACCTTCATCAAAGGATATTGAGGCTGCGGCCAAATATTCTTTATTCGACAAATTTTTTTTGTATTCTTCTTCGAAAACCCATCAAAATGCTTTTTTTGATCAATACTGGCCGAGCAAAGGGAAAAAAGTGACAATTTTTTGAAATATCAAGAAAAATCCATAATTTAAATTTTTGATAACATGATTAATGAAACTGAATATTATTCATACATCTTATGGCATGGACCGTACCACTGAATTTTGTTAGAGCATCAAATAGAACATTAGAAATATCTATTTTCAATAATATTAGGCTTACACAATAAGCAATACCTAATTATGAATTAATAATAAATTAAGCTATAGAGGATAATTACTATAAAGCTGTCAAAATGAAATCAGGCAACAGACTGATAATTTCATTCATAATTGGGTATCGCTTATTGTGTGAGCCTAATATTATTGAAAATAGATATTTCTAATGTTCTATTTGATGGTCTAACAAAATTCAGTGGTACGGACCATGCCATAAGATGTATGAATAATATTCAGTTTCATTAATCATGTTATCAAAAATTGAAATTATGGATTTTTCTTGATATTTCAAAAAATTGTAACTTTTTTTCCTATGGTCGGCCAGTATTGATAAAAAAGCATTTTGAAGGGTTTTCGAAGAAGAATACAAAAAAAATTTGTCGAATAAGGAATATTTGGCCGCAGCCTCAACATCCTTTCATGAAGGTATACTAAGAAGCAGCCAATCAGAGACTTTCAAAAAGGGTCATATAATAAATACTGGCACATTCTAAAGAAAAAATTCAAACCTTTTGCCAATCAATGTACTATACAAAAAGTTTCAAGATTTTCAGTTAAAAAATGAATAAACTTGGATTTTAACCAAAAATTGCAAAAAAATTGAATTTTCAATATTGCATAGCTTTTTTATTTTTGCAAATATCGACCTAAAATTTGAGGAACATTTTTTGTTCATAAAAACTAAAAGAAAACGAGTTTTGAGGGATTTTAAAATTTTGAGCTGCTGACTTCACGTGAAATATCCCATATACCTGAAACAACAGGAGGGTGTAACAAAATTTGAGACCAAGGGTCGAACTTCAAATGAACCTGAGTATGGTATATAAGTTGATCCGCATTTTAAAATATACACCTTCCATCATATAAACGCATAACTGCAAATTGAACATTTTAACAAAATTTGTATTATTAGAAGTATTGTCATTAATAATTACTTTGCATTATACTTGTCATGCTACTGAATGATTGGCAAAAGTAGAGCTACTATAATTTCATTGAGCTAGGCTAATAAGTTTCTTTAGTTTCTTTTCAAATTTTATGAGTTTTGTTGAAAAAAAACGGAAAAGAATTAATTTTATGTCAAGACATCTAGTTTCTTATAAATAGATAACTAAATAAACTCATGTAATTGTAATTCTTTTCTGTTATAATTAAATATGTTCGCCCATACACCTTTCCTTATAACTAATAATTGTGCGTATTTCGTCTATACGCATTTTTGCATTATAAACAACTGTGCGTATTTCGCTTATACATATTTTTGATATTGTAAATAATTGTGCGTATTTCGCTTGTACGAATTTTTTATTATAAATAATTGTGCGTATTTCGCCTATACGCATTTTTGTATGATAAATAATTGTGCGCATTTCGCATATACGCATTATTTATTATGAATAATTGTGCGTATTTCGCCTATACGCATTTTAATATTTACTATTTTTTTTATTACAAACACATGTCAATTTGAACGTAATTACGTTCGAATAAGTATTTATTTATAATCACGATTTTTACTTATAGTATAAAATTACGTGATTAGTAATACTTTAAGTTTTGACATGTCCAACACCTATTAGCCAAAAACTACGGAGCGCACCACCTAAATATCGTCACCGGCTTCCCCGAAGACCTGGACCACGTATTAGATGCGCCCTGATATCCAAACGCAAAAGACTACAATACTCACCACCTAGACCTCGTCATCGGCTACCCTGAACACCTGCACTGCGTATTAGATGCGCCCTGATATTTTAATGCAAAAAACCTAGACTCCATCATCGGCTACCACAAAGACCTAAACCACGCATTTGATACGTTCCAACATCTAGAGACAAAAAACTACGGAGCGCACGACCTAGACATCATCATCGGCTACCCCGAACACTTTGACTACGTATTAGATGCGTCCTGGGATCTAAACGCAAAAAACTTCGGAGCGCATCACCTCGACTCCATCATTGACCACCTCAAAGACCTAGACGACGCATTCGATGCTTTCAATTATCGATAAGTAACACTTCCTTATAATAGTTGTCATTTCCGTATTAGCAGGTAGCAACCGTTACCGCTATAGTATTTCTCCCTTACAATTGAAGGTGGAAGCAATGTATACTAAAATCGTGTGACGCTGTTACGTCGGTATATGCCGCTGATCCAACGATCGTATAATTGTGTAACTGTTGTAGTATGAAAAGCAACATACCGTAAAAGTATGGGTCCCTTACTTATTGCTAAAACCACCTTACTTATATAGTAAAGGAACTCCTATACTCCACGAGTAAGCCGTTTTAACTGTAGCAGTAAGAGTTTTCTTTCCGTGTGCACCCGCAGAAAACTGTTACTTTTTGGGGAGATATAATTCGTACCTAAAAATCAGGTGTGCCCTAAATACTGACATTAGTCTAGGCACCAGGGGGGTTTCCGTGGCCGATGGATGTCCATGCCTCCACCAAAGCTTTTCTTACGTATTTTTGTCTGCTGATTCTGAATTTCGAAGGTGGACAGTCACCAGAATGTTAGTTTTTTGTTATTAACAATTTAATTGTTTAAACTGCGGCCAAATCAATATGATTAATTATAACTGAATCCTAACTGTCCAAAACTGTAGTAAATTGATCTAGAATTATGCACGTTTGCGCTCGAATTCGCGACTTATTGCACTAAATTTGCAATAATTCGGGTTCTAATCAAAATTTTTCAATTCTGAAAAAATGAGCATATTCTAGATCAATTTACTACAGTTTTAGGCAGTTAGGATTCAGTTATAATTAATCATATTGATTTGGCAGCAATTTAAACAATTAAATTGTTAATAACAAAAAACTAACAGTCTGGCGACGTTCCACCTTTGAAATTCAGAAACAGCAGTCAAAAATACGTAAGAAAAGCTTTGGTGGAAGTGTGGACATTCATCGGCCACGGAAACCGCCCTGGCGCCTAGACTACATCTCGAGTCTGTCACGGGAGCGCAGACATTCAAGTATACCTTCGTCGTCCCTTCTCCGTCGTGTCCGCCTAGGTGATGTCCTCGGGATGTGGTAGTTGCGTTGGCTGCCCTCGAGGAGAGTAGAATGATATGAAAACCTGTTGTCTTCTGCAGGAGCTCTTTGCCTAGAGCAAAATAAAATATATTAATAATGTTTTAGGCAGTGGGGATGAGGAGAGCAGTATCAAACTGCCAGGAACAGAGGAGTAGACAGATGGAAAGTTGGAGGCTAGGTTCGGCTATACTACAGGATAAAGTCCAAATCCGAAGTGAAGTACTTACTCGAGTCTGTCACGGAAGCGCGGACTACATTCAACTACACCTTCGCCCTCCCTTCTCCGTTGTATTCGCCTAGGTGATGTCCTCGGGAAGTGGTAGTTGCGTTGGCTGTCCTCGAGAAGAGTAGAATTATATGAAGACTTGTTTTCTTCTACAGGAGCTCTTCACCTAGGACAATACAAAATATATTAATAATGTATTAAGGAGTAGGGATGAGGATAGCAGTATCGAACTGCCAGGAACAGAGAAGTAGACCGATGGAAAGTTGGAGACTAGGTTCGGCTGTACTACAAGATAAAGTCCAAATCCGAAGTGAAATACTTACTCGAGTCTGGCACAGGAGATCAAACTATATTTATATACACCTTCGCTCTCACTTCTACGATATGTTTGTCTAGCTGATGTCTTCAGGACGTGGTAGTTGTGTTGGCTGCCCTGGAGGAGACTAGAATTATATGAAGACGTGTTGTCTTCTGCAGGAGCTCTTCGCCTAGGGTAAAACAGAATATATTAATAAAGTGTTAAGCAGTATAGGAATGAGGATAGCAGTATCGACCTGCCAGAAACAGAGGGAGTAGATAGATGGAAAGTTAAGATATCTGTAGAAAATGGAAAGGGTCTTTGGAATGAAAAGTCGAAAAAGTGCATGTGCATTTCTAACTAAGACCTCATCACCCGCGCTAAAAGTTTACCAGAATGTTAACACACAATCCAATACATGTTGAGGCATTGTATATTAAATTTTAGATCTTTCCAATCAGCCAGTGTAGGCGAAATAACTTTTTTTTTGAACATTTCTTAAAAAGAGCATACAAATTGCAATATCTCCACACTTGCTAATTATTTAGATTTGAAACTTTGTTTTTGTATGAATGAATGTGTATGGATCGGAGAGGTTCAAATAATGAAGCGTTTCGTGTGGAGGTAAAAAATGCAACTTTATTGCTGGTGCCGTCGTGCAGTCGTGAGCTGCTGCTATCTCTCTTGGCCGTCGCGCGTGAACTGAGGAGCCGGCCGGCGCTACGAAGTGCCGTCGGCGTGTCTTTGTTAAAGGAGGGGCGGTGAGAGAGGACCGCGTGGAGAGCGCTGATTGGCTGCGCTCTTGCTCGAGCCGTATATTGCCTTATAAGGCGTGATGACGTCAGCGTCTCCTCTGTTTGAGACGTTGGATCGCCAAAATTCCGCCCACCTTCGCCAGACTGGCGAACGGACCTCAGGTGGAAGGCTGGAGGAGAACGACCTTGGTGATGGGGCGACGAAGAGTTGTGTTAGCGGTGCGAAGATCCACCACGCGGGAGATACCATCCTTCCCGGGATGGATGGCGATGACACGGGCCAGCGGCCACTTGGCTGGCGGAGGGAGCTCATTTCTTATGAGCACGAGATCGCCCACCGCTATAGGAACCTGCTGTTGCCTCCACTTTTGACGGACCTGAAGAGAAGTGAGATATTCCTTCGACCATCGATGCCAGAAGTGTTGGGCCAGCTGGCTAATTAGGAGCCAACGCTTTCCAGGTGTGATGTTGACTTCCTTGACATCTTCTTCTGGAACTAAAAATGATGAGCGTTGTATGAGAAAGTGTGAGGGAGACAGGAAATCAAGGTCAGAAGGATCATCAGTGAGAGCAGTTAAAGGTCTCGAGTTTAGGCACGCCTCAATTTGGCACATAAGGGTAGCCAGTTCGGAAAACGTGATAACTTGTTCTCCAATGACTCGGCGCATGTGATGCTTTGCCGATTTAACTGCTGCCTCCCAAACGCCACCAAAATGAGGCGCACCGGGAGGATTGAAGATCCATGAAGTTCCTTCCTTTGTGAGAGACCCGACAACTTGCGAAGAGAATGAAGAAGAAGCTGCGAGCATCTGTTGTAACTGAGCATCTGCACCAACGAAGTTCGTACCTTGGTCAGAATATAAAGCTTTGCAATGACCCCTTCGAGCGGTAAAACGACGAAAAGCAGCAATGAACGCTTCACTAGAGTAGTCCTCGACTACTTCGATGTGTACGGCTCGGGTAGCCATGCAGATGAAAATAGCGATATATCCTTTCATTGTTCCCTTTCCTCGAGTTTTAGTAAGACGAACATTGATCGGACCGGCGTAATCAACACCAGCACGTTCGAACGGTGAAGAGTGGCGCACTCGGGCCTTGGGTAATTCACCCATTAATTGAGTGGGCACGCGAGCGGCGTGACGTGAGCAAGTAATGCAAGTTCTGATGACTTTCTTTACAGCGGATCGACCTTTCATTATCCAATACTGTCGTCTTAGCGTGGCAAGTGTTAATTGAACACCACCATGGAGAGTGCGATGATGAGCATCTCTTATTAATAAGGTCGTAAAATGACAATCAGCAGGAAGGATGGGAGGATGCTTGGCATCTTCCTCGAGAAGAGAGTGAGCTAGACGACCGCCCACCCTGATCAAATGATTTTGTATCATGGGGTTTAGCGATAAGAGTGAGCTTTTAGACGAAAGTTTTCCTGCTCTAGTTAGTTGCTGAAATTCAGACTTAAAGTAAGCTGTCTGAATTAAGTGAATCAAACAAAGTTTGGTGTTCTCAATCTCACTAGCACTAATCTCCTTAGAATACGTAGTGTGATGGCATAGTAGGGATTGAAGAACAGTACAAAAACCAACAACTGAACTCGCAGTAAACAAATCTAAAGCAGTATGAGGCCAGCCGATATAACTTGTTTAACGAAGAAGATTTGTTAATAAGGTTCCAAATTCCTGGAGTATTCTCGACAGAATTTGGCGTGCCCTTACTAGCGACTAGAGCGTGACTAGGATGAAGACTAAGATTATTTATTGTAAAGTTAAGCTCATCATGAGTCCTCGACCATGGTTTGACACTATCAGAAAGCCAAAGGGGGCCTTGCCACCATAAGCGATGCGAAGCTAACTTTGATGGCTCAATGCCTCGTGATATAACATCGGCGGGGTTAGCGGCTGAACGCACGTGATGCCAATATGCGTCAGGTAGCAGGGTGTGAATCTCTGAACACCTATTAGCGACAAAGACTCCCCATCTAGAGGGATGGCCTTTTAGCCAGAAAAGTACATCCGCTGAGTCTGACCATAGATGAAGACTATCAATCTTTGATGGGAAAGACTCGATGAACGTATGGCTCAATCTTGCAAGTAGCAACGCGGCGCAAAGTTCTAAGCGAGGGATACTTAGAGTTTTAAGTGGCGCTACTCGCGTTTTGGCCACTTGAAGTGTGACTAGAACGTTTTGTTTTGGATTAGGCGCAGATAGATTACCGCACCATATGCGAATTTGGATGCATCCGCAAACCCATGAACTTCAATAAGTTCACGATTTTGAGTGTATCCACTCCATCGAGGGATTTTAATCTCAGAAATAAAAGGAAGGTCTAGCAACCAGTTTTTCCAGCGATTAGAAATCTCGCAAGGAAGATCTTCATCCCATCCTATCTTAAGAATCCACAATGCCTGCATAATAATTTTTGCAGTTATCACAACAGGAGCTAACCATCCCATAGGATCAAAAATGCGTGCAATTCTGGACAGAACTGCACGTTTGGTAAATGGCAGTTCAAGAGAGGTATCCTCAATGTGAAAACTAATATAGTCTGTATTAGGTTGCCAATCTATGCCTAAAATTGGTACAGATGTTTCTGAGGCAAATAATGAAATGGAATCTGAAGCTAACATATTCGAGGGTAAATAAGAAAGAACTTCAGCATTATTTGAGGTCCATTTTCGGAGGTTGAGATTACCTTGTTTAAAGAGTTGAATTAACTCTTCTTGTTTCTTCAAAGCTTCATTAAACGAATGTGCTCCTGAAAGCACATTATCTGAATACATTTCCGATCGAACAGCTTCAGCTGCAATTGGATAAGTGTTGCCATAGTCTTCGGCTAGTTTCAAAAGCGTGCGTATAGCGAGAAAGGGTGAACAGGCCAAACCATACGTCACTGTAGTTAATCGATAAATTTGTATGGGTTCGCTCTTGTCAAAACGCCATAGAATCGACTGAAAAGGTTGATCACATTGTTCGACACCAATTTGTCTGAATATTTTCTCCACGTCAGCTGAAAGGGCGATCTTGTACCTACGCCAAGCACAGATCAAAGCAACGGGATTCTGAAGAAGATTAGGTCCTATGTGAAGAAGATCATTGAGCGAAACACCTGATTTTGTTTTACTCGAGCCATTGAACACAGTACGTAATTTGGTTGTCGTACTTGTTTCTTTCCACACACCGTGATGTGGTAAGAAAGCTTGGGAACAGTTAGCTAACGAGTCAGCATTCGAAAAGAGTGACATATGACCTAAGTCAATGTACTCTTGCATGAACTCCGTATAAGCTAATTTGAGTTTCTCGTCCTTAGCGAAGTTTGCTTCAAGGCGAGTGAGTGCGCGTAATGCGGCAGAGTAAGAGTTCTCGAGATGAGCAGAGCTCAACTGGTCTCGATTTTTCCAGGGTAGACTTACTATATATTGCCCTGTTTCATCTTGACGAGTAGTTTTTTGATAGAAGTCCTCGCAGACTTGTTCGTCTGGCGAGTAAGATTTTTTTTCGACAGGTATTTCCTCTGCCCTCCAAAAATCTTGTACGAGCTCCAATAGTTTGGCTTCTTGCTCGCAGGTATTTGAGCAATGAAGAGAAATTGATTCTAGCCCTGTTTCTGGGGGTGTTGAAGGAAGATCACCAGTCAAGAGCCATCCGAATTTGGAACTCAGAGCTATAGGTTATAGCTTCTGACCCTTAACTATCTGGCTTTCAATGATTTGCGCATAAGCGCTTGCACCGAGAAGAATATCGATGCGTGAAGGTTCGAGATACTTGGGGTCTGCTAGTTGCAGCCCTCTTAAGTATTCGAAATTTGTATTACCCCTTACGACGGGAGGCTTATACGACGAGAGTTTTGGCAAAACAATGCCATCAACTTCCAAGGAGAAAGTTGAATCGAAATGCGGTTGTATAGTAAGACGAGCTACTTTAGAAGAAACAGCAGCTGTCTTTTCACCTATACCTTGGATGTGCGTATGACTGGTTCTACAATTTAGAGATAACAAGTTACACATAGCTTGTGTAACAAGAGAGATTTGAGATCCGAGGTCAATAAGTGCACGAACTAGAATTTTGGTTCCGTTAGGACCAAGGGCGTTAACCCTAGCGGTAGCTAAAAGTACTCCTGTACATTTAGTACTTTCTCCACTATTGAGGGAGACTGCTTGAGAAGCAGGTTTATCATCAACTTTTGTGATGAAAGCTTGAGAAGCAGGTTTGTCATCAATTTTTGTGATGAAAGCTTGAGAAGCAGGTTTGTCATCAAATTTTGTGATGACGAAATTGCCACAGTTGGGGCTAGAGGTGCTGGTCGCTGAATCAATCTGATCAGTCTGCAACGAACTGATTGCTTGATTGTTGTCAGAGTGCACCATGGTGTGATGCTTAGCTTTACGAAGAAAGCATCGATAGGTGGAAGTAAAATTTTTAACGTTGTGCGTCCCTAAACAATTGTAACATAGGTTTGAAGATTTAATTAATCCCTTTCGTTCAGGAACCGTTTTATTGAGAAACCGTTCACATCGATTTGTAAAATGTGATTGATTACAAAATGAACATTTCTTTTTTGAGGGATTCGTCGGAGAAGTCTGATGAGAATAAACCGACTGAGCATTATCTTGCTCTGATTTGCGAGGCTTTGAATTAGATGACTGAGCTTTTGAATTATTTGTTGAGGACGATCTAGTACCAGCTTCGATGGCCTCTAGAGTGAGGGTTTGACTACGAAGAAAGGCTTGAAGTTGTTCCATTGTCGGTGGATCAACACTATCACCAAGATGCCTTTCCCATTCTTTACGCGTATTTAAATCAAGACGATTCAACGTAAAATGAACAATTAAATCATTACCTAACGAAGCCGCTCTATTTAGAGAGGTCAGACTAGCGATGGGATTGAAAATTTCCCTATAAATCCGTTTGATTTCTGATGAAATATCTGACTTCATAGATTTGACTGCGAAGATTTCCGAGATATGAGAACTAACAATACGACGTTGATTTTCGTAATACTCGGTTAGAGTTGTCCATGAGCGTTCATAATTGTCACCAGAAATGGGGAGAGATTTGATTTTTTCCAGTGCCTCACCCGTAAGGTGAGTGCGAAGATAATGCAATTTTAAAACAGGCGTTAGGTCTTTGCGACGATGTATGACTGAACGATAAACGTCTTTGAAATTTTCCCAATCCGAGAATTTCCCCGAAAACTTAGGTAAATCTACCTTCGGTAAAGATTGAAACGAAACGTTAGTTACATGAGCAGCACTAGTAGCAACTGGGGCATCATTAGAATTGGAGGAGACTTGATTGGATCTCTAGTTCTAATAGCCTTTAAGTAATCAAGAAATTCTCCTCGACGGACATAAAAACTATCCTCAACCAAATCACAGATATTAGAAGTAAAATAGACATGATCTTTATCAAGAACCTCAAGCTTTAGAATGGACTCATTATGTAACTGAAAAGTCGCATAATTCGCTTCAAGGCCGGCGAGACATGATTCCGCGTAACCTTCCGTCATGTTATCTTTACCCTTAGATTTGAAATTTTTAAAGGAGTTTGTAATTTTAGCTTGGAGTAACAACTGTCTAGTATGTAGTCCCTCCATTTTGAGATCAATAATTTGACTAGCAACGAAATTGACTACTTAAACTTTGGTATTGAGTTAACTGCTCTTGCACACTCGAGAGTAGAACAATGACTAGTGAAGAGAATTCTTAACCTAGGTTGTAATACTTATGCGAGTATAAACGTGACGATGCGCTTGAAGGTGCAACGTTGACTGCGGCTGCTAACGTTCCCCCGATGAATCAGCTTATGATCCACAATGTTGGCTGCACGAAGTGAAGTTACTGCTAGCGATGAAGTCAGCAGCTACCAGCTGCGAAGTCAGCAGTTGAATCACGAAAGCATCGAGATCGTTGTCAGCAGTCGAGTTGCAGTCCAGATGACGTATCAGCAGGAAACATTAATACTGCAAGGTCCAAATTATAAGTATTTTGCAACTTTAAGTGTTTGCACCCAAGTTCAAACTCAATAGTGATATAATTCCCAAGTTCATTTACAGTTAGTCCAAGTTCAGAATAACTAAAGACAAGTTCAGGTTAATTAAGGCCAAGTTCAAGTTAATTAAACATTATAAATCAAGTTCAAGCAAAGAAGAGCCAAGTTCAAATTAACTAAGGCCAAGTTCACGAAGTTTAAACATGATAATGCCAAGTTCAAACTAAGAAAAGCCAAGTTCAAGTTAACTAAGGTCAAGTTCACGAAGTTTAAACTTAAATAAGATTGGAACGATACTTGTGTCCAGAAGAGAGGCCAGTGTATCCGTTCGCTCCTTGAGTAGTCCGTGGACGGACTGGTGTAGACCCCATAGCTCGCACTCCACGTGGGTAGTCCTTGCTTCGACTTGCGTGGACCCCGTAGCGCTGACACGTGGGTACTCCTTGGCTTGGCTGATGTGCACGCTGGCTGTCCGTGAGTAGAAATGCTGTGGACCCCGTGCGTGTACAATGCACGCTGGTTGTCCCTGTCTTGATATTAGCCGGTCACTGTACGAACGCGGTGACTCGAAAGCTGGCTTTACAGCTCACGCTCTTGGCTACAAGACAAGATGGCTGCCGATCACCGTACGAACGCGGTGACTCTAGAGCTGGCTTTACAGCGCACGCTCTTGGCAATGTCTTGGAGTCGTTAGGTACACACTCTAAGGCGCTTTCAGAAATGGAGAGAATAGCAATTGATGTGCTATTTCCCTTTGGAAGCCTTAGAAGGTGGCTTCCGAGTGCGCGCGACGGCATTGAATGAGAGAGAGAGAGAGAGCAACGTACGCGCGAAGTTAGCAAGCGAGCAAGCTAGCTTTAATCGGCACTCACGACCACGAACACTTTGATGCGTACCTGAAAAAGAAGAAAACTAGTCCTACGCCACTCGAGAGTAGACGTAGGGCGTAGAATAAATTCTCCTCGAATCTATGGTGATGCTGACGTTGCTTCTCCCACGATCCGGCTCGAAGGACCAAATGTTTTTGTATGAATGAATGTGGATGGATCGGAGAGGTTCAAATAATGAAGCGTTTCGTGTGGAGGTAAAAAATGCAACTTTATTGCTGGTGCCGTCGTGCAGTCGTGAGCTGCTGCTATCTCTTTTGGCCGTCGCGCGTGAACTGAGGAGCCGGCCGGCGCTACGAAGTGCCGTCGGCGTGTCTTTGTTGAAGGAGGGGCGGTGAGAGAGGACCGCGTGGAGAGCGCTGATTGGCTGCGCTCTTGCTCGAGCCGTATATTGCCTTATAAGGCGTGATGACGTCAGCGTCTCCTCTGTTTGAGACGTTGGATCGCCAACAAACTTGATAAACAATATCCCTCAGCATGTATTACATAGTGTGTGTAAAGTTTGAAATATTTGTAGAGAATGGAAAGGGATCTTTGAAATGAAAAGTCGAAAAAGCGCGTGTGCATTTCCAATGTAGACCTCCTCACCCTCGCTTAAAGTTTATGAGAATGTTTACACACAATCCAGTACATGCTGAGGCATTGTATATTAGGTTTCAGATCTACTAAATCAGCCAGTTTGGAGGAAATTACTTTTCTTTCTTAAAAATTTCCTGAAAAAGCACAAAAATTGCAATATCTCCAGACTGGCTAATTATGTAGATCTGAAACGTGATAAACCGTCCCTCAGCATGTATGCCATTATGTATGGAAAGTTTAAGATACTTGTAGGGAATGGAACGGGATCTTTGGAACGAATTGTCGAAAAGCCGCATGTGCATTTGCGACAAAAACCTCCTAACACTTTCTCATAGTTTACCAGAATGTTCTCACACAATGCAATGCATGCTCAGGCATTGCATATTGAGTTTCAGATATACTCCATCAGCCAGTTTGGAGGAAATGACTTTTCTTTCTTAAAAATTTCCTGAAAAAGCACAAAAATTGCAATATCTCCAGATTTGCTATTTATGTAGATCTGAAACTTGATAAACTGTCCCTCAGCATATATTGCACCGTGTATGTAAAGTTTAAGATATGTTGAGAGAATGGAAAGGGATCTTTGGACTGAAAAGTCGAAAAAGCGCAAGTGCATTTCCAACTAAGACCTCCTGACCATTGCTCAAAGCTTACCAGAATGTTAACACGCAATCCAATACATGTTAAGGCATTGTATATTAAATTTTAGATCTTTTCAATCAGCCAGTGTACGGGAAATAACTTTCTTTCCTGAACATTTCTTAAAAAGAGCATACAAATTGCAATATCTCCACACTTGCTAATTATTTAGATCTGAAACTTGATAAACAATACCTCAGCATGTGTTACATAGTGTGTGTAAAGTTTGAAATATTTGTAGAGAATGGAAAGGGATCTTTGAAATGAAAAGTCGAAAAAGCGCGTGTGCATTTCCAATGTAGACCTCCTCAGCCTCGCTTAAAGTGTGTGAGAATGTTTACACACAATCCAGTACATACTGAGGCATTGTATATTAGGTTTCAGATCTATTCAATCAGCCAGTTTGGAGAAAATTACTTTTCTTTCTTAAAAATTTCCTGAAAAAGCACAAAAATTGCAATATCTCCAGACTTACTAATTATGTAGATCTGAAACTTGATAAACTGTCCCTCAGCATGTATTCCATTATGTATGGAAAGTTTAAGATACTTGTAGGGAATGGAAAGGGATCTTTGGAACGAAATGTCAAAAAGCCGCATGTGTATTTGCGACAAAAACCTCCTCACTCTTTCTCATAGTTTACCAGAATGTTCTCACACAATGCAATGCATGCTGAGGCACTGTATATTAAATTTAGATCTTTTCAATCAGCCAGTGTAGGGGAAATGACTTTTCTTTCTTAAAAATTTCCTGAAAAAGCACAAAAATTGCAATATCTCCAGATTTGCTGTTTATGTAGATCTGAAACTTGATAAACTGTCCCTCAGCATATATTGCACGGTGTGTGTAAAGTTTAGGTTATGTTGAGAGAATGGAAAGGGATCTTTGGACTGAAAAGTCGAAAAAGCGCAAGTGCATTTCCAACTAAGACCTCCTGACCATTGCTCAAAGCTTACCAGAATGTTAACACGCAATCCAATACATGTTAAGGCATTGTATATTAAATTTTAGATCTTTTCAATCAGCCAGTGTACGGGAAATAACTTTTTTTCTTGAACATTTCTTAAAAAGAGCATATAAATTGCAATGTCTCCACACTGGCTAATTATTTAGATCTGAAACTTGATAAACAATACCTCAGCATGTGTTACATAGTGTGTGTAAAGTTTGAAATATTTGTAGAGAATGGAAAGGGATCTTTGAAATGAAAAGTCGAAAAAGCGCGTGTGCATTTCCAATGTAGACCTCCTCAGCCTCGCTTAAAGTGTGTGAGAATGTTTACACACAATCCAGTACATACTGAGGCATTGTATATTAGGTTTCAGATCTATTCAATCAGCCAGTTTGGAGGAAATTACTTTTCTTTCTTAAAAATTTCCTGAAAAAGCACAAAAATTGCAATATCTTCAGACTTACTAATTATGTAGATCTGAAACTTGATAAACTGTCCCTCAGCATGTATTCCATTATGTATGGAAAGTTTAAGATACTTGTAGGGAATGGAAAGGAAACTTTGGAACGAAATGTCAAAAAGCCGCATGTGCATTTGCGACAAAAACCTCCTCACTCTTTCTCATAGTTTACCAGAATGTTCTCACACAATGCAATGCATGCTGAGGCACTGTATATTAAATTTAGATCTTTTCAATCAGGCAGTGTAGGGGAAATAACTTTTTTACTTGAACATTTCTTAAAAAGAGCATACAAATTGCAATATCTCCTCACTTGCTAATTATTTAGATCTTAAACGTGATAAACAGTCCCTCAGCATGTATTACATAGTGTGTGTAAAGTTGGAAATATTTGTAGAGAATGGAAAGGGATCTTTGAAATGAAAAGTCGAAAAAGCGCGTGTGCATTTCCAAGGTAGACCTCCTCATCCTCGCTTAAAGTTTATGAGAATGTTTACACACAATCCAGTGAGTCCAATGAGTTTTCTTGAAAATATTTTGAAAAATACACAGAAAATGCAGTATCTCCACACTGGCTGATTATTTAGATCTGTAATCTTTGGAATGAAAAGTCGAAAAAGCGCATCAAATCTACAGTTGGCCGTTGTTATTTATACGCCAGATTGCTAGATAGGTATACCTATATATACGTAAAACCTAACCTTCAATTTTCTTTAGCCGAAGAATTGACGCTTGATTAAAGAAAAAAATAGACAAGGATTGACGCTTGACTAAAGAAATAATAGTCCCTTCCATGTCAGACTTTCAAAACAGTGATTTTTACACGTTTCTAAGTGGGTTATAGGTTATTTGTACGACAGATCTGTCGTACAAATAACAATGCCATAAAATAAATAAATTCTTGAATGACTTACTTTTCTGTCTTACGGCGGGGCCAAGTCCAAGCGGCACGGTCCGTTGGGTGTGCACGCACACGGTGCGGTACGGACGCTACGGTCTGCGACGTGGGTGGCTGATGCGGCGCTCCAGGCTGCGCCGTCTGCGAGCGGTCCAGGCGGCAGGCCCACCGATGACACGTCGATAAGCATCAATGGATAGAGGAGGGCACAGGTGGCGAAGGTGGCGGCGGAGGTGGTGGCGGCAACACGGGACCGCCTCCCGGAGGGCCTAGGCCCAGGCATCGGCGATGGACAGCTCAGCTGTGCTGCAGCCAGCAGTGCATGCGCGTACACACACACGGGCAAGGCCGTGCCGCTGGCCGCTGCCGTCGCTGCCGTCGCCGACTCGCGAATCTCGCGATGCTACATATTACCCATATGGTACAATAATCTATTTTTTTTTTATAATATTATGCATAATCATGAGTGCATTGCCCTCGGTAATGACATTATGAATCATTCTGCAAAGTTTCACGTCGATATTTTAAGGCATCTGAGAATGGCATTTGAACGAAATATTCGTTCAAATGCCATTCTTAGACGCTTTTGAATATTGACTTGGCATTTTGCAGAATGATTAATAATGTAATTACGGAGGGCAATGCACTCATTATTTTTCATATATCGTTATATTTTTTTTTCTATTAAAAACAATATATTTTTTGCTCGGTCGGTAAAAATTGAGTTTGACACCCCCTTAACAATATTTTTTTTTTAAAGCCTAATCCGACTGAACTATTGGCAGTGGAGGGATTCCCCGAGTCACTGCTGGCTGCTATGTTGTTATACATGGACTGAGTTTCTTTACCTAATCTCGCCAGTCGTTTTTCGGTTTCTATACTTACAGCGATTCAGGCTAGCCCAAACACCGGGAAAATGTTTGCTTATGTTCCGACGTATATCAAGGATTGAATTGCAGAAAAGTGCAAAAATTTTCATCTTAATTTTAATGCATTTCTTTAAACAAAACCCAATTTCACAAAATAATAGTGGTTTTTAAATATTCTATAAAACATGCACGAAAAATCAATATTCAAAGAGTTATACATTTTTAAAATATTATAACTTTTAATATTTGAAAGATTTCACAAGAAATAGTCAGAAAATTAAACATCAAGCACAGTAGTATATCATACACCATCTAAAAAGAGATATGCGTAGTTAATATCACTTTATATTACTAAACATTTATATTAAAATTAGTGGCAGATCCAGCGGGAGGCGGAGAAAGTGATCGCCACCTCCCCCCAGCCTCAGAAATTTTTTGAAATTTTCAAAATTAATTAAATCTAAATAGACGGAGAACACGAGGTCCACGCATATAAGGAATAAGTCATGTAGACATGTAATAGTAAGCAATACGATTATTCAAATAATTTTTAAACCCGAGTAGATGGGGGTTGCGAGGTACACGTATATAAGGAAATTACGTAGACGTGCAACATGATTTTTTTAATAATTTTTTCCCACGTTGCCAGGGTACGCGGGGTCTACGTATGTAAGGGAATTACATATAGATGTGCGGTAGTAAGTACGATTCTTTAAATTATATTTAATTTATTTGTTTATCATTTATCGAAAATTAATTTGTAGAAATCAGAAAACTTTCTACGAAAGTATAAAACAAGGCAAGTATAAGTTTTACCAGGAATCTATAAGAATTAAAAGAATTATTTTCATATGACTTTACAACATCCCTCCCTTTCTCCCACCCCTCTCTCTCTCTGTCGCTCCCCTCTCTTTCCTTCCCTCTCCCTCTTTCTCTCCCTCAACATGTGTCAAACTCTGTACTAAGAACTTTAATGTGGGCCTAAATATTTTTATAGCACGGTGTGACCAAAGCCCGCACTTTAGTTACGTCTATCCGTGGCTAAAATAGTCCTTCTTTGTACCGTGTTTATCACACTCGCTACGCTCGTGTGCTAAATGCAAAAAAGGACGACTTTAGCCACGGATAGGCGTGACAGCGGGCTTTGGGCAAGCAGTGCTATAAAATAGTATACGATACTCGTGACTAAGTGGCTCTTTATTGCACGGCGTTTAGCGCCCTCGCTGCGCTCGGGCACTAACCTCACGCCGTGCCAAAAAGAGCCACTTTAGTCACACGTATCGTAATATACTATTTTAAAACAATCAGTAAAACAAATAGTATTGTTAATAAAACTTTCTACAAAAGTATAAACTAATGCAAGTACGAGTTTTCTCTGTATAATTTATACTTTTACTCTTAAAAAGTTGTGAAATCTCTCTAAAAGAATTTTTTAACAAAAGTAAAAATTTAAAAAATTATACACAATGTAATTATCACTCCTCCCTCTCCCACCCCTCTCTCTCTCTCTCGATCGCTTGCTCCCTCCATCTCACTCTCCCTCAACATATGTCACACTCTGATCCAAGAACTTTAATGAGAACCTAAATATTTTTTTAAAACAATCAACACGTTTTTTAAAAACTAATTTTTTAAGTACGTTCTATAACAACATAATTTGTTTAGTCCTTTTAATTCTTCTACTCTCTTCTATTCAATAAGTACTCTTTACAAATGGTAATAATTTTTTTCAAGACTATAATAATATTGCTAGAATATAAAACTTTCTACAAAAGTATAAAATAAGGCAAGTATAGACGTTTTTTCTGGATAATCTATAAAAAACAACACAATTTGATAATCCTTTTATTTCTTCGAATCTCATCTATTCAATTAGCACTCTCTACAAATGGTAATAATTTTTTTCGTGACTGTACAAATAATCTATAAAATAATAATATTTATGATTTTGTAAAAGAAATCAAATAAATACGAATGAAAAAGTCTTTTAATTCTTTGAGTCATTGTATGCTGAACAAATTATATGTAAGTAAGTACATTCAAATTGTTCACTGCAAATCAAACAAACGAAAGTTGTGAAATGAATTATCGATAGTCAAGTAATGCAAACAACTCCCGGAAACTACTGTAGGACTGTTCTCAGAAATGTATTCAAATTTGTTCATCTTTCTGAGCTATACAAATTAAATACAAGAAAGTACTGAAATCAATTTATTGTAGTCAAGTACCGGCCATAAGTTAAGGGGGTGTGGTACTCATGCACTCTGTTTTACCGGCAGAACTCGGCAAATTCTATATTATTAAAATAAATATATCGAATTACATCTTATAAAGAGATAGTTGCCCTGTGCAATGTAATAATCTACCAGCCTGCGCAGTTTTGAGCCCAAATATCAAGGACACCCTAAAAAATTTTGCGAACGAAATTTCGGTTATTTTTTTCGCAAATTTTTTTAGGGTGCCGTTGATATTTGAGCTCAAAGCTGCGTAGGCTGGTAGATTATTACATTGCGCAGGGCAACTATCTCTTTGTAAGATGTAATTCGATATATTTATTTTAATAATATAGAATTTACCGTGTTCTGCCGGTAAAATAGAGTACATAAGTACCACACCCTTTTAACTTGACTGACATAATAGAACTTTTCGTATCTAGCGTGTAAAATTACATTTTACGCCCACGTTGTAACTTCAAAATTATTCAGCCAGCGGGCATAAAATACTACTTACTGCCCAAGAGGCCCAATAGCTCACATATTCTTACAAAACTTTATAGAACCTATAGACCTGTGGGTTAACTTTATAGAACCTGTGGGTGAAAATTATTTTAATTATATAACTATAATGCCTTCTCTTTATTTCTAAAATTCATAAGAATTTTTTCAGATATTTACGAAAAGTCAAAGCCTATATAAACAAATTGCATAGTTACCAACACATCACTATTTTTCATTATTCTTTCTCAATTTTGAACTTTCTATAATATTACGCACCTTGGGAGGAAAAGAGAAGTCTAGAGCTGCTCTAGCAGGGGTGGTCCTCCGATCTCCCAAGATGAACAAATTTGAATACATTTCTGAGAACAGTCCTACAGTAGTTTCCGGGAGTTGTTTGCATTACTTGACTATCGATAATTGATTTCACAACTTTCGTTTGTTTGATTTGCAGTGAACAATTTGAACGTACTTACTTACATATAATTTGTTCAGCATACAATGACTCAAAGAATTAAAAGACTTTTTCATTCGTATTTATTTGATTTCTTTTACAAAATCATAAATATTATTATTTTATAGATTATTTGTACAGTCACGAAAAAAATTATTACCATTTGTAGAGAGTGCTTATTGAATAGATGAGATTCGAAGAAATAAAAGGATTATCAAATTGTGTTGTTTTTTATAGATTATCCAGAAAAAACGTCTATACTTGCCTTATTTTATACTTTCGTAGAAAGTTTTATATTCTAGCATTATTATTATTTGTACAGTCTTGAACAAAATTATTACCATTTGTAAAGAGTACTTATTGAATAGAAGAGAGTAGAAGAATTAAAAGGACTAGATAAATTATGTTGTTATAGAACGTACTTAAAAAATTAGTTTTTAAAAAACGTGTTGATTGTTTGAAAAAAATATTTAAGCTCTCATTAAAGTTTATTGGTACTCAGTTTCACAGATGTTGAGAGAGAGGGAGAGAGAGGGTTAATAATACTATTTGTTTTACTGATTGTTTTAAAAAAATATTTAGGTTCTCATTAAAGTTCTTGGATCAGAGTGTGACATATGTTGAGGGAGAGTGAGATCGAGGGAGCAAGCGATCGAGAGAGAGAGAGGGGCGAGAGGGAGGGGTGATAATTACATTGTGTATAATTGTTTAAGTTTTTACTTTTGTTAAAAAATTCTTTTAGAGAGATTTCACAACTTTTTAAGAGTAAAAGTATTAATTATACAGAGAAAACTTGTACTTGCATTAGTTTATACTTTTGTAGAAAGTTTTATTAACAATACTATTTGTTTTACTGATTGTTTTAAAAAAATATTTAGGCCCACATTAAAGTTCTTAGTACAGAGTTTGGCACATGTTGAGGGAGAGAAAGAGAGAGAGGGAGGGAAAGAGAGGGGAGCGAGAGAGCGAGAGAGTGAGAGAGAGAGGGTGGGAGAAAGGTAGGGAAGTTGTAAAGTCATATGAAAATAATTGTTTTAATTCTTATAGATTCCTGGTAAAACTTATACTTGCCTTATTTTATACTTTCGTAGAAAGTTTTCTGATTTCTATAAATTAATTTTAGATAAATGATAAACAAATAAATTAAATATATTTTAGAGAAAAAGATGTTAATGCTTTCTTTTTGAAGGAAACATTTTTCATAGATTCTGTAGATCTTTCATAATAATTATTGTTAAGAAATCATTTGTTTTCATACAAAATTTTTGAAAAGATTTTTATAGACCTATTTGGCAAAAGTTAAGGTATTTGTTAGTAAGGAATTAAGTACATATATGAAATACTAAACCAAACTTATTCTTGCTAAGTTTTTACTTTTGTAAAAAAAATATTTTTTTATGTACTTTTAACTTTTGTAATTCAAAATATATAATATGAAATTTTATTAATAATAAATATAGAGATTATTTTCAATTACATTTGTATTTTTTATAAATAATTTTAATTTGATTAATGAAATATGACATATATTCAATTATATTTTATATGTTAAGAATATATAATTTGTGTGAGTAGTGATTCTATCAATATTTACAAGATAATGATCAGTCTCGATGTTACACAAGCCATGGATCTATTTTCAAGATTTATTTATAGTTATAAACAAAATATCATTCGACACTCTAGCTTTTACAAGGCTTGAATCTAAAAGTTGATGAAGAAGTTGAGTTCTCATGCCAACTACCATTTTCATAACAGCAACTGATACAAATAGTTTTTTGTTCTTTAATTTTACCAAATCCAAAAAGCTCTTAACGCAGGCATTTGGTTCGAGTAAGTCACAGCTGCAAATATTTTACGAGTAACCATTGCTGCTTGTTTTTTCGATTATTGAAAAAGCATGGATAATAATACACAAGTTTTTGAGTATGTATTCTTTTCTGTTCTCTTGGTTTTTCCGTACTCGACCTAAGTTTTACTTTTAGTATTGTGTCCAAAAGAATAATATCTAAAAAGCCATGTTTACTAATATATACATAATGGCCTTTTTGGGAAATAATAACTTTTTTCATTCCATATTCTAATTCACAACAATTTTCAATATTAGATGTAGCTAAAATTATTAATTTTTTTAATTTAATGTACAATCTGATGTTAAAACTGCCAGAATTAAGTTTGCTCTACCATCAAGTGGTAATGGAATCATTGATAACTGCCTGCCACCATTGAAATTTCCATGCTTTTTAGCAGCTCACATCTTGATGTATAAAATAAAAATAATTTATTTATTACACAAAACATTTTATTATATCTGGGAACTCGCACTGACACTTCACTTTAATTATATTATATTTATGAACACAATAATATATTTGTATCGGGCAGGTCACTACACTATTTTTGTTATCAGTGAGTTTTCAAAATCCCTCAAGAAAAGTACAGGCTGAGTTTGTTCCATAAGTCTTCAAAAAACTTCAACAGCTTTATATTTCCTGTTTTTATTTTGAAAACTTATAACTTTTCAAAACTTGTATTCTAATTCAAATTCTACCATTTTCATAATACTTTTTATTTCTTACTTTCTGTATAATACTCTGTAAAACATTTTAGTTGTTGCTTTCTATTAGCTCTTCTCACATTTTGAGAATCTATTAGATCTTGTTACATATTGGAGAATCAAATCAGGATATTTCTAAGTTATTTTCTTGTACGTCGCTTGTAGATTTCCATTTCTTCCATATGGACAAACAGCATTAGCATGAAATCCAAATTTTTTCCATTCCCTCCATATGGGCAAACAGCATCAGCATGAAATCAAAATTAGCGTGATAAGATCAAATATTACTATTACTTTAAGTAAAAAACAAAGATGAACTGCACTATATTCCGTTGACAGAAAAGCTCACAGATGTACTTCACTTGACACAAAACTTTGCAATAAAGAAAACTTAGCAAAAAAAATGCATATTATCATCCCACATTATTTTATAATATTATAAGACACATGATCGATATTGCCCATTGATATTTATTCAAAGATTTTTTTATAGATTCTTTTTCCAATACACTAGTGAGATTTTAATGATTCAAAAAAAATCTTCTTGTAGGTATATATCTGTAAAAAATAATAAAAAATTCTCACAAAGTATCAATTCTTTTATGTTTTAAAATAATTTTAGCCTTTAACATTTAGCCATTTAATATACTTATCTAAAAAAATTGATTTTCCCCGTTGATGCTCATAGATAAAAATTATTTTAATCAGTCAACTTCCTGAGATCTTTGATTATTTAAATAATATATTTACACTGGTGCAGTTTCATTAACTGGTTCTGGTGTGGCCAAAGTTGAAATTGTACACAAAGGGAGTATTCGATAAACCTTGTCTGAATCTGGTGGTTCTAACACTTTACTATGACGGTTGAGGTGACTATCTTCCATGCGTCTGGGAAGGGCTGTTGCGCCTAATGCCATAATATTTTTTTTTGTTTTTAATCCTATTTTCTTCCTCTATGAAGACTGATGGAATTCGTCCAGTAGTAGTATATTCCAAAATTGCATCGAACATCCAGAAGCATGCTATACCACCAACAATAAAATTTATAAAAATTTGGATGGTGATAAAAAATTTTTGGAAATGACTATCATCAATACAATTTGAGTCTCCATATATAGTAATTCTCCCTGCTAAACTCAATTTTGACTCAGTTTGTTTTATTTCATTATCAAAGGGCGCGGCAGCGCCCTGCTTGGCAAGTATAAGGAACGAAGTGAAAGACGAGCAAGCGGGGCGTCGGCGCACCCTTTATTCTTTGGTGTGATGTTCTAACCCTACTTTTTTTTGTCATATTTAGCTTATCATTTTTTATATACGGAGATACCGCGCATGAGGTACTCAATTAGAAAGCATTTTTTATTTACATTCTACACGGAAAAAATAAACAGTAAATTCTACTTTTTACACAGTAAATTTTACTGTAAAATGGCAAGTTAATTTTACTTTCATAAGTATCAGTAGAAACAGCTTTATAGAAAAGTAGAATTTACTTTTCGGTAAAATAAGATCTGCTTTCTGGAGTAAAAAGTAGTTTCTACTTTTTCTGAAAAGTAGTTTCTACTTTTTCTGAAAAGTAGTTTCTACTTTTTCTGAAAAGTAGTTTCTACTTTTTCTAAAATGGAATTTCGGAATGAGCGATTTTTTCTAAGTCCCCGTAATTTTCCAAATTTTTGTCATTTTTCGCCATTTTCAATTTCACATAGTTTTGCACAGAATCGATCGATTTTAGCGATTCACAACTTAAATTAAAGCTCTATTATTCAACTTGAATCGCTTCTTTGTGGAATTTGGTTTGGCTTACTGAATAGCTTGTTATTGGTTAATCATCAATGACCACTTTTCGTCAATTTTTCCCATGTTAAATTCCCAAACAAAAATTCATATGCATTAAAAACTTTGTCACAAATCCGCTTTCGCTTGTTCAACTATTTTTTCTTATAATATATGGTATAGAGATTGAGAAAAAACTTGTCCGAAAGATGTGCTCCAAAAAAAATTTTTTTCGAGTTCTGTGGCACAAAAACTGTGACGGTTTCAAAGATTTGCTCATGTACCAATAAAAACATTTCATATTCACGCAGTATGTGTTAGCATGTAATTTTTTATAATTTTTATTTATTTATAATTTTTTATAAAACCATTGCAAATTCATTAACAATTAGCATCTAGAACTTAATTCATCTAAACAGTAGATTCTCCTTTTTTAAAAAGTAGATTGTATTTTTTTTAAAAGTATATTCTACTTTTTTAGAAAGTAGATTCTACTTTTCAAATAAACTGTAGTTTCTACTGTATGAAATGTTGATTTTACTGATTTTATAAAGCAATTTTTACTTTTTCTTAAGAAAGTAGATTTTACTTGTGCGAAACAGTAAGAACTACTGTTTATTTTTTTCCGTGTACTTGTGAAGTTTCTTCGTGAAAGATGCTTTCGTAGTGAAGCTATCAAGCTATAAAGTTTTTGTCGCCGCGAAATCAAAATATTTTTTTCCTTCAGCCTCTAGTGAAAATTTTTCGCAGCCTGGGGGAAAGACAGCCTGGCTGTAGTTGATGTCAAATCGTATCAGAATATAGTTATATTTCAGTACTAACGGCGTACGAAGCGCGGCGCTACTGCGCTTGATTCTTGATCATGGGGAAAGAGAGAGAGAGAGAGAGAGAGAGAGAGAGAGAGAGAGAGAGAGAGAGAGAGAGAGAGAGAGAGGGTTATGTTGTCTGTCAACCAAAAATATTTTTATGTTATTTTTGTTCAAGAACGTCGACAGAACCATTGATTTAATTACATTCACAAATATAACCAAGATCACCAAACGAACTGGTAATCGTTGAAAATACTGTCAAGAGTCCAGTACGCAACTTTATCTTTGCATTTTGAATGTTGGGTAAAATGAGTGATCAAGATGTAGTTCTGTTTTTATTTTTTTAAGTACTGTCAGATCAGATCTTAGAAATTGAGTCTATCCCAACTATACGGCTACTATAATACAAGAGTTAAGATAAGTATAATTTTCAAGTAATTTGTCACATTTGACATTATCTCTCATAATGTAGGCTAAGCGAGAAGCCCCAAAGCCTATTTCATTCATCGTAAAGGATTTTCAATATTTTATGTTTGCAACATGACCAGTCGGGCGAAGACTTTTCTTGAGACAAAGTTTATATTCTTTGTATAAATGGTTTATAGTTATGATTTGAAAAGTATCAAACATAACAATTTTTTAATTTTAATTATTTTAAAAAACAAGTTATTTCACAATGCCATTTCACAATAAATTTTTATATTTTCTAACTTTTCAAATCATAATTATAAACCATTTATACAAAGAATATAAACTTTGTCTCAAGAAAAGCCTTCACCCGACTGGTCGTGTTGCATAAATAAAACATTGAAAATCCTTTACGATCAATGAAATAGGTTTTGGAGCTTCTCACTTAGCTTACATTATGAGAGATAATGTCAAATGTGACAAATTACTTGCAATTAATTCTAACTATATATTTTCTTCATTCTTGAAGGGGATATCTGATGTAAAATCCAAAGCTGTTAATATAATAGCTATAGATGTTAATTCTTAAAACCATATAATGTATCCGTAAGGTATTTTCAATATATGGCTTTTGTTATATAACTAATTGGGTGAGGGATGTAAAATCCAAACTGTTAATAAGTATAACAGTTTGCATTACTGATTGAGGTAAATATATAATAATACACTATTTAAAAATGGAAACAAATAGTCCTTTATTTTAATCATATAGTTCTTTATAGTTCTTCATTTTAATCATAAGTTCGAAAAGATGTACTGGAATGAATTATTTCCATAAGTCATTTGTTAAAAAGTAGTCATTACAACGGATATGAAAAAAAATTCAAATTATTTTATTTTACTTGCAATTATGAAGATAGCAATGTTTATTTTTATAACAAAACTTTCTACGAAAGTATAATATAAGGCAAGTATAAGGTGTTTCTGTAATATATAAAAATATGAATAAAAAAGTTAATCTATGAAAAGGAATTCTAATAATAAATAATTATTTTCTTCTGACAATTTTATCTTACCGGTTCTATACAATAAATTAATTTGTCTATAAAAAGAAGAGTATATATACTATTATTATATATATAGCAAAAGGGATTTCTTGATACAATGAAACTGTTATTCAATTTTTTTTACAAATACAGCAGCCTCACACGATGCAATATCATCATGTACCCACACGAAAATTAAATCTATGAAATATGGTATCATCATCCTTTACCGTTATAAAACTTTGTAATTATTATTGAAGCTCTTAGAAACTTGTGGAATCTCCCTAAAATAACACTTTTTAAAAAAAATAAAACTTTGGCGAGTATAAATGTATTTGTAATCTCTCTCTCTCCCTCTCTCTCTCTCTCTCTCTCTCCCTCCCTCTCTCTCTCCTCTCTCTTCTCTCCCTTTCTCTCCATCTCTCTTTGTCTCCCTCTCACCCCAAAAGAATATCATAGTTTAAAACAAACACATGAAAGAAGTGGAATCAATTATTATTTTATATAGACAAGTACATTTTTGTAACATAGAAATATGGAATTATTTTTATAACAAAAAATCGTAAGTACTACTAAAAATAAACTCATGAAACCGGTGGAATCAATTAAGTGCAGGCAAGTCAATTATTATAATAAAGAGAATTTTTAAAATAAAATTTGTTTAATATATATTTACTATAAAAATTTGTATAAAAAGTAATTACGTCTAACAAAAAATATTACAAAAATACTAACATAATAACTGTAATTGAAACACAAAAAGTTAAAAAATTTTTGCGTAAACATTTTCGAAGTATAGATCATAGAAGTCACCACCCTGTAATAGTACATTACGATACGTGTGACTTATGTGGCCCATTACGGCACGGTGTGAGGTTAGCGCCCGAGCGTAACGAGGGCGATAATTCAAGTTGTGTGATGGGCCACTCAAGTCATAAGTATCGTATATTATTTTATAGCATGTTTACGTAAGTCCGCTGTCACGCCTATTCGTCCCTTAAGCAGTCCATTTTTGCACCGTGAGGTTAGCGCGCGAGCGCAGCGAGCTTAGGTCACACCGTGCTATAAAATAGTTTATACCACTCTAACCTCAAAATCACAACTTCGATATAATTTTTCGGCGCTCGTGGTATAAAATACCGTTCGAAACAAGTTGAAGTCCGATTAAAAATTCAAAACTATTAAGATAGCACCACGAGCGCTTAAAACATATTTAGAATCAAATGGCATTCGGACACTAAAATGCCTTTCCTTGTATAATCTTAGTTCCAACCTTTTAACACTAGATGGCAACCAATTTTTCAAATCCACATATAAAATTACAACTTACACACTATAAGAATTCACAGTAATTTCATTATTTTGGAGTCGAAGATATGTCTACTTGGGTCTTCCTGACGAGTCCACCAAGTACGACAAGGACGAAACTCCCCTATATTATATTTTATTCCGAAATTAATAGTTATTCATTTTAAAAAAAATTTTTCTCTTATGTGTGTCGCCGTTTGTCAACAAATTCTTATCGAGAGAGGAGGAAGCTTAAACAAAAGCTACTTTTCTCGATTTGAGAATAGACATTAGACTAACGCATAAGAGATTTGCTCGTTGAAGTCCGATTAAAAATTCAAAACTATTAAGATAGCACCACGAGCGCTTAAAACATATTTAGAATCAAATGGCATTCGGACACTAAAATGCCTTTCCTTGTATAATCTTAGTTCCAACCTTTTAACACTAGATGGCAACCAATTTTTCAAATCCACATATAAAATTACAACTTACACACTATAAGAATTCACAGTAATTTCATTATTTTGGAGTCGAAGATATGTCTACTTGGGTCTTCCTGACGAGTCCACCAAGTACGACAAGGACGAAACTCCCCTATATTATATTTTATTCCGAAATTAATAGTTATTCATTTTAAAAAAAATTTTTCTCTTATGTGTGTCGCCGTTTGTCAACAAATTCTTATCGAGAGAGGAGGAAGCTTAAACAAAAGCTACTTTTCTCGATTTGAGAATAGACATTAGACTAACGCATAAGAGATTTGCTCGTTGAAGTCCGATTAAAAATTCAAAACTATTAAGATAGCACCACGAGCGCTTAAAACATATTTAGAGTTTAAGAACATGTTTACTTAAAATTCATATTTGCAGATAATAGGTAGATTGACTTGTGTAAGAGAAACTTACATGAATTTATGATGTATAACAGCTCATGGTTAAACTATTTTACAGGGTGGTGACTTCTATGATCTATACTTCGAAAATGTTTACGCAAAAATTTTTTAACTTTTTGTGTTTCAATTACAGTTATTATGTTAGTATTTTTGTAATATTTTTTGTTAGACGTAATTACTTTTTATACAAATATTTATAGTAAATATATATTAAACAAATTTTATTTTAAAAATTCTCTTTATTATAATAATTGACTTGCCTGCACTTAATTAATTCCACTGATTTCATGAGTTTATTTTTAGTAGTACTTACAATTTTTTGTTATAAAAATAATTCCATATTTCTATGTTACAAAAATGTACTTGTCTATATAAAATAATAATTGATTCCACTTCTTTCATGTGTTTGTTTTAAACTATGATATTCTTTTGGGGGAGAGAGGGGGATAAAGAGAAAGATGGAGAGAAAGAGGGAGAGAAAGAGATAGGAGAGAGAGAGCGGGAGGGAGAGAGAGAGATTACAAATACACTTATACTCGCCAAAGTTTTACTTTTTTTAAAAAGTGTTATTTTAGGGATTTTCAATATCATTAGTTATAATATAACATGATATGTAAAATTCACCAAAGACTGAGAATTGTATAATCTGAAAATGAAAAAGATTACACAATGTTTCGATTTTTTATAGTATTATATTTTACATGATATATCTTCTAGTATAAAAATAATACTTATCTATATATAAAAGCCATCAGCTGATTTGAATTATAAAAATATATATAATCATACCATATTTCGAAGTTATTTTAGAATTACAGTTTTTCGTTTTATTATATCTTCTCTCTCTCTCTCTCTCTCTCTCTCTCTCTCTCTCTCTCTCTCTCTCTCTCTTTCTCTTTCTTTTCGATTCTATATAAGAGAATAAAAATACGATACGATATTTTGAGATTATTGTAGTCACTTGTAGTCACAAAATTTTGTTGTTGTTATATACTCTCTCTCTCTCTCTCTCTCTCTCTCTCTCTCTCTCTCTCTCTCTCTCTCTCTCTCTCTCTCTCTCTCTCTCTCTCTCTCTCTCTCTCTCTCTCTCTCTCTCTCTCTCTCTCTCTCTCTCTCTCTCTCTCTCTCTCTCTCTCTCTCTCTCTCTCTCTCTCTCTCTCTCTCTCTCTCTCTCTCTCTCTCTCTCTCTCTCTCTCTCTCTCTCTCTCTCTCTCTCTCTCTCTCTCTCTCTCTTCGAGTCGAGTGAGATTTATTTACTATACGATATGCTATAACTATATATATTATATATATAGATATATAAGCGTAAGATAGACGACAACCGGAAGTGTCGTAAGAGCTGCAAACCGGATATCGAAATAAGGAGAAGAAAAGTTCAGAAAAGAAACAGCAAATAAAAAAATTCAGCCGTCTATATCTGTTGAACGAGATAATCTTTTTAAATAAAATCTTTTGATTTGAGTAGAGCAATGAAATGGCTTTCGATTAAGAGGGATATGTTATATAGTAAAAACTAACGCAATATACGTAAAAGCGCATTGAATTTTTCTTACACCCATTTCAATGTATATGTAGCACGGGTCGCTCGTTTTAGGCTTCTTCTATAATTTTCCTTCGGATCGCTCCCGCGTTCCTTGATTACATGACTCCCTTGGGCAAATCTATGAAACTTTTAATATTCGTGTTACCGTTGCATAGTTTCTAATTAAAGAAGTGATTGCATACATTTGCAGACCAATAGTATATTACGACACAAGGCATTTTGACGCCCGAGGCGAAGCCGAGGGCGTCGATGCGCGCCGTCCAGGGTATCCAACATTCTGGCCAAGTGTCGTGTACTATTTTTCTTCATCCCCCGCCGAAAGTACGCCCATATAATTTTGATATTAATTAATAAAATAGCGTTGTTGGTTGCTAACTACGGCTCGGCCATATGTATAAAAGGCCTGCTTCAGCGCCACTTTACATATCGCGGAGCGTAAGGCTCGACTTCTGCTTTTTTTGCTGGTCGGGGCGGGCATCAAAAACACTAGCAAAAGATACTTAAAAAAGATGATGGACCAACAATATGTACATACTTAATTGATACTCATTTCAACTACAGAACAACCTCTCAATGGTTCCTCTGTTTGTCTTTTTCTATCCCATAAGCCATACATTATAGAATGAGAGTCAAAAAACTTTCACATATAAGTATATAGCTACACCATGTCTTGAAACTCAAAATGTAAACATCATGTCTATATATGTATAGAAGCTTTCTGACAACGTGTATGCAATATAAGAACATAATTGATTATCAGAGTTATAAATATATTGTTCAATATATTAATAATAACAAAAAATTAATTTAATACGCCTATATCTTTTCAATTTTCCGATTTTACAAATGATTTTCTTGTCATCACATTTGTAAGGGTTACAACACGTGCGCTGTCGCGGACGTTGCCACGCAACGATCAACAAAGAGCGGCCACAAAAGTCGCTCTTCCCGGCGCGAAATCGAGCCGGGAAGACCGTACTTTCGGCTAGGGGATGAAGAAAAAGAAATTTTACTAAATTATGGTTGTATGAACATGTCCTTCTATCATAAAGGTAATTATGAACGAACGCACTTTCATGAAACTAAAAACAAACATCAATTTTTCATTATTTCTGTGCGCACTTGGATGAATTTTTTATTTCTTTAAACTATTAAAAAAATGCCTTTTGTGAAAACGTTTTGAGATCTTACAAGGAGAGTGCACACCCTCCGGAAAACAGATTTTCGCGAGCATTGGAGAGTCGATTTCTGGTACCTAAAAATGAAGCCCAGTCTGACAACTTCCATCTAATAGGCTCTTTTTCTTGAGATATGGGCAATCTCATCTCAAATATCCTCTATTTCGTTAAAAAAATGGTGTCTCTTGTATTGACTGTCACATTGCAAGTATTTAAGATACGAAAACGAGAAAAATTATAAAAGTGGATAGTAAGAGCTAAAATTTAAGCTCTGCTTCGTTAAAAAATATTGATTTTTCAGGAAAATATAAGCAATCAACGGTAACGTAAGAAAAGGGTTAAAAATACAATCCATTTAATCACTCAAGATGAAGACAAATTTTTCGTGCGAAAAGTCGCATGAAGTAAAAATTCTCTTAAGCACCGCAGTTTCGGACCGTATTTTATACCACGAGAGCCGAATAATGATTAAAGTTATGATGTTAAGATTAGAGTGGTATAAAAATACTTATATATAATAAAGTTTTCCATTTAAATTATACTTCTCCAAAATATAGAAGATAATATTTACAATATGAATGTAATCAAGGAAATACTTTATAATAATGTAATAAAAATAAGTTTAAAACACTTATTTTAAAGAAATATCTGAATCTGTCAATGGGGATAAGAGAATGCGATGCAGTTCATATGTTTAAAAATATTAGCCAGTTCAAGCGCGCTGGGCGTGCTCTTTAGCGAGGATTTGAAATCAATTTTAGATTTTCGCTCTTTCGCAAAAAAATTGTGTATTTGTGGGAATTACGTAGAGTGTAATAGAAACGTATACAATTTTGTAAGTGTGTATTATGCAGCGATCAACAATAAACTATTATAATTGATTACTAGAATCACGGAAATAAGATTTCTGAATTGATACCTTGTTTATTCAATTTAATACAGGTATAGCTGAAGCCACATTATCCAAGTAGAAATTTATTTATATGAAAAGGCTAATAAGTTAGAAAATAGATAGTAAAACTGTCTAATTAATAGCACGATGAAACCCTTTTTCGAACATTATTTGCATATTCCCTAGATCAGTAATAGAAAAACTACTTCCTAATTTTATTTTATAGGAAAGATAACAAAATGTGAGTGTAATGATTGCGCTGCATTTTGAAATGAATTGAAGAAATATAGTAGTTATGCATTATTATTGAAAATATTGAAAATATAAATCAATCGAGATAAATTGTTTTTCTTTCATTTCAATATATTTGTAATAAGGTTTTTCAAAAATTATAATTTTTACTTATTTGTCCAATAAAAGCATTTTCTGAAAAATTTGTTTTTGTTTATTACTTAACATATTCATAACTGTAAAAGCAATAAATATAATAAATTAAACCGATTTAATAAACGAATTTCTTCTCTGCGTAACCGATTTAATAAACGATGTCTGCCGCGGTAGATAAATGCACAAGTTGATCGAGCTGACAAAGGTAGCTGTAGTGCGGAGGGCTGTCGCCACTCTTACCGTACTGAACGCGCTCGGCTAGACGATCGTATGGGGCTCCGAGCGCCGCGAGGTCTTCCAAACAGTCGCAAGTGGCGAGCGGCCACTTTTCGGTAGGCTCCTGGATTAGTTGGAGTGGGGAGCGCTCTCCCCTACTCGTCTCGTGCTGATCGCGCTCTGCCGCCCGACGGCACGTCGCTCGAAATGCCCTGTGCTCTCCCGGCCAGCCCCGCGAGTCTATTCGACTAGCACGCTGAGCTCGTATACCTCGCCGCGGTGACAAACTCTGTCGGTACTTGTTTCGAGCTGCATGCGCTCTCTCGAAATATCCCATCCGGCATTAAACACAATGAGCTTGTTCTGTTCGGAGCGAGTGCTAAAACAGCGATGGTCTTCTATCTTTTTCGGCACTTTTGACAACAAGCTTTACGCGCTCAAAATTCAGAGCTGTCGTGTCACTAATTCTTATTTAACTAAGCAGTCTTGTATCATAAGTGCTTTTCCAGTCCTTAATTTTTTTCCGTGTAGGCTTCGTCTGTCTAAAAGTAGCCCGGTGGGTTACTGGTTACAAATATATATATATACACCTTTAGGTTGAATCCCCATATACCCGTTCGCTCCGGGATGTAATTCACGGGAAACTGGCAAAAAGTGCATTCTGTATATAAAAAAAATTTTAAGCTGTTTAAAGGAAATTTTAATTTTACTAATAAATGACCTCCTTGCATAGACACGTTAGTTTTCGATAACATGAACAGGCTTTCTGGTGTCACCTCGGATGTTTCCCAAGGAAGTAGATGTTGGGATTCTAACTGTTTAATGTTACTTAAAATTTGCTCGACCTTTTCAGAGAGAATAGTAGTGGATGCAGATTATCTCGTGCAGTAAATTCAATCGCGTCGATCAAAACCATATAGGATGCAATGCTGAGATTTAATAATTCTCCGAATTGTCATGACCACTCTTCGAAGTTTTCTATTATTCTGGAACATCTTCATTAGTTATGAAATTTTGAGTTTTCTCGAGTACGTGGAGAAGTTCGTGGTGGTAAGTTTGCATTTTTCCTTCCTCCTTCGCCATCTGTTGACGTACCGCATCGAGATTCGATCGCACTATATGTGTCTGTTGTTCGGCTAGAAGAGATATGTTTCTTTTCGTGTCATATAGATGCTCTATTTCTACCATGAGATTGTCCCGGTCTCCTGCATCCATGGTTCCAGAAAGTTTCTTGGAGGTCCATCCAATGAATTCGAATGGGGCTCCCCGCCTTGTGATGGAATGCGGAAGAGGCTGCGAACTTGAGGTCATAGAGGGTAGTGTAAAATACTGGAGCAGGTCTTCCTGTAAAGATTTGAGTGATTTAGTTGTTTTCTCAGTGATTCGAGAGGGATGACGTTATGCCACTCTTGTCCCACTGCTTCTATGCAGCTCCACCAGGCTGAGTACATCTGAGTTTCCCTCCATTCCATAGGCTGGCTCAGGCTCCTACAGTCCAACGTTATAATAATATTCCAATAAGAACGAATCAATCTTGCTTCCCCGTGGGCTTCATAATAGACTCCTCTGGTTTGCATGGATAGTACTAGCACCAAAAATAGGATCATCTCGTCTTCCTGTAACAAAATAGAGTTTATGTATAACATTGCTTAACTTTATCCTTATGTTTAAGCATTTGTTTTCCATTCTCTGCTTCTACTATGACTTTATTATTATCTCGAACTTCTCCTACTATAAATTTTCCGTTATAAAACCGATCCAATTTCCCTTTTCTTGGTTCCTTTAATACATACACGATCATTCCTACTTCTAGGTGTTGTGGTCTGGCTTTTCTATCGTAATATTCTTTACTCCGATGCTTAGCAGATATTATGTTTTCTCTTTCAACATTTCTAATATTTATTAGATTTCTCACGAGATCGCAAACGTACGATCCGTAGGTTTGTAAAGGGAACTTATCTGCTAACTTGGTTGGATTTCGAGCCTTTCGACCATAAATGACTTCATAGGGTGTAAATCCCGTGGCAGAGTGAACAGAAGTATTGTATTCTTGCATTGCCAATAATATGACCATATCCCAGTCACTTTTATCACTTGCATGATCTCTAATGAAATCGGTTAGTAGCGCGTGGCTTCGCTCTAGTGATCCATTCGACTGAGGGTGATAGGCAGTTGTTGTTACGAGCTTAAATCCAAAGAATCTAGATAATTCTTCTAGTAATTTGTTTTGAAAACTTCGTCTCCTGTAACTTAGAACGATTCCATACTGGGCGATAAAGTGTCGGGCTAATGCATCAGCAATTGTTATTGCTTTGATATTAGGAATGGATATTGCAATACAAAATTTTGATAGTAGGCATTGCATGGTAAGAATATGTTGATTACCTGACGTGGTTATAGGCAGCGGTCCTACTGTGTCTATGGCTATCTTTGCGAAGGGCTCACTGGGCGTGTCCGTAATCACCATTGGCTCCTTTGTTTTAACACGGGTTAACTTTTGCATTTGACAAATTTCGCATCTCTTTACAAAGTCATTTACTTCCTGCTTCATTCCGGTCCAATAAAACCGTTCTCGTATGCATCTATACGTTTTCTCCATGCCACGGTGTCCTCCGAACAAGCTGTCGTGATGATCCTCCAAGACCCTATTTCTTTCTTCGTCTGGTACCGGTCTGCAAGCGCCCGAACACACGGTGATGGTCAAATCCAGTTCATCTGAAAATTTTCTCAGCCCTTCATTCAAAACTCCCTTTGGTATACTATAGGTGATTTCGCCGCACTTTCCTATGCGTATGGAATGTACATCAAGATTGCGCAACTTACTTTCCAATGTTTTTAGACAAGTAGTTAAATTTTTGGGTGTTATTGCTTCTCTATGACTCGCTAATATCACTAGAGTAAATATATTGCGATTTCGATATGGGGTAACTATTACGTCACCTACTCGAGGATTCAATTTTGATAGTTCATTTTGACTAATAGCTCCGAGATCTAACAAAATTAAATTATTATCGGAATCGAGGCTCAGATCCTTGGTAGTGAAATGTACCCAATTATCTTTCAAATAAGTAAGATTCTCTCGAGTAGGGACCAACCTGAATGCGTTCTGATTAGGCGCCTTTCTTACGAATCCATTCGTATCCGGGCCCAAGGTATCGGGTAAGAACGTGTCATGTACAAATATTCCAGACGTTTCCTTAGACTTCTCCCATGTTACAAGCGTTGACTCTAATTCGGGTTGACCTTCACTTGGAGCAAAGGTCTCTTCTTCCTCGCTATCTTCTTGTTAAATTGTCGATAGCTGAGGTTGTTGCTGTTGTGATTTTGGAGGTGTTGTTGGAATTGGAGTAGAACGTTCTAGCGGTCGTGGCTTGATCCGGGTTGATGAAGATACTGAGGCAGGCGCTACTGGACTTAAGTCTGTGTCTAAAAAGGATTCCCTTCTCCATGATTGTACTACTTCTGGTGCGACTTCTTCTTTCTCTGCAAGGCCTCCGTATTCCTTTACCGGGACGGCCTCGTGAGGTTTCACAGGTGAAGGTGGTAAGGATTTAGCATTACGAGAAACGAAAGGGACTGGTAGGTTTTCGAAGTTACCGGAAATTTGCAACTCTCCTTCACCGCACTGAGAAAAACAGATAGGTACGAAAACAATATAAATACACAGCTACTTCAGTATAGCTGATTTACCTATGCATTTTACTATAGTGAAAATACAAATCTCTATCGCAACAAGATTTACCGTGTCCGATTCAGCTAGCGAATGTTTTGTCACTGTGACTATGTATACGGTTACGCTGACGATACATATAATTACAGTGACTGAAATATTCATAGCCAACCTAACTTGAGATTAATATAGTTGGATCAGCAATATAAATCCGTACCACAGCGAGAATGTATAGTGGATGTGGAAAATTCGCATCGTCGTAAGCGTATTTAGTGTGAGCTACAGATCTTCTGGCCGCCAACGCACAACAAATTAATTAATCATTATTAATTGTTTTTAACGATGGACGAGTGGACTAAATTAAAACTGACAGACTGGGGATTTGCCGCTTATGTGGAGAAATTCAAAGGTTAGTTAAGCTTACGTGTATCTGTATTGTGTATAGAACGGAGCGGCAAAAATAGCCCATAACCTTAAAATCTAAAATCAACATTCGACTTTTGTACTGCAAGTATTGCGTAACAAATTGCTGAATTATTGAAGTTGAGTAAATTGTTTGATGTATGTGTGTGTGTGTGTTCACTGATATTTCAGATGAAGAAGTAGATAGGGACTCGTTTTCGTGCTTAAGTCACGAAGTCATCAAGTCGCTTATTACAAAAGCTGGGCCACAGTCGAAGTTTTTAGCCAAGTGGAAGCAAGAATTCGAGGAAGAAAGCTGTGACACTTTTTTGAAGAATGTATTATTAAGTTCACATTTTAATTTGCATTAATTTTTATATATTTCATATAGTATATTGTAGCTGTAGCTTTCTATATCAACATCTTTTCATTTTTTTTTTCATTCCTTCTCTGTGATCTGATGTATTACTTTTATAATTTTTCAGATACTTATTGATAACAGCCAACCACTTGAAACGAACTCAGAAGGAGCACGTTTTCATCCAGATTTTCAAAATTCAAATCTAATAGATGGTAAGAATATTTGTCTAACTTATATACCAGATGTATGGCTTTAAGTTTAATAGACCTTACTTTTTTTATAGATACAATTGCTGAATCTGTCGTCATTCAAGGTATTGATATCTCTATCATCGATGAGAGTAGATTCGACATAATTGAGCATGCTGATCTAAGTCCAATAAAGGAGGCTCGTATAACCGACATTTTCTGACACTAAGAACAAGTCATTGGTGTTTGTCTACTGACACACTATCAAAGGGAGAAATTTTTTTCTGATTTACAAAGGAATCAGTTATCAGAAA
This sequence comes from Torymus aiolomorphi, assembly GCA_036365515.1. NCBI lineage: Eukaryota > Metazoa > Arthropoda > Insecta > Hymenoptera > Torymidae > Torymus > Torymus aiolomorphi. The sequence continues at coordinate 119,700,186 of CM070875.1, forward strand.
TTTTGATTGACGTGGAAATTCGTGCTCATGAGAAATTACTGTAAGTTTAAAGTTTATCACTTTTTATCTCCGGAGACTTACTTTGCTTTCCATACCATTATTTTATATTGCGAAGAAGCATTATGGCTTTCGAAGAAACTTTTTATCCTTCGTAATCAAATGTTAGCCTTCGTAGACAAAGTTTAACCTTCGTAGACAAATTGTAGCCTACATAGACAAATGTTAGCCTTCGTAGACAAATTTTAGCCTTCGTAGAGAAATTTTAGCCTACGTAGACAAATTTTAGCATACGTAGACAAACTTGTAGCTTTTACAACCATATTGTCAGCCTTCGTAAACATATTTTGACTTTTAATATAATTTCTTAAAATTCATAGTTAAATTACTTAATTAAAATTAAATTAAATTTATTTATTAATTCTAACTTTATATTATTTACATTATTTATTAATTAATTTCATAATTACATTTATGTACTAATTTGAAACTAAATTAAATTTGTTAATTAATTTGTAAATTAAACTGTAAATTAAACTTTTTAACTGACGAATGGCAGTAATGGCAATTTTAGTGTATACATAACTATTCGTTTATTTGCAGTATTCCTCCAACTAGATTACTGGAGTTAGCATCATTAATCCACAGTACATTTCCTACTAAAGAAATTTCAACGTACTATATTCCCTACAATTATAATGCTGCCTCGAAAACTAAAACTGTTGCTAAAGGAAAACTTTACGACAAATACAATACATGCAGAGATTTTTTAGTGAAGAGCAATCCAGATGAGAAACGACAAGGGCGTAAAAGACAAGTCCATAAGTCTCGTTTGATGAGTCTTGGATTTCGAGAACAATTGACTTACGAAGGTAAGTTTTTGCATAGCTATGCAATAATATAATGTGATGCATTAAATTACTTTAATATTTTGTCAATTTCAGAAATTGATGAAAAAGAAATTAAAACAAAAATTGAATGGTTGAAATGCAATATTGACCCCTGGAAACAAGTCATAAATTATTGGACTATCACTTCGAAGAAACGAATACATGATTTGCTCAGTTCTCATGAGAGCAATGATTACAAAGATTCTTTTCCTATCTTACAGCATGTATTCAAGGGTCATGAACTTGTAAGTAATGTAATTTAATCTTTTCTTATTTTGTTTATATTTGTTATTCGTTACTCGCATTTGAACCTTCCATATACGCCAATTCACTATGGATTTTTTTCAACATTTTACATTATATTCTATCAATTATTTTACATTGTACCTTTTTCTTGTAGATAAAAATTGATTTTGCTACTCAGTATCCTAACAAAACAAACTGCTTATTCTCAGACTATTCTTTATTTGAAAAAGAAATATTAGACTACATTGAAGTAAGGAGAAAGTCTCCTGAAATAAAAGTCTTGCTAAATGAAATATCAAAAGTTCCAAGTAATAATGGTGAGTAGATAAGAAAAACCTTGAATTAAATATACTGCTACCAATAAAATATCTCTATAAATAATTAATGAAATCATTATACAGTGTTAAAGCAAGTATTAGTGTTAAAATTATTACCATTATTACTGCCCACTCCACCGGCGATAACGCGGTGCAAAGGTAGAAAGAAAAAGGCTACTAATATTGACAACGAATGCAGCAATCAAGCGAAAATAAATTCATAGAAACCATCAAAACTTGAAGTTCAAAACGGTTTTATTCTTCACGTTGAAGTATGTTTAATTTAAAGTATGTCGATCTGCAACTAAAACATTCTTTTGCTATAAATTGAGCATTTTCTCATTTTAGGATGAACAAATCATGAACGTTGAACTTTTAAACCGAAGATCGAAATTTCAAAAATACGGTCTCAGTGAAAAACCTATACCTGTGATTATAGGAACATCAGATATTGAAAAATGTTACGTCGTGATTAATGACGTCAAATACTGTGTGGACTCGCCTTTGGAAGCGGTCGACGTAACTTTCAAGAGTTTTTATGCGCTCCAGCTTCAATATCCAAAAGAAGCTGTATATCCATGGATGGTTATACAAAATAGAATCTTTAACATAAAGGCTGAATTAGATGTTTCTATACCTTATGTCATGGCATTTACTGCTGATTTACGAAATGCATGTAAAGTTGTTAAAAATCTCAGTATGGAATGAAAGTAATCTGGGCAGTTGATCAGTTACTCAAACTCATATTTAAATGTCAACTTTCGTTTATTTTGAGTAAACTGATAACTGTATAAACTCATCGCAAATGTGTGTGAAAATTTTTTAATGATAATTCAAGTACTTATTGTAGGAATTAAGTTATTATTTATGATAGTCTGTTCAGTTTTAAATTACTATTACTATCATTAATATAGAATAAAATTTTAAATTCGTATTTATTTATCTATAGCATTTCATTCCAATCATCATAGCACTCTGTTTTGTGTGTGCAAAAAAATTCAGTCTAGATATTTTACAGTTTCATCTTATTGAGTTACATTTTCAAAATAAACAGGGTAAAGCAAAGTACAGATGCGGAGAAAATGATTGTTTCAGAATTTTTTCAGATTTTCATGCATTTAGAAAACATTTTAATTCTGTACATTTATGTCACAATAAAATTGCAATTGTTGAAAATCAATCTACATGTAATTACGTCGCGGATTGTGAGAGTTTATCTGATTGTATGTTAAATGTGAAGACTGAAGTTACAAAATCACCGCAACCATTTGATGTATGCGATCTTGAAGTAAAAGGAAAGTCCACCTGTTCTCAATCGAAATCAACGAACGCAACCGAACCTATGAGTGATATAAGTAATGTACACAATGCCTTAGATAATCTAATATTAAATAAAAGTGTAGCTTTGCATAGCGAATCTACTTTGTCAAGGAAACATGTTCAAATTTTTTTTGATTTTATGAAAGATATTATGTTAAAAGGTGTCGATGTATTTGAAAAGGCAATTGATTCCTCACTTACTGAACCAGATTCAGATAACCTGTTTAAAAGGAATTTATCAGAATGTTTTCGCGAATCATTTGAGAAGTTTGATACAGAACATAAACGTTTATCTTTTTTGGAAAGTAAAGGATATTATTTAACACCGGTCAAATTTCAACTTGATGATTCCTATGCAAGTCTTAAACGCGATTTGAATGGTAATACTAGACAGAATACTCAAAGTTCTGAAGCTTTTGTCTATCTTTTTCCATTAAAAACTATGCTTCAAAAAGTGTTTGAAATAGCGGGCGTTTATGATGATGTAATGAATTATAAAAAGAAGCTTGAGCATGAATCTAACATTGTCACAAATATTATACAGAGTAAGCTGTGGAAACGAAGGATAAAAAATCATCAGAATAAAAACATACTACCTTTAATATTGTTTAACGACGATTATGAGACAGGGAATGGTCTTGGAACACATGCCGGAGAACATAACTTGAGTGGAACGTACGTCACAGTAGGCTGCTTTCCTCCTGAATACCAGTCTTCTTTAAATACGATTTTTCAAGCCTTACTTTTCTTTTCTAAAGATCGACAGAAATTTGGGAATTTATCTGTATTTAGGCGACTTATATGAGAATTAAAATTTTTAGAGAAACAAGGAGTGACTTTGAATCTTCCGCAAGGAAAAGTATCATTATTCTTCAAATTAGCAGTAATTGTTGGTGACAATTTAGGACTTCATGGTCTTTTTGGTTTAGTGGAGAGTTTCAACGCGAATTTTGCTTGTCGGTTTTGCAAAATGGACAAAATCTTAAGGTCGTTAGCGACATTAGAAGACTCCAATTATCTAAGAACAAAAGTATCTTATAAAGAAGACCTTAAACTAAACGATGTCAGTGCAACTGGTATTCAAGAGAGATGTGTATTCCACGATATCGAAGATTTTCATGTTACAGATAACTGGTCAATGGACGTAATGCATGACCTCTTGGAAGGAGTCTGCAAAACCGATATGGTTGATCTAATCAAATATTTTATTTGGACAAAAAATTACTTTACCTTATTAGATCTTGAAAATCGAATGACACAATATAATTGGGGTTCTAATGAGGCTTCCAATAAGCCTCCAAAAATAAAAGAAAAAGATATACGAAAAAATGAATTAAGAATGTCGGCTTCAGAAGTGTTTATTTTCGTCACTCATTTTGGAGTTTTGATTGGCCAACTGGTACCGGATGACGATCCGGCATGGAACATTTATCTGATTTTGAGGCAAATATTAGCTATTATAACAGCGCGTTCTGTCCAAAAAGAAACAATCACACATTTAAAAGTTTTGATTCAATCACACAATTCTCTAACTAAATTGCTATTTAAAAGACAGTTTAAGCCTAAAGAATATTTGCTGACTCATGCACCGCATGCTATGAAAGAAATCGGCCCTCTTGTTAACATATGGTGCATGAAATTTGAGTCCAAGCATAGGGAGTGTAAAATGGCTGCTGTTGTATGTAGTTCTAGACGAAATATTTGTGAAACTATAGCAATAAAAAGTCAATTAAAACTTTGTTACTTGCTCTTTAACAAACAGTTAATTCCACCATCTACAAATGGACCTGCAAGAAAATATTATTTAAAAGATTTGCTTGTACAACTTTCAACAAACTTGTTGCAAAATAATTCTTTTATTAATTGTCAAGTAGATATTGTTAATTGGGCTACCAAAAATGGTAGTACGTACAAACCAGACGCAGTCTTAATTATTGATATAGGAAACGATGGCATCATCTTTGGTTTAATTAAATTCGTATTTTTATGGAAAGACGGACTTCTGTTTGTTTATAATAATTTGCTATCAGCATTTAATGCACATGAGTATGCATACGAAGTTATAGGTGAAAGCAAAACCATTAAGTTTGCTGTGTAATAATAATAAGATGCATGTACTTTTGCGATCTCATGTCTAATGTATATATTGCGATCTTACAGCTAATTTGTAACACTTATCCTGAATAAAATTTTTGTTAATAAAATTTTGCAAATTATTTAATTTACTTTGATCTAAATAGCATTCTTAATTTTTTTGACTGTTTATTAATTCAAATACATAATTATATTCACAAGTAATATTTATTAACACACAAACACACACACACACACACACACACACACACACACACACACACACACACACACACACACACACACACACACACACATGCACACTTTTTTATTTTTATTTATTTGTTTAATACACACACATAATATGTGCGTGTGTGTGTGTGTGTGTGTGTGTGTGTGTGTGTATACGATACTTAACAATTATATTAATAATTAAATTCATCCATTGCCTTCAACAAAGTGGATTAAGTGTGTATTTGCAATATATTAGAGCACGCATTGGTATCATAAGTATACCTTGAATACTTATCTGCACTATACGCATCGCTATTACGGCGATACAGTTCACGAAGATATTAATATTGCTGATTCAGCTATATTAGACAATAGTTGTGACTGCTGCGGTTTTTTATCGTAGCGCCACCTATAATATTGCTGTCACAACCATACGTTTCTCTCAGTGCGTCTATCATCGGTGGTGTATGCAAATCTTCACGAGTGAACTCTAGCTCTTCAATAGACTGTTGGTTATTCCCTGACTCATTGGCCTGTTGCCTGTATGAATCCCACCATAGGTTAGTCGTATTCCATTCCTTGAGGAACTCGCTTTTGCCTTCTCGCCTGAAATTGGTTGGTTGCACACCATCTTGATCGATTTTCGCAAGCAGATCGTCCGGTACTACCGCTAGTCGCATAGTAGACTGAAAAATAGGTAATAAGTCACCTTCGGAAGATGAAGACGAAGAATCATTGGATGCTACGTGTGCGATGGAAGCATTAGATGCATCGCTTTCTATACGATCCTTACTCTCTATCACAGTCTTATTCGCTTCCTCTTCAGAACTCGAATCGCTATTCTTTTCGGAACCGTCGGGATTTTCCTGATCTGTGACTTCAGGTGATGCATCGAGTAAACTCGGAATGAGGGATTGGTCTCTTAAAGATATGGATCGCACGTGTGGTTCTTCAGATGCTTCCCTTTCAGAGGACGAGAGTTCCGTCGACGTTTCGTCCGATGGTGCAGATAATGGTTTTGTATCCACCTTCGAAATGGAAGGTTCAGGCTGTATTTCTTTTCGCATCCTTAGTCGTTTTGCTATTGTGCTAGCACCGAGACTTCCTTGGCCTGGTTCCATCCCTGGTGGAGGTAAAAGGGGAGAATTCTTAAATCCTTTCTTTCTTCCAAGTCGAGGACAGTTTTGCGGCACTTCAGAGTCTGACGCACTTACATCGGACGATGCTCGTGTCTGGGCTTGTCGAGCTAGAGAAGTTTTAGTTGGTTTAGGTTTTTTAATAGGGTATGCACGAGCTTTTAATTGCGGTTCGTCTTCTTCCCCTTAAGCATCGCAATCCGGTGACCTTGAAGAGAAAGCGGTTTCACAGTGGTGCCGTCGTAACAGCTGACGAAGCGGAGCCGCGGTGTTCCTTGACTCTCCTTCCGGAACTGGATTTCGCGACAAGGCATCTGCGTTGGTGTTTAGTTTTCCTGGTTTATATATGAATTTATAATCATATCCTCTCAAGCGAACTCTTCAGCGATTGAGACGACTCATGGGGTTCTTGATAGAGTCGATCCACGTTTAAGGGTCATGATCCCCGTAGATGGTGAAAGTGCGACCTTACAGATAATGTCTGAAATGCTGGACCGCGGCTATAACAGCTAAACATTCCTTTTCTGTTGTTGAATAATTAAGTTCACTTTTACTGAGACTACGAGACATGTATGCGATTGGATTATCATTTGGTGGATCCCCTTGATGAGCACGGCCCCGATAGTTTCGTTTGATGCATCTGTAGTTAAGATAAAAGGTTTACTTAGATCTGCACATACCAATACCGGTGAGTCACATAGTGCGTCCTTTAGTATCTGGAAACTCTTTTGTTCTTCCTCGGTCAATTTAAAACTCCTTCCTTTATGGGTGAGGCGATTGAGTGGACGTGCTTTGCTTGCGTAATCGAAAATAAAACGACGGTAGTAGCCGGCTAGGCCCAAGAATTGCCGAATTCGCGTTACACTTTTCGGAACTGGAAAGTTGGCTACAGCGGTCACTTTTCCTGGGTCAGGTCGAACTCCGTACGATCCGATTTTGTGTCCGAAATACGTGATCTCTGGAACCAGGAACTCGCACTTATCGATTTGCAAACGTAGTCTTGCCTTTGATAGGCGTTCGTATGTACGAAGCACTTTATCCTCGTGTTCTTCATGTGTTTTGGCATATATTATAATATCATCCAGATAAACAAAAAGTTCCGTACCTTGCATCCCCAGCAGAACGTGGTCCATGAGTCGTTGAAACGTGAGTGTTGCGTTGTTCAGTCCGAAGGGCATACCAACGTATTCGTAATGACCATACGGAGTGCTGAAGGCGGTCTTCTGCCTACCTCTCGGTTCCACTTCAATTTGATGGAATCCACTAGCCAGATCAAAGACAGAAAAGTATTCGGCTCCTCCTATCTGTTCCAGAAACTCTGTAATGTTGGGTAGAGGATAAGCGTCTGGAATAGTTTTCTCATTTAGCTTACGATAGTCGATTACTAAACGATGTTTCTTCTTTCCGTCTGGTCCCGGTTTCTTTGGAACAATCCATAGTGGGCTATTATATGGAGACTCGGAAGGCTGAATAACGCTGTCTTTCAGGAGTTTGTCAACTTGTTCTCGCACTTCTTGATAGAGTGCGGGCGGATATCTATATTGCTTTGTAAATATGGGTTGATCATTGACTGTATTGATGTGATGTTTTACTACATGTGTACGGGGTGGTGGATCTCCTTTTAATAGAAAAAGGTAACGATACTCCTCTACAATCCTCTGGATTTGTTCTGTAGCTTGGTTACCGTGATGTTCCCTATCTAATCTTTCGCATATATGCTTTATCTTCTCCGTGACTGGAGGTTCTTCTGGCGTCGAGCTGTCTGAATCGAAGAAATCTTCAGACATGTCCACATCAAAAGGCTGCAACTCTTGTGGTGGTATTTCTATATCGACTTTGTGATTGCACGTATTGATGGCCATTACGAAACAGCGCCCATTGTTGTTGGTAATGGCTGCTTCACCGATATAGACTCCTTGAGGCGTTGGTATCTGGGCCAAGTAGCCTTCGCCGCTTGGTGATGTTTGAGTAACTGGAATGTTCAGTACTACTCTTAAACGTGCCGGTAGTCTCTGGTAGAGTGTAGTAGGCCGCGATGTACATACACTTTTCTTATTCCCGGTGATCTTTTGGAATAGTCCTCGCTCTGCGTCAAGCGCCTGAGGCTATCTGTTACAGAAAGGAATAGGATCTGTAGGTCGAGAAGCCAGTATTAATACCTCCAAGCTGTAACAGATGCGAGCTTTCTCTTCCTTGAAAAACGGGACTCCTAGAATGGCATCCTGTAAAATTGGAGTAGTCGGAGATAAAACATGAAACTTATGATGTTTATCTAAGATCTTTATCTCTACTACGCCTAGTGTTTTGACAGGGCTAGTAGAAATGCCGGTTATTTCTAATATGTGTGACGAATCTATCGTGACAGATGTGGCAAGTACGTCACTTTTTACTGCATTAACGTCTGCAGCCTTATCTATTAAAAATATACCGCTACCTCCTGCCATGTTCTCTGTTTTACTTCTATGGTCGGTGCGACGCTCCCTGAGTTGACATAGCAAAGCGTTGCGGTTCCTCGAACCTCACCGTGGAACCTGCCGTCGTCGAGCACCTGATGAGTTTAAAGGCTCTCCTGTGTTGTGATAGTTTCAAGATCTATCCGGCGGAGCTTTCATCGGCCGATAACTGGACGGTGGCTTTTGCGGTTGTCGTGGATAGTAATAGGTTGAGGAGGTAGTATTGGCAAAGGATGGTGTTGAAGTGGATAATATCCAGTCACTTCTCGATAAGGAGACCGGGATCGAGGAGGCGTCGGCGTTGAATAAGGAGGTGGTATCCTACTTCGTCTCGCGGGTCCTGGTGATAAGTGATCCCGGTAATAACTGAGTTGTGCTGGAGCATTTATTCTTCCTTGTTCTATGTAACTTCCTCGGAAGGATGTATCATTCCTATCGTAATAGTATGGCATAATGTGTCGGTGATAACTGTCTGGACTCGCGAAGTCTACATACCGAGGTGGTAAGTACTTTTGCAGTTCATTGTAGAGAATTTAATTTCCTCATTTATCGGGGGTCTTATTTTATCACTTAGCTTTTTGCTAATGTTACCAAAAAATGTGTTCAAGTGGTCAGCAATTTTTTTAGGATCTGATATTTTCTTATTGTTATCTATTATATAGTTAATGTTATTTTTCTTTTTATAATTTTTACTAATTTTTTTATTTATCACATTCCACATACTCTTAATATTATTCATGCTGGATTCTATTAGTTTTTTATCATACGACTCCTTTGCTTTATTTATAATATTCTTCAGGATATTTGTAAATTTCTTATACACCGTCCCGACAAAATACAAAGCGAAAGCCAAACAACTCGTGGGTCTCTTGCGAGCTGATCGTAGTTTGGGATGCCAACGTGGCCGTAATCATAGATGGCACGATTGTGCCCGGAACCAACATTGTCGACTTGGTGAATGACGCAATGAGAGATAGAAGAAGGAGCGCTCCGCCTGGACATCTTCAGTTCGCTGTCGCTCTTCGCCAAACAACTATGCCTCGAGAGTTTATAGGTAACAAGCGTGTTTGGAACGATGTTACCAGACCCCCATCGGCCAGTGAGCTTTCAGAAAACATCGCTTTTACTGCCCCGCTGCGCGTTCCTTCTTTGAGAATACAGAGTAGCCGCAACGGTACCGGTGACGAAACAGATTCAGCGCAAACCGAAAAAAAAGAAAGAAGTCAGCTGAAAAAAAGAAGGTCTTCCCATCATACTCTGAATAACTGTCATGGCGCGGAAGGAGCAAGACATTCGGGCTGCGCTAATAAATTTTCAAGAAGGAGAACAGGAGAAAAACAGCGTTTTAGATTCACTCGTTGATTTAGTACCGTTTGAAATGCATGTACCGCATTACAAATTTTGGGGACTTGGAACTAAGTTAGCAGAGCGTACGAACGTGGCGACGTTAGAATCAATCCGTTGCACGAGGCCTGCCGACAGCATGATCTAGCTTGTGCAGATCCGAACAGTGACAGTCGTCAAGGCGACCGAGTTTTTGCGCAATATGCCTTCTCTCGCATGCTCGTCGAGGAAACACCGTCTGATGAAAGAACAGTCGCGATGATGACAGCTTGCTCCATGGTTAACAAGATAACTTTAGAAAAATTTTTTTCGCGTTTCAACAATATTATCAGAAAACGAGACAAGAAAGATAGAAAATCGAAGCGTGGACAAATGAAAAATACAAGAAGAAGAAGGAACAGTGTTGGCGATCCAACACCTCGAACGTGCGAGACGCTGACGTCATCGCGCCTTATAAGGCGACATTCGGCTTGCGCAGGTGCGCAGCCAGTCACCGCTCTCCACGTGTCCCTCTCTGCGCCCCTCCATCTACAAAAGTACGCCGCCGACTCATAGAAAAGCGCCGGCCAGCGTCAGTTCTTGCGCGACGGCCAGAGAGAGAGAAGCAACACCTGTACGCCAAGAGGCACGACGGCACTTCTATAAAAGCATTTCATTTCTCCACACGAAACGTTACTTATTTGAACCTCTTCAGTCCACCATCCAACTTCTACACAAAAGCATTTGGTCCTTCGAGCCGGATTGTGGGAGAGCATCAGCACGCCATGGCCATAGCGAGGAGAGCCCCTTTTACTATGCCCTACGTCTACTCTCGAGGGGCGTCGGACTAGTCAACTTCTTTCAGATACGCATCAAAGTGTTCGTGGTCGTGAGTGCCGTAAAAGTCGCATGTGCCCGCGTGCCGACTTCGCGCGTACGTTACTGTCTCTCCCTCGTTTATCCCGCCGACGCGCGTACTCGGAAGCCACCTTCTAAGGCTACCTAGGGGAAATAGCACATCAATTGCTATTCTCCCCATTTCCGAAAACGCCTTGGAGTGTGCGTGTCTACCGACTGCAAGACGTCGCCAAGAGCATGCGCTGTAAAGCCGGCTCTAGAGTCACCGCGCTCGTACGGTGATCGGCAGCCATCTTGTTGCAGCCAAGAGTAGCAAGTGGCAATCTTCAATTAAGTGGAGCGCGTGTTGTAAAACCCGCTCAAGAGTCATCGCGCTCGTACGATGATCAATTAAACGTTGCCATGGAGAGCAACAATTCAACGAATTGTTCGCACGAGCCAACATAGGGACAACCCGCGAGTAGCGTACACGCACGGGGTCTACATCACTCAAGCCACGGACTATCCGCGTGCAGCGTACAGGCACGGGGTCCACATCACTCATGCCACGGACTACCCGCGTGCGGCGTACACGATACGGGGCTCACACTCAACGAGTCAAGGATTACCCACGTGGAGCCTACTTGCTGCCACTGCATCAAGTTGCGCAGCGCTCGCCGTGCATTTAGCCAGCCTTCCACGAGGGCAGCAGGGTCGTCTACAAGAAAACGGCAATCAGGATGCGCTACGTCCGGGACATCGCATACGTTATCGACCAGAGGATTAGGAGGCGGACGAGTCCATCATTCGCCACAGGGGGCGCGCATCAACGGATCGAAGCTGTACTCGGACGAGTCCATCTTCTTCGCACCCAACGCCGATCCGATTGCGCTCGGATGCCTCGTCCTAATACTTGGACACACGTATCGTTCCAATTTGTTTAAATTAAATTTTGCAACTATCGTCCAGTCAATCTAGTACATTTATTACATTTAATGAGAATCTAATGATCTCTATATAGTCAAATTACTTAAATTAAAATTGAGTAGCTTTATTTGAGATTAGTACAAGTTAATTGAGTTTGAGTTTATTATAAATTTAATTTGTAATATTGAACTACTCTTGAGGAAATTGAATGCAATTTTTGTCTTAGCCAATACTTATATTATTGGAACTTGCAGTTTTATCGCTGCCTGCTGGTACAACATTTCGATTTCAAATTCGACTGCTGATCTACACCTGGATACATTCCTGATCCAGCTGCTGACTACGCTCAAGGATTGCTGAATACAACGCTTGCAGGAACTTCTCTTCGAACAGTCAACGCTGTGGATCATCATCTGATTCACCGTGGGAACGTTAGCAGACGCATTCAACGCTGTATCTTCAAGCGCATCTCTACGTTCATACTAGCATAAGTATTATAATCTAGGTTAAGACTTAGTTGTAAAAACTCTCACTATCTCTCTCTCTAGTCTCGAGTGGGTAAGGATAGTTAACTCAATACCAAAACTAAAATAGTCAAATTTATTACTAGTCTAATTAACTTGATCTCAAAATGGAAGGACTACACACTAGACAGCTGTTACTCCAAGCTAGGATTAATAATTCATTTCAAAATTTCAAATCTAAGGGTAAGGATAACATGACGGAAGGTTATGCGGAATCATGTCTCGCCGGACTTGAAGCAAATTATGCGACTTTCCAGTTACATCACTAGTCAATTCTGAAGCTCGAGGCTCTTGATAAAAATCACGCCTATTTTACAACTAACCTCTGTGATTTGGTTGAGGATAGCTTTTATGTCCGTCGAGGAGAATTTATTGATTTCTTAAAGGCTGTTAGAAAAAGAGATGCCAATCAAGGCTCCTCCAATTCGAATGCTGCCCCACTTGCCACTAGTCCTGCCCATGCAACTAACGTTTCGTTTCAATCGTTACCGAAGGTAGATTTACCAAAGTTATCGGGGAAATTCTCGGATTGGGAAAATTTTAGAGACGTCTTTCGTTCCATCATACATCGTCGCCAAGACTTAACGCCTCTTCTAAAATTGCATTATCTTCGCACTCACCTAACAGGTGAAGTACTTGAGAAAATTAAATCTCTTCCAATTTCTGGTGATAATTATGACCGAGCATGGACAGCTTTAATCGAATATTACGAGAATCAACGTAGCATTGTTAGCTCCCACATCTCAGAAATCTTTTCAGTTAAATCCATGAAGGCAGATTCTTCGTCGGAAATCAAACGGATTTATAGGGAAATTTTCAATCCCATCGCTAGTCTGACTTCTCTACATAGAGCGGTTTCTTTAAGTAGTGATTTTATTGTTCATTTTACGCTGAATCGTCTTAATTTATTTACTCGGAAAGAATGGGGAAAGCATCTTGGTGATAGTGTCGATCCACCGACAATAGAGCAACTTCAAGCTTTTCTTCGTAGTCAAACCCTCACTCTAGAGGCCATCGAAGCTGGCACTAGATCGTCGTCAACAAAGAATTCAAAAGCTCAATCAACAAATTCAAAACCTTGTAAATCAGAGCATGACAATGCTCAGTCGGTTTATTCGCTTCAAACCTCATCTTCGAACCCAACAAAAACCGCTACCAATTCATTGGCCCGTTGCTTCCTCAAACTTAATTTTGTGATTCCTTTAATTAATTTTTAATAACAAAATTTATAATTTTTGCAACAAGTTATGCTATAATTATAATTAAATTTATTTTGAAGTGTTAGAAATATGCTCGGGCGATTTCCAGCATTCGGTCTTCGTTTGTTCTGGCCGCTCGCCTCTCCCCCTCTTCCTCTGCTCTGCTGTGGTCGGTTGCGCGTGCGAGCGCGTTCAGTCTGTCCGTCTTGTCTACGCAGGGAGGTAGGAGCGTGAGTGCTAAAGTACTGAAGGCGAGCTTGGTAATATAGAAGGGGTTACTGTGAATTTAAATAAAGACTATATTAAATTGTACGAGGGTCATTTGATAAGTACCTAGCCTACAAATGAAAACACCAAAATTTTACAAAAAATAAAATTTATTTTTCAATGTAGTCTCCTTTTAGTTGAATACACTTGGTCCAGCGGTGTTCCAATTTTTTTAACCCCGTTGAAAAAAATGTTTTCTCTTGGTTTGCAAAATAGGCCTCCGTGGCGGCGATTATTTCGTTATTGGAGTGGAATCTCTTCCCGGCGAGCGAATTTTTTAGGGTCGGAAACAAAAAAAAGTCGCACGGAGCCAAATCTGGAGAATACGGTGGATGGGGCAGCATTTCGTAGCGTAATTCGACCAATTTAGCCGTGGCGAGTGCAGAAGTGTGAGCCGGTGCATTATCGTGGTGGAAGAGCACTTTCTTTTTAGACAAATGGGGCCGTTTTTCTTCTAACACGGCGTCAAATCGGCTCAATAGTTCGGCGTAGTACTGTCCTGTGACCGTTTTGCCCTTCTCCAGATAGTCAATAAAAATCACACCTTGAGAATCCCAGAAAACAGTGGCCATCACCTTTCCGGCCGACGGGACCGTCTTCGCCTTCTTCGGAGCAGGTTCACCGGGTAAGGTCCACTGTTTTGACTGCTCCTTGGTCTCTGAAGTGTAGTAGTGAATCCATGTTTCGTCGACGGTCACGTAACGACGCAAAAACTCTTTTGGATTGCGATTAAACAGCTCCAAACGCTGCTCTGAACTGGTCACACGGATGCGCTTGTTGTCTGCAGTCAGCAAACGCGGCACCCACCTTGCTGACAGCTTCCTCATGCCTAAAATCTCATGTAGGATATGCCACACGCGTTCTTCTGAGATGTCTACTATCGCAGCTATCTCGTGCACCTTTAATCGGCGGTCTGACAAAACGATATCGTGTATTTTTGTCACGTTCTCCTCCGTAGTGGCTGTTTTCGGAGCACCTGGGCGTGGATCATCAAAAACCGACGTACGACCACGTTGAAACTCGTTATACCAAAATTTAACGGTCGCCATCGAAGGAGAAGCATCCCCATACACTGCATCCAAGCGTTCTTTAATTTCACTGCGCGATTTCCCTTCCAAAAACAAGAATCGAATCACCGACCGATATTGTTCTTTCCCCATTTTTTCAAAAATCAACGGACACTTTGCTTTGACACGTTCTCAAAAATAAACTACAACTCCGATCCGGCTGAAATTTCGTCTGTAACTGTTTACAGGAAGATACTGCACTGTAGTGTATTTCTGGTGCGATAGTGGCACCATCTGGCGGTGAGGCTAGGTACTTGTCAAATGACCCTCGTATTTTGAGTGTGTGAGTGTGTTTATTCTAAACCTGCTCCATCCAAGGCGAAGTTCCCAATTTATACGCTAACTGGTTATGGGCACAGACGATAATTGGGATTAAGCGTCGAAAATACCAACAGCAGTGAAGAAAGGATAAACGAGAGGATGGATAGTGGGGCAACTAAGAGTGCTAAAGGATTGGCGATGGAGTTGTCGTATGTGCTCACTAAAGCTAATAAATTTTGAATAGAACCGTGCACGGAAGGAAAGAAATTGAACGCGATATAGAGGGGTTACGAAAGTAGGTCCGAATAGAAAGTGATAAATATCAGAAAAGTGTAGACGCGAGTTTGAAAGTGAATAGATGCGACGCGGGAATGCGTGGTTTTATGTAAAAGCGGATAAATAGTAGTAGATCGCGTAGATATGATTCTCGGAATCATCATGGGTGAAAAACATGCTGCGCGGGATACCGGTGAGTGCGCGCGCAACATACTTAAAATGGCGGCGGAAAAAGGCGCGAAGCCTCTTGTCTCTCCGTCGCGTTCTCAAGAGTCGACTCGCCGTAGTAGACGAGAGAAGGAAGGAGAGCGTGCGGAGGGGGAGGCGCTGAGATGCAGGAGCGGCGCTGCTTGGCGGTGCCGGAGAGCCCGTGGAGCGCCGACACAGCCGTGTGCGCGCAGCAGCGAGAGAGAGAAAGCGCGTGCGTTCGCAACGCGGCACGCAAGATAGAGAGAGAGGAAACGCGCGCTATAGCACTGAGCTGAGCGGTGGTCGCCGTATACATGCGCGTACAGTATGGCGCGCTGTATACTAGCCGGCTGCCGAGCAGTCAGCGTTGTCGCGAGTTAAACAGAACACGCATTAACCCATTAACGCGCAAATGCACATTTTTGTGCACACATTTTCAAGTACAGAATTCTATTGGAAAAACAAAGTCATTTTTATTCAAAATCGTATATAGGGGGTTTTCGAGGGTGCTCTTTCAGATTCTGCAACTTATTTTGTAAAAAAAAGTCAGTAAGTGTATTATTTTTGAGTTTTTTTTAAAAAAGTCAAAAAATTTAGTAAAATTTTTTTTTCAAATCAATTTTTGTTACTGTTTCTGTTTTTGGATAATCATATTACCGCCAGAAATCGCGGTCCGGATGTCTGGCGTTTCCAAAACACTGGTTGTGAATCTCTTTTCCCCTTTTAGCTTTTCCAAAATGGCGGATTTTGTGAAACAGCGTAATGTTAAACTTCATGATTTTTTTTCTCGAAATGTATGAACTTAACGAAATAATGTTATAGAACAAAAAATGCTTAGAATCTCTCAGAAAATACGTATGAATTTTTTCAGAAGTTTTTGAACCAATTTTGAATTTGTTAATTTTTAACATTTTTGAAAAATCAAAAAATGTCTCAAAAACTTCTGAAAAAAATCATCCATATTCTTTGAATGATTCTTAGCACTTTTTATTCTATAAAATTTTTTCGTAAAGTGTATTTTTTTCGAGAACAAAAGTTTTGAAATTATGCGTTACATAAACACAAAACGTTGAATGGATTGAAGACTGTATAATCGTCATTCTGCCACTATAAATATGTTGTAAAATATAGCGTTCCCCAGTTCTCACCACGGGGAGGTAGATGATGCAAGAGAACCTTCTTCTTTTTTTTATATATTTTTTTTTGTTTTCTATTTTTTATATTTTTTATATTTTATTCTATTCTTTTGAATGTATAGAGAGAAAACAGTTTTTACAAACATTTAAACCACACACCTTGGAGAGCTTTCTAGTTCTTAGAGAACATTGTTGGTTAGAACAGTTTCTTTGACTTGAGGACTGAACGGCATTACTGAATTTGTCATTACATGTTTTTTTTTCCAAATAGCATTTAGCAATAGCGATACAATCATCTTTAGTACCTATTTTTTTGCTCTTACCTGCTGTTGCAACATTGTACAAGACAGTGGCGTTGGTAATTGCCATTTGGATACCTCTGATAAAAATGATCCAAGTGACCCACTGTCTTGTACAATGTTGCAACAGCAGGTAAGAGCAAAAAAATAGGTACTAAAGATGTTTGTATGGCTATTGCTAAAAGCTATTTGGAAAAAGAAAAACATGTAAAGCCCAAATTCAGTAATGCAGTTCAATCTGCAAGTCAAAGAAACTGTTCGAACAAACTAATGTTCTCTAAGAACTAGAAAGCTCTGCAAGGTGTGTGGTTTACATTTTTGTAAAAACTGTTTTCTCTCTATACATTCAAAAGAATAGAATAAAATATAAAAAAATATAAAAAATATAAAAAATAAATAAAATATATAAAAAAAAGAAGAAGGTTCTCTTGCATCGTCTACCTCCCCATGGTTAGAACTGGGCAACGCTATATTTTACTACATATTTATAGTGGCAGAGTGATGATTATACAGTCTTCAATCCATTCAACGTTTTGTGTGTTTATGTAACGCATAATTTCAAAATTTTTTTTCTCGAAAAAAATACACTTTACGAAAAAATTTTATAGAATAAAAAGTGCTAAGAATCATTCAAAGAATACGTATGATTTTTTTCAGAAGTTTTTGAGACATTTTTTGATTTTTCAAAATGTTAAAAATTAACAAATTCAAAATTGGTTCAAAAACGTCTGAAAAAATTCGTACGTATTTTTTTAGTGATTCTAAGCATTTTTTGTTCTATAACATTTTTTCGTTAAGTTCATACATTTCGAGAAAAAAAATCATGAAGTTTAACATTACGCTGTTTCACAAAATCCGCCATTTTGGAAAAGCTAAAAGGGGAAAAAAGATTCACAACCAGTGTTTTGGAAACGCCAGACTTTCGGACCACGATTTCTGGCGGTAATATGATTATCCAAAAACAGAAACAGCAACAAAAATTGATTTGAAAAAAAAAATTTAATCAATTTTTCGACTTTTTTTTAAAAAAACTCAAAAATAATACACTTACTGACTTTTTTTTACAAAATAAGTTGCAGATTCTGAAAGGTTACCCTCGAAAACCCCCTATGTAGAATTTTGGATAAAAATGACTTTGTTTTTCTAATAGAATTCTGTACTTGAAAATGTGTGCACAAAAATGTGCATTTGCGCGTTAATGGGTTAATACGTGTATTTTTATAGAAATTAGAGCAAATAGATGGGATAAATAACAGTGTAGAATAGATAAATGTAAATGGGAATTTTATTAAAATTTGGTACTCGAGTTAAATATGAAACTTTCAAATTTCTAAAGTGCACAGTAAATGAAAATTAAATCGATTTTAAATAAATAATGCATGAAAATAAAGGCTCGAAAGTATATATATACATTAAAATCCATTTATATAAATTATTAACAAACCAAAATTTTTACAGAAGGAAAGCTCTGTTAAGAGCGATACATGCGATGGAGAAAAAGTATGGTCTGACGAAAATATACCAGAACAAAACCCTGAGACTGACTATATGGGACACGGGAGAAAAATTGTTTGTTTGTGTGACCACTGCAGATGGAGAAAAATTGATTATAGGTGAGTGACATGGACCGCTAAGCGAAAGTCTTCAGAGTCTGTTGCTGCAGTAATGGGCACTGTGTGTTCCAGATATGCAGCAGCGGGGGCTTTGCAGTGTTCCTGAATGTTTCAGTGTCTCATTGCTAAGCCCGTCTGCTGTACGGTATCACTGACGTTCAGTGTGCTATGGAGCGGACAAATAAATAAATAATTTCGATTATAGATCCGACGACCTTAGAAGAAGATTATGGAGAAGTGCTGGTATATGGAATAATCAGGAATGAGTTGTTGGAAGATATCATAGAAATTGACAACAAAGATGGAAGATTCTGGTATAAGGGGCATATCGAAAACACTGTACTCGAGCCATTGGAAATAGAAAAGGTTTGCGCAAACAGAGGTAGAGAGTCGGAAATACAGGAACTCAGCATAGAAGAGGAAAATATAGAAAAGATAGAAGAGAATAAAATAGACAAGATAGAAGGGAATAATAGAGAAGCTAGAGGAGAAAAAGGTAGATGGGAAAAACAAAGAGATTGGCACAGGCGAATCTATAGAAGAGGAGATAAAAGGTATGAAACCCCACATTACGTCAGTACAAAATGTAAAAATTGATATTTCAAAAATAAAACTTATCGAGTCCATATTACCATTAAAAACAAAAATAGACGAGAATATAATATTAATAGAGAAAGTAAAGGATAATATTATAGAAAATAAACCAAATAATAATAAAGTTTTATTGAACTTTATAGGGTTGAAACATCAAATGGAGAAATTTATAGAAATGAGCGAGGAAGAAGCAAAGAAAGCAAATGAGTCCAGAAGAGAGATAAAAGAAAGACTAAAATTGTTTTTCAAGGATACGACTGAGCAGTATGAGGACATGAATAGGAGAATGGTGACGAATACTGTTCAAATGAACAAAACAATAAAAGAAATAAATAAGCGGTTGACGTCACTGGAAACACAGGTAAATGAATGGAATAATGAGTACGAAATAGATGAGAAAAGTCTAGTGAATTCAACCGAAATAGATAGAGAAGCTATAGATAAGACTAGTACGGAAAAGATAATAAGTAAAAATAATAATGATAATGGATCTTTAAATGTAAAATCAAATTCCAATGTTATTAATATAACAAAAATGAAAGAGTCAGAAAATTCAGGAGAAACAATTAAAGTTGAAATATGGAATAAAGGAAATAGTGTAAAAAGAGAATATAAATTAAATCGTAAAGCTAAATTTGAACATTTTTTAGATTATTTAAAATCAGAACTAAGATCAAAGAATTTATTGTATGTTATAGATAAAGAACAAATAGATAAGGTAGATGAGCAAAAATTAGAACAGGGTAGATTTAATGTCAGAGACATTATTATCAATAGAATAGAATTAGAATACTATAATAAAATTGTAACTGAGAAAGATCCTATTCTAATATTGGAAAAATTGAAAGAGATTAAAAATACTGAAGTAAATGTAACTACTGTAGCAATCAGAAGGCAATTATATAGTTTAACCTATAACCCCAATAAAGAGAAGGCCTTTGAATTTATAGAAAAGTTTGATGAGTTAGTCAGAGTACATGATAACATACCAGGAGAAAATAAACTATCGGAAAAGGAAATAAGAGATGCGTTTTGTAATGCAATAATGCAAGGAGCACCTCAAATTAAAACCATTGGATTCTTGAACAAATATAGTAAAGGCGAGAGTATCGATTGTTCAAGATTAAAAACCTTTATCTTACTACAGGAGGCAGAGAGACGTGAAGCAACACTGACAGCAGGGAAAAACTCCAAAGCTGCTGCAGCAGTTGCGGTAACTGGAAGAGGTAGAGAAGGTGAGCAATGCTACATTTGTGGGGACATTGGCCACTTCGCAAGGGACTGCAAAAACCCGGATACAATGTGCTACAATTGTAAAAAGTTTGAAGGGCACAAGGCTGAGGACTGTCCATATAGAAAGAGAGGCGGTGACACTGGCTCTGGCTCTGGGAGTACAAGGTACAGTAACTCAAATTATAATAGACGAGGTAGAGGAGGTAGAATTTTCATCAGAGGAGGAGGAAGAGGTAGCAAACGTCCTTATCCTTATAATGAAAACCAACCGGATTATAAGCATTTTAAACCCGGAAACGACAATAGTAGGAGAAGAAATTTTAGAAGAAGAGGACGCGGAAAAAAGTTAATAATAATAAAACAAAATCTGGTAAGTCAAATGCACTAAAAGCAAGCTTAGTAAATAATATTAGGCCGAATCCATTTCAAATCAGGTGGACCGCGTATGCCTATGTCACCGATCATTTTGGAATTAAAGTATTCATGTTCTTCTCCAAAAATTATTTGACCCGTATATTTTTATTTTTTTGTTGCATCAAAATTGCATGCGTTCAGCAATGGCAAAAAATTCCGAGAAAAACCTTACTTAGAAAAAAATGTTTTCAATGTAATTTTCAAACCGCTACTGCTTCACCAGTTTTTTAAGCTTTTTAGCGTGTAACACATAATTTCACTAAAATTTGAGCCCTCTTTCACGTTCTTTATGTTATTTAAAAAAAAAAATAAAAAATGCACGAGTTATGTACTTTTTACTGAAAAATGCACTTTTTAGAAAAGTGCATTTTCCTCAAAAACACCATTTTTTTTTTGCTCAATTTTTTTTGTCCTGATAGACGACCTAAATACCTATCTAGACGTATTTATGAAATTCCCGACCCGTGCCCAGGAATAGCGATCATTAATGAGATAATACACAAACAAATTTTTCACGCTTAACCCTTACATATAGTCAATGGTATAACAATCAACATTTTTTACTTTTCTAAACTCTTCTACGTCAACGTCTTGTAAATGTATTATTTTAATTGCATCTGTATATTTTTGAACGTGCTCTACAAAATCATTAGAATTTTGAATGGATTTTTCATGGGACTATATGAATTAAAACTAGCACCGTTTGATATAAAATGGTTGTTCTCTGCTACTGGGCACGGCAAAGGAGCTGTAGATGGTGTCGGTGGACTTATAAAGCATTATGCTACTTCGCATAATCTTCGAGATCCCCATGAAAAATCCATTCAAAATGCTAATGATTTTGTAGAGCATGTTCAAAAATATACAGATGCAATTAAAATAATACATTTACAAGACGTTGACGTAGAAGAGTTTAGAAAAGTAAAAAATGTTGATTGGCTTGCTACTCCTAAGCATCCTGGAATTAAAAAAACTCATTTATGGATTAAAGAAACGTGCAATGATAAAGTACATTGTTTAACAGCAAAGACCGCTGATTGTTCCCTTACTGAAGTAAGAACAATGAAGCAGAAAAAGAAAGGTAGATATAAAAATAAAAGATCTAAAAGACAAAAATAAAAAATACAACAGATACTATGTGTGCTTGTATATTGCTTACGCACAAAGATAAAAACCTTTATATTGACTGTTATACCATTGACTATATGTAAGGGTTAAGCGTGAAAAATTTGTTTGTGTATTATCTCATTAATGATCGCTATTCCTGGGCACGGGTCGGGAATTTCACAAATACGTCTAGATAGGTATTTAGGTCCTCTATCAGGACAAAAAAAATTGAGCAAAAAAAAATGGTGTTTTTGAGAAAAATGCATTTTTCTAAAAAGTGCATTTTTCAGTAAAAAGTACATAACTCGTGCATTTTTTATTTTTTTTTAAATAACATAAAGAACGTGAAAGAGGGCTCAAATCTTAGTGAAATTATGTGTTACACGCTAAAAAGCTTAAAAAACTGGTGAAGCAGTAGCGGTTTGAAAATTACATTGAAAAATTTTTTTTCTAATTAAGGTTTTTCTCGGGATTTTCTGCCATTGCTGAACGCATGAAATTTTGATGCAACAAAAAAATAAAAATATACGGGTCAAATAATTTTTGGAGAAGAACATGAATACTTTAATTCCAAAATGATCGGTGACATAGGCATACGCGGTCCACCTGATTTGAAATGGATTCGGCCATTAATAGAAACGAAAATAGAAATGAAAATTCACTAGTTAGGTTTCTAGCTGATTCTGCTGCAACCGAGCACATGTCAAATTCTAAGTTGATTTTTAAATCAATCAAACCTAATAAGAACATTGAAATTAGTTGTGCTAATAAGAATGATTATTCGATCATTAAATCGGAGGGAGTAGGTAGTGCAGTAGGATTTAATGACGATAATAAGCTAATGAATCTTGAAAATGTGATCTGTGCAGAGAATCTGTCTGAAAACTTGATGTCTTTACGGAAATTTGTAGAAAAAGGGCTAAGCATATACTTAGATGAGAAAAGAATAGACATATTTGATCCAATATCAAATGAAGTTTTAATAACGGGAATATATGAAAGTCCATACTGGATAGTAGAATTGAAAATAGATAAGAAAGAAAGCCTAACACAAAGCACAGAGAAAGACAGAATAATTGCATGACAAAATAGTTACTCGTAGAGAGGCAGGAAAAAGAAAGATAGAACAAGAAGATAGAAAAAGGAAAATACAAACGTAAACACAGAACAGTCGGAACAAAAGGAAGTAGATAAGAAAGAAATTTCAAAAAATATGAATAAACACATGAACTTTATAGACACGATTACTGACAGACTGATAAGTGGGACTGATAATGGATCAGAGATAATAGAGAATAATTCCAAACTTGAGTCGAGCGAAAGTCTTAACGAAAAACAAATAAGTAATCAAGCTATGCTTTGGCACATGAGACTATGACATGCTTCTCTGTCATACTTGAAAGAATTACAATCGAAAAATAAAAATATAGACAAGTTTGATAAGGTGAAGTTAGATGAGACAATATTAGATTGTGAAATATGTTTTATGTCTAAATTAAATAAATTACCGTTTAATAAGACAAGACAGAGAGCAATGAGACTATTACAGATAGTCCATGCAGACACTATGGGTCCAATCAGTCCTACTACGTATCCTAAACGATATAAATATATAGTAGTATTTATAGACGATTTCTTTAGATTAGCAATGGCATTTCCTATAAAATCAAAAGATCAAACCGGACAATATCTGGACATGTTTATTAGAAGTGCGAGAAATCTAGGTAGAGATGAAAAATTCTGTTACCTAAGAGCAGATCAAGGGACAGAATTTACAGGAGGTCATAAGGTAGAAGTGTTAGAAAAATATGGAGCAGATCTACAATTAGTCTGCCCAGACACTCCTGAACCCAACGGAACAGCAGAAAGATATAATCAAACGATCGAAAAGAAAGTCAGAACCTTGATGTTCGATTCTGGTCTACTAGAAGGCATGTGGGATCTTGCTCTAGGAGCAGCTGTGTATATAAATAACAGATTGCCACACAGGTCAAACGACATGATGTCTCCGATAGAAAAGTTTAACCCTGATTATAAGGTAAACCTAAATCAGTTGAAAAGATTTGGTGCACTGGCGTATTTTAAAATCCAAAGAAAGACTGGTCCCAAATTCAGCAAAATAGCTAAAAGAGCAATACTAGTAGGATATAAATCAGACGGTTATGTATTATATAGCCCAGGAGAAGGAAAATATTATGAAAGCAGAGATGTAAAGTTTAATGAAAAATTAGTGTTTGGAGACAGATATAGTAAGAGTAACATTAAGAATTGGGAACCAGTAGATAAAGAGATAGACAAGGAAAGCTGGCTGATTAAATTTGATGAGAAACTAACTGAAAAACTAGAAGAGAACCACGAAACATCAAAATCATCGGGAGAGACAAAACGGAAAAGAGAAAGGCCAAGAAAAACCAAACCAGTGGATGAGGAACAAATAGAAAGAGTAGGAGAGAATTCAGACAGTCTAGAAGAGGAAGTATTACACGCATTAATTGCCAGACTGAATGAAGATCCAGTAAATTATAGAGAAGCAATGAGTACTGAAGAACGAGATCAGTGGAAAATAGCAATTGTAGAAGAACTTAAATCCATGGATGACAATAAAGTGTGGAAATTAGTAGAAAGACCAAGTAACACAGAAGACGGGAAAAAACCCAATGTTATAGATTCAAAATGGGTTCTAAAGAGAAAGAGAGAAGTGAACAACGAAATTAAGTATAAAGCAAGATTAGTGATTAGTGGTTTTAAGGAACGAAATCATTACGATTTAAGTGAAACATACTCACCAGTGTCTAGACTCTCCTTGATTAGATCGGTACTGGCGTATGCAAACAAGAACGACTTAGAATTGTGCCAACTGGATGTGAAAACAGCATTTCTAAATGGAGAAATAGAAGAGGACATTTATATGGAAGTTCCAGAAGGCGTAGAATATACAGACGAAGTCAAGAGTACAAAAGTCTGCAAACTACAAAAGGCTCTTTATGGCCTTAAAATTAGTCCAAAGAAATGGAATGAGAAATTCACAACCGTTGTCAAAGATATAGGCTTGATCAGCCATAGTATAGAACCTTGTTTGTTTACAAGAAAAAAGGAAAATAAAATCGTAATATTATTGCTGTATGTGGGCAACATACTCATAGCAAGTGATGATAGAAATGAATTAGAAGAGATCAAATGTAAATTGAAACAAAGATTTAAAATGACAGATTTGGGAGAACTACAAAGCTTTCTTGGTATGAAAATAGAAAGGAATAGAAAAGATAGAGAAATCAAACTAACATTAAAAGAGTACACAGAGAGACTGCTGAGAAGGTTTGGATACAGCGCGATGCATCCACAGAAAACGCCAATGGTAACAAATCAAGTAAATAATAGAGAAAGAAGAGATAGAGAAGATGAAGACAATGTAGCAAGGATAGAAAAGGAAGAAAATAGAGAAATATCTAAGTACAGAAAACTAGTTGGATCACTGTTATACCTATCAAGCACAGTTAGACCAGACATCACATATGCAGTCAACGTACTTAGTCGACATCAGGTAAATCCAACTGAAGTAGAATGGACAATGGCTAAAAGAGTCTGTAGATATCGGAAACACAGGCTTACACTTGGTCTCACACTTAAAGGTAGAACAGATGAGCTGAAAGTATACTCAGATGCCAGCTTTGCAGATTGTAAAGGGTCAAAAACAACAAGTAGTTTAATAATTAAACTCTATGGTGATCCAGTAGCTTGGAGAACACACAAGCAAAATTATGTTGCACTATCAACTTGCCAAGCAGAATATGTAGCTATGAGTGACGCTTACCAAGAAGTGATATCGCTATATAATTCATTGGTTATATTTGTTAGAGAAGATCTTATACCTATGAAATTGTACTGTGATAATAAAGCTGCAGAAACTAGCACAAAAATAAGTATTAGCAATAGATTGAGACACATGTCAGAAGTCAAAGAACACTATGTAAAGGAATATATGTATACATTGACGCCCCAAGATTTATACAAATGGGCAACTGAGTATTTAAAAAAAATTGAGTGTTCTTTTTCATCAAAAGACGATTACTTAAAGGCTACAGAAAAGCTACAAAACAGGCTAGCCTCAGCTAAGACAATACCTGGAACTCAATTGTTTCATTGTATTAAATTATTAAATGATGCCAGAAAGTTAGAACTTAAAAGATTTTCAGAAGATTCTCAATTATATCCACCGATCAAAAAAGAAAAAGTACTTAAAACTCAAACAAACAAAGAAGCGGATGTCGCAAAAAGGACAATTCTTATGAAATCAAAAAAATGTAAAAAAATTAGAATTTAAAGGAAAAGGTAATATTGTTATGCCAGATTAAACAATCTATAAGGTTATTTTAAATTTCTGTTTCACTGCTTTCAGTGCGTTCATGGATATTTTTATGTTTAATATATTATGTTTTTAAAATTTTGTTATATAAATCAACAAAGTTCATTGTAGTATTATACTAACTGTTACAACTAGATCCACAAAATGATGTCCACGCATTGGCATTGTAAGTTACAAAACATTTTATATTTACAAAAAAGAAAGGGCGAAATAGCACATCGCGTGTATTAAATCGCCCTTGAACATAGCGTAAAAAGTTCGGGCAGCCGCTGTCTTTTTGATCTTACTATTTTTGAACTTTTCATGTTTCAACTTAAAAATATAATATTTTAGAGTTTAAGACTTGTACTTTTGAAGAATATAATTCATTTTGAAGAAAAGACTGATATTTTATTGAAAAAATAGAGTTTAAACATTCAAATGGAATTTTCAACTAGAAGGAAGCATTTCGGAATAAAAATAATAGCACCATTGGAAAGAGCAGGAAAAAATCTATCGATATATGTCCTTAGTTCTTTTTTCAGAGACTTGGTACACGATTATTAACGAATTGAATAGAGCGTGCACTTAAACGTGCCGTACGCACGGGCGCGAGGGGCTCGCGCGGACCCTCGGCGCTGTCTTTTTCATGTTGTTACTTTTAAACCCTTTATTTCTCCAACTTCTCCAAGATAGGGTTTTGAAGCTTAATAGCTGCACTTTCCAATGGTGTAGTTTATTTTGAAAAGAAAACAAGATATACTTTGAGAAAAATGGCTTTCAATATTCAACTCGAGTTTTCGTCCGGAAGAACGCGTTTCGCAATAAAAACAATGGCGCAATTGGAAAGAGCAGAAAAAAATCTATCGATATAGGTGCTTGGTTTTTTTTTTCAAAGACGCAGCATACGATTATGAGCGAGTTAAACAGAGCGCCTTTTACGCGAAAAAGGCACCACGCGCGCTTGGTGGCCCGTTTCTGCTGGACGCTCCCATACATATATACATATATAACATCACTAGTATTCTCGAAGCGCGCGGTGAGTGCTGTGATTTTATCGAAACTACACCACTTTTGTTTTTGTGACCTAGCAACCCGTTACACCCACCAACCAAATCACTAATAAATTGATATCATAACTAATCCATGATTTTTTTGAAGATAGGAGAAGGAGTTATAAGCTTTTTTGAAAAAAACTCGTTTTTGTTTTTGTTCGTAACAAAAGAACTGTGATAGTTAGACATAAAATTTTTTTTTCCAAATATAGATATTTTAATTCTCTTTCGAATGCTACCTATCCGATCCAGATACATATAGCCGTTTTCGAGAAATTACGATTTGAAAAAAAGGTTAAAAAAACTTTAACCTCAAATATCTCTGAAATTTCTAGACCAATCATTTTGCCCAAAAAAACTCGACCGAAAACTATACAAAATCTACCTCTACAAGGAATTTTAAAGCGATTAAGTAAATTTTATTTCCGTTCTCGTTGGACATAGAAAACTCGTTTTTTTAATTTTTCAATTTTTCTCTCAAAAACTAACCAAAAGAATGGATTCAAATTTTTAGAGCTTATAGCTATATATATTCTGCATTATCGCGATTTTTCTCAAAAAAATTGACCGTTTAGTTTCGGAGTTATAAGCTTTAAAAAAAAAACACGTTTTTGTCGTTTTACGCTCTTTCGAGTGCTACCCATCAGATTTAAATATCTCGATTCTATCATTGAAAAAAGTCAGAAACAATTTTGAGAAAATCGAAAATTCTAAATAAAACAAAAACAAATCGGCCCAATCAAAAAACGGATTTTTGACCCGCCATCACACAAAAAAAAACAAAAAGAATGAGACCTATCTGGTTAAAATCGATCGAGTAGAAGCTGAGATCCAGGTGTACACACACACACACACACACACACACACACACACACACACACACACACACACACACACACACACACAAACATCCATATAGACATTTTTCAAAAACAATGTATTTTGGTTCCTAACACCTCGAATATCAATTATAACATATTTTTACAACAACTCAAAAAATTACTATCACAAAGCTTCCTCTAGGAGGAAGCAAAAGAAATGTTCGATTTGTAATCAACATCATTTTACAAATAGATGTGAACGATTTCTCAATAAAACGATTCCTGAGCGAAAGAAATTGATCAGATCTTCTAATCTTTGTTTCAATTGTCTAGGAAAGCACAACTTTAAAAATTGTACTTCCACGTATTGATGCTTTCTTTGCAAAGCTAAGCATCACACTTTGGTGCACACTGACAGCAATCAAGTAATCAGTTCATCGCAGACTGATCAGATAGACTCTGTGTCCAGCACCCCTAGCACAAACTGTGGCAATCTTGTCACTTCAAAAGACATTCAATCTGCTCATCAAGCAGTCACCCTTAATCGTGTAGAAAGTACTAAATGTACAGGAGTACTTTTAGCTACCGCTAGGGTTAAGGCCCTTGGTCCTAACGGAACCAAAATTCAAGTTCGTGCGCTGATCGACCCCGGATCTCAAATCTCACTTGTTTCACAAGCTTTGTGTAACTTGCTTTCTTTCAATTGTAGAACCAGTCACACGCACATTCAAGGTATAGGAGAAAAGACAGCTGCCGTGTCTTCGAAGGTAGCTTGTCTAGTAAGACAGGTAAGGAAGGTAGGTTGCATAGTAATACAACCTCGTTTTGATCCAACTTATTCTCTAGAAGTGGATACTATAATCTTACCAAGATTATCTGCGTGTAAGCCTCCCGTTGTAGGTGGTAATACTAATTTCGAATACTTGAGAGGGCTGCAGCTAGCAGACCCCATATATTTTGAACCATCACGCATCGATATTGTTCTCGGTGCAAGCGCCTATGCGCAAATCATTGAAAATCAAATTGTTAAGGGCCAAAGTCTTTAACCTATAGGACTGAGTTCAAAACTTGGATGGCTCTTGACAGGTAATCTTTCTTCTTCAACTTCAGAAATAGAGCTAGAATCAATATCTCTTCATTGTTCGAATAGCTGCCAGCATGAAGCCAAACTTTTGGAGCTCGTACAAGATTTTTGGAGGGCGGAGGAAATACATGTCGACAATAAATCTTACTCGCCAGCCGTACACGCCTGCGAGGAAATTTATCAAAAAACTACTCGTCAAGATGAAACAGGGCAATATATAGTAAGTCTACCCTGGAAAAGTCGAGACCAGTTGACGTCTGCTCATCTCGAGAGCTCTCATTCAGCCGCATTACGCGCACTCAATTGTCTCGATGCAAACTTCGCTAAGGACGAAAAACTGAAATTAGCTTACATTGATTTCATAAAAGAGTACATTGATTTAGGTCATATGCTACTCTCTTCGAACCCTGATTCATCATCGAACACTTCCCAAACCTTCTTATCACATCACGGCGTGGGGAAGGAAACGAGTACGACAACCAAATTGCGTACTGTGTTTAATGGATCGAGTAAAACCAAATCAGGTGTCTCGGTCAACGATCTTCTACACGTTGGACCCAACCTTCTTCAGAATCCCGTCGCTTTGATCTGTGCTTGGCGTAGATACAAGGTCGCCCTTTCAGCTGACGTAAAGAAAATGTTCCGACAGATTGGTGTCGAACAAGTTGATCAACCCCTATCAGTCGATTTTATTGCGTTTTGACAAGAGTGAACCCATTCAAATTTATCGATTGACTACAGTGACGTATGAATTGGCATGCTTGCCATTTCTAGCTATTCGCACTCTTCTGAAAGTAGCCGAAGACTATGGCAAAAATTATCCAATCGCAGCTGAAGCTGTCCGAACAGAAATGTATTCAGATAATGTGCTTTCTGGTGCACACTCTTTTGAAGAAGCTTTGCAGAAACAAGATGAGTTAATTCAACTCTTCAAGCAAGGTCATCTTAATCTTCGAAAGTGGACTTCGAATAATACTGAAGTACTTTCTTATTTACCCTCGAATATATTAGCTGCTGATTCTATTACTTTATTCGCCTCAGAAACATCTGTACCAATTCTAGGTATAGATTGGCAACCTAACACAGATTTCTTTAGTTTTCATATCGAAGATGCCCCCGTTGATTCGGCATCTACCAAACGTTCGGTTCTCTCTAGAATTGCTCGCATCTTCGACCCCATGGGGTGATTGGCTCCTATCGTAATAACCGCAAAAATTATTATGCAGTCTTTGTGGATTCTGAAGGTTAGTTGGGATGAAGAACTTCCTCTCTATATCTCAAATTGGTGGTCGACTTGGTTGCAAGATCTTCATTCTATTAGTCTGATTAAAATCCTTCGCTGGAGTGGATACACGTCAGAATGCGAATTTCTTGAAATCCACGGATTCGCAGATGCGTCTAAATTTGCGTATGGTGCAGTAGTCTACCTGCGTTTAATCCAAACACAAGAAGTGCTTGTCACACTTCAAGTGGCTAAAACGCGAGTAGCTCCACTTAAAACGCTAAGCATATCTCGCTTAGAGCTTTGCGCTGCGTTGCTACTTGCTCGACTGGTTCACACATTCCTCGAATCTTTCCCAATAAAGGTTGAGAGTGTTCATCTTTGCTCTGATTCTGCTGATGTGCTCTTCTGGTTAAAAGACCACACCTCTAGATGGGGCGTTTTTGTCGCTAACCGGTGCTCCGAGATTCATACCCTGCTACATGATGCGTTCTGGTATCACGTACGATCAGGTGATAACCCCGCGGATGTTATTTCACGAGGTATTGAGCCCTCAAAACTAGTTTCGTATAGCTTATGGTGGAAAGGTCCCACCTGGCTCTCCGATAATCATGAGTCATGGTCAAAGGCTCATGATCAGCTCAATTTTACAGTAAATAGTCTGAATCTTCGACCTAGCCACTCTCTAGTCGCTAGCAAGGGCACTCCAAATTCTGTCGAGAATACTCCAAAAATTTGGAGTCTTATTAACAAATATTCGTCATTAAATAAGTTATATCGTATGGCATCGTACTGCTTTAGATTCATCTTCAGAATCTGCTCGAAAACTGAACGCGAAGCGACTTCCAGTTCGGTTGTTAGTTTTCGTACTGTTCTTCAATCCCTACTATGCCATCACACTCCGGATTTTAAAGGAATAAGTGCTAGTGAGATTCAGAATACCAGACTTTGTCTGATATATCTAGTTCAAACGGCTTATTTTAAACTTGAACTCCAACAGTTACAAAGAAAAAGTAAACTTTCGACCAAAAGCTCTCTTCTACCTTTAAACCCCATGATACAAAATCTGTTGCTCAGGTGGGCGGTCGACTTTCTCACTCTCTTCTCGAAGAAGATGCTAGGCATCCATTTATTTCACCTGCTGATTGTCACTTTACCACTCTATTAATTGAGGATGCTCATCAACGTACTCTCCATGGTGGTGTTCAATTAACTCTTTCCATACTGAGATGTCAGTACTGGATAGTGAAAGGTCGATCCGCGGTTAAGAAAGTCATCAGAGCTTGCCTGACATGCTCACGCCATGCTGCTCGAGTGCCTACACAATTAATGGGTGAATTGTCCAAGGCCCGAGTGTGCCCCTCTTTACCGTTTGAACGTGCTGGTGTTGACTACGCCGGTCCTATCAACGGTCGCCTTACTAAAACTCGAGGAAAGGGTACATTGAAAGGATATATCGCGATATTCGTCTGTATGGCTACTAGAGCCGTCCACATCGAGGTAGTCGAGGACTACACTAGTGAAGCGTTTATCGCGGCCTTTCATCGATTTACCGCACGTCGAGGTTTCTGCAAATAACTATTTTCCGATCAAGGTACAAATTTCATAGGTGCTGATACTCTGTTAAAACAGATGGTTAGCTCTTCATCTTCTTACTCTACTCAGATTGTAAACTCTCTCGCTCAAGAAGGTACGTCATGGATCTTCAATCCTCCCAGTGCGCCTCTTTTTGGTGGCATTTGGGAAGCCGCAGTTAAATCGGCATAACATCATATGCGCCGAGTCATTGGAGATCAAGTTCTCACTTCCTCAGAACTTGCTACACTTATGTGCCGTATTGAAGCTTGTCTTAACTCCAAACCTTTAACTGCTCTCACCGACGATCCTGCTGACCTTGATTTTTTAACACCTTCACATTTTCTTATACAACGTTCCTCATTTTTAGTCCCGGAAGAAGATGTCACCAACTCCAATGTCCCACCAGGAAAGCGTTGGCTATTGATTAGACAAATGACTCAACATTTCTGGGCCAGGTGGTCCACGGAGTACTTGACGGCTCTGCAATCCCGCATGAAGTGGAGACAGCCACATCCTCCAGTCGCCGTGGGCGAAATCGTGCTCGTTCGTAACGAGCTCACGCCTCCAGCCAAGTGGCCCATCGCACGTATCACAGCCATTCATCCAGGGAGTGATAGAATCACTCGCGTGGTTGACCTTCGCACGGCCACCAACATGCTACGTCGCCCCATCGCCAAGGTCATACGCCTCCAACCACCGGATTAAGGACCGTTCGCCAGTCTGGCGAAGGTGGGCGGAATGTTGACGATTCAGCGCCTCGAACCTTCGAGACGTTGATATCATCGCTCCTTATAAGGCGATGTACGGCTCGACCACGCGCAACCAGTCAGCGCTCTCCACGCGGCTCTCTCTCCGCCCCCCCCCCCCCAACTACCAAGGCACGCCGACGGCACTTCTCGACGCCGGCCGGCAGCAGTTCACGCGCGACGGCAGAAGAGACAGCAACCTACTGTACGCTAAGAAGCACAACGGACTTCTACAATAAATCTACACTTAATCTCTACACGAAAGTCGTATTAATTTAGAGCCTCTCCAGTCCACGATCCTCATCACTACAAAAAACACTACTTATAAAATCTTTAAGATTTAATGAAAATTAATTTTTCCGTTTAAAAAACACTTTAAAATAAGTAACTGTAAATTATATAATATTAATATGAAATAATTATTTTTATTTAAACAACTTACGAAATGACTATTAACCCGATCAACGTTATAAATTTACTTTTACTGTCCTTACAAGTAATGAATATAAAAGAAACTCCTACTACAACAGAAGAAATTGCATTGAAGGATAGTATAGAAAAATTTTTACTGGATTGTATGAATGACTTTAACGAACCAGAATTCATTCAGCAAGAAACATTGGATTTTCAAGAGCCATTCAAAGATGTTGAGATGCAAATTGTTGAAGATAACGATAGAATATGGGCAACAGACGTTGATGAAAGTTCACAAACATGTACTATGGATGAAGAAGATCTAACATGGGATTATAAATCTAAAGCTGTGGAGTACTGGAGAAGTGGTGTTACAAAAAATCTCGCTCTGAAAACTGTACAACATAAATTTCGAAAAGTTAAGCCAATTACACAATTGAAACGATGGGCGCATACCTTAAATAAAGGAGGCACCTACAAAGAAAATTCATTGGCACGTACCTTCCTCAAACTTAATTTACTGATTCCTTTAATTTATTTTTAATTCCAATATTTAAAATTTAATACTTTATTTTGTACGATGAGACTATGTTAAATGGTTTGTGCACTTTTCCATCAAGTGCTCCCAAACAATGCGGTAATTGCCATAAGTCTTGATATCCTTTTGCTATTTTTAACCAAGTTCTTCTATTTAAAGGAGGAAAATAAAGTGGCATCAGTTTTTTTGAAACTACCGAGCAAACCATCAATTATCTGAAACATTGTTGATAGTCCAATCCGGTAAAATTTTGAAAAGAATTGAGGGTTGCCCCCGCTATGGAGAAAACTAAAAAGTAGAGATATTTTTTATTAACTATTAACTAGGATTAAGTATAGTACTATGATATTTTAAATTTATACAAAACATTAACACACCTTAAAACTACAGCAAGTTTCAACTCAGCTGATAGAGGTTTACGTGGACCATATTTGGTTAATTTTCTTTTTAATATTTTAAAAAGATAATTAAACGATGCAACAGACATTCCAATTAATCTATAGAACTCTTCACGATCTTCAAGTTTGTCATAGATAAAAATCTTATTATAACCACCTATTGCATCTCTAATGTTATTTCTAAGGTGTGGTTTCACCCACCATCTTCTAGAACTTAGAACAGCTTTCCGTAATTTTATTAAACGCTTTAATTTTAGCAACAGTAACAATGTATAAAATAGATTTAAAAGTTGCAAAATATCCATGTTGCTAATAGTTAGAATTCTATAAAAAATAAAATTAAGTTACTGAAACTGTCTATTACTTGCATTCATAATTTTCAATAAAAAATAAAATTAACTTACTGAAGTCTAAGTATAATCTATTTTTTAATCCATTAACGGCATTCTAAGTATAATTGCAGAATAATGATGAGAAATTTGCCACTTATCTACTTCAATGTCCAATGTAATTCTTGTGCATATAACCTCTCCTTCGTACTCCACTACTCCAAAACAAGTATAGGTCTGTTCCACTTTAGACTCTGACGCTGACTTTAGTAGATGTCGAACAACAATTTTTTTTTGATTGCTCACATGGCACAACTCACAGCGCACAAGGCACGTAATGTGGATTCACGGTAATGCAAATAGGGAAATGGACTATAGGTGAAGCCAATAAAGTGTTCAAAACTAAACTGAAAAAATTCTGCTATTCGTAATATTTTAACTTTTACTCAAAATTTCTTAAAATGTTATTACACTTTTTTGAATGTTTTCAAATTAAGTCTTATGCTAAAATAGAAATTTTTCTTAACAAAATTATTACATTTCTGAAAATTATACTTTAACAATGAACATAATTTAAATTTAAGATATATGTTTCTCACAAGAGATATATTCATTTTTACAAACTATGTACACCCAAATGAAGAATATCAACGGGCAAAAATGTCCCAGGTTAAAAATAATATACACATACAACACATCATCACATCACATCACTGTAGTAATCTCTAAGCGCGCTTAGCACGCTGTAATTTTATCAAAACTTCACCACTTTATTTTTTTAAGGGGGTGTCAAACTCAATTTTTACCGACCGATCAAAAACCATCTCGTTTTTAGTAGAAAAAGAATATATAACGATATATGAAAAATAATGA
Source organism: Torymus aiolomorphi (assembly GCA_036365515.1). Taxonomy (NCBI): domain Eukaryota; kingdom Metazoa; phylum Arthropoda; class Insecta; order Hymenoptera; family Torymidae; genus Torymus; species Torymus aiolomorphi. Next base: position 119,735,518 of record CM070875.1, read on the forward strand.
GTGTATTGCCCTCCATAATAACATTATTAATCATTCTACAAAATCCCAAGTCAATATTCGGAAGCGTTTAAGAATGGCATTTGAACGAAATTTTCGTTCAAATGCCATTCTTAGATGCCTTAAAATATCGACATGAAACATTGCAGAATGATTAATAATGTGATTACGGAGGGCAATAAAGTCATGGTTTTGCATAATATTTAAAAAAAAAATAGTTTTTGTCATCATGCGGTAAATAGTAAAGTTAATAAGCGAAAAATTTACCGTCTAAAACACATTAGTGACCGCCTCTTACGGACATGTTACCACGCAATGGTCATAGTCATATTGTTCGTGTATGATGTATTAGATACGTGTGATGTTTATCATGCATGACAGCATGACGCTGAGCACTGACGGGTGTCGAACCGCGACGCGCCCCCGCAGCCCCCGCTGAAGTGACAACAATGCGAGCTGATCACCGACCACGAGGACGAAGAGGTATGGTACCTATACCCTGGTTCGCACGGCGTGCAGAGCATACCCACGAGGCGGGCGCCGCGTACCGAACAGCCATAACCTCACTTTGACGGGTCGCAGCTCCGTTATCGCGAGACGTATTCACGCATGTGTTAGGTGAAGGTGTCTCGGACTGTCGGCTGCGAGCGAGCGGGTACGCACGAGGTGCGCTTGTGATTGTGTACAAGTGAAGTGAGATAACTACTGAGAAGAGGTAGTGAACCTGCAGCAGCAGAAGCAGGGGGCTCAAGAAGGAAGGATACGGCCGGACGGGATCGTACATAAGCAGCAGAGCTATCAGCGACAGCTTTCGTCACGATGCCCACGACGCCTGTCACGATGGCAGCTGCTGCCAGCATAACCAGAGATACAGTACATAGTTGAGTTCAAGATGTATGTACCGTATATATCTGATCCAACTATACCCTACAAAGGTAGACATAACTGCAGACTTTCTGATCTATTCTAAAACGTTCTGACCAAAGTATAAGATGTTTTCATTTTCTTTCGCTTACGTGTATCTCTTTTTTTTTTTAAATTAAACTGAGTCTCGACATAAATATATTTCTTTTCATAATGAGAGTGCTTGACAATACTGTCTCGTTCTCAAACAAATTTGAAACTTAAAACATTCGTACACTACTTCTATTATACCAAATCTTTATTTTCAAATCAACTCGAGAGTGCAAAAGAAAAAATGAATTGAGAAACACCGTATAAAGAAGTTTGAAATCACCAGTATTTGCTATGTGTTGACAGCTGTGTTTATATTGCTGCTAGCAGTCAGTTAAGTGCAGGTATTGTAATTTATGGTTATGGTACCTGTACATAGTCCGATACTTACAAACATTTGCAACCTATCTTAACATTTAAATATTTTGTAGAAATAGTGCTAGAGTTTCCCACCCATAGGTAACAGTGTGATAATTTATTCTAAGTAGAATTTTGTAAAAGATATTATTGATAATCCATTTCTTTAGTTTCTTTTTCTGTAATGTAATTATTTTTCATATTGAATCCAAAAAATTTCTATTATTGTTTTCCCTTTTCTTTTCTACACGTGTCAGGGTATTCAAATCTAAAATAACAACCGTTATTTACTAAACCAAATTTTTTTCCCAGTACAGTTCTTCAGCATCGATTGGAAGATATAATGAACTCTCGATATGACTATAAATATGACCATCATAAGGTAGGAGACTTTTAAGAAAATAGCACCAAATTGGGAACTGCAACTTTGAAAAAACTACACAGTGGCATTACAGTGGGCAGCCTTAAGTGAAGGGCTTCCTGATACACGCATCTGACAGCTTCATCTTCCAGATTATCCATGGAACCAGATGTAGTCTGTAAGTATTTTAATACTCTATGACCACTTTGTGGTCTCTTTTAACATATTTGATATTTACTTTGAGGTTACGTGTTTTCGAACTTAATTTAAAAGAGAATAAGAATGATAGAAATATGCTTCTTAATGCATTGCATGGCATCATTTTTAAGCTGATTTTATCTTTTTGTAAGTAGGTATAATTTAATAAAAAAAGAATGAAGTTATGCTATTTTTCAGATTTAGTAATAAGGCACTGCTTGTTTATTTTTTAGAACTGTCAAACTGAAAAGTTACATATTTTCATTTTTTTATTTAATTATGTTATAAAAAAATAGACTAGTACTCTCAGAAAGATAAAGTCAACTCAGTCATACATGAGATGTCTGAGATGTATTACTGGAGCGGATTTCTATCATTCTTATACTCTTATGAATTAAGTACGGTAACATGACCTCAAAGTCAATATCGATCAGCAAGTGTTGAGTTATTGCCTTCTTTGTGTGTTTTTCAGGAAATTTTCAAGAAAAGAAGTTATTTCCCCTACACCGGCTGATTGAAAAGGTCTTAAATTGGATATACAATCCCTAGACATGTATTGCATTGTGTGCGGACATTTTGGTAAACTTTGAGCAAGGGTCTGGTGGTTTTAGTTGGAAATGCACAGGCGCCTTTTCGGCTTTTGAGTCCAAAAGATACATTGCCATTCTCGCAACATATTTCTAACTTTATACACACCATGCAATACATGCTGAGGGATTGTATGTCGAATTTGAGATCTAAATATTCAGAAAGTGTTGAGTTATTGCCTTTTTTGTGTGTTTTTTAGGAAATTTTCAAGAAAAAAGTTATTTCCAAAAACTGGCTGATCGAAAAGGTCCGAAATTGGATATACAATCCCTCAGCATGTATTGCATTGTGTGAGGACATTTTGGTAAACTTTGAGCAAGGGTCTGGTGGTTTTACTTGGAAATGCACATGCGCTTTTTCGACTTTTGAGTCCAAAAGATACATTGCCATTCTCTAAACATATTTCTAACTTTACACACACCATGCAATACATGCTGAGGAATTGTATATCGCATTTGGGATCTAAATAATTATCAAGTGTTGAGTTTCTGCTTTTTTGTGTGTTTTACAGGAAATTTTTAAGAAAAAAAGTTGTTTCCCCAATACTGGCTGATTGAAAAGGTCTAAAATTGGATATACAATCCCTCAGCATGTATTGCATTGTGTGAGGACATTTTGATAAACTTTGAGCAAGGGTCAGGTGGTCTTGGTTGGAAATTCATATGCGCCTTTTCGGCTTTTGAGTCCAAAAGATGCCTTGCCATTCTCTAAACATATTTCAAACTATACACACACCATGCAATACATGTTGAGGGACTGTTTATCAAGTTTTAGATCTAAATAATCAGCAAGTGTGGAGATATTGCAATTTTTCCGCTCTTGTCAAGAAATTTTCAAGAAAAAAATTTATCCTACACTGGCTGATTGAAACGATTTGAAATTAGATATACAATTCCTAAGCATGCATTGTATTGTGTGTGAACATTCTGGTGAACGTTAAGCAAGGGTCAGGTGGTCTCAGTTGGAAATGCACATGTGCCTTTTCGACTTTTGAGTCTAAAAATCCCTTTCCATTTTCCTCAAATATCTTAAACTTTACACATACTATGTTATACATGTTGAGGGATTATATATCAGGATTCAGATCTAATTAATCAGTAAGTGTGGAGATACTGCATTTTCTGTGTGTTTTTCAAGAAATTTTCAAGACAATGGTTATTTCCTCCATACTGGGAGATTGAGTAGATAATCATCTATTCAATAAGCCCTCTTTAAAAATGTTAATAACTTTTTTCATGAAAGTACAAATAAATGTGTTTGAAGTTCTGAACGTTCACGGTAAACGAAATATCGAAAATATCCACATTCGGTTTTTTTGATATTATCTCTTAGAGATATGCATAAAACATGTACAAACTGCAAAATACGTTATTTCCAAAGTGATTATCCCCCAAATCATCCCTAAAACCACCCCGACTAGACAATAAATGACAAAAAAATTGGTACCATGAGAGTTTATTAATTTAAGACAAATTTTATGGCTGATATTTCTTCGAGATGCTGCTTTAGCATTGTAAAAAAATTGGCGATATGAAATTCGAACCGGATCATTTCGCTTGGGGGTGCAAAGGGGCTAAAATAGCATAAAATACACGAAAAATACCGAGAAAAAATCATGTCTCGTGAGTTTATTAATTTAAGACAAATTTTATGGCTGATCTTTCTTCGAGATGCTGCCCTAGCATTGAAAAAAAATTGGCGATATGAAATTCGAACCGAATCCGTTCGCTTGGGGGGTGCAAATGGGCGAAAATAGCGTAAAAGACACGAAAAATACGGCGAAAAAATCGTATCTTGTGAGTTTATTAATTTAAGACAAATTTATGACTGATATTTCTTTAAGATGCTGCCCTAGCATTGTAAAAAAATTGGCGATATGAAATTCGAACCGGATTCATTCGCTTGGGGGGGGGGGGGGCGAAGTGGCTAAAATAGCGGAAAATCTACGAAAAATACCGACAAAAAAACCTTGTCTCGTGAGTTTATTAATTTAAGACAAATTTAATGACTGATATTTCTTTAAGATGCTGCCCTAGCATTGTGAAAAAATTGGCGATATGAAATTCGAACCGGATCCTTTCGCTTGGGGGTGCAAAGGGGCTAAAATAGCATAAAATACACGAAAAATACCGAGAAAAAATCATGTCTCGTGAGTTTATTAATTTAAGACAAATTTTATGGCTGATATTTCTTCGAGATGCTGCCCTAGCATTGTAAAAAAATTGGCGATATGAAATTCGAGCCGAATCCTTTCGCTTGGGGGTGCAAAGGGGCTAAAATAGCATAAAATACACGAAAAATACCGAGAAAAAATCATGTCTCATGAGTTTATTAATTTAAGACAAATTTTATGGCTGATCATTCTTCGAGATGCTGCCCTAGCATTGAAAAAAAATTGGTGATATGAAATTCGAACCGGATCCTTTCGCTTGGGGGGTGCAAAGGGGCGAAAATAGCGAAGAGACACGAAAAATACGGCGCAAAAATCATATCTCGTGAGTTTATTAATTTAAGACAACTTTATGACTGATATTTCTTTAAGATGCTGCCCTAGCATTGTAAAAAAATTGGCGATATGAAATTCGAACCGGATCCTTTCGCTTGGGGGTGCAAAGGGGCTAAAATAGCATAAAATACACGAAAAATACCGAGAAAAAATCATGTCTCGTGAGTTTATTAATTTAAGACAAATTTTATGGCTGATCTTTCTTCGAGATGCTGCCCTAGCATTGTAAAAAAATTGGCGATATGAAATTCGAGCCGAATCCTTTCGCTTGGGGGTGCAAAGGGGCTAAAATAGCATAAAATACACGAAAAATACCGAGAAAAAATCATGTCTCGTGAGTTTATTAATTTAAGACAAATTTTATGGCTGATATTTCTTCGAGATGCTGCCCTAGCATTGTAAAAAAATTGGCGATATGAAATTCGAGCCGAATCCTTTCGCTTGGGGGTGCAAAGGGGCTAAAATAGCATAAAATACACGAAAAATACCGAGAAAAAATCATGTCTCGTGAGTTTATTAATTTAAGACAAATTTTATGGCTGATCTTTCTTCGAGATGGTGCCCTAGCATTGAAAAAAAATTGGCGATATGAAATTCGAACCGGATCCTTTCGCTTGGGGGGGGGGGGGGGGGCGAAGTGGCTAAAATAGCGGAAAATCTACGAAAAATAGCGACAAAAAAACCTTGTCTCGTGAGTTTATTAATTTAAGACAAATTTAATGACTGATATTTCTTTAAGATGCTGCCCTAGCATTGTGAAAAAATTGGCGATATGAAATTAGAACCGGATCCTTTCGCTTGGGGGTGCAAAGGGGCTAAAATAGCATAAAATACACGAAAAATACCGAGAAAAAATCATGTCTCGTGAGTTTATTAATTTAAGACAAATTTTATGGCTGATATTTCTTCGAGATGCTGCCCTAGCATTGTAAAAAAATTGGCGATATGAAATTCGAGCCGAATCCTTTCGCTTGGGGGTGCAAAGGGGCTAAAATAGCATAAAATACACGAAAAATACCGAGAAAAAATCATGTCTCATGAGTTTATTAATTTAAGACAAATTTTATGGCTGATCATTCTTCGAGATGCTGCCCTAGCATTGAAAAAAAATTGGTGATATGAAATTCGAACCGGATCCTTTCGCTTGGGGGGTGCAAAGGGGCGAAAATAGCGAAGAGACACGAAAAATACGGCGCAAAAATCATATCTCGTGAGTTTATTAATTTAAGACAACTTTATGACTGATGTTTCTTTAAGATGCTTCCCTAGCATTGTAAAAAAATTGGCGATATGAAATTCGAACCGGATCCTTTCGCTTGGGGGTGCAAAGGGGCTAAAATAGCATAAAATACACGAAAAATACCGAGAAAAAATCATGTCTCGTGAGTTTATTAATTTAAGACAAATTTTATGGCTGATCTTTCTTCGAGTTGCTGCCCTAGCATTGTAAAAAATTGGCGATATGAAATTCGAGCCGAATCCTTTCGCTTGGGGGTGCAAAGGGGCTAAAATAGCATAAAATACACGAAAAATACCGAGAAAAAATCATGTCTCGTGAGTTTATTAATTTAAGACAAATTTTATGGCTGATATTTCTTCGAGATGCTGCCCTAGCATTGTAAAAAAATTGGCGATATGAAATTCGAGCCGAATCCTTTCGCTTGGGGGTGCAAAGGGGCTAAAATAGCATAAAATACAAGAAAAATACCGAGAAAAAATCATGTCTCGTGAGTTTATTAATTTAAGACAAATTTTATGGCTGATCTTTCTTCGAGATGCTGCCCTAGCATTGAAAAAAAATTGGCGATATGAAATTCGAACCGGATCCATTCGCTTGGGGGGGGGGGGGGGGGGGGGCGAAGTGGCTAAAATAGCGGAAAATCTACGAAAAATAGCGACAAAAAAACCTTGTCTCGTGAGTTTATTAATTTAAGACAAATTTTATGGCTGATATTTCTTTAAGATGCTGCCCTAGCATTGTAAAAAAATTGGCGATATGAAATTCGAACCGGATCCTTTCGCTTGGGGGTGCAAAGGGGCTAAAATAGCATAAAATACACGAAAAATACCGAGAAAAAATCATGTCTCGTGAGTTTATTAATTTAAGACAAATTTTATGGCTGATCTTTCTTCGAGATGCTGCCCTAGCATTGTAAAAAAATTGGCGATATGAAATTCGAGCCGAATCCTTTCGCTTGGGGGTGCAAAGGGGCTAAAATAGCATAAAATACACGAAAAATACCGAGAAAAAATCATGTCTCGTGAGTTTATTAATTTAAGACAAATTTTATGGCTGATATTTCTTCGAGATGCTGCCCTAGCATTGTAAAAAAATTGGCGATATGAAATTCGAGCCGAATCCTTTCGCTTGGGGGTGCAAAGGGGCTAAAATAGCATAAAATACACGAAAAATACCGAGAAAAAATCATGTCTCGTGAGTTTATTAATTTAAGACAAATTTTATGGCTGATCTTTCTTCGAGATGCTGCCCTAGCATTGAAAAAAAATTGGCGATATGAAATTCGAACCGGATCCTTTCGCTTGGGGGGGGGGGGGGGCGAAGTGGCTAAAATAGCGGAAAATCTACGAAAAATAGCGACAAAAAAACCTTGTCTCGTGAGTTTATTAATTTAAGACAAATTTAATGACTGATATTTCTTTAAGATGCTGCTCTAGCATTGTGAAAAAATTGGCGATATGAAATTCGAACCGGATCCTTTCGCTTGGGGGTGCAAAGGGGCTAAAATAGCATAAAATACCCGAAAAATACCGAGAAAAAATCATGTCTCGTGAGTTTATTAATTTAAGACAAATTTTATGGCTGATATTTCTTCGAGATGCTGCCCTAGCATTGTAAAAAAATTGGCGATATGAAATTCGAGCCGAATCCGTTCGCTTGGGGGGTGCAAAGGGTCTAAAATAGTGTAAAATACACGAAAAATACCGAGAAAGAATCATGACTCATGAGTTTATGAATTTAAGACAAATTTTATTGCTGATATTTCTTCGAGATGCTGCCCTAGCTTTGAAAAAAATTGGCGATTTGAAATTATAACCAGATCCTTTCGCTTGGGGGGTGCAAAGGGGCTAAAATATTGGAAAATACACGATAAATACTGCGAAAAAATCATATTTAGTGAGTTTATTAATTTAAGACAAATTTTATGGCTGATATTTCTTCGAGATACTGCCCTAGCATTAAATAAAAATTGGCGATATGAAATTCGAACCGGATTCATTCGCTTGGGGGGGGGGGGGGGGCGAAGTGGCTAAAATAGCGGAAAATCTACGAAAAATAGCGACAAAAAAACCTTGTCTCGTGAGTTTATTAATTTAAGACAAATTTAATGACTAATATTTCTTTAAGATGCTGCCCTAGCATTGTGAAAAAATTGGCGATATGAAATTCGAACCGGATCCTTTCGCTTGGGGGTGCAAAGGGGCTAAAATAGCATAAAATACACGAAAAATACCGAGAAAAAATCATGTCTCGTGAGTTTATTAATTTAAGACAAATTTTATGGCTGATATTTCTTCGAGATGCTGCCCTAGCATTGTAAAAAAATTGGCGATATGAAATTCGAGCCGAATCCTTTCGCTTGGGGATGCAAAGGGGCTAAAATAGCATAAAATACACGAAAAATACCGAGAAAAAATCATGTCTCGTGAGTTTATTAATTTAAGACAAATTTTATGGCTGATATTTCTTCGAGATGCTGCCCTAGCATTGTAAAAAAATTGGCGATATGAAATTCGAGCCGAATCCTTTCGCTTGGGGGTGCAAAGGGGCTAAAATAGCATAAAATACACGAAAAATACCGGGAAAAAATCATGTCTCGTGAGTTTATTAATTTAAGACAAATTTTATGGCTGATCTTTCTTCGAGATGCTGCCCTAGCATTGAAAAAAAATTGGCGATATGAAATTCGAACCGGATCCTTTCGCTTGGGGGGTGCAAAGGGGCGAAAATAGCGAAGAGACACGAAAAATACGGCGCAAAAATCATATCTCGTGAATTTATTAATTTAAGACAACTTTATGACTGATATTTCTTTAAGATGCTGCCCTAGCATTGTAAAAAAATTGGCGATATGAAATTCGAACCGGATCCTTTCGCTTGGGGGTGCAAAGGGGCTAAAATAGCATAAAATACACGAAAAATACCGAGAAAAAATCATGTCTCGTGAGTTTATTAATTTAAGACAAATTTTATGGCTGATCTTTCTTCGAGATGCTGCCCTAGCATTGTAAAAAAATTGGCGATATGAAATTCGAGCCGAATCCGTTCGCTTGGGTGGTGCAAATGGGTGAAAATAGCGTAAAAGACACGAAAAATACGGCGAAAAAATCGTATCTTGTGAGTTTATTAATTTAAGACAAATTTATGACTGATATTTCTTTAAGATGCTGCCCTAGCATTAAATAAAAATTGGCGATATGAAATTCGAACCGGATTCATTCGCTTGGGGGGGGGGGGGGGCGAAGTGGATAAAATAGCGGTAAATCTACGAAAAATAGCGACAAAAAAACCTTCTCTCGTGAGTTTATTAATTTAAGAAAAATTTAATGACTGATATTTCTTTAAGATGCTGCCCTAGCATTGTGAAAAAATTGGCGATATGAAATTCGAACCGGATCCTTTCGCTTGGGGGTGCAAAGGGGCTAAAATAGCATAAAATACCCGAAAAATACCGAGAAAGAATCATACCTTGTGAGTTTATTAATTTAAGACAAATTTTATGGTTGATATTTCTTCGAGATGCTGCCCTAGCATTGTAAAAAAATTGGCGATATGAAATTAGAACCGGATCCTTTCGCTTGGGGGTGCAAAGGGGCTAAAATAGCATAAAATACACGAAAAATACCGAGAAAAAATCATGTCTCGTGAGTTTATTAATTTAAGACAAATTTTATGGCTGATATTTCTTCGAGATGCTGCCCTAGCATTGTAAAAAAATTGGCGATATGAAATTCGAGCCGAATCCGTTCGCTTGGGGGGCGCAAAGGGCCTAAAATAGTGTAAAATACACGAAAAATACCGAGAAAAAATCATGTCTCATGAGTTTATGAATTTAAGACAAATTTTATTGCTGATATTTCTTCGAGATGTTGCCCTAGCTTTGAAAAAAATTGGTGATTTGAAATTATAACCGGATCCTTTCGCTTGGGGGGTGCAAAGGGGCTAAAATATCGGAAAATACACGATAAATACAGCGAAAAAATCATATCTCGTGAGTTTATTAATTTAAGATAAATTTTATGGCTGATATTTCTTCGAGATGCTGCCCTAGCATTGCAAAATAATTGGCGATATGAAATTCGAACCGGATCCTTTCGCTTGGCGGGTGCAAAGGGGCGAAAATAGCGAAAAGACACGAAAAATATGGCGAAAAAATCATATCCCGTGAGTTTATTAATTTAAGACAAATTTATGACTGATATTTCTTTAAGATGCTGCCCTAGCATTGTAAAAAATTGGCGATATGAAATTCGAGCCGAATCCGTTCGCTTGGGGGGTGCAAAGGGTCTAAAATAGTGTAAAATACACGAAAAATAACGAGAAAGAATCATGAATCATGAGTTTATGAATTTAAGACAAATTTTATTGCTGATATTTCTTCGAGATGCTGCTCTAGCATTAAATAAAAATTGGCGATATGAAATTCGAACCGGATTCATTCGCTTGGGGGGTGGGGGGGGGGGGGGGAGGCGAAGTGGCTAAAATAGCGGAAAATCTACGAAAAATAGCGACAAAAAAACCTTGTCTCGTGAGTTTATTAATTTAAGACAAATTTAATGACTGATATTTCTTTAAGATGCTGCCCTAGCATTGTGAAAAAATTGGCGATATGAAATTCGAACCGGATCCTTTCGCTTGGGGGTGCAAAGGGGCTAAAATAGCATAAAATACCCGAAAAATACCGAGAAAAAATCATGTCTCGTGAGTTTATTAATTTAAGACAAATTTTATGGCTGATATTTCTTCGAGATGCTGCCCTAGCATTGTAAAAAAATGGGCGATATGAAATTCGAGCCGAAGCCGTTCGCTTGGGGGGTGCAAAGGGGCTAAAATAGTGTAAAATACACGAAAAATACCGAGAAAGAATCATGACTCATGAGTTTATGAATTTAAGACAAATTTTATTGCTGATATTTCTTCGAGATGCTGCCCTAGCTTTGAAAAAAATTGGCGATTTGAAATTATAACCAGATCCTTTCGCTTGGGGGGTGCAAATGGGCTAAAATATCGGAAAATACACGATAAATACTGCGAAAAAATCATATTTAGTGAGTTTATTAATTTAAGACAAATTTTATGGTTGATATTTCTTCGAGATGCTGCCCTAGCATTAAATAAAAATTGGCGATATGAAATTCGAACCGGATTCATTCGCTTAGGGAGGGGGGGGGGGGGAGGCGAAGTGGCTAAAATAGCGGAAAATCTACGAAAAATAGCGACAAAAAAACCTTGTCTCGTGAGTTTATTAATTTAAGACAAATTTAATGACTGATATTTCTTTAAGATGCTGCTCTAGCATTGTGAAAAAATTGGCGATATGAAATTCGAACCGGATCCTTTCGCTTGGGGGTGCAAAGGGGCTAAAATAGCATAAAATACACGAAAAATACCGAGAAAAAATCATGTCTCGTGAGTTTATTAATTTAAGACAAATTTTATGGCTGATATTTCTTCGAGATGCTGCCCTAGCATTGTAAAAAATTGGCGATATGAAATTCGAGCCAAATCCGTTCGCTTGGGGGGCGCAAAGGGCCTAAAATAGTGTAAAATACACGAAAAATACCGAGAAAGAATCATGACTCATGAGTTTATGAATTTAAGACAAATTTTATTGCTGATATTTCTTCGAGATGCTGCCCTAGCTTTGAAAAAAATTGGCGATTTGAAATTATAACCAGATCCTTTCGCTTGGGGGGTGCAAAGGGGCTAAAATATCGGAAAATACACGATAAATACTGCGAAAAAATCATATTTAGTGAGTTTATTAATTTAAGACAAATTTTATGGCTGATATTTCTTCGAGATGCTGCCCTAGCATTAAATAAAAATTGGCGATATGAAATTCGAACCGGATTCATTCGCTTAGGGAGGGGGGGGGAGGCGAAGTGGCTAAAATAGCGGAAAATCTACGAAAAATAGCGACAAAAAAACCTTGTCTCGTGAGTTTATTAATTTAAGACAAATTTAATGACTGATATTTCTTTAAGATGCTGCTCTAGCATTGTGAAAAAATTGGCGATATGAAATTCGAACCGGATCCTTTCGCTTGGGGGTGCAAAGGGGCTAAAATAGCATAAAATACACGAAAAATACCGAGAAAAACTCATGTCTCGTGAGTTTATTAATTTAAGACAAATTTTATGGCTGATATTTCTTCGAGATGCTGCCCTAGCATTGTAAAAAATTGGCGATATGAAATTCGAGCCAAATCCGTTCGCTTGGGGGGCGCAAAGGGCCTAAAATAGTGTAAAATACACGAAAAATACCGAGAAAAAATCATGTCTCATGAGTTTATGAATTTAAGACAAATTTTTTGCTGATATTTCTTCGAGATGTTGCCCTAGCTTTGAAAAAAATTGGTGATTTGAAATTATAACCGGATCCTTTCGCTTGGGGGGTGCAAAGGGGCTAAAATATCGGAAAATACACGATAAATACTGCGAAAAAATCATATTTAGTGAGTTTATTAATTTAAGACAAATTTTATGGCTGATATTTCTTCGAGATGCTGCCCTAGCATTGCAAAATAATTGGCGATATGAAATTCGAACCGGATCCTTTCGCTTGCAGGGTACAAATGGGCTAAAATAGCGGAAAATACACGAAACGTACCGAGGTAAAATCATGTCTTGTGAGTTTATTAATTTAAGACAAATTTTATGACTGATATTTCTTTCAGATACTGCCCGAGCATTGAGAAAAATTGACGATTTGAAATTCGAACCGGATGTTTTGGCTTGGTTGGTGCAAAGGAGCTAAAATAGCGGAAAATGCACGAAAAATTCGGCGAAAAAATCATGTCTCGTTAGTTCATTAATTTAAGACAAATTTTATTGCTGAAATTACTTTAAGATATTGCGATAGCTTTTTGAAAAAATTGCCTTTACGAAAATCGATCCGGAACCTTTCGCTTTAGGCTGGGGTGGCGGGTGGTGGGGGGTTGAAAGGGGCTAAAATAGCGAAAAATAATCCATTACGACTGAAAAAAAATCAGCTCTCTGGTGTTTATTAATTCGAAAATTTTTGTTTTTTTTTCATTATATTTTCTGGTGGGGAGATGAGTACAAAGATATTTGAAATGTAGATTTTTTCATAGTTTTTTCAATCTGCAGTTACTCAAGAACGGTTTCATGTGAAACTTTATAACTCATAGGAGATATTGTATATTACACCTCATTAATTTTTCGATTTTTGTTATAATATTTTTATCTTTTTTTTTTTAATGGCAATATTGCTTCGGTTTTATTAATGTTATAAAAGCCAAATAAGATTTTGAAAATATGGCTTATTGATATGAGGTAAAGTATGCAGATGTGGGACAGTTACGAGCATATTTTTTTGTAATCTTTTGTAGTACCATATTGAAGCATAATACATGAAAAGTCATCACCTGAGCAGATAGCTCGTGTTTGGAGATTTATTTAAAAAAACAAGTTTTTTTCGTTGCTGGTGTTTTGAAATAATCGCATTCAAAGAAATTAACTATTGTCTGATGAGTGGGTCTCACTAATTTACTTGGGAGCTGTAGTAGGACGTCCGTCCGGATGCAATAATGGGACTATACTTTTTAACGTGTTTCAGACTGTCCCACTGCTGTGATATGGAAATCAAGAGATACCTTATGTGGAACAAGGATTTTGCTACATGCATTCGGAAAATTAGCCTCAAGTTGGTACCATGTTATGCACTATTTTCATCTGCGAAATCAACAAAATAACGAAGTGATTACATAGTAAACATCATAAATAATGCTAATAAATTAATGACATTATCGTCTTAAGTGTTTATTGTAGATTTTTTATTGCTGTCCTACTACTGGTCCGAAAATTGTCTTTGCCCCAGTACTGCTTCCTTTCTTAGTTAATTTTCAGTTATTACTGAAATCGTTTTTTCCGTAAACAGTTTGTATCACAAATATCGACTTTTCTATTTTTAATACATTATTTTTCCATTTTATATACTATTAAAGCTCATATTATTTATGTATTATTAATGAACTTTCTAGTAGTATTATGTTTTTCACTATTTAATAAAGAAACAAAACAATTTTGATAGCTATAATTTGTCCATAGCGATTATTGATTAATAAGTGATTTGCTGTCCATAGTTCATGTTTGAAAAACATAAAGAGATATCTTAATAAAATTAAACTATTTTGAATAGAACAACTCTCTTGGTTAGCATCTTAATCAAATGGAGGCATTTCTAGTTTATAGGTAAGGTAGTACTGTAAGGACTCGTGAGACAATGCAGCGATCATGAAACAATAAGTATTATTTAACATTTTAATTAGTCAAATCATGTGTGAAAAAATTATCTATGAACTTATATGATTTTTTAAGTTAAGGGATAATTTAAGCATAGAGTAGAAAATAAATAATTTCTAATTGCACAAACACGTGGTTCCCGTACTAACGCAAAATAGGTTAGGAAAACATCAATTTTTTATTCTCAACAATAAATAACGTTTTAAAAAGGTCGTCGTAATACATTTTATTGTACTTATAAGAAAGTGCAGAATTTCTTGTTTAATAACATACTTTTTTATTTTTTAAAACCAACTTTTAAAGTAACAAACTTTATTACTTTTCATCACAGTTGATATGATTCATATTAACTGTAGTGTAAAAATGGCTAATTTCAATAATTTTTATCTCTAAAAATAGGTTGGCTACATATATTTTAAAAAATAAAAAAAAATCCCTAGAATTTTGTTACTTTCGAAACCCACTTTTTGATACATTACAGAACTACCTTAAGATTTAAATTGATGTTTAAATAAAACTATTTAAAATTATGATTCTATTTTAAAGCGTCTATAATATAATATTTCCATATTTTCTTTGTTGGCAGTAGCAACACATGTTTTCAATTTAAAATTTGGTCTGTTACAGGGTATACAAATTTATAATTTGACTATAATATTGTACAACGAATGTTCATTGTTTACGTAAATGAAAAAAATGACAAAACGTAAATAACTTGTTTGAAAATTAAACTCTCACATCAAGGAATAGGTAATTAAATCCGTAAATATCGATAATGTAATCAGTCTGTTAAAGAAAATAAATAAATAGGAATCACACGCGTCATGTACTTAGCGATGCTCAGCAAATAGAAACTATATAAATGCTATGCAAATAGAACACTTGCCGAGCTGACGTTTCCCCCAGCCTTCACCAGCCAGAGGCAGTGTCACACGTCATACTGATCGCGATCATATAGTACCTATACTGGGAGGTGCATATTTAGCGTAAAATACACTTTGTTCAATTCGCATATAATCGTATGCTAAGTCTCTAAGAAAAAAAAACGAAAGACATTTATCGATAGATTTTTTCTTGCTCTTTCCAATGTTCCTATTGCTTTTACTCCGAAACAATACTTCCTTCTGGTCGAAAATTCAAGTTGTCAGTTCAGAGTCATTTTTCTCAAAGTATATCATGTTTTTGTTTGAAAATCCATTTTACCATTCGAAAGTACAATTCTTAAGCTACAAAACCCTCATTTTTTGAGTTCGAGAAATGAAGGGTTTAACAGTAACAAAGACAGCGACGAGCGGCCGCACGCGCTCTTCACGCTGCGCCCGAGTGAGCTCTATACTAATAAATGTAGTGAACCATTTCGGTTTTTCATACTGAAAAATATCATTAAATAATAAAGCCTCAAACATCATTTTTATTAGTAGGTCACAAATTTAACTTTCAATCCTGTTAATTTCTAATTTTTTTTTATTTTTATTCGAATAGGTATGATACAATTGGGAAGTTCCTGATACTGAAAATCGTTTTAGATCTAATTTTCCAGTATCTGCTAATAATTTGACAGAGTGAAACGATGGAGTTTCAGGCACTGTTTTTGCTGAATCTAACCGTTGTTTTAGTTTATGTATAGTTTTTAAATATTCATCTTTTGATGAAAAGAAGCAAACAATATTTTCAAAATATTGTTACCCTCTCGTCAAGATCTTGTGGCGTTGGTATATAATTATCGGATACTTCCCGCAAACTTGCCCGCCTAGCATTACTTTTTACGAAAGCACCAATTCTATCACATCCATTTTCTCCGTGAGTAGTCCGATGACAATACCACTTTAACAGAAATATCTTCATAGTGATGAAGAAGATTCTAGAAGTTGTGTATATTTTCTAAACACTTACTTCTTTAACGAAATCAAAAGATTTTTTAATGTAATTAATTATTATTTCTTGGATTAGGTAAAGTACTACGGCATCGTGAATTAAATTGTCTGAAAAAATTATCATTCTTTTGTGTTCAATTTTAGAATCCGATCTTTTATGGTAAATGACTATTGTCGTCAAACTACATTGATTATTATTATTATAGTAAAATTATTGCGCCACATATTATCCAATGAAAGCATAGTTTTCTGAAAAACCTAGAGAAATTAAAAATTCTAAAATAGTGAAATATATAACCTATATTAATAAAAATGATGTTTGAGAGCCCGCTGGGGCGCAGCGCGAAGAGCACCCGTGGCCGCTCGCCTCCTTTTTAATCTTATTACTTTTGAATCCTTCATTTCTCCAACTCGAAAAATTAGGGTCTTGAAGCTTATGAGTTGTACTTTCCAATGGTAAAATGCATTTTGAAAAAAGAACCTGATTTACTGTGAGAAAAATGACTTTGAACTTTCAACTTGAATTTCCGAACAGAAGAAAGCGTTTCGGAGTAACAAACATAGCACCATTGGAAAGAGCAGGAAAAAATCTATCGATATGTCTTTTGTTTCTCTTTTAGAGACTTCGCATGCGATTATAAGTGAGATAAACAGAGCGTATTTTACGCCTAAAATGCGCCGCGTTCGCCTGCTGGCCCGCTTCTGCGGCGGACGCTTTCACATGTTCGAGGTTCGAGCGTAGCGGACTCACGCGAGCCAGCGGCGGCCGTACGGCCGTACCGACTCTCTCCGATTTCCCCGGCTCTGCAGCGATTCCAGGAACTGATCGCGCGCTGTATACAGTTTTGTGCGAGCGCCGTCGACTCTCGTGAGCTGCGTCAGCCGAACCACCTTCTACCGCTTCCCCCACTCCGTCTCGACTCAAGTCGCACTGATCGTGTGTATATGAATGGATATCTATATTATGTGTTCGGGCGTAGTGGAGTCGCGCGAGCCAACGCCAGCCGGGCACAGGCCATCTCTTCCCAATTTTCCTATTTCGCTCCAATTTGGCGCACTTTAGCTCGTAATTTAATAGATGAGTAAACAAAACGCTAAAATCAACTTTTCAATAGAAATTATAATTAATGGTAAAAATTTGTTTTTTCGTTTAAGAGTAATTTTTCGAATTTTGTTTATTTCTTTTTTTGTACATTAAAACTAATGTTAGTTATACGTTAAATAATTAACGTACTTAAAGCCAAGTGAAATTCTTCATAGTGTGAGAAAAGCGGCGTTAATAGTTATATTCTAGTATAGACTAAAACGTGATGTTATGTAATATATTAATCTAAAAAATGGAAAGAGATATATGGTATTGAAATATTTTAGATATATATTATGAAAAGATTTATAATTTGTTAAATACTGTTGATCTTATTTTTTCTCAGAGAGAAAATCCATTTGTAAAAATAGTCGAATTTCTTTTTGTATGGATAAGTGGAGTAAATGAGATACAAATGTAATATCAATTTTGTTAAGTGGAAGAGTTTACACATCTATCGCACTAGTTTGTTCGCTGCAAAGATTGGTTCATAAATCCTAAAGATATTTCAGATGTGAATTATTCCATTGTTTTTTTCAAATCACAATTTTCCGTGGTGATATTATATATACGATATACGTGTGTACAATCGCATTAAGATTCGGCAACAATTGAGTTTTCATATTATTTAAAATAAAAGCGACTGTAAAATCATTAGTATGTGATGAGTAGATTTCAGAATTTCAAAGAAATTTGAATCAGACAGAACTTATTGTTTCTGCTGTTGCATACGTTATTAAGAATAACACCGTTATATTGTCAAATCTGATTTTCAATTGTAATTTTTCGTTTCTATAATATTGTATTTTTCGAAAAACCTCCAGTCATTGACACGAAATTCCGATCTTTATGCACGAGCATTTTTTCTTTTTTAGAAAAACTACAGGAAAATTTTTCGCCGATGTAAATGATTTTCTCTGCTTGAGTAACGTACGCTAAATTCCGTAACGTATGCGAAATGCATCTCGTAGGCCATAAATCTAATGGATGTAATCAGGACATGCATAATCATATTTTTTCGATTCAGCATGCCTAAAATGCGATTTTACATATACATAAACTTTTAAAATCGCTTTTACTTCCCCTGTATAGATATATCGTTCGATACACGTGCGAAAGATTGTTCTACACTCGAGTGCTAGAATCAATACTTTCCCACTTGTATCGAAATATACTATTAAGTATAAGAAGAAACTATATTTTGTAAACTTTAATTAAATGAGAAAAAAAATTACATTAGGCGCCCCTAACAGAAGGATTGGTGTTACTTTACATGGTACCATGGTCTTATACTTGTTCCCGTCAAAATAGTTTTTTTTTTGACAGTTGCTTGAAACATGCATTTTTTCACGACTAAAGTCGCATAGGAAATAGCGCATTCCGAGCGTTTTTTCAAAGTTTAGCGGGAAAAAAAATTCTTTCCCCGCTAACTTCAACGTAACTTTGTAAAATTGTTCTCTTAGTGTCAAATTTATATATTATATACTTTTTTGGCTTGTTTAGATGATATAAGATAATTTTTAAAGTTTCAATCGTAAAATAACAAGAGTTATTACCACTTATACAAACAATTGAAAAAAATTACATTTCGATTTAAAATAAATTTAAGAAAGACGCATCTATTTGTAATAAGCTATGCAAATAAAAACAGAAAATGCAATGATTTGTTACTGCATAGTACATGACTCGATATGCGCGATCCCCTATGCCTAAACAACTTTTATGCCTACAAAAAGGACCTCTCATGGATTCGTTAAAAAAAAGGTGTGTACTCATCACGGAAAGTAGAGCTATTTCAGACTCAGGTGAGAAGTTTTCAGCTCATTTTCTCTCCTTGTTGCACAATATGCTATTTGGATGTGCTTGTCCGTCATTCGATTTTATGGACTCGTTTCCAAACGTACAAAATCAGGTATATTATGGACACGTATATCAAAAACTAATTTGCCTTAGAGTTTTCTGAAGAACATTTTCGAGGACGTAATGGAGGTATGAAAAAATACAAAATCCAAAACAATTTTTGTTTTTCAATTAATTTCTTACAAATAAAGTATTATGGCGATGGAATAAGTTTTGGCATACTAGAGAAAAAATCATTTTTCTCACATACATTTTACATTAGTTTATTATTACGAATATATTCCTCTCTTAAAAGAATGATGGAGGAAATGTGAAGCCAAAATAAAACCATTCCGATTGGCCAAGTCAGTTTAAAAGGAGCACCCGATTGATCGACGGTGACTTCAGTTTTTCGCTTACGGTCTTGACTGATTGGACCGAATAAAACCCGCAAAGTTTGGAATAATGAAATATTTAAATAAAAAATATAAGTATAAATAGTGATAATCATTTGAAATGTGGTTTTGTATGACAAAAAAATATTAAAAGTTATCTGTAGTTAACAATGAAGGACTATGAATGCTGTTCTGATTCCAGTTAAACTTCTAACCAACCAATTGCTTCCTCCTAGACCAAGCTTTGTAATAGTACAATTTTCATAGCAACATAATGAATTATTTTCATCCACAAAATTTGTGTCGAGTTAATAAACTCTCTAGAACTGATTTTTTTCAGTATTTTTTTGTGTATTTTTCTCTATTTTAGCCCATTTGCACCCCCCAAGCGAAAGGATCCGGTTCGAAGTTCATATCGCCAATTATTTTGCAATGCTAGGGCAGCATCTCGAAGAAATATCAGCCATAAAATTTGTCTTAAATTAATAAACTCACGAGATATGATTTTTTCGCAGTATTTACCGTGTATTTTCCGATATTTTAGCCCCTTTGCACCCCCAAGCGAAAGGATCCGGTTATAATTTCAAATCACCAATTTTGTTCAAAGCTAGGGCAGCATCCCAAAGAAATATCAGCAATAAAATTTGTCTTAAATTCATAAACTCATGAGACATGATTTTTTCTCGGTATTTTACGTGTATTTTCCGCTATTTTAGCCCATTTGTACCCCCCAAGCGAAAGGATCCGCTTAGAATTTCATATCGCCAATTTTTTTACAATGCTAGGGCAGCGTCTCGAAGAAATATCAGCCATAAAATTTGTCTTAAATTAATAAACTCATGAGATATGATTTTTTTGTTGTATTTTTCGTGTATTTTCCGATATTTTAGCCCCTTTGCACCCCTGAAGCGAAAGGATCCGATTCGAATTTCATATCGCCAATTTTTTTACAATGCTAGGGCAGCATCTCAAAGAAAAAGCAGCCCTAAAATTTGTCTTACATTAATAAACTCACGAGACATGATTTTTTCTCGGTATTTTACGTGTATTTTCCGCTATTTTTGCCCATTCGCACCCTCTAAGCGAAAGGATCCGGTCCGAATTTCATATCGCCAATTTTTTTGCAATGCTAGGGCAGTATCTGAAAGAAATATCAGCCATTAAATTTGTCTTAAATTAATAAACTCACGAGACATAATTTTTTCTCGCTATGTTTCGTAGATTTTCCGCTATTTTAGCCCATTTGCACCTCCTAAGCGAAAGGATCCGGTTTGAATTTCATATCGCCAATTTTTTTAGAATGCTAGGGCAGTATCTGGAAGAAATATCAGCGATAATATTTGTCTTCAATTGATAAACTCACGAGACATGATTTTTCCTCGGTATTTTACGTGTATTTTCCGCTATTTTAGCCCATTTGCACCACCTAAGCGAAAGGATCCGGTTAGAATTTCATATTGCCAATTTTTTTACAATGCTAGGGCAGCATCTCGAGGAAATATCAGCCATAAAATTTCTCTTAAATTAATAAACTCACGAGACATGATTTTTTTCTCGGTATTTTTCGTGTATTTTACACTAATTTAGCCCCTTTGCACCCCTCCAAGCGAAAGCATCCGGTTCAAATTTCATATCGCCAATTTTTTTTCAATGCTGGGGCAGTATCTGGAAGAAATGTCAGCTATAAAATTTGTCATAATTAATAAACTCACAAGACATCATTTTTTTCTCGGTATTTGTGGTGTATTTTACGCTATTTTAGCCCATTTGCACCCCCTAAGCGAAGGGATCCGGTTAGAATTTCATATCGCCAATTTTTCGACAATGCTGGGGCAGCATCTTGAAGTAATATCAGTCATTAAGTTTGTCTTAAATTTATTAATGTCTTAAATTAATTAAAACTCACGAGATATGATTTTGTTGCCGCATTTTTCGTGTATTTTCCGATATTTTAGCCCCTTTGCACGCCCCAAGCGAAAGGATCCGGTTGGAATTTCATATCGTCAATTTTTTTTCAATGCTAGGGCAGTATCTGGAAGAAATATCAGCCATTAAATTTGTCTTAAATTAATAAACTCACGAGACATGATTTTTTCTCGGTATTTTTCGTGTATTTTATGCTATTTTAGCCCCTTTGCACCCCCAAGCGAAAGGATTCGGCTCGAATTTCATATCGCCAATTTTTTTACAATGCTAGGGCAGCATCTCGAAGATATATCAGCGATAAAATTTGTTTTAAATTAATAAACTCACGGGACATGATTTTTTCTCGGTATTTTCCGTGTATTTTCGGATATTTTAGCCCCTTTGCACCCCCCAAGCTAAAGGATCGTGTTCGGATTTCATATCGACAATTTTTTTTCAATGCTAGGGCAGTATCTGAAGGAAATATCAGCCATAAAACTTGTCTGAAATTAATAAACTCTCATGGTACCAATTTTTTTTTGTCCTTTATTGTCTAGTCGCGGTGGTTTTAGGGATGATTTGGGGGGATAATCACTTTGGAAATAACTTATGTTGCAATTTTTACATATTTTATGCATATCTTTAAGAGATGATATCAAAAAAACCGAATTTGGAAATTTTCGATATTTCATTCACGGTGAACGTTTAGAACTTCAGTCTCATCGGAGGAGGTCTTAGTTGGAAATGCACATGCCCTTTTTCGACTTGTCATTCCAAAGATCCCTTTCCATTCTCTATAAATATCTTAAACTTTACACACACTATGTTGTACATACTGAGGGATTATATACCAGGTTTTAGTTCTAAATAATCAGCAAGAGTGGAGATACTGCATTTTTTGTGTGTTTTTCAAGGAGTTTTCAAGAAAAAAATTTATTTTCCCATACTGTCTAACTGAGTATATCTGATATTGGATATACAATCCCTCAGCATGTATGGCATATTGTGTATGTAATTCTGGTAAACTTTAAGCGAGGATGAGAAGGTCTCAGTTGGAAATGCACATGCGCTTTTTCGACTTTTCATTCCAAAGATCCCTTTCCATTCTCTACAAATATCTTAAACTTTACACACACTATATTGTACATGCTGAGGGATTATATTCCAGGTTTTAGTTCTAAATAATCAGCAAGAGTGGAGATACTGCATTTTCTGTCTGTTTTTCAAGAAGTTTGCTCTAGGCGAAGAGCTTCTGCAGAAGACAACACGTCTTCATATCATTCCACTCTCCTCGAGGGCAGCCAACGCAACTACCACTTCCCGAAGACATCACATAGGAGAACACAACAGAGAAGTAAGGGCGGAGGTGTATAGTTGAATGTAGTTTGCGCTCCCGCGACAGACTCGAGTAAGTACTTCACTTCGGATTTGGACTTTATCTTGTGGTACAGCCGAACCTAGTCTCCAATTTTCCATCAGTCTACTCCTCTGTTCCTGGCACTTCCATACTACTATCCTCATCCCTACTGCTTAACACATTATTAATATATTTTGTATTACCCTAGGTGAAGAGCTCCTGTAGAAGACAACACGTCTTCATATAATTCTACTCTTCTCGAGGGTAGCCAACGCAACTGCCACTTCCCGAGGACATCACCTAGGCGAACACAACGGAGAAGGGAGGGCGAAGGTGTAGTTGAATGTAGTTTGCCCTCCCGTGACAGGCTCGAGTAAGTACTTCACTTTGGATTTGGACTTTATCATGTTGTATAGCCGAAACAGGCCTCCAACTTTCCATCTGTCTACTCCTCTGTTGCTGGTAGTTCGATACTGCTCTCCTCATCCCCACTGCTTAACACATTATTAATATATTTTGTTTTGCTCTAGGCGAAGAGTTCCTGCAGAAGATAACACGTCTTCATATAATTGTACTCTCCTCGACGGCAGCCAACGCAACTATCACTTTCCGAGGACATCACCTAGGCAGACACGACGGAGAAGGGACGGCGAAGGTATACTTGAATGTCTGCGCTCCCGCGACAGACTCGAGATGTAGTCTAGGCGCCAGGGGGGTTTCCATGGCCGATGGATGTCCACACTTCCACCAAAGCTTTTTTTACGTATTTTTGTCTGCTGATTCTGAATTTCGAAGGTGGACAGTCGCCAGTCTGTTAGTTTTTTTTATTAACTATTTAATTGTTTAAATTGCTGCCAAATCAATATGATTAATTATAACTGAATCCTAACTGCCCAAAACTGTAGTAAATTGATCTAGAAATATGCTCATTTTTTCAGAATTGAAAAATTTTGATTAGAACCCGAATTATTGCAAATTTAGTGCAATTCGCGAATTCGAGCGCAATCGTACATAATTCTAGATCAATTTACTACAGTTTTAGACAGTTAGCATTCAGTTATAATTAATCATATTGATTTGGCAGCAATTTAAACAATTAAATTGTTAATAACAAAAAAACTAACAGTCTGGCGATTGTTCACCTTCGAAATTCAGAATGAGCAGACAAAAATACGTAAGAAAAGCTTTGGTGGAGGCGTGGACATCCATCGGCCACGGAAACCCCCCTGGCGCCTAGACTAATGATAGTATTTAGGGCACACCTGGTTTTTAGGTACGAATTATACCTCCCCAAAAAATAACAGTTTTCTGCGGGTGCACACGGAAAGGAAACTCCTACTGCTACAGTTAAAACGGCTTACTCGTGGAGTATAGGAGTTCCTTTACTATATAAGTAAGGTGGTTTTAGCAATCTTGGTAAGGGACCCATACTTTTATGGTATGGGTCGCTTACTTTTAAAGTATGTTGCTTTTCATACTACAACAGTTACACAATTATACGATCGTTGGATCAGCAGCATACCGACGTAACAGCGTCACACGATTTTAGTATTGCTTCCACCTTCAATTGTAAGGGAGAAATACTATACCGGTAACGGTTGCTACCTGTTAATACGGAAATCACAACTATTATAAGGAAGTGTTACTTATCGATAATTGAAAGCATCAAATGCGTCGTCTAGGTCTTTGGTGTGGTCAATGATGGATTCTAGGTGGTTCGCTCCGTAGTTTTTTGCATAAAAATGTCAAGACGCATCTAATACGCAGTGCAGGTGCTCAGGGTAGCCGATGACGAGGTCTAGGTGGTGCGCTTCGTGGTCTTTTGCGTTTGGATATCAGGGCGCATCTAATACGTGGTCCAGGTCTTCGGGGAAGCCGATGACGATATTTAGGTGGTGCGCTCTGTAGTTTTTGGCTAATAGGTGTTGAACATGTCAAAACTTAAAATATTACTAATCACGTAATTTTATACTATAAGTAAAAATCGTGATTATAAATAAATACTCGAACATTATTACGTTCAAATTGACATGTGTTTGTAATAAAAAAAAATAGTAAATAAAAAAATGCGTATAGGCGAAATACGCACAATTATTCATAATAAATAATGCGTATGTGCGAAATGCGCACAATTATTTATCATACAAAAATGCGTATAGGCGAAATATGCACAATTATTTATAATAAAAAATGCGTACAAGCGAAATACGCACAATTATTTACAATATCAAAAATTTGTATAAGCGAAATACGCACAGTTGTTTATTATGCAAAAATGCGTATAGACGAAATACGCACAATTATTAGTTATAAGGAAAGGTGTATGGGCGAACATATTTAATTATAACAGAAAAGAATTACAATTACATGAGTTTATTTAGTTATCTATTTATAAGAAACTAGATGTCTTGACACAAAATTAATTCTTTTCCGTTTTTTTTTCAACAAAACTCATAAAATTTGAAAAGAAGCTAAAGAAACTTATGAGCCTAGCTCAATGAAATTATAGTAGCTCTACTTTTGCCAATCATTAAGTAGCATGACAAGTATAATGCAAAGTAATTATTAATGACAATACTTCTAAAAATACAAATTTTGTTAAAATGTCCAATTTGCAGATATGCGTTTATATGATGGAAGGTGTATATTTTAAAATGCCGATCAACTTAAATACCATACTCAGGTTCATTTGAAGTTCAACCCTTAGTCTCAAATTTTGTTACACCTTCCTGTTGTTTGAGGTATATGGGATATTTCACGTGAAGTCAGCATCTCAAAATTTTAAAATCGCTCAAAACTCGTTTTCTTTTAGTTTTTATGAACAAAAAATGTTCCTCAAATTTTAGGTTGATATTTGCAAAAATAAAAAAGCTATGCAACATTGAAAATTCAATTTTTTTGCAATTTTTGGTTAAAATCCAAGTTTATTCATTTTTTAACTCAAAATCTTAAAACTTTTTGCATAGTACATTGATTGGCAAAATGTTTGCATTTTTTCTGTAGAATGTGCCAGTATTTATTTTATGACCCTTTTTGAAAGTCTCTGATTGGCTGCTTCTTAGTATACCATTATCATGGATATTGAGGCTGCGGTCAAACATTCTTTATTCGACAAATTTATTTTTGTATTCTTCTTCGAAAACCCTTCAAAATGCTTTTTTGATCAATACTGGCCGAGCATAGGGAAAAAAGTTACAATTTTTTGAAATATCAAGAAAAATCCATAATTTCAATTTTTGATAACATGATTAATGAAACTGAATATTATTCATACATCTTATGGCATGGACCGTACCACTAAATTTTGTTAGAGCATCAAATAGAACATTAGAAATATCTATTTTCAATAATATTAGGCTTACACAATAAGCGATACCTAATTATGAATGAAATTATCAGTCTGTTGCCTGATTTCATTTTGACAGCTTTATAGTAATTAACCTCTATAGCTTAACTAATTATTAATTCATAATTAGGTATTGCTTATTGTGTAAGCCTAATATTATTGAAAATAG
Organism: Torymus aiolomorphi; assembly: GCA_036365515.1. Classification (NCBI taxonomy): domain Eukaryota; kingdom Metazoa; phylum Arthropoda; class Insecta; order Hymenoptera; family Torymidae; genus Torymus; species Torymus aiolomorphi. The sequence continues at coordinate 119,761,955 of CM070875.1, forward strand.
ATATTTATAATGTTCTATTTGATGCTCTAACAAAATTCAGTGGTTCGGTCCATGCCATAAGATGTATGAATAATGTTCAGTTTCATTAATCATGTTATCAAAAATTGAAATGATGGATTTTTCTTGATATTTCAAAAAATTTGTAACTTTTCTCCCTTTGCTCGGCCAGTATTGATCAAAAAAAGCATTTTGAAGGGTTTTCGAAGAAGAATACAAAAAAATTTGTCGAATAAAGAATATTTGGCCGCAGCCTCAATATCCTTTGATGAAGGTATACTAAGAAGCAGCCAATCAGAGACTTTCAAAAAGGGTCATAAAATAAATACTGGCACATTTTACAGAAAAAATGCAAACCTTTTGCCAATCAATGTACTATACAAAAAGTTTCAAGATTTTGAGTTAAAAAATGAATAAACTTGGATTTTAACCAAAAATTGCAAAAAAAATTGAATTTTCAATGTTGCATAGCCTTTTTATCGATCTAAAATTTGAGGAACATTTTCTGTTCATAAAAAACTGAAAGAAAACGAGTTTTGAGCGATTTTAAAATTTTGAGCTGCTCACTTCACCTGAAATATCCCGTATATTTTTAGCAGCAAATACTTAAAATCTACCAAAAAATAACTTGATTTCATATTGATATTTTTTTATGGTCAGATTGAATAAAAAAATAAAAACATTGAAATTTGTTTAAATTTCAATAAACAATTAAACCCTCAACCAAAAAAATAAAAACCAAATCTAAACTATCTCTTGGTAGAAATTTTGTAAACTAGATCCAGAATATGTACAAAAAAGTGCAGTACCATGCAACAAAATTTCAGATGCAGGTAATATTTTGAAAATCATAATATTAAATTCTGAACAAGACTTGAGCTGCTGCTGTCACCGTTTGGTTTATTAGAACCAGCTAGTGGAACCACGGCATCAAAAGAAATTACGCAGGTTACAAAAGTCCGTGCGCGCAATCCGCAAGCTGCCTCATGTAAGCTGCGTCCGGTAACACCTACACCTCGCATCCGACCTGTGCCGAAACCTGGACGTAAATATCTACGGAGCGCATCACCCGGACTCCATCATCGGGCATCTAAACACCTAGACCTTGCATCCAACCTGCCCCTTCACCTGGACACAAAAACCTACGGAGAGCACTAGCCGGACTCCATCATCGACCATCTGGAACACCTAGACCTCGCATTCGATTTGTCCTGGCCTCTAGACACAAAAACCTACGGAGCGCATCACGTAAACTCCATCATCGGCTACCTCGAACGCCTAAACCTCGCTTCCGATCTGTCCCGACACCTGGACACAAAAATCTTCAGAGCGCAACACCCAGATTACATCATCGGCCACCTGCAACACCTAGACCTCGCATCCGACCTGTCCCTTCACCTGGACACAAAAACCTACGGAGCGCACTACCCGAACTCCATCATGGGCCGTCTGGAACACCTAGACCTCGCATCCGATCTGTCAAGACACCTGGGCACAAAAGTCTACGAAGCGTATCATCAGCCGCCTGGAACAGCTAGACCTCGCATTCGAGTTGTTCCGACACCTGGACTCAAAAACCTACGAAGCGCACTACCCCGGACTCCATCATCGGCCATCTGAAGCACCTAGACCTCGCATTCGATTTGTCCTGGCCTCTGGACACAAAAACCTACGGAGCGCATCAGGTAAACTCCATCATCGTCCACCTGGAACGCTTAGACCTCGCATACGATCTGTTCCGACATCTGGACACAAAAATCTTCGGAGCGCACTACAATTTTTAAGAAAGCAGTTGCAATCATGCGAGGCGACGTCCTGAATTTTGAAATATCAATAATAACTGAGACTATACAATAAAGTAACGAATCTGCATCTCATTATTATAAGAAATGTGTATAGGCGAAATGCGCATATTTGTTCATAATAGAACATGTGTGTAGTCGAAATACACAAAATTATGTATTATAAAATGCGTGTAGGCTAAATGCACACGATTACTAACACCGAAAAGTGCGTATAAGCGAAATACGCATAATCATTTATAAAAGAAAATGCGTATAGACGAAATACACACAATTGTTTATAAAAGTCAATGTGTATAGGCGAAATACGCACAATTATTTATAATAAAAATGCGTATATGTCAAATACGCACTATTATTTATAATAAAAAAATATGCGTATAGGCGAAATACGCATATCTTTTTACAGTAAACAAAACGCGTATAGTCGAAATACGTAAATATTGATTTGAACCATAGAAAATACAGATGTCTATTATTATTATAGTATCATATAATACTACAGATATTTAATATTCTTGAAATATGTAGCGCCATCTGTGTTAAAATCTATTAGGATTTTCTAGAGATGACGCTGGTGTCATATTTCATCAATAGTATGTATTTCCTACTTTACCGACCTATGGCAGTGTTGCCAGATTAGAGGGTTTCCCTCTAAATCTAAAGGGATTTTAGGATGTCTAGAGGGAAAACAGAGGGAAAAAATTTTTAAACGTATTTCTTAGAGGTAAACCGCATTTTCCAAAGATGGCAAAAACTCAAACGGTAAATCCCAAACCCATCTTTCCCCCACACAGAAACTTGTAAATAAAAAACTTAAACCGAAATGGTAAGCCCCAAACCACATACTTCTCAAACAATAACGTTTTAATTAAATGAAATGCATTCAACTTCAATATACAGATTTATAAGTCACCAACATGGCGGAGGACGAATGGGTACTAAAGCATACTGCTCCTCCAGATATTTCATTTAAATGCCATCCTCAAAGTTTAGTGCAGTGCCTAATATGTGCAGTGTGTCAAGGGGTCTACCACAAAAGTGATTATTTAAGAAAAAAGACACAGAATTACATAGATAGTCTGTACATAATTTGCGAAGACCACGATCTAGATAACATAACCTCTAAAGACCAAGGTGTTGCAAGTGTACTTTTACAGAATGCAAAGGAAAAACTGGGGAAACATTATACAGTATTAAAAGAAAAATATGAAACGTTAAAAGAAAAGTACGACACATTAAAAGAAAAAAGTGAAACAACAAAGAAAAGCTATATAGATACAAAACAAAGATTAAAGCGAACTGAAGATGAACTGACACAAATTAAAACAAGTGAACCTTCAGAAAATCAAAAATTGATAATAGAAAATCAAGATTTGGTAACGGAGATACAAAAACAAAATAACAAAAATGAAAAGTTAACTATTGAGAACAAACACCAAAAAGAGCTAATTAAGGTGATTATGGATAAAAATGAAATACTAAAAGTGTTAAATAATGAATTATTGGAAAAAAATAAACTGCTTCAAATGAATGGAAAAGAACAAACTTCAACTGGATCAACTTATGCACAAATAACTGGTAAACAGATAAATCAAACTCTAATAATAATATTCCAGATATCATCATAAAACCAAAGAACAAAGAGGATCTAAAAAAATTATTTCATGAAACCAAAATGTCAATAAATAAGAACACAACGATACCTGTTAACAAAATCATAACAACCAAAGACAAAATAATCATCAAATGTAAAAATAAGCAAGACGTAAACAAAATGAAACTTAAAATTAACACAACTGAAAAAGCAGAAATTCAAATTGAAGAATTGAAAAAACCTAGAATTAAAATTATAAATGTAGACAATGAGTACCAAGCAGAAAGCAATGAAGACATTGAAATGGATATAAAAAACAATATGAAATAGAAGATAATATGGAGTTAAATATAATGAATAAGTATATCAATAATAAAACCAATTCTACGTCGTTGATAGCTGACGTTAATGCAGATGCATATGCTTATATTATGCGTGAGAAGAAAATCTATGTTGGAGCAAGCAGATGCAGAGTCTACGATGATTACAATATCGGTATGTGTCACAAATGTAAAACATATGGGCATAGTGCTAAAAAATGTAAAGGAGAATATACATGTCTACACTGCTCAGAGAAACATGGAGAAAAATTATGTCATCAGAAAAATGTACAATGTATTAACTGCATTAATTACAACAAAAAGAACCAGAAAACAAAAAGAAATACACAACATGCAGCCAATAACTGGAACGTATGTGAGTCATATAAAAATTATCTATACATAATGATACAAAAAACAGATTATCCATATGATCCTCTGAAAAAACAGAAAATTATCATAAGAAACCTACTTTACCAATAAAGAAGCCTGAAGATAACTTACCAGTCGAGAAGTCAACAACAAATGTTAAAACAGGTTACGCGGAAAACTTAAAAGACCAAGATATAGTAACCGAATCTCTAGACAACTCGGAAAGAAATAATACGCCCAACAACAAAGAAATACTGACTAAGACCTCTATAATTACAAGAGGAAGGACAACATTAACAGCGAGGAAGTTCCCGGATGGTGTTGTGGCAGCTGTTAGCCCACCATCGAAAAATAGTAACATAACAAAATGAATCATAATGAAGATTTTATAGAAGAAATACAACAAGAAGTAGTAAAACAAGAAACAAGCTACGATGATGTTGAGACGCTTAATAAGGAAAGTAACAGGAAAAATAATGTGATTATGTATACCAATATAAGAAGTTTGAATGCAAATTTTGAAAACTTACAAATCCTCATTAAGAGTCTTAAGATCAAACTTATGTAATTGTTTGCACAGAAACAAATATTTTAGACAGGTATGAATATTTCAAGTTGAGGGGTTATAAATCATACTATAATAATAGTAAAATCAATAAATCTGATGGTGTGGTTGTTTATATTAAAGAAAACGTTACACAAGTAACAGGAATAATAGAAATGGATAATATTAAAATATTAAATACAAGTATAACCTTAAATAACAACAGTAAATTAGAGATTTCGTCGTTATATAGATCGCATGATATAACTCCGTTAAAATTCAACTATACCTTAAATAAATATCTAATATTAAAAGAAGATGTTAAGAATCACTTTGTAATTGGAGATTTCAATACAGATATACTCAAAGATAACCTTATAGGTCAGGATTTTCTAAATAACTTTTTAGACAAGGGTTTTTACCCAGGTTTTATTGGAACAACTAGGCCATATGATTTAAATACAGAAAAGGGAACTTGTATTGATAATATTTTCATAAAAACAAAAACAATAACGACTAAAACTTATAAACTCAAACATCCAATAACAGATCATTATCCTTTATTTATACAGATAGATAAGAAACATCGATACAAGATGGATAAATCAACTGATATTACCTGTAAATATAATTACAACAAACTAAGAGATATTGCTTCAGCAATAGATTGGTCAATTTATAAATTGGAGAAAAATCCAACTATAGCGATTAATTGCATGATAAAGAAGATTCAAAATTGTATAGAAAATAGTCGATACATATACCCAAAAAAAGGCAAAAATTGGAATAACAACAAAATGCCCAGGAAAGACTGGATAACAAATGCAATTATAGTGTCTTGTAAAAAAAAAGGACTCCTTATATAAAAGGATGAAAAATGAACCAAATAATTATATACTAAGAAAAGAATACAAAGACTATGTAAAATTACTAGATAAAATAATAAAAAATGCAAAAATGAAACATGAAAAAAATCTTATAGAAAAAAACAGTAATAACCCTAGACAACTATGGACCATAATTAATGATACTTTGGGGACAACTAAAAAAGATAAAAAGAATACAGATATTACCGAAATAAAAACTGACAAAAGAAGATAATAAAAGTCCCTAAAGAAATTGTAAAAGCTATAAATGAACACTATTGCAATATCGGTTTAAAAATGTCAGAATCTATTGAAAAACCTAAAGATAAAGAGCTAGAATTACCGAAAGATAACCCTAAAACCATGTTTTTAAAACCAACAAATAAATATGAGATTCAGAAAATAATAGATAATATGAAATTAAAAAAATGGAGGAGTTGATAAGATTAATGCAAAGACACTAAAAATAATATAACCATACATAACGGATATACTAGCTGACATTCTAAATCAATGTATAGAAACTGAAACATGGCCAGAAGCTTTAAAAGTTGCAGAAATAATACCAATATATAAATCTGGATTGAAAAATAAAATAGAAAACTATAGACCAATATCACTAATATCAAATATAGCAAAAATATTTGAAAAAATAATATATAACAGAATTTACGAATGGGTTACAATTAATAACTTGTTAAGTGATACTCAATACGGCTTCATAAAAAATAGAGGAACCAACGATGCTTTAAATTTCATTACAAAAAGAATCTACGAAAAACTGGATAAGAGTCTACCAATAGCAGTAACATTTCTAGATTTAGCAAAAGCTTTTGATACGGTTAATCATAAAATATTGTTAGACAAACGACATAGGTATGGAATAAGAGGAAAAGCGTTTTCATTACTAGAAAGTTATCTGAAACACAGGGGACAGTTTGTAAGAATAGGCGATAATATTAGTGAACAGTTAATGGTAAATACAGGGGTTCCACAGGGAACAATATTTGGACCATTACTGTTCATTATATATATAAACGATCTACTAACTAGCATGTCCAAAGAGTCCACATTATCGTATGCAGATGATACAGCTATATTAGCTGCAGGAAAAACGTGGAATGAAGTTGAAGTCAAAATGAACGGGTATTTAAAAGCAGTGTCAACTTGGTTAGCCCTCAACAAAACTTTCACTGAATGTGAATAAAACAGTATATATAACATTTGGAAATTACTACGATAGTGTACCTACAAACATGAATATAAGAATTGACACTGAACAACTTACGAGAGTAGAGAGCTGTAAATATCTAGGTATATACTTTGACTACAATTTGAGATGGAACATTCATGCGGAGAGCACATTGTAAAGAAAACAAAATATCTAAATTTTTTATTCCACAAAATAAAAAATATAATGGCATATCCTACATTGAAAATTATATATTATGCATTTTTCCATAGCATTATCAGCTATATATACAAAAAGCACAAAAAAGAATTTTAAGAATAATAAGTAAAAATAATTTTGTTGAGAAAGTACCAATGAATTTAAATCAGCTCTTTGCATCTGAATCATTATTATACAATTACAACTCGCTAAAGATTAAATTTATAACCACTAAAAGTACAACAAGAAATAAAACAATAATTCTGCCTAAAAATATTCTAAAAGTTAGCGATAAAAGCAGCTATAATAAGGCTATTAAAGTATTTAATAATTTACCTAATGATCACAAAATTTTAGACATAAGGAAAGTTACTGATAAGGTCAAATTGAAAAATTGGATACTTAGAAACATTTGTTAAATTTGTGAAAATTATATTCCCTGTTATAAATTTTATAAATTTTATATGTTTATTTTATACTAGATCAATTATGTACATATAGTAATACAATCGAATATACTACTATTATGCATTGCAAAAATATATACAGAAAAATAATAAAATTTGTTAATTAGATTTTAAGATTGAAGATGTGTGAATGTTGTGTAAGTATGAGTTTGTGAGTGGGTATGTGAGATGAGAGTGGGTATGAGTGAGACGTGTTGCTAGCCGCAGAATGCATGTTCTGATGTTGCACAAGTATAGTATATTTAAGAATCCGCTGAATGCAGGAAATACATTTTCCTTACAGGGTTACTTGTGTAATGTAATGTAATATTTTGTCATTTGCATGTATCTACATTACTCTGGAATAAATAAATAAATAAATAAATAAATAAATAAATAAATAATAATAAACCTTTTAATAATAGTATCGTAAATAAACAGATTTAAGTAGACCAGAAAGTATTAAGAAAAATAGAGTAAAATCAATATATTGGATTGAAAAAGACATGTTATATAAGTAAAGTAATTATATTTGTATTAATAAAATAATTAATAATTTACATACTAGATTAAAAGATAAACCTTATCATCGGAATTGAACAAGTTCAATACCTCGACTTCAATTTCTGTTATTTTTTTTATACAATTCCTCAGAATTAAAACGCTTAAGCATTTGCGGTGTTGGCTCAAAATCAGCGCACTTACATTCGGACGTGCATCGCACATGTAATATTGCCTCTATCATGTTCACACATAATTGATTTCTAATCTTATTCTTAATGTCTCAGGTCAGGGCCTTAGAGGCCATTGACAACGGGCCCTGGATGGAGCTAGGCAGGGTCACCTTTAAAGTGACCCGCCAGGCCTCGGAAAGGGCAGAGGTTGAGGCGATAGCGGTGGGTAAGGCATAATGGCCCCACCGTCACTGCCAATAAGCGAAATTAACTTGCACCACAGCAAGGGAGCCACTGCTATATTTTGCAGAAAGGCTTGGCTGCGGTGCACACAGGTCTATCACTGGTCCAAGAACTATGGACAGTGAACGGCACAATCAGGGGTTTGGGAAGGTTGTTATGTTTCAGGGACGCAGCATCAACCAGACCCAGAGCATGCATAGTAGCAAAAGGGATCAATGTCGTGCCCCAATGGGACCTATGTACTGGAGACCTGATGGTGGTCACGACAGAGATGGATGGTGTCAGGAAAGTGGCCATAGCGTCGGCATACTTCCCCAACGTTGGGGGGCAGGATACGAATGTGCCGCCAACGGAAGTGATGCGAGTAGTTGACCACTGCAAGGCGCTTAGGATGCCCCTACTGATACGTTGTGATGTGAATGCACACCATCAGCTATGGGGTAGTACTGACACCAATCGGCGTGGACAGCGCTTGGTAGAATATCAGGTGACTACGGAACTAGACATCCTGAATGTTGGCAACACGCCGACCTTCCGTAATGCTGTAAGGGAGGAGGTGTTGGATGTAACTCTATGCACCAATAACCTTACAAACAGGATTGCCAATTGGAGGGTGTCGGACGAACCATCACTATCAGACCACGAACAGATCAGGTTCGATCTAGTGGCGGGTACGCCCGAGAGACCCCAATGGAAAAGAAATCCCAGAGACACGGACTGGGTCAACTATTCAGCAGATCTCGCCGAAGCCCTTAGGGATTTCCCTAAAGTAGTTGACGACGTGCACACGTTAGAGGTGGTCGCCAATATGCTGAAGGACGAGATACTGAATGCCTACCACAACAACTGCCAACTTACGAAACTTAGGCCTAGAGGCCAAGTCAGATGGTGGAACAAAGGCCTGGCTGCCCTCAGGGAGAGGACTAGAGCCCTCCTTAGGAAAGCCAGGAAACGTAACGACCCTCTCTGCTGGCAGGAATATAACCGGGAGAGAGATCGATACAGAGAAGAAATTAGGAAGGCCCAGCAGATGAAGTGGGCCTCCTCTTGTGAGGAAGTTGAAGGAGGGGCCGAGGCTGCCAGGTTGAACAAAATGCTGTCAAGCAATCCAGAGGCTGCCATCAGATGAGGAGACTCTGGCATGCCTGATAAAGGCACACTTTCCCAGTTTTACTGAGAGCAATAAGGAAGAGCCGATCCAGAAGAAGGAAAATGAGGCGAGCAGGAGGCGGCTCAGGGCGCCAGAACCGCAAACTGGCAAACCAGATAGTGACCCCGGAGAGGATCAAATGGGCCATAAATTCCTTTAAACCATACAAATCACCTAGACCGGACGGGATATACCCTGTAAACCTGAAGAAGGCGGAGCATATCTTAGTTGGGCCCCTGATTAAGGTGATCAAGGCGAGCCTTATGCTTGGACACGTGCCCGCCGCTGGGCAAGGGGCGAGGGTGGTGTTCATACCGAAACCAGGAAAAAGCGGATATACATCTTCGAAGGATTTCCGCCCTATAAGCTTGACTTCCTTCTTGCTTAAAACCTCTGAAAGACTCATCAATAGATATATCAGAGATGTGACGTTGAGAGGTAAGATCCTGCATGCGAGTCAACATGCATACAGGGCAGGGTACTACAAGCTGAACTGGTAGGGGTGCTGAACTGCGCTCTCTGGGCAGAAACGGAGAGCGGTAAAGGGCATCTACATATCGGCACAGATAGTAGGAGCGCCATTGAGGCTTTTAGAGCGTACAAAACCACGTCGAGGCTAGTGTACGACTGTCACCGAACCCTGAATCGGCTGGCAGAAAGCCGTCCAATAAGCATTTTCTGGCTGCCGGGCCACGCAGGAATAAAAGGAAATGAAATAGCGGACAGGCTTGCCAGCCAGGCGAGGAAGGAGGTCTTAACGGATCCAGAACCGGCAATTGGAATATGCGACACAGTAATCAACGCGGAAATTGACAGATGGGTCGCTAAAAAACATTCGGAGGCGTGGAAAAACGCCAAGGGATGTCGAACAGCCAAAACCTTCATCAAGGATTCCGAGATGGAGGGATGGGCAAAGCAAATACTTGCATTGAGTAGGAAAAACGCAAAGGCCGTGGTAGGGTTCATAACCGGGCATGGTACTTTGCGGAAACACAGACACACGATGGGACTTGAGAAAGACCCGACTTGCAGATTCTGTGGAAAGGAGGATGAGACGTCATTGCACGTTATTGTCGAATGCCCTGCACTAGTAGAGAGGAGGCGCTTGTACCTAGGTGACCCCTTTCCACTGGCAAATAACATCGAGGTGAAGGACGCCAAAAGAATCCTTCAATTTTATGAGAAGGCTATGGGCTGAATTCATCCGGAAACTGAGGGACGCCAAGGGATTACCCATGCGTCTGGAGGCTACTTAACGTGCCTCAACTCCTATCATTAATAATAATAAAATACCTTAATAATATTAATAATTGAAAAAATACCTTAATAATATTAATAATTGAAAAAATTCGCTCTACAGCGACATTAGAAATCGGTAAACTTAATATGCTAGAAACTAAATTACAGAGGTTGTTAAATTTTCGGTTTCCACTAGCATCTTTTATTTCATATATCTCTAGCCAGTAATCAAGAATATTTGATTTTGGAGCTACTACTACTTTATGGACTAACTTCCACTGTTGTACAGTTTCATCTATATTTTCACAAACATGTTTAAAATGCTCTGCTATTTCTGCCATATCGGGCTTAATTTAGGCCGACGCATTACTTTGCGAAAATACTGATATTTTCTCCAAAATTCGTATATGATCCGGTACTCTTACTTTCAACTCACGAGCTAAATCAATGAGAAATTCTCTACATCGCCCTTTAACATACTCCACGCATTCTTTGCTTAGTGTTGCACTTATTTTGTTAAAATTATAACCGAAGTCAATACAATTAGTTGGCATCAAAAACTTAAAAAATTAAAATGTGTGTAATTTAGTATAACTTATTTTTTCTAGCTAAGCAGGCACTACAATTTTTTGTAAAATGGTGTATAAAAGGTCGTTTAAATCTGAAAAAGTTTAATGGGGTCGGCTTTGTCGGATTGGAAATTAATATTAAGATTCACAACAGGTTTTAAAATACTAATAAAAAATTAATAAAAGTTAGGTATAGTTTATTTCCCTCTGCATTAAACATGCCAGCCAATTGCAATACGGTAAAAACATCTTTCTTTTTTCTCAGCCAGTTGAAACAGTTTTTTCAGTGGATCCCATTGATCAAGGAGAATAGAGATCGATTTTTCTCTCGCTAACCACAGAGTACCACTTAATTTTGGTATTTTGGTCGGATTTTTTTTTTAATCTTCCATTACTTTATACAAATCTGTGTACTCTAAGTATCTCTTGGTACTATGGGAAAACCAATTGTGGATTTCGCGCACCATATAATCGAGGTGTCTCGGCAATATTTCACAGGCTTTTTCAGTAACTAAGTGAAGTGAATGGCAAATGCATTTTATCACTATAATTTTCGGATTAATACTGTGTAAAATTGTTGTAACTGAGTGATTCACTCCTACATTAACACTAGCCCCATCCACACCCAACCTTAATAATTTCTCAATATTCAAATTATCATTTTGCAATTGCGTTGCTGTTGCATTCGAAATAGCATCGGTCGTACCTGAATCCATCTCAATTAATCGATAGAACGTAGTAATAATTTTTCTTTTTTTTGTACTAAAATACTTAATTACTAAAGCTAACATTTTTTTGTTATCAACCGATGTTGATTCGTCAATGATTAACGAATAAAATGATTCAACTATATCTCGTAACAAGTATTCTAAAATACACGGCGAAAGATCATTCTTTATTAGTGCAGCACATTTTGTTCGATGAATTTGCATTGCTTTAATAATTTGAGATTCCCGATCGATCTTCTTTATTACAGGCAATAAATCATCGATAGTTTTAATCGATGTGCGATGCGGGATGAAAAATGTCAGTATCAATTCAGCGGTCTTCCTACTTACTGTTAATGTAGGCTTTGTAAATTTATCTATTTTAGGTATGTTAACTACATCTTTGTCCCTCTTAATAGCTGATTTATGTTTTTCCGTCTTGGAGTGTTCTAATAAATTTTTATGTTGAGTAGCTAAATAGGCTGAACATACTTTGCAATATGCTTCTTTTTTAGCATCATTAGGACTATTAGGAGGTGCTTTCATTAGCCAGCCTACAAATGAAACCATATTTCATTTCAGTAAAAATCTAAATCTACTAACCTATAAAACTAAATAAAAAGTTTACCTGCGAAATCGCTTTCATTTTCCCACTTCGTTGTGTATTTTTGTGTGTACACTTTTTTCGTCTTTGAAGACATCGTACTAATAATATCAATGCAAAGACCCACTTCCAAGTATAGGAATTAACCTTTAGAGGACGGGATGGCCCCTATACGGGCCATGCCCATGATCGACCCTTTACATGTGTTAGTTTTGAGATGTGAGACATCACAAAAACTCGATTTCTATAGAAAAGTGAGAGAAAACAGTAAACCCAAATCCCCGTCCTCTAAAGGTTAAAATTCCAAAGACGGCAGAGAAAGTACGTACTCGCATGCGTATGAAACGAAACACGTGACTGTGGAACTGACACCGCTGACGGTTGCACGATGCGCTGGCGCATGATACAGAGAGAGAAAACGAAATGCGTATTGACGTAGCATCGCGTCATTATGCTGAGGTAATGTGACGAGCGTCTGGCGTGACTTTGCGCGCTAATTACGAATTCTCTAAGATCAGCGCTCAGATCAAGTTCTTATATTATAGGTATAATTATTATTTTACATTTTTTTTGCTTCCATCAAAGTATCGAATTTTTTCAAATCTCACGTCAGTGTTCTTGGATAGGATAGGTTTAATAATTAAAATTCTATTATTGAAACTTTATTCTGATAACAATTATCAGGTGTAATTATAGAATACTCAACGACTAATTTATTTATTTTACTATATAAAGTTTTATTAATTAAAAATCTCTAAAAGTGGGTTTAGTGGTTTAGGATTTGTCGGTTTGTTGATTGGTTTAATTTTTTATCGTAAACGTACTGTATGTGGGGTAATTAGGTTTAAATATTTAAAGGGATTTCTAGAGGATTTTTATAATATCTCTAGAGGTACTCTAGAGGAAAAGCGAGCGCCGCCTAGAGGGGGATTTTGAAACCGTCTGGCAACACTGACCTATGGGTCGGTCAAATCGGAGAATTGAGTTTGACACCCCCTTAACCTAGTAATCCATTACTCCCACCAATCGAATCACGAATAAATTGATATCATAACTAATCCATTATTTTTTAAGATAAGTGATAGGATTAGGAAGTTATAACCTTTTTTTAAAAAAAGCAGGTTTTTGTTTTTGTTAATAACAAACGAACCGCTACAAGCTAGGAATAAAATTTTTTTTTAAATATAGGTATTTTAATTATCTTTTGAATGCTACCCATCCGATCCAGATACATAGAGCCGTTCTCGAGAAATTACGATTTCAAAAAAAGGTTAAAAAAATTTTAACCTCAAATATCTCTGAAATTTTTAGATCAAATATTTGGCCTAAAGAACTCGACCGAGTACTATACAAAATCTACCTCTACAAGGAATTTTGAAGCGATTAAGTCAATTTTATTTCCGTAAACGTCGGGCATAGAGAAAGGGTTTTTTTCATTTTTCAAGTTTTTTCTCAAAAACTAACCAAAGAAATGGATTCAAATTATAGCTATTTATATTGTGCATTATCGTGATTTTTCTCAAAAAAATGGACCGTTTAGTTTGTGAGTTACATGCTTTAAAAAAACAAAAACACATTTTTATCAATTACAAGAGAACCGTGATAGCTAGAGATGTTTTTTTTTTTATATTATAGGTTTTTTTACGCTCTTTCGAATGCTACCCATCCGATTCAAAAAGGACCCCGCACACAATGTATGGGAAAAAATCATTCGGTCAAATTTTGGGGGGTTTTGCCCATGAGAACTTTTGTTCAGGACCTCAAGATCTATCTTTTCCCCAAGTTTGATCTAATTTGACCGGATGATTATTTTCCATACATTGTGTGCGGGGTCCTTTAAATCCGATCATTAAAAAAAATCAAAAATAAATTTGAGAAAATCGAAAATTCGAAATAAAACAAAAACGAATCAGCCCCCAATCGAAAACCGATTTTTGACCCGTCATCACACAAAAAAAAACAAAAAAATGAGACCTGTCTGATTAAAATCGATCGAGTAGAAGCTGAGATCCAGCTATATACACACACACACACATACATCCATACAGACATTTTTCAAAAATCATGTATTTTGGTTCCTAACACCTCCAATAACACTTATAACATGTTTTTACAACAACTCAAAAAATTACTATCACAAAGCTTCCTCTAGGAGGAAGCAAAATTGGAAGAATTGCTAAATTTGTGTTAGATAATTTTCGTTCTGCAATCGACGCTGGGCATATAATTCATGACGTAGACTTACTAAAATGGGCTTTGCAGGCTCAAAAAATTATTGGAAACGAAGATATAAGGTTTAAAGCGTCAGATCATTGGTTAAAAAAATTTAAAAAAGCTCATAGAATAGTCAGCAGAAAAATTAACAAATTCATAACGAAAAAAACTTTAGAGGGATCAGAACACTTACAAAAGGCAGCTAATGCTTTTGTTTCTGAAGTAAAAGAAATAATTAATATTAAAGGTATAGAATCTATTTTTAATTTGGATCAAAGTGGGTTTCAAATTGAAATGCATTCAGGAAGAACATTATCTGTTGAAGGAGAAAAGCAAATCGAATGCCTTGTAGAATCTATTATTTCTACAACGCATAGTTACACTATTCAGCCCTTAATATCGGGTGACGGCAAGCTACTTTCTCCCTTGTTTATTGTATTAAAGTAAACTAAAGGACAATTTGGACTAAGCGTAGAAAGTACGCTATTTAAACCTTCAAATGTTTATGTAATGGCTTCTAAATCGGCCAAATTAACTTTAGGTATATGAAATTTACTATTATTATAAATTTTTACTTTTATTATACAAACATAAAAATGTATGTAATTATTACAGAGCATTTTAAAACGTGGTTAAAAGATGTGTATTTTCCCAACGTTGGTTATTCAAGTGTTTTATTAATTGACTCATGGAGTGGGCCCTTGTGCACAGGCCCACGCTTCTACCCCCGCCCTGCGCTCCTTAGGCCAAACCTTCAAAAGTAAATTAATGTCTTCGCGACATTTAGCCAAACCTACGAATGCAAATATATTTGCAAATCTTATTTAATAACTGTAAAAAAGTAATAAACCATGTTTTTTGTAGAATAATATTTCATGACTGTTAGCCGTGCGTTGTAAATTTTTATATCGCATGCATGTGTTCTTTTTCCACAGATGCGTCACGAATGTTTTGGTTTCAAGAGCCATGAAACTTTACCCCTTTTCACCATCGATGTTCGAGTATAGAAGGCTCATTGTTTCTTTTATCGTTCATCTTGGACCTCCTTTACGGGTGCCGTTATTGTTTTTCGTGCGCGCAGAGAGGCATTTTTATACTACAGGCATCTCGGGTCCTAGGAAAATGCGACTGGACGCTCCGAGGAAAAATAAGTTTGACGAACGTTACGTGACGAGATGCTGAATTTTTTATCGCTCATGCTTTTGACTGCGCTTGTATAAGAGCTCTAGGCGTCGCTGCAGAGGCATCAGTCTGTTTGAAACTCTGAGATAGTTACGTTCGTAAAAATTTCGCTGCGAAAAGCAATACTGCGGCTCTTTGGTAGAGAGAGGTATAGTAGAGGTAGTGCGTGGCTGCAGCGCTTGCGCGGGATGACTCGCGACGAGTTGATCCATTAATTACAGAGACGGCGTGCTATCGCGCAATAGCGCGCCTATATCGAGGCTCTAGACGTTCCGGCGAAGTTTTACGGATAATCGAAGAGTTTGTTTTCAATCAGGGATTAAGCGGTCTGACAGTTTTTAGTGACATAATCGATGGGCGATCGGAGTGGCTTAGTAAGTTTAACCTTTAGGCTGCGGGGAAATTTAAGTACAAATTGACCTCTCAGAATATGTAAAATGTATACATAATATCACTGGATATCTCAGGTAGAGTCGCTGACCTGACTGCTGGTCCATATATCGACCAGCCCCGCAGGCAACGTAAAGTACAATGTAAAAAAATTTGTCTCTTTTGTTATGAAGATTTGAGAGGGTATTTCTATGTAATTTCACGCGTTGAATATGAAAGAAATAGTAACAAAATTCTCGCAGACACCCTTGACCTTGAAAATTTCAAGGTCAAGAATGTTTTGAGAAATTTTAAAACTATTTGTTATGTATTCAGAACATCAAATTTGATCTAAAAACTTCAAATATTCTTTGTCTCTAGAGTGGTCCATATATCGACCACCCCGCAGCTAAAAGGTTAAAATATTTCAAAATATTACAAAATATTTCTCAAAAATTTATAATCATTGACATGCTATTTTTCAGCTCTGGAGAGTCTACTAAATGACGACGATATTACATATTTTTCCGGCACGGGACGTTTAATACAGTTGCACGCACTCTGAGTTTTGATAGCAGCGATACCAATGATGATGAAGACGCTGAGCCGGTTGTTATTATAGCCGATGTGCATGCTGGCGACGAGGAGAGTGAAGAAGATCCACGAGAGGCAGAAAGCCCTGCACTAATTGTATGGAATATCCCTAATCGCATGGAGGAGGAGGAGGAGGAGGAGGACATAAGAGGAGCGCGAGAAGTAGCGAACGAGACTGAGCTTCAAGAAAAAGCCCTAGGCGAGTATCTTGCTGCGTACGATCGTCTACCCCTCATCGATGAGGACTTCCAGCTTCTGGCAAGTCAACCACGTGGTGTAGAGGCTGACGACCATTCCACCACTGCTGAGAGTGCACACAGAGAAAGACGGCACATACGGGGTGTGTTATGTGCCACCGCCAAACAATCAGCCTCAGGGTACAACACACGCGAGCGTCTCGACAGCGTGGTCAACGAATGTAAGTAAATATTTTAAAATATACCCTTATTAAAAATATTTTTCCGTGCGTATTGTGGCATCGCTCCCCGAACTTGCTCGTTTGCGGGAGGTATACGAGCGGGTATCAGGCAATCGCCAAACAGAAAGCAATCTGTGGGATTTGGTGAATAGAGTATTAGAAAGCTTTGCGGGTACCGCAGAACCTTAAAGTAAATCCCTCACCGTAAAACCATTAACCTATTTTAATATATTTTAATAAAGGCATCATTTGTTTTGTTACAGCTGAGGGCCGCTCACCCGTGCGGGTAGGCGATGGTGGCCCTGAGGAAGTTTATGATGCCGAAGACTACGATAGCGTACAGCCAACCGGCGTGCGCTTCACCGCTGTGGCTGAGGGACAGCAGTACCTGCGACGTTTCGGAGTGCAGGGCCATAGAGTAAGATTTTCAATTATAGAGCCACGCGCGGTTATAAATCCCGTATTATGGGTAGAGGCCGCGATTACGTACATGCACGATTATATAACGACACGCGTTCCAGGACATACATTAATCGAGATTACAATTTGTAATGAGCGACTTTCAGGTGGTACGGGCGGGCTGTCGTTCAGACCTGTTGCGAACTTTAATTACGCTGATTTATGGAATTTAATAAATTCCATAAGTCGGAGTAACGAAATTTTGGGTATCGAAGAGGGACTCGAGTTACCGGTGTTCTATGTAGTAATGCCCGTAGGTGCGGGTGGTGGCTTAAAGTTGAGCGATTTGCGAAAGCGCTCAATCGTTGTTATGAACAACGCCGATAATTTATGTTTACCGCGTGCGCTGGCGGTCGGAAGGGTATACATGGCTCTCAAGTCGCAGCCTTGCGATGACGTGCGCGCAGAATGGCATGAGATTCACGACGGGCGCCGAAAATTGCAAAAAGAGCGCGCGGAAAGTCTCGTGGACGCCGCGGGGGTAAATATTCCGGGTTATGGCTGCGGTTTTGAAGAGCTCGTGAGCTTTCAAAACTTTTTCTCGCAAGTGGCGTAGCACTGGTTGTTTTCGAGAAACAAAATTTTGGAAGCGGTGAAGCAGTGCTCCTTGATGGGCGAAACACTCTCCGGGGATTAAATGCCCCACTAACTGGTATTATTTATTTGATGTTTGAAGAGCGCGAACGACATTTTAATTTAATTATTAATTTATTCGGAGCGGCGGATTCGCGCTTCTCTGTTCTTATTGTAATAAGGCATTCCGATGCGTAAATCAGCACAAATGTACGCGAACATGCGCGTGCTGTTCCGTTTCACCGCCATGCATAAGCGATCAAGTCGAAATGATAGAGTACGTGGATTGTGGGCGACAATTTTTCGGTCACGAGTGTTACGCGAATCACAAGAGTGCAGGCTCTTACAAAAAAAATAATAAAAAAGTGTGCGACGTTGTGCGGTTGTGTGAGAATTGCATGCGCATTGTAAACGTGTATCAGCAGAAACACAAGTGTGGTATCAGTTTTTGTAGGCACTGCCAAAGCTGCAAGTCTTTAACGACTTGTGCTTCATGCAGCCAATCAGCGTTGTCGTCCCGGGTGAAAAAATGAATATCTTTATATTTTTTATGATTTTGAGACAACAGATGACAATCCGTATGGCGAAAATGCGCGCGTTCACGTACCTAATTTGTGCGTCGCGCACCAAGGATGCTCGGATTGCATCGGCGTGGACGACATACAATAGATTACCCCACTTGCGGGGTGCGCGAATTCATTTTCACTCGCGATCGCGTTAAACAACTCTTGGAGCTATGTGTGAGAGAAAAGACATACTTTGCCGAAATTGTATGCATATCGCACAATGCTCGGGCATTCAACTCTCAATTTATATTGAAAGAGTTGGCGGAATGTTCTGAGTGTGGCACGCCACGCGTAATATTAAATGGCCACAATATTACGCAGCTAAAGTACGGGATCACAAAGTTTATTGATAGTATCAATTACTTTCAATTGAAACTGAGTGCTTTACCTGCGACATTTGGACTGCCCAAGAGCGCTAAGAAAGTTTATTTCCCCCACCTTTTCAATACCAGTGAGAATGAGCACTACAGGGGCCCTGTACCTCCACCCAATTTTTATTACCCAGGCACTATGTCTGTGGCTGAACGTAACGCTTTTCTCGTGTGGTATGAGAGTACAGCTCCAAACTACGTATTCGACTTTCAAAAAGAGATTGTCGAACACTGTAAAATGGACGTGGAAATATTGAGGCGCGCATGCATACTGTTTCGCAAAATTTTCACGGAAGTCGCGCAAAATGACCCGTTCGTCTCCGCGTGTACAATTGCGTCCACATGTATGTATATTTTTAAAAAAATTTTTTTGCAGCCCAACACTATTGGCCTGATACCGCCAAACGGATATAGGCGTGGGGATAAGCACTCACAACAATCTATAGAGTGGCTGCTATACTGCGAGCGCGAGTTCGGGCGTGAAATTATACACGCGGGGCGATTGCGTGAGTTTCGTTTACGCGAGGGGTTTCTCGTAGACGGATATCTACTGCCAATCGGAGGAGGAGGAGGTGAGCCTGCCTCAACAGACAAAGGAATTGTTTTTGAATACCAAAGCTGTTACGTGCATGGCTGTCCGCGCTGTTTCAGGAATAATCGTACTGTGAGAAAAAATAAATATGGCCAAACATACGCACAGGCGTACGAGGGCACGGTGGCAAAAGTCGCGGTAATGAGGCGGTTCGGATACGACAATATTTAGCGGCGCATCGGGTCATGAGCAAAATATCCTTAAACTCGCGTAATGCTTTTTTCGGTGGCCGCACTGAAAATATCGTCACTTCTCGCAGTACCGTGCGGGTGGGCTGTTTGCCCCGTATGTCAATACCTTTCTCCGATTGAAGCAGCAGGCAAGCGGTTGGCCTGCTTGGTGTACGGACGAAGAGAGTAGAAAGCCGTATGTCGACGAGTACGAGCGCAACGTGGGGGTAAGGTTAGAGTCGGAACAAGTAGAAAAAATCCGGGGTTGCGTTCTGTTGCGAAATTATGTTTGAATTCGCTGTGGAGAAAATTCGGCCAGCGCTCAAATATGAAACAAACGGCTATTATAAAAAGGCGTGAGGGACTATTACAACTTCTTACAGCGGCGGAAAAAGAAATATTCGATGTTCT
Source organism: Torymus aiolomorphi (assembly GCA_036365515.1). Lineage (NCBI taxonomy): Eukaryota > Metazoa > Arthropoda > Insecta > Hymenoptera > Torymidae > Torymus > Torymus aiolomorphi. The sequence goes on from CM070875.1 coordinate 119,782,394, forward strand.
TATGGTCAACGAGAACCTTTTATACACGAATTGCCGCTTTCACGAAGATGCCGTCGATGTTTCGGGTAATACAAATGTGGCTATAGCTGCGTATACAACCGCGCAGGCGCGTCTGGAGTTGTATTCTTATATTGAAAAACTCACCGCAGCGCGTGTTCTATACATGGACACGGACTCGTGTATTTTCACATGTAAGAAAGACTACCCTACTGAGTATACTCCATCTCTGGGTGCTTTACTCGGCAACATGACAGACGAGCTAAAGGCTTACGGCGAGGGTACCTGTATTACAAAGTTTCTCTCAGCGGATCCAAAATTGTATGGCTTCCGAGCTGTCGTACCTTCTACCGGGGAAACTGCCGAGCGCTGTAAGATTAAGGGTCTTAGCCTCAATAGCGCCAATTTGTGTATAATAAATTTCGAGAGCATCGCGCGTGTGATCGCAGCGTATTTTGAAAACGAAAGAGAACCCATCGTTTTGAAATATAAACCGATCAGACGCACTCGCACGCACGAAGTCATCACTCGCGACGAAAAATGTCGTGTTCCGTAGTACTTAAGAAGCGCAGATACTTTCGCGATGCAGTATCACTACCTTTTGGTTATAAGAGTGACGCATAGTATGTATATTTTATAAAAGACTTGGAACTGCGTGTATTTATGTAAAATAAAAATTGTCCTTTTTAATAAAAATTATTTACCTGTCAAAATTATTTCTACCTATATCCATCACTTTCCTCGCATTAGTACGCTGAAAAAAAGCATGCTGTGATAATAGCCCGTTATATTTTCTTAACAAAGTAATATACAGAATGTTTTATAGCGTTTTCATATTAAATATACTAAGAAGGTATTGTAGTGACAAAACCGCGTCATATTTCATAGTTAACTATATCGCTGGCTTGTGCATGCTAGTCGTCGAGGTAGTCCTGCTCATTCTCGGGGCGGAGACAGGCTTGTCAACGCGCGCGCGTGAATCAGCTTGTCACCGCGGATCAGCCCATCTCCGCGCACGACCAGCTTGTCGCCGCAGCAGCTCATCACCGCGGTAAAGATGCTAGTCCCCGCGAGCGCCGCCGCCGCCGCCCCACCCGCGCGTCATTCAGACGATTTTGTCAATGTTTTGCACGAATGGAAAAAAGGGTATAAAATGATTGGAAAAGCGCGGAACAGTCTCATTCGGTGGCTAGAGGTCGTAAATAAAATGGATACGCGGTTGAAACATCTGTTTACCTGCTGTGTGTGTGGACCAACAAGCTGTGGAAAAACACATTTTGTACCGCACGCTTCGACCGTTTACTGTTTTATTACGCTGAATGGCAAGAGGCTTACAGAACAGCTTTTAAGTCCAATGGACCTATCATTGAGTTTCGAGAGGGATTCCCGCATGTAGGCGACTATTTCTCGGACAACGAGAAGAAAAAATTACTCATTCTCGATGATCTTATGCGAGAATCCTCGAGCGACGTTATTTTAGACTTGCTTACAAAAGGAAGTCATCACAAAAATATCAGCGTGATAATCATAACGCAAAATGTTTTCCACAAGGGAAAGGCGCAGCGTGAAATAAGTTTAAATACAAAGTACCTAGTGCTGTTCAAAAATCCGCGCGACAAGGCACAAATACAGCATCTCGCACGCCAAATCCATCCCCAAAACTCGGGTTTTCCCCGCGAAGCCTACATAGACGCTATGCGAGCGCCACACTCTTATCTCTTTATAGACCTCTCGCAAGACTGTCTCGATGAGTTTAAATTTCGCGCAAACATATTCCCCGGTGACAGTGCGCATTACGCATACGTACCCAAATACTTTAAATCACGCTGATTTGCTCGCCCGAACGTCAGTTGGAAAAAAACTATGACCCCGTACGGACGAGCTGCCTCTTATCGTAGCACGTTACCACGCTGTAAACATTTTTCCAAGAAAAATCTCGCGCTACTCGGTGTGCTCTGACACGGTGATAAGAAACATCGCACAACCATAACCCGAGCGCCTGACAAACCCCTTGTCAAGTGTATATGCGAGTGCGTGTTGAAAGTTTTACACGGGGTTGTAAAATTATCAGATGGCGAGAAGAGACGATTGAGCAAGAATAAACACGTTGCGCATGTTATCGCACCCGAGTGGTAACACCGATTGGCGCACAAAGAAGCGAGCGATTAATCAGAAAGGGGGATCGTTCCTGCCTATATTATTAGCTCCAATCGTGAGTACTTTCATTTCAAAAATATTTGGCTCGTGTGACACGCAATAAGATGGAATACACGCGTACAATGATTCTCGTGCCAGAAGGTTCGATGGCAACGAGCCCTGCAGATGTCGAGGAAAAATGTTTACAAACGCTGGGCGATAATTTTTCTCGCTTGGACACCGAAATGTACGACGTTTTAAGCTCGAAGGTAGCGCGCGATGATTACGAAAAATGTCTGAATTATTTGCAGAATTTACGTCGCTATCTTTTTTTCCGCGACAACGAGCGTATCGCTGAGTCGCGCGAGACGAATCGTAGACGAAATCGAAGAGTCTCGCGCCGCTCAGCGAGGAGACCATTTTCCGAGGTATACCCAAAGTACTCGCGCCCAAAGCGCGACTGACTTCGGCACTGGAGGACAGCGGTTCCCGAGCGTCTAAAGTGGGACAATGCTGGCACTGTGAGCATCAATGGCCGACAAGTGGCGCGCTCGAGCATAATTGAGTTACTTCTCGACACACTGCAAAACAACCCGCGTGTAGAGGAGGAAGAAGTACCTGTCGGGCGCTTTGAGTTTGCAAAATTTCTCAAAACTAGCGAGGCGTCCGTGAATCTCATCGAAAATCCCAAAGTTTTGAAAATTGGCCGGATTTTGACTGCAACAGCGAATACGGCCATACGTCGTTTGCCACGGCAATAGACTATAGCGGCCGGAGAAAATAACAAACCCTCACCCATGCTAACTCGCAGTAAAAAGCAGACCAAGATAAAATGGATGCCTTCGATATATATGCGATAAGATGCTATACGAGAAACAATACTACGCTCTCGAGCATGAGGCGGGTTACGCGGGTGCACGAAACCTTCTTCGCGTAAATGCCAAGAAGGAGAAGAAAAAAATTTACGCGTGGCTGAGCAATCAAGACGCCTACACGCTTCATCACCCGATAAAAAGAAGATTCCCGCGCCTGTCGTACAATGTAACGAACGTCAATGATGTGTGGGAGTGCGATCTACTTCAGCTGACATCGATAAAGAATTACAACGACGGGTACTGCTATATTCTCGTGGTCATCGATGTACTCGGTAAGTTTGCCTGGGTTGAACAACTGAAGGATAAAACCGCGTGCAACGTTGCCGACGCTTTTGAGCGAATTACCGACAGAGCGAAGCCGCGCTTGCCCATGTGCGTGCAGACCGACCGTGGCAAGGAATTTCTTGGCGCTGCTTTTCAAAATCTTCTCAAGCGCATGGAAATCGGCTTTCGTGTCGCTAGAAATCCAGATGTCAAGACAGCGGTGGTCGAGCGGCTCAACAGAAGGCTGCGCGAGTGCATCTGGAGATATTTCTCACATCGAAACACCAAGCGATACATCGATGTTCTGCAAAAAATTGTGTACGCGTACAATCATTCTCAGCACAGCGGTACGCGCAGGCGTCCAGCAGAAGTCAACCTTTACAACGCTGCGCGAAAATCTGGCCAAGCGCGCACGCTCCAATTATCGCCGCCCCACCGTACCCTACCGTAAATTTGCTGTGAGTGACCTGGTCCGTGTCAGTCGAACAAAGAACACCTTCGAGCGCGGATACGAAAAAACTTACAGTGAGGAGATTTTCAAGATTATACGCGTACCTCCGCGGCAAGGGCTGTACCCATACGTATTGGCGGACTTAAACGGAGAAATAATTGATGGATTCTTTTACAACGAAGAGCTCGTTTTTGTCGGGCAAGATCGACTGACTGGCGATCAGAGCTTCAAAATCAAGCGTATTGTGCCCACAAAAGGTTGCGGCGCCAACAAACAAGTGCTCGTCAAGTGGCTAGGCTATCCCGATAAATTTAATTCTTGGGTGAAAGCGAGTCAACTCGAGAGCATTTCGTAGAAAACCATGAGCAGACATGGACGCGAACGAAGATTTTTACATGGTACTGCCTAGCAACAGCAGTATGGCTTACTTTCCCGATAATACAACCAGCTGTTTCACCACCCACTTGCCACGCAAGATCAAATTACATGGAGAGTGGCACGTCGGACTGGTGGAAATTCACGTACCATATAGTATCGTGTATTTTCAAGACAATGATGCCTTTTACACTTTTAGTTTGTTTGCCATGGACGACGACGAACAGAGTGAGAAAACATTCTGCCATTTTTGAGTCGGCATTTACGACTCTCTCCAATAGCTGACAGACGCCATAAATAACTCGAATGACACTTATAAGCATCACATGCTTGAACCCGTAAATGAGAGCAATGGTTATTATGCCATCAGACGCAAGTGCGCCTGTCAAGAGCCACATGCGACTCCTTTCAACAAAAAATTCTGCGCATTTTTGGGTTCGATGACGAGTCCGGGAAAAAAAATTCTGTTTACGACCTTTAACCATGGCGCACTGAGGGAAATTGTAGCCGAGAGAACAGCCAAAATGTGTCTCTACACAAAATGGACTACGTAATCGATATTCAAGGTTTTCGTGATTCGGAAAAAAAGTTTCTGCCCAAGGAACTAGCTATCACGTGCCTGCAAAAGAAAATTAGTGATCATTGGATAGTGCAAGTGCCACATAGCTTTGCCGACTTGCCGGATGATGTCAAAGAGACAAACATCTTTCTAGCCGTCGAAATACACGGTGTTCATTAGTTTGACGGCGAAGTAACGCTTCGTTAGCTACATCGGCATCTTTACAACATTGCCAGAGTATCGCGAACAATTTTTGTGCGCGGCGAGGAGACGGCCCGATACATCGAAGCGCTTTTCGGATGCAGCGTCATCAACTTGGAAAAATTTAATTCACCATCGTTTAAAAAGCTCAACAGAATGTTCCCAGACAATACACTGTGCGCCACGCATTCAACCAAAATCTTTTTGGCCAAAGAAAAGTTTGGTGCTCTTTACAAAGTTCATCAGCTAAAAAAGTGGCTGCGCTCTATACTTCCTGCGAAATGGAAAGCTCTTCCTAAAGAAAAAGTGGAAAGTGAAATGATCCTTGTAGCAGTTTACGAGCGAAGAGATACAAATAGTGACAGCAGCGATAATAATGACATATACTACTCAGCCATCGACAGCGGCACATCCTCTGACTGAAAAAAAAAATGAACACGAATGAAATAACGCGTGCCATCTGCAGGCTCTCTGCTAATTCGCTCGGAGTTTATGCAGCCAATCACATCCCAAGCCGGTTGAGCCGTCCATCGCCGGTCATTGCAAATCTCGAAACAGCGGACAAGCCCGGCTCTCATTGGGTAGCTTTCTACATAGACAGTCATGCACGAGGTACCTATTTCGATAGCTATGGACTATCACTATCGTCGCGACATCATCTCGATCGACTCAGAAGAAATTGCTAGTGGTTCAGGTGGAACAAGAAGAAATTGCAAAGTTTCGATTCTAGAGTGTGCGGTGAATATTGCCTCATGTTTTTGCATTTTCTGTGTAGTGGGTTTACTGCACAAAAATTTTGTAACATTTTTACGACGGATGCTCGCACCAACGACAAAATAGTTGCTAAATTTTATAACATTATAAAGAACAAAAAATTAAAAAAAGAAGGACTTGCGTACAATTTCCCACGTGCTACTTCACAAAGGTGCGGCTCGTGTACTCAGGCATGTAGGCCACTGACTCATTATTAATCTCTCTCTAACTTTAAGATATATTTTGCATTGTGGGGCCTAGATTTATAAGCCAATATATTTATGCGTGATTGTTCATTACTTGTAATATCTTAATACTGAAATGAATCAGCCCTGGTCCAAATGCGCTTTTATGTATTCGTAGTTAATTTTAAGCATCGCTCGAGTCTATCTCGGTTAAACCATATGTATTCGTAGTTTCTTAGTATTTGTCTCTTTTCAAAATTTATGTATTCATATTTTGTATGTTTCTATATTCATAGATTGTAAGTTTGATCGAATAAACAAAAAAAAAATTACAAAAATTATGTTTTCATTTACAGACCTTTCATTTTTCCACTCCTGAAAAAAAATCGGTTAAATTCATTTTTCCTCCCGCAAGAGAGTATTAAAAACGTTTTCTTTTATTACGAAATACTTACTCGTGAAAAATTTTATCATCATATACACATTTCCTTCACGCGTAACTTAAAAACCGTTGAACAAAGAACGCATTTATAGCGGGGGTGAAGTGTTCTTAGAACCGCTTAATGCAGTTATTGGCTACAACCATAAATAGTTACATGTCGCGGCACGCATTTCCTTCTCACAAAACAAAGAATGCATTCATGTGAAAAATTTATCATGTATACGCCTTGACTCGTAATCAGTTGAAACGGTAGTATTCATGCGAAAGGATTGCTCTCTCATGAGGATAGCTAATCGAGCAGGATTCGAATGGAGAGAGCGATTAAAATAAATTTACAAAGCCAGATAAGTAGGGAAAGAATAACAATTTATTTAACTTAATATTAATACATTCCTTATACGATACTACAGGTCGCGTTTGGCGGGGATCTGTAACATATAGAACAGTGGAGCGCAATATTAGATACAATCATGAATAGCTAGACTACGGTGGTCGCCTGCGCGGTTCTCCACGAGTCGGCGAGTGCGCTCCCACTACTCGTGGACAACACCCGGGTAACGAGTGTGCTCGTATACCCGGAGAATCGTCTCAGCGACGCTTCGAGTGCAGAGTAACGAGTGCGCTCGTATACTCCGCTCCGTCGGCGGGCTCCAGGGCTTAGCGAGTACGGCCCTGGGCTGAGAGAATAATCTTCCACGGCGCGCGAGGCGGCATTTATACTCGCTCGCCAAGTGCGGTATAGTCGGCGCGGTGGGGCGCGCTATAGCTTGTGCGTCCTGTGCGACGCGTGATCGCGGCGGTCGGTGGAGAGGGAAGTCGGCTACTCAGTCGCCTGCTCTCTCTCCTCGCTGTACGAGCTCCGGTACTTGTGTACATCCGTGAGTACATGTATGTACACACTCGTACGCTTGCTCTCCCATGCCGTTGACAGGTTCGTCGGTTTTCTCTCTCTAGCGCACGCGTTCTATTAGAGAGATAACTTCTCGCCTTTGCGTTTTCGTATCGATGCGCCTACTGACAAGGTGTATCGTTACATTTCCCCCCCGCTAAGGAGAGTGGAGCCCGCTGGCTTTACTCTATGCGCATTATGTACAACGTAGTGTTAAAAGACGAATAATAAAAATAAAAAAAAAATAAAAAAAAATATTTACACGTCGGGGTTTTCCTAGATGCCTGACGTTGCCGTTGGATTTGCCAAGGCGCAGGTGCCAACGCCAACCGTTGTGCGTTATGCGATACTGCTTTACCCCGATAGGCACCTCGACCTCTGGCCCGTTCGGTATTTTCATCCGCCGGTGCGGTAGCCACGTTGTGGAGCGGTTGTACGGGGTGTACATTTTTCTCCACCCCGTAGCTGGATTCGGTAGCGGGATGGTTCGTTGTGGTGCTGGCTGCTCCTCCCGGCCGTATAAAAAAACATCCCTCTCCGCCTTGGTGTGGGGTAATTTTCTGGATCCGTCCGAGGGTGAAGCGGCACCGCCCGCTGGTGCACCCCACGAAAAATCCTGCCTTTCCGCAAGGGCAGCGGTCGCCTTCGGGTATACCGCTGATGAATTTATAATTGCGGCGGGCGATGATATTAACTCCCTTATCGGTGAGTGCGGTCGCAGTACTTTCCTCCACGGTGCGAGTGTCTTTTCCACCTCTTACTCCTCGAGGATGGGCCGAGGTGTTGGCACATATTCCCGAGCTGACTGATGTTGTATGCCCTCGGGAATATATGGCTCGTCCCATTCTCGGAGGAGCTCTTTGATGGCCTCTATTTCCCTCATGGTTCTCGCTTGCGGTTTGAATTGGAACTGAGCTACTTTGAAAAGGATTGTCGTTAATTTCCGCCTATCGTTTTGTTTACCTTTAAGGTTGATCACCTGTACAATTTTGTTCTTACGATTCTATTTTCGCTGTTTCGTGTATAATGTTTGACGCTTGGGCTACCATCGTGAACTAGCTGCCCTTACAATTTTTCGCTTGCTTTTATATCGGATTGACGAAGGGTTTGAGGTGTTTTACGTGAATATTCCGTACTAATTTCCCCCCCCCCCGTCTCGTAGATCGAATATTACTGGACTTACGCGTTTTTTTACCGTATATGGCCCGGCGAATTTATCTAGTAATTTTGCGTTGATGGCCTTAGCTTTATTGCAAAGAATGATCTCTCTTTTTAAAGCTAGGTCTCCTACCCGCGGTTGCCAATTGCGTCTTCTAAGGTTATAGTGTTTTTGTTGTCTGTTAAAGCTCCTTGCGGTGCTTGTTTTTGCTACATCGATCGCGTTTTTTAATTCCTCTATCCTATCTTTTAATGTTTTCCCCGACCCTACTCTTACTTCTTGCTGCAAACTTCCAGGTGCTATTATTTCGCGGCCATAATTTAAATAATAATTAACACGCGTTCCTGTTCTGACTTTGCGATGCATATTTTCCATTCGTCCGCCGGATCGTTCTCTTTAAAATCGAGCGAATGGAGAATATGACGATATAGTCTTCCGTCTCTTATGCAGTATTCTGGGTATTCGTCCGGTTTTGTCTGTACGGCGGTGATTTTATGTGCGTACCAATCATTTTCTTTCGCGTCAATTGCGCCTACGTCTAATGGTTGTTGTGAAAGTATGTCTGCCACGGTATTTTCGCTGCCTTTGCGATAACGCACCTCAAAATCCCACTGACTTAATTCCATTGCCCAACGAGATAATCTACCCGATGGGTTTTCTATTTTATTAAGCCATTTTAGCGATTGGTGGTCTGTTATTACGGTAAATTGATATCCTTCCAAATAATGGCGCATTTTCCAAATACCCCACTTCACGGCTAAACACTCTAGCTCTGTTACGGAATAATTTTTCTCTGCTTTATTCAGTGATCGGCTCGCGTATGCAATGACATACTCCTTTGTGCCGTCGCTTTGTGCAAGCATTGCTCCTAGTCCTTGCAGACTTGCATCAGTCTGTAGAATAAATGGTTTGGTCCAATCTGGACAAGCTAGTACGGGAGCTTCCGTTAGTCTACGTTTGAATTCCTCGAAAGCTTCTTGTTGTGCGTTGTCCCAATACCATTTAATTTTCTTTTGGAATAATTTATTCAGCGGTGAAGCTATTTGGGACTCATTTTTGATGAACCGGCGATACCACGATAAAAGACCCATGAATCTCTTTAGTTCTTTTGTGTTTGCCGGTGGCGGTAAATTAGCAATGGCTGCTACCTTTTCAAGGTCGGTGCGCAAGCCCTCCCTGTCCACTACGTGCCCTAGATATGTCAACCTGTTCCGGGCAAAATGGCACTTCGCGGGATTTGGCTTAAGTCGCGCTTCCCGAAGTCGTTTAAACACTTCCGTTAATTTTTCTATGTGTTTCTCAAACGTATCTGTTACTATGATGATGTCAGCTAGGTATGCAAAGGCATTCGGTACCATTTCGGGTGTAATTACTTGGTCTAGCAGACGTTGAAACGTTGACGGGGCCGCGTGAAGTCCGAAGGGCATGACGTTAAACTCGAACAAGCCTTTTCCCGGTACTGTGAACGCGGTTATCGCTCGACTTTCTGGGGTTAAGGCTACCTGCCAGTAGCCGTTTTTTAAATCGATCGAGGATAAATATTTTGCCCCTCTGAGTTTATCTAGAATTGCGTTGATATGTGGGAGCGGGTAGGCATCTTTCTCCGAAATTTGATTTATCTTTTTGAAATCGATACAAAATCTGCGTTTTCCGTTTTTTTTTTTCGTAATTACTACTGGGGAGCTCCACGGGCTTTCCGACGGCTGAATTACCCCTTCCTCTAACATTTTCTCGACTTCCTTGTTAATTATTTCCTGCATTGCCGGATTTCTGGGTCGGTATCTCTGTTTAATGGGTGTTTGTTCGATAACCCTAATTTTGTGTTGGATTAATGGAGTAACCTCTTGAATGTTTTCGAACTCGTCCATTCTTTGTTTTATGAATTCCTCTAATTGTTCCTCCTCAGATACCGTTAACTGAGCTAAAACTACTGGTTCTCCGACGGAACATAACCCCTCGTTGCCGTCTGTCTCTCCGGTTCTGATCTTTCTCCCATTCAACGTTAGTTGTAGCCCTAGTTTAACGAGTATGTCCATTCCGAGTAAAAAATCGGTTGTTAATCCTTCCATAACCAAAAAACGGTGTCGTACTTTTTTGTCTTGTACTCTGCACTCTCCAGATATATTGCTCTCAAGAGTGGCAGGGGTACCATCGGCCATCCGCGCTGCCTTTCGTTCCGCCTGATTTACCCACCCTTGCGTAAGGCATTTATGCGCCGCGCGTGGGTTTATATATGATCCTATTGATCCGGGATCTATTAGGCCTCGAAATTTCTCTCGACCGGCGTTGACTCGAACGAAATAGCGGCTGTCGACATCGGAGGTCTGGTTTGTGTGGGTCGGTCCTGCCCCGGTGTGGGTCCGACCCTCTTTTCGTTTCCCGACGCGTCTATATTCTCGTGGCACCGGCAATCGCGCGTTAATATACCGTCTGTTCCACAACACGAACAAAATTTCCTCTGTATATTCCGACAGTTCATTCTCCTATGTCCGCGTTGTTTGCATTTCCAGCAGTACGTGTTCCGGTCGTATGTTGTCGTAACTTCCATAATATTCCCGGCGTTATTCCTCGGTCTTTCTCCTCTTACTTCTTTAACCGTTTGTGTCAGTACCTCTTCTATTTCTTCCACGCGTTGGATGAGTTCATTGACGTTGTTAAAATCCGACCGTCGAATGTGCAATCGTAACTCGGCGCGCATGTTATAATAGATATTATCGAGTTGAGTCTCACGGTTTATGTCCCCTCGACGGCGCATTAATGTACTAAGTGACGTTGCGTAGCTTCTAAATACTTCCCCGTTTAACTGTCTACGTTCGCTTATTTGTCGGTCAAGATTCCGTCGCTCTCCTGGTGGTATGTAGAAACTGCGCAACGATTCTTTAAGTTCTGTATAATTATTTATATTTTCTAAGTTTCGATACCAAACTTGGGTTTCCCCCCGTAATAATTCCGGAAATCCTATGAGAAGGTTTGCATCGGTGAAGCCATATGCTTTCCGTAACTCCTCAACTCTTTCCAAAAACCCGTATACATCGCGACCGTCGAAGTGACAATTCCATTTTCGCATCTGATCTAGTACCTTCGCGGTCGTATTTTCTACTGTTACATAGTTTATTTGTGCCGTGGCCATCTCCTGATTCGGTATTAACATTTGCGTTTGCCTGCTCTGTGGGGTTGATGTGTTATCTACCTGTTCTTCCAGGTCGCGGGTCTTATCTAGTCTCTCATCGTACTCCTCCGTGTCTTCGGGTTGATTTTTAAAATGTCCCGGACTTATTTTCGCTATTGTTACTAACCGTTGTCGAAGTTCTGCTACGTTCCCTGTATTATCTATGACTATTTTCGCGAGTTCGTCCATGAGTTGCCCCTTTCGGAGTTTGTAAACCCATCCGACTTTCCCCATGACTGTTAGTAATAACCGGTAAAAAAAAATTTTCTTATTTTGCTTTGTATAATTTATTTCAATATTGAATGTTACTTGAATGATCTTTTTTCATTCTTCCGCGTGAAAAGAAAAACTAGTCCCTGTTCGAGCGCCATGAAACGGTAGTATTCATGCGAAAGGATAGCTCTCTCATGAGGACAGCTAATCGAGCAGGATTCGAATGGAGAGAGCGATTAAAATAAATTGACAAAGCCAGATAAGTAGGGAAAGAATAACAATTTATTTAACTTAATATTAATACATTCCTTATACGATACTACAGGTCGCGTTTGGCGGGGATCTGTAACATATAGAACAGTGGAGCGCGATATTAGATACAATCATGAATAGCTAGACTACGGTGGTCGCGTGCGCGGTTCTCTACGAGTAGGCGAGTGCGCTCCCACTACTCGTGGACAACACCCGGGTAACGAGTGCGCTCGTATACCCGGGGAATCGTCTCAGCGACGCTTCGAGTGCAGAGTAACGAGTGCGCTCGTATACTCCGCTCCGTCGGCGGGCTCCAGGGCTTAGCGAGTACGGCCCTGGGCTGAGAGAATAATATTCCGCGGCGCGCGAGGCGGCATTTATATTCGCTCGCCGAGTGCGGTATAGTCGGCGCGGTGGGGCGCGCTATAGTTGTGCGTCCTGTGCGACGCGTGATCGCGGCGGTCGGTGGAGAGGGAAGTCGGCTACTCAGTCGCCTGCTCTCTCTCCTCGCTGTACGAGCTCCGGTACTTGTGCACATCCGTGAGTACATGTATGTACGCAGTCGTTCGCTTGCTCTCCCATGCCGTTGTCTGGTTCGTCGGTTTTCTCTCTCTAGCGCACGCGTTCTATTAGAGAGAAAACTTCTCGCCTTTGCGTTTTCGTATCGATGCGCCTACTGACAAAGTATATCGTTACACAGTTACACACACACACATACACACACACACACACACACAAACACACACACACAAACCCGCACACACACGCACGCACACACGCACGCACGCACGCACGCACGCATGCACACATATCGTAAAATCGAGAGCACACTCTTGAAACTGTCCGTTAAATCGTTGGACAATTGACGCATTCATGGCCAGGGTGAACTGTGCTTAGAACCACTTAACGCTGTTATCGGGTACATGCCCCAGCACGCATTTCCTTCTCACGAAAATCTTTGTCGAGAGTACGTGATTGAAAACGCTAAACAATGGACGCATTCATAACGACAATTATTGGAAACGCTTTCCACAGTCATCGGGTACAACCATAAATCTAATATTTTTCTCGCCACCTTCCCCCACCGCGGGGTACGTTGCGTCATACACGTGCTCTCATTGGCTGCGCCGCCGTCCCCCACTGTCGGCGCGCCCTACCACCTCTCGAGGCGCACACCCAAACGAATAGCGCAGCCGACGACGTTGCGACAGTCTAGTAGAACACGCAGCACCAGCAGCACCGGTAGTTAAGTCAGCTGTAGAAAGCATGCCACAGTATTTCTTTACACAAAAAGTGCACTCGTACAACGACATTGCTTCAGCCACGAGCATTAGTATTTCTTTTTTTTAAAGCAAGTTTGTAACAGCTATTTTAAACGAATCAAGACGAGCTTTCGCAAAACTTGCTTTTTAACACAAGTTACGCACTCAATAAGTCTCACTCGAAATTTGCATACGTTGGATTGCAATATTACGGTGGGCATTTTCGTGCAGTGATTCAATTCGGTGGCGATACTTCACCACGCAAATGCGTAACAATGGAAATCACCGCGTGGGAGGAATTCACCACACATTTTCCTGCAGTAATGTATTATCTGTATGGGCACAAGCAGGAGTTTACAAAAATCGACCTAACTGAGCACGAGATTAATTTGTCTACCGCTTATAACTCGAGAGTACTGGGAATAAATCAGACAAAAGAAAACAGTGGAGCCTGTGACACTACGGAGCCGCCGCCAGTATCAGCATGAGGCGCAAGATTGGGACACCAATGACGGATTGCGCATCGATACAGAGTCAATTATCACGGCCGTCGACGCAGATGACAACGACGACGAGAGTGCACCGGCGCGAAAGAAGAGAAAAGTTGAGAGTCTTCCAAGTGTTGTGATAATGCGACGTACTTTTCTAATATTAAAAAGCATGCGCGAGTGTATAGAGTTTCGTCTTCGCGAGTTAGAGGATATCGACGCCCCCTGCGAAGACTAGCACAACTCAGGTTCCTACGAAGAGTAGCACCATTCAAGGCTTCCCACGAAAAGTAGCACAGCTCACAAAGCTCCGACGAAGAATATCACAGCTCATGGACTCTAACGAAGAGTAGCACATCTCGCTACGTTCCGGTGAAGAGTAGCACAACTCGTTGCTCTCCGGCGAAGAGTAGCACAGCTCGCTACGTTCCGACGAAGAGTAGCACAACTCGTTGCACTCCGGCGAAGAGTAGCACAGCTCGCTACGTTTCGGCAAAGAGTAGCACAGCTCGTTGCTCTCCGGCGAAGAGTAGCACAGCTCGCTACGTTCTGGCGAAGAGTAGCACAACTCGCTGCTCTTCGGCGAAGAGTAGCACTACTTATTGCGCTTTGGTGAAGAATAGCATAGCTCGCTGCGCTCCGACGAACAATAGCATTACTTAATATACTGTGATGAATAAGCGCACCACATAATAGTTTTACAGAAATAACACAACTATAAAAATGCAAAGAAGCACACAAATTCGAAATTGTTAGAAAACATAATTCGTATGGCATTATTTATTTTTCTTTACTAGAGAAAGTGAATTAATAAGTGAAAAACCTATTCATTCAGTGTTTTATAGTCGAATTCAATTAAATCTTATAAACAAATTAATTTTATATTATCATCTAGATCCACATAGATAATGTATAAATTCAAACTCATCAAGAAAATCAAGAGGCGCGGTAGCGTCTCGATGGCAAGTATGAGCCACGTGGCACCCGCGACTCTATATACTTTAAAATCAGGTTTTATAACCTTTAACAAAATGAACTTTTTCTGCTTTTTTTATTATAGACTGTTTAAAAAGCTAAAAAAATTCGCATTATTTTTTTGCGCATATTCTCTAATAAAAAGAAAAGTTTAGACTCAAAAGATTGTTTATTATTTAGTAATTCTTGGTTGAAATTTTCCTTTTAGATTTTTCCGTTTGTTTTTTTTCTTCAGATTATATATAGATATAATAATCGTCATCAGCTTGTCTAGTTTTTATCAGCCGCTAGTTTGATTCATCACCTAATACGAGATATTCATTGATTTAAAAATTTTATACCTTATTTAGGTACATTTTTGTACGTTTACACGATACCATGGATTCTTTTCAAATTTTGACTACGTTGTGAAGTGGATTACTTAAAACTAATTAATGGATAAAAAATATGATATACCTTATTTAGATACATTTTTTGCTTTGAAAGGATACGATGGATTCTCTTCAAATTTTTACTATGTGTTGAGCTAAGTTACTTAATACGAGGTATTTATCGATTTAAAAATATTATACCTTATTTAGGTACATTTTTTACTTATAGAAACGATACGATGGATTCTTTTCAAATTTTGACTATTTGTTGAACTAAGTTACTTAATACGAGGTATTCATCGATTTTAAAATGTTATACCTTATTTAGGTACATTTTTGTACGTTTAAACGATACGATGATTCTTTTCAAATTTTGGCTATATGTTGAAATAGATTAATTACTTAATACAAACTGTTGAAAATTATGATATACCTTATTTAGGTACATTTTTTACGTTTAAATGATACGATGGATTCTCTTTAAATTTTGACTATAATATGTTGAACTAAGTTACTTAATATATAAATAATTAATTAAAAGAATTTTGATATCTTGTATAAAATATCAAAGCAAAGTACAAGTTAGAGTATAAAAATGTTTATTGTAACTAATTTTAGTGGAATTAATTGTTATGTGGAGTTAATGTTTATTGTAATTAATTGAGTAGAGTGGAAGCGTGCACTTGTAGACCGAACGCACAGAGCAATATGGTCGAAAATAATGATAAAAACTTTTCAAAAATTGCTCTAAAAATATTTTTTCTTTTTTTAAGTTTTTATTTACATTTCAATAATTTGTATTTTTCGATATATAATTGTATTTATTTGGAAAATTATATATCTTATAATTTAATTATTATAAAATAATTTTATTTAATATATACCATAAATATAAAGAAATTTAAATAAAAAAATATTTTTATTAATAAACAAAAAAAGGAAATGTAAAATTAAGTTTGAGGAAGCTAATTGCCAAACTATTGGCAGCGGTTTTTTTATTTTGATTCAATTCGATGGATTCTTTTCAAATATTGTATTTTTGAAATTAAACTAAAGAAATGTAAGTTGGATGCAGCTAATAGCCAAGGTTACTACCAAATTGTTTAAATAAATGACATGATTTATTTAATTTGCGACGTTTCGGACATTTTTATTGTTATGTCCCTCTTCAGGCAACTAATGAACAATACAAAATACAACATATTAACAAACAACTTATAAATAATAATAATTTAACAAATCAATTTTTGTACAACAATGTAACTTACAGTATGTGTGTTTTAATGTGTTCCGGAGAACTATCCGTTCGTCAATGTAAATTAAATTCAAAAATTTCCAAATATACACAAAAATTGGTGCATTAGTGTATGTAGATGTTTATACGTCACAATGTAATAATGCTATTGGTTTGCGAGTAGGTGGGGATCAGCCTACTCCGACGAGTTCGAGAACGGGGAGAGGTATCAGGTGAACATATCATTGGTGGTGTGTGGCATGAGAAGCAAAGCCTGTACGTAAAAACAAACCAGATACCCCAATGTAACGTACTCTCCTGATATCTGTTCCGCTATCGTATGTGAGTATAATGCTAGGAAGGAGATAGAAATTCAAAATTACTGATCATGGTGCTATTCTATTCTATATTCCTTCGGAAGTTTATTGATCTCAAATTGTTTATTTATATATTTCTTTTGTGTATGTATGTATAGTGCTTCAGAAAATAATCTTTTTCTTTTATTAGTTTCATAATCTAAAATTTTTACTGTATTAAAGTTTATAGTGTGATTGTTTTCTATTCTATGTATGTGTAAGGATGAATTTCTATCTTCTTCTATGTATTTTTTTGGTGTTCTTTTATTCTCACACCTAGTCGTCTGCACGTTTGGCCAACATACGACGCATTGCAATTGTTACAATTTATTTTATATACTACATTTGATTTTTCTAGTTTTTCATTTTGATCTTTTCCTAGTACAATAATATTATTCATTTGGTTTTATAACTATAACTAAATATAACGGTGGTATTTAACCGTTTGAAAAAATTTTTAGAAAAACCTTCAATTTCTTTCGCGTACGGTAGACAAATGAAATTTTTATTCTCATTATTAGGATTTCGTTGAGTATCTATTGTGCAATTTATCTTTTTTAATCTTTTTTTAATGTAAAAATCAATGAAGTCTGGAGGATAGTCATACTTTTTTAACACTTTTTTAATAAACGTAATATTGTTTTTTTGAAAAGATGTGTGTGATAATTTTATTGCGCGGTCTATGAGGCAATACATTATGGCTATTTTATTACAAATCGGATGATGAGAATTAAAATTCAAATATCTACCTGAAAACGGCGGTTTTCGATAACAGTCAGTTATAATTTTTCTATGTTCGGTAATAATAATCTTAATATCTAAAAAACTAATACTATTGTTCTGTAGTTTTTCAACTGTAAATTGTAAATTCTTATCGTAATTATTGAAAGTGTGTACAGATTCATCTATATGATCTTTATGTAAACATAATAATACGTCGTCAACATATCGAAAATAAATTAACGGTTTGGAAATTAAAAGGTTAATACAATGTGATTCAAGGTCTTCCATGACGATGTCAGATAAAACGGTGTTTATTGGATTTCCCATAGCCGATCCGAAACTTTGCTTGTAGAATTTATGGTTTGATTGGAAATAATTATTATTAAGTCTAAATTTAACAACCTTGCAAAATTCAGACAAATACAAATTTATCTTGTTGTGTAACTGATGCCATCTTCTTTCTATAGCTTTTATTACTAAATATTCGGGAACGTCAGTGAATAAACTTACGACATCAAAACTCACAAGTTCATAGTCATCGGGTATGTCAAGGTTATCAATTTTTTCTTTAAGTATTAAGCTGTTTTCGATATGTGAACTAGGTACTTTTATGTTTCGTTGTATAAAGTTCGCAAAGAATTTAGATATTTCGTACATCGGAGAGTTAATCGTAGAAATAATCGGTCGTAGTGGAAAATTCGCTTTATGAATTTTAACTAGTCCATAAGCTTTGGCAATGTCAAATTTATTTACAACAGGTTCAAATTTTTTTCCAGTCATAGCAAAGTTATTTCGTTCGTCTCTCTTTCTAATTTCGGTAACGGATTTGATTTGATTTTCTCATAGTACTTTATATCATTAAATAGATTTTCAAGTTTTTGATTATAAGAAGCTTTATTAATAATAACTGTGCAATTGCCTTTATCTGCTCTAGGAATTAAGATATCAGAATTAGTTTTGATAAATTGTTTAGTTTTTTCTAAATCCATTTTGAATCTATTATCGAAATAATAATTAATCGTAGAAATAACATGTGAGTTTTGATGTCGTAAGTTTATTCACTAACGTTCCCGAATATTTAGTAATAAAAGCTATAGAAAGAAGATGGCATCAGTTACACACAAGATAAATTTGAATTTGTCTGAATTTTTCAAGGTTGTTAAATTTATACTTAATAATAATTATTTCCAATCAAACCATAAATTCTACAAGCAAACTTTCGGATCGGCTATGAGAAATCCAGTAAGCCCCGTTTTATTTGACATCGTCATGGAAGACCTTGAATCACATTGTATTAACCTTTTAATTTCCAAACCGTTAATTTATTTCGATATGTCGACGTCGTATTATTATGTTTACATAAAGATCATATAGATGAAACTTTACACACTTTCAATAATTACGATAAGAATTTACAATTCACAGTTGAAAAACTACAGAACAATAGTATTAGTTTTTTAGATATTAAGATTATTATTACCGAACATAGAAAAATTATAACTGACTGGTATCGAAACCAACGTTTTCAGGTAGATATTTGAATTTTAATTCTCATCATCAGATTTGTAATAAAATAGCCATAATGTATTGCCTCATAGACCGCGCAATAAAATTATCACACACATCTTTTCAAAAAAACAATATTACGTTTATTAAAAAAGTGTTAAAAAAGTATGACTATCCTCTAGACTTCATTGATTTTTACATTAAAAAAAGATTAAAAAAGATAAATTGCACAATAGATACTCAACGAAATCCTAATAATGAGAATAAATATTTCATTTGTCTACCGTTCGTGAAAGAAATTGAAGGTTTTTCTAAAAATTTTTTCAAACGGTTAAATACCACCGTTATATTTAGCGCACAAAACAAAATGAATAATATTATTGTACTAGGAAAAGATCAAAATGAAAAACTAGAAAAATCAAATGTAGTATATAAAATAAATTGTAACAATTGCAATGCGTCGTATCTTGGCCAAACGTGCAGACGACTAGGTGTGAGAATAAAAGAACACCAAAAAAAAATACATAGAAGAAGATAGAAATTCATCCTTACACATATATAGAATAGAAAACAATCACACTATAAACTTTAAAGCATTAAAAATTTTAGATTATGAAACTAATAAAAGAAAAAGATTATTTTCTAAAGCACTATACATACATACACAAAGGAAATATATGAATAAACAATTTGAGATCAATAAACTTCCTACTATATTCCGACTATATTCCGAAGGAATATAGCACCATGGTCAGTAATTTTGAATTTCTATCTCCTTCCTAGCATTATACTCACATACAATAGCGGAACAGATATCAGGAGAGCACGTTACATTGGGGTATCTCGTTTGTTTTTACGTACAGATTTTGCGTCTCATGCCACACACCACCAATGATATGTTCACCTGATACCTCTCCCCGTTCTCAAACTCGTCGGAGTAGGCTGATCCCCACCTACTCGCAAACCAATAGCATTATTATATTGTCACGTATAAACATCTACATATACTAATGCACCAATTTTTGTATATATTTGGAAATTTTTGAATTTAATTTACATTGACGAACGGATAGTTCTCCGGAACACATTAAAACACACATACTGTAAGTTACATTGTTATACAAAAATTGATTTGTTAAATTATTATTATTTATAAGTTGTTTGTTAATATGTTGTATTTTGCATTGTTCATTAGTTGCCTGAAGAGGGACATAACAATAAAATTGTCCGAAACGTCGCAAATTAAATAAGTCTTGTCATTTATTTAAACAATTTGGTAGTAACCTTGGCTATTAGCTGCATCCAACTAATATTAATCAAAAATCTACCATTAGCTGTAATTTCACCATTATCAATTACAACGTTTAGCCTGGAATACGTTGTCAAAGTGCAAACCAACCGCACACACAAAATACATCGCTTCACCACTGTTAAGGAGCAGACTACACGAAAAACAATCAGATACAACACTATGCTACATCTTCAAGCGACCAACATGGTAGAAACAACGATTATAAATCAAGGAAATACAACACGTATATTTAACCAGCAAACTAACAAATAGTACATTACGGTACAAGTGACGAAAGTTGAAGTTCCGCTACTGTGTGAAGTTGGCGCCCGAGGCGAAGCCGCCATATCACGGAGTGGCGGGCCTTAAAGTTTCGTCTCTTGTACCGTATACTATTTTTCTTGATGTCCGGCGGAAAGTACGTTTGCCACTGACAATGATAACGCATCCGACGGGCTCGAGAGCATTGAGTTCGATGCCCGCCCCCGACATTTGCGGCACAAGCGCAACGAGTGCTGCTGGTCGGGGGGGCGGGCATCGAAAACATCACGTGCATAATTTTAATAAGTGAATTTTACTGAAGATCATGTAAAATATTTTTATTTTACGTGCAATTGTTACAATTGTTACACGTACAATTATTAAACATGCGGTACTTTTGCTCCATTTGCAGCAACAAAGTCTACTACTTTATTTGTATCCGAAAAAATAAATGATCACTCAAGAAGAAATTCTCACAAAAAGTGCGACATTATTAACGAACAATCTTATATCCATTTCACAAATTAAAGCAATATAAATTACTTGTATACCCGATGGGTCGCATTGATTCTGATAATGCATACCCCGTTAGTGACTGTCACACATAATATTTAAATCGTTAACATATACCTCGAAAATGATATGAACATTCAAAAGGTTATGTGTGAGTGCCACTAACGGGACATGCATTGCTAGAATCAATGTCCATCGGGTGTACCATGATGATCAGAAGTGATAGTTTTTGTTGTAAATATAGGTTAATGACTTTGAATATGTTGACAGAACCTCTAAAACAATCTATTAATAAAGTCTACAGTTGCCTAGTTACCAACTCAGAATCAATGGTTAAATGTCCTTCTTTCGCCATCGAAAACAATGGTGAAACCACGTACTTTCCACCAGGGCATCAAGAAAACACAGTTACTAGTGCATTTTGAAAAAAAACGAAAAGACGTAAAGTTAAACTTCATAATACACCTTATATTTAAAATTTTCGGCTTTAACACAAAAAAGCAATTTTATCGTGTGACAAAATTAATGTTGAATAACGCATATGCGAATGAACAAGTTAAATTTCTAATGAAATGTCGATTCTACCATATAGTACCAAAGCATATTAATATTGCGACAAAAAACATAAAAAACTATCAGATGTTTTCAAATAATGGAAAGTTTAAAAAACTAAAAATTATAACTCATACAATGTCGCGATTATTAAATATTCAAATCACAGATTTACATACTAAAATCATGTACCAAAAAAAATTAGTCAAAAAAGCCTTTGTACATTTAGAAAAAACTGTAGGTGTCGATTTAACCACTTTATTTATAGATTACTACAATACAAAACTAAATTTTATTACGGAAAAAATAAAGAAAAAACTTGAAAATAAACTCAATGTGATTTACTTCCAAAAATACAAGCAAGTTTTGGAAAAAGACAGACATGGAGTCAAACCGTTTGACGATAGAGAGTTCAACACCCCGAATAATAACACACAGGTGATCGACCTCGATGAGTCTATCACGGAAGATGACAAATCGTGTGTCAATTTGACGGTGTTGAACTCACAAAATATGTCTATGAGACGTTGAAATATGGCGAAAAGTTCAACTTCAAAAACAAATTTGACAACAAATTAGCCAAAACATTTGTAAAAAACTTTGAAATATTCACAAAAAAATACCCTGTACCCGTTGAAATCCCAAAAATAAGAGGAACTTTCTTAAACACGATTAAAAAAGTTTATAACAAAGACTTGTCTACAAAATCCTATTTCGATAATAGATTCAAAATGGATTTAGAACAAACTAAACAATTTATCAAAACTAATTCTGATATCTTAATTACTAGAGCAGATAAAGGCAACTGCACAGTTGTTATTAATAAAGCTTCTTATAATCAAAAACTTGAAAATCTATTTAATGATATAAAGTACTATGAGAAAATCAAATCAAATCCGTTACCGAAATTAGAAAGAGAGACGAACGAAATAATAAAGTGGTTGAATAAAATCGATTTTGCTATGACTGGAAAAAAATTTGAACCTGTTGTAAATAAGTTTGACATTGCCAAAGCTTATGGACTAGTTAAAATTCATAAAGCGAACTTTCCACTACGACCGATTATTTCTACGATTAACTCTCCGATGTACGAAATATCTAAATTCTTTGCGAACTTTCTACAACGAAACATAGAAATACCTAGTTCACATATCGAAAACAGCTTAAAACTTAAACAAAAAATTGATAACCTTGACATACCCGATGACTATGAATTTGTGAGTTTTGATGTCATAAGTTTATTCACTGACGTTCCCGAATATTTAGTAATAAAAGCTATAGAAAGAAGATGGCATCAGTTACACAACAAGATAAATTTGAATTTGTCTGAATTTTGCAAGGTTGTTAAATTTATACTTCATAATAATTATTTCCAATCAAACCATAAATTCTACAAGCAAACTTTCGGATCGGCTATGGGAAATCCAATAAGCCCCGTTTTATCTGACATCGTCATGGAAGACCTTGAATCACATTGTATTAACCTTTTAATTTCAAAACCGTTAATTTATTTTCGATATATCGACGTCGTATTATTATGTTTACATAAAGATCATATAGATGAAACTTTACACACTTTCAATAATTACGATAAGAATTTACAATTCACAGTTGAAAAACTACAGAACAATAGTATTAGTTTTTTAGATAATAGGATTATTATTACCGAACATAGAAAAATTATAACTGACTGGCATCGAAAACCGCCGTTTTCAGGTAGATATTTGAATTTTAATTCTCATCATCCGATTTGTAATAAAATAGCCATAATCTATTGCCTCATAGACCGCGCAATAAAATTATCACACACATCTTTCCAAAAAAACAATATTACGTTTATTAAAAAAGTGTTAACAAAAAATGACTATCCCCTAGACTTCATTGATTTTTACATTAAAAAAAGATTAAAAATGATAAATTGCACAATAGATACTCAACGAAATCCTAATAATGAGAATAAAAATTTCATTTGTCTACCGTACGTGAAAGAAATTGAAGATTTTTGTAAAAATTTTTTCAAACGGTTAAATACCACCGTTATATTTAGCGCACAAAACAAAATGAATAATATTATTGTACTAGGAAAAGATCAAAATGAAAAACTAGAAAAATCAAATGTAGTATATAAAATAAATTGTAACAATTGCAATGCGTCGTATCTTGGCCAAACGTGCAGACGACTAGGTGTGAGAATAAAAGAACACCAAAAAAAAAATACATAGAAGAAGATAGAAATTCATCCTTACACATATATAGAATAGAAAACAATCACACTATAAACTTTAAAGCATTAAAAATTTTAGATTATGAAACTGTTGAAATAATAGGTGAGGATGGATGGGACACAGGGCTTGTTCAAATAAGCCACTCTGGATTAACTATAACAACCTTTATTGTGCAGCTCTCTCCATAATACATCTGCTCTCGGCAGAGGACGGCGAACGAATGAGTGCCCGCTTCGGCCGCTCGCTCTCGCTAGCTCTCCAGCTATGCTCGCGTGATGGCGCCACGCATGCGCTCTCTATTTCGCACGCTGACATAAATGTACACGTATTCTAACACGCCTCCTTACATTTATGTTTCTCGCAATTACAATATTCTTTAAATCAAATTCAATAAACTTCTCAAGTTTTTAAACCTTACTCGTCCAAGAGCCTTTGTCAAAATATCTGCAACATTTTTCTCTGTACTGACCTTAACAATATCAATTAATCCATTAACATAATTCTCATTTACAAAATGATAATGTACTTCTATGTACTTTGATTTCTTTGTAAAATTATCAAATTTCGCAATGCTCACAGCGCCAGAATTGTCTTCATAAATATTTACAGGTTTCTTAATTTCTACTTTAAAGTCACTTAACAAGTCTTTTAGTAATATTACTTCACTTACTGCTTCAGACAGTGCGACATATTCAGCAGCTGTCGAAGACTTAGTTACACTTCCTTGTTTCCTCGATTTCCAATATATTACATTTCCATACAACTTAACAATATATCCAGTTGTCGACTTTCTGTCTACACAGTCTCCTGCCCAATCGGCATCTACATGACATTCAAGAATATCTACATTATTGTTTTTCTTAAATCTTAATTTTAAACTTTTAGTTAAATATAAATATTTTAAAATTCTTAAAGCATATTTATAATGTGTCTCATCATAACAATTCTGAAATCTACTCAAATAATTTACGCTATAACTTATATCTAGTCTTGTTCCTGAGCTAATATACAAAAGTACTCCTATCAAATTTCTATACTTTATTTTCTCATCTATCTCTTCAGCGGGTTCTAACTTTAAATTTTGTTCCATTGGAGTCTCATACAATTTTGCTTGTTCAATCTGATATTTTCTAGCTAACGATTCAATATACTTTTCCTGATCTAAGGACATCTCATTTTTGTTTTCATCATATTCAATATTAATACCTAAATACATACTCACTTTATCTAAATCTTTCATCTGAAATCTTTCTTCTAACATTCCTTTTATGTAATTCAAATTTTGTCTTTTCTTACAACATATTAACATATCATCCACAAATATAATTAAATATATAATCTCATCTCTTTCTCTTAAAGTATACAAACAATAATCATGTTCGCTTCTTACAAATCCTAAAGAACTTAAATAATTATCAAGACACTCATACCAAGCTCTTGGGCTTTCTCGCAAACCATACAACGCTTTATTTAATTTACAAACCCTTTCTGTTCCATCCTCATAACCTTCAGGCTGTTTAACAAATACTTTTGATTTAACTTTACCATTTAAAAACGCTGTTTCTACATCCATTTGCTGAATTAACAATCCATTTTGGCAGCAATACGATAACAATACTTTCAAAGTTTGTGTTTTCGCAACAGGTGAATAAATGTCATCCAATACATCTGTTTGTTGGTAACCTCTTACCACTATTCTCGCTTTATATATATTTTCACCTTTTTTTAGTATAAATCCATTTTAAATCTAATATCTTTTCATTCTTTGGTTTTTCAACTAATACCCATGTTTTATTTTTCTCTAAACTATTCATTTCTTTGTTCATAGCTTCTACCCAAAAACTAGACTCATTACTATCTATAGCTTCTTTAAAGCTTACAGGACTATCTGCACTACAATAATTTACATAAATACATCCGCTATATACATAATTATCATCAAATCTACTAGGCTTTTTACTCGTTCTTTGTGACCTTCTTAAATCAGTTACTTCTTTAGCTTCATTTTCAGCATTTTCTATATTATTCAAATTTTCATTTATATTTTCTACATGTTCATTTTCTTTATCAACATTTTTATTTAAACTCTCATTTTCTAAATCACTATCATCTAAGCCAATACATATTACATCTTCCTCAACGACATCAACGTGTCTTGCAACAATGACTCTATTGTTTATCAAAACTCTATACCCTGTTACATCATAACCTATCAACGTTCCTAACTCAGCCTTCCTATCCCATTTCGAATTTCTTTTGTTTTCCGGTACTCTAACAAATACTTTACTTCCGTATAATTTTAAATGCTTCGTGTCTGGTTTTTCATTTAAAAATATCTCATAAGGAGATTTATTTCTAACTAAGGTGCTAGCAATAGTTCTATTTTTTAAATAGGCTGCGGCGCAGACTACTTCTGGCCAAAATCTTCTTTCGATCTTAGACTCAGCTAACAAACACCTTGTACTATCCATAACCGTCCTATTGTACCTTTCTGCTGTACCGTTAAGCTCATGTACATAAGGTGGACATGTTTCTATTTCAATTCCCTTTTCTCTACATAATTTATACATGTCTTTATTCAAATATTCAGTACCATTATCACACCTTAATTTCTTAATTTTCTTTCCAGTCTTATTTTCAACTAAATTTATATATTCAATAAATTTATCATGTACTTCGTCTTTAGACTTAATTGCATAAATTTTTGTTAATTTACTAAAATCATCAATAAAAGTTATGAAATACTTTTCTCCTTTATAACCTACTGTATTGTGTGGTCCATTCAAATCTGTATGTACTATTTCTAATATATCTTTCG
The DNA here is from genome assembly GCA_036365515.1 of Torymus aiolomorphi. Taxonomy (NCBI): domain Eukaryota; kingdom Metazoa; phylum Arthropoda; class Insecta; order Hymenoptera; family Torymidae; genus Torymus; species Torymus aiolomorphi. Next base: position 119,808,889 of record CM070875.1, read on the forward strand.
CTCTTTTCCTATTATTCTCAAACGGGATATTGTGCATTTTGTTTTCAATACACGTAGCACATTTATAGTAATCTGATTCTATTTCGTTAGGCAAACCTTTCAAAACATGATTTTTACACATTGTTTTTAAATAGTTAAAATTAACGTGCTCTAGAGTTCTATGCCATTTTTCCTTTAAAGTCATTTTCTCATTTTTAACTGTCAAATTTGATTCTCTTGTTCTTTTTTCAATAAAACTAGTCATTTTATACATTCTATCTTTTTTCCAAGCTATCGCAATTAATTTATTATTTTTATTATAAATTTTAGCACTATCACCGATACATACCACTTTACATTTATCAGTTACTTTAGCAAAACTCATTAAATTTCTGTCCATATCTTTTACGTAAAATACATTTTCTAATTCTATATCTATCTCTTCATTAAACGTTTTGAATTTACTTTTTACATGACCTACTTTTGTTGCTTTCAAAATTCTACCGTCTCTTACTTTTACATTAATCGGTTCTTTCAATACAATTGCATCATTAAAATAATTTTCGTTATTTATCACATGGTCTGTACAACCGCTATCTAAAATCCAATCTATCTTATTTTCGTTTACTTTACCGTTACTTATATTCGCAGACATTATTTCTACTGAAGTGCTCAACACTTCGCTCTTCTCGGTATTTTGATGACCGCTGCTGTTGTTGTCACTGCCTCTCGCGCCTCGGCCATGCTGTCGGTATCCGCTCCTTCCACGCCGGTTGGAACTCGTTCCTCGCTGCTGTGTGTAGCCTCTGCCGTTGCCCCCTCCTCTCTGTGGCGCACGGCTTCCTCTGCCGCCTCCTTGCTGTGGCGCGCGATTCCCGGAATTGTTTTTCGTCGGGCAATCGTATTGTATGTGTCCTACACCACCACATACATAACATGTTCTTTTCTTCTCTTCTTTCTTAAACACAAAAGCGTTCGACTTTGAATTTCCATTTTCACTCTTCTCTTTTAGTTCAGCCATTTTAATCTTATTTTTCACATATTCCACGTTTTGTTCTTCTTCTTTTAACACATCAATTAAGTCTCCTATATGGCTCATCGAGTCCGGCAATGCCCTTAACATATAATTCATTTTTTCTTTCTCCGTCACTTTTGCACCAGCTTCTTTTAAATCGTTCACTGATTTTTCAAATTCGTTAAAGAATTCTGTTGAACTATCAAAGTCTTTTAGTTTCAAATTTTCTAATTTATTTCTACACAGTATCTGGAGAGCTGTTGATTCTTTCAAATATGTGCTATCGAATTTCTTCATAATATCAAACGCCGTTTCTTTATCACTTATCAATTCCATTTGTTTGTTTGAGATCGCACTATAAATATAATTTATAGCTTGCACGTCTTTTTCGTCCCAATCAACTTTGTCCGCATCCACTTTTGCACGTGTAACTACAATATCACACTTTTTCATTTTTAAATACATTAGTATGCGTTTCTTCCAATTGCTGTATTCTTGCCCATCAAAAATCGGTATTTTTACTTCCTGCATGTTTTCTTCCTTTTTATCTTCTTTAATTTCAATATCAAAAAACTCTTCTTCACTATCAGTTCCACTTGACTTTTCACTTTTTACTTCCCGAGGCTCTGTCTTTACACTCATGCGTTTTTCTTTGTTCTTGCGCTTACCATGCGCTAAACTTAAAATCACTTTTCCTTGTCGTGGAATTTAAAGTGTGTTACTGCTCTCACAAGGAGAAACAGTACCGCAACTAAAAATAACGACAACAACCAAGCACTCTGCTACCATGTTGAAATAATAGGTGAGGATGGATGGGACACAGGGCTTGTTCAAATAAGCCACTCTGGATTAACTATAACAACCTTTATTGTGCAGCTCTCTCCATAATACATCTGCTCTCGGCAGAGGACGGCGAACGAATGAGTGCCCGCTTCGGCCGCTCGCTCTCGCTAGCTCTCCAGCTATGCTCGCGTGATGGCGCCACGCATGCGCTCTCTATTTCGCACGCTGACATAAATGTACACGTATTCTAACAGAAACTAATAAAAGAAAAAGATTATTTTCTGAAGCACTATACATACATACACAAAAGAAATATATGAATAAACAATTTGAGATCAATAAACTTCCGAAGGAATATAGCACCATGATCAGTAATTTTGAATTTCTATCTCCTTCCTAACATTATACTCACATACGATAGCGGAACAGATACCAGGAGAGCACGTTACATTGGGGTATCTCGTTTGTTTTCACGTACAGGCTTTGCGTCTTATGCCACACACCACCAATGATATGTTCACCTGATACCTCTCCCCGTTCTCAAACTCGTCGGAGTAGGCTGATCCCCACCTACTCGCAAACCAATAGCATTATTACATTGTCACGTATAAACATCTACATAGACTAATGTACCAATTTTTGTATATATTTGGAAATTTTTTAATTTAATTTACATTGACGAACGTATAGTTCTCCGGAAGACATTAAAACACACATACTGTAAGTTACATTGTTATACAAAAATTGATTTGTTAAATTATTATTATTTATAAGTTGTTTGTTAATATGTTGTATTTTGTATTGTTCATTAGTTGCCTGAAGAGGGACATAACAATAAAAATGTCCGAAACGTCGCAAATTAAATAAATCTTGTCATTTATTTAAACAATTTGGTAGTAACGTTGGCTATTAGCTGCATCCAACTAACATTAATCAAAAATCTACCATTAGCTGCAATTTCACCATTAAACTAAAGAAAGTACTGAAATTATGAAATGAAAAAGAGACAAGTGAATATTATCTAAAAAAAATTACAAAGTACTGAAATCAATTGGGTAACGATTTACATTTTGTCTAGAAGAATGCGTATCAGTTGTCTAATATGATATTGTTTATTTCAATCTCTGAAAAATTAGTGAAATCTTAAATCTTTTTAAAATTTACTTTCTTACGAAAATATAAAAAGGAGGCAAGTCTAAGTAGTCTCCACGAAATAATGTTCTTGAATGATTCTAACCTCACTTTCGATAAAAATTATAATTTTACAAAAAAAAGTTACAACATTTATAAAAATTATTCATTCTAATGTAACAGTACACTCCACTAATAATTTTTAATATTCGACTAATGAAGTAACTGAAATAAATGTATTCATAAATTCTTACAACCTTAGTAGTTTGAACACTACAGTCTTCCAGAAAAATTTTATATGTTATATTTTAACCTGTTCTAATTCTAACACTAATTATTACTAATTAATTTGAATATACTTAAACACTTAAATAACAAAAATAAAATTATAAAAATTTACTTGCTTACGAAAATTTAGATTTATTGCAAGTACAAGCAGTCCTCGTAGAATGCCATTTTAAAATGTTTTCTTTTTAATGTTTTTAAATTCAAAATCTATTCTAATTGTAATGAAATAAAAATGTAATATTAAAAAAATAAGCTAACTAAAGTACTGATATCATGATATATTAGTTTAATGATGGAAGTGAAAAATACAAAAACCCTAAATTTTTCACTTTTTTCAATGTAAAAAAATTTACTTTCTTACGAAAGTATAGATTAATGGCTAGTATGAGTAGTTTCCATGGAATATGCAAAAACTTAATAGCTAAATGTAGAAATCGAAATACATGAACCCCATCAAATTGCAAAAATAAAAATACTTCTACAGACGTTGAAAGTGGATAAATGAACAAGCATTTGATCCATTACAGCCGTCTTGAAAACTAACATTTTATTTTGAAATTAACTAACATTTTATTTTGAAATTAAACTAATGAAATTACTGAAATCATTAAACGAGACATAGGCAAGTTTATTCATTTTTTTTTTTATATTATTTGAAATTAAACTAACGAAATTACTGAAATCATTAAATAAGACATAGGCAAGTAAACACTAAACCCAGTAATCCTAAATTTTGCATTACCTTCAATGTAAACTATTTAGATACGAGCTTTTTAAATTAAAGTAACGAAAGTACTGAAATCCTGAAATATGAGAGCCAAGTTTTCTACTAAGCATGTTTTAATTACAAAACAAAACTCAGAAACCCTAAACCCTGAAATCCTAAATTTTGCATTACCTTTATTTAAACTATTTAGATACAAACTTTTTAAATTAAAGTAACGAAATTATTGAAATCCTGAAATATGAGAGGCAAGTTTTCTACTAAGCATGTTTTACTTACAAAACAAAACCCAGAAACCCTAAACCCAGAAACTTTGAACCCAGACACTCCAAATCCAGAAATCCTAAACCCTAAATCCAGAAACTCTTGTAATTTTTTAAATTACGTACATTTTATTACCATTCTACGGAATAGTTACCAAATCACCAGCTAGTGACATTCTTGCCGGGTCCAGTAAAAGTTCATCAATAATATCGTCTTTGTTCATTGGATATGTTGTGTATAGTATATGATGAAAATATAACGTTTCGTCATAAAAAGGGTGAAAAAAACTGCAATATCAACAAAGTGATAGAAATATCATCGTAATTTTCGCGTTGTGAAAATTCTATTGTAATGCATTGGAATAATCAACATTTACTTCGTTTGTAATTGCTGCATTAGTTGTGTTCTTTAAAGAATCTCGTTAATTACGTAAGCAACTTGTTACTCACTTATAATCAAACTCACTTATTGTATATTTATTAAATCATTATTATTGTGAATTCCAATTTATTGACTTTATTTATTTTCCATAACATACGGATATTTCTGTCCTTTTGCAACAGTTTAAACTTATAAGGACAACACAAGAATATTTAGCACATTCACCACTATTAACGTTGTGTGATTTATATAGAATTTTATTAGCAGAACTGTATGTATCGACGTTCAAGTTTTGAACTTTTTACGGGACCCAGCAAGAATGTCACTAGCTGGTAATTTGGTAACTATTCTGTAGAATTACAAGGGTTTCTGGGTTTAGGATTTAGGGTTTCTGGGTTTTGTTTTGTAAGAAAAACATGCTTAGTTAAAAAACTTGCCTCTCATATTTCAGGATTTCAATACTTTTGTTATTTTTATTTAAAAAGCTCATATCTAAATAGTTTAAATTGAAGGAAATGCAAAATTTAGGATTTCTGGGTTTAGTGTTTACTTGCCTATGTCTTATTTAATGATTTCAGTAATTTCGTTAGTTTAATTTCAAATAATATAAAAAAAAATGAATAAACTTGCCTATGCCTCGTTTAATGATTTCAGTAATTTCATTAGTTTAATTTCAAAATAAAATGTTAATTTTCAAGACGGCTGTAATGGATCAAATGCTTGTTCATTTATCCACTTTTAACGTTTCTAGAAGTATTTTTATTTTTGCAATTTGATGGGGTTCATGTATTTCGATTTCTACGTTTAGCTAAAGTTTTTGTATATTCCATGGACACTACTCATACTTGCCATTAATCTACACTTTCGTAAGAAAGTAAATTTTTTTTACATTGAAAAAAGTGGAAAATTTAGGTTTTTGGATTTTTCACTTCCATGAACTAATATATCATGATTTCAGTACTTTAGTTAGTTTATTTTTTTAATATTATTGCTTCCTCATAGAGGAAGCTTTGTAATAGTAAAATTTTCAGTTTTGTTTAAACTTCGTAGAAACATGTTTTAAGGCACTTGGAGCTCGAAAAACATGTTTTTAGAAAATGTCCGTATGGATATGTACGTGTGCGTGCGCGTGTGCGTGCGCGTGTGCGTATGCGTCTATACCGCCTTATCTTGGAAACTATATGTCCAAATTCAATCTATCATAGCTCATTTTTTTCGTTTTTTAATTCCGAATTCGGAACAAAAATAAACTTTTTATTCCGCAAATGCGTTTTTTTAGTGACGAATTTTCCGTTTGTTTTTTTTTCTTATTCTAATTTTTGAAAAACTTATTTTTCATTTTTCTTAATGATAGGATTGAGATATCTAAATAAAACAAAAAGAAGTTGATAGAGCATACAAATACCTACGTTAAAAAAAACTTTCCATTAGCTATCACGGTTCTTTTGTTTTTTACAAAAATCTATATTTTTTAAAAAGCTTATTTTTCTTAAACTGAACCGTCAAATGCTTTGAAAAAAATCGTGGTAATGTGGAATATAAATACCTATGTTCTGTAAAAATTTCAATCAATTTTGTTCACTAGTTTCTGAGAAAAAATTAAAAACTGAAAAAATTTGTTTTCTATGTCTAACGATTACTTGAGTAAAAATGCTTTAATTGACTTGAAATTTTCGGAAAAGGTAGATTTTTTGTGTATCTCGGATGAGTTCGTTGGGCAGCTTTATGAAACCTAATAGATCAAAAAATATTAAGCTTTAAATTTTTTTTCCAAAAATTTTTGCATAACTATATCTTTTTGAATAACCGGTCTTTTATAATAACTGACATCTCATTTTCTTCATTTTTAATAAAATTTTTTTAATTTTTAAAAATTTTGAAGATTTGTTTACTCGATTGATTTTTAAAACGACTTCTCATTATACAGGATGTCACGATTGCATATACAGTTGTATTCTTTTCTAGTTTAATGTTTATTCATAAATTTTAAAGTTTCATGTAAATAATTAATTAAAAAAATTTTGATATCTTATATAAAATATCAATACAAAGTAAAAGTTAGAGTATAAAAAAATTTATTGTAATTAATTTGAGTGGAATTAATTGGAGTGGAGTGAAAGCGTGCACTTGTGGATGCGAAACACAACCGAACGCACAGAGCAATAAGGTTGAACTCCTCTCTTATGCAATTCTTATGTCGTCAAACCTCAAAATCTGCCCTTCAAATGAGGTTTAAGTATTAAAAAAACAATTACTTTAATACATTGATTTACACGAATCAATATTCATTTATAGAGTTATATCACATTAACAAGGCAAGAGAAAAATACTACTTAATTATTAAAATAAATGTTTTTTTTTTTTAATTCTCACGCTCCTTTCGATATTTTATCATTGATTTTTATAGTTTATATTTTTTCAAACTTGGAAAATTTGAGAAAATCATGAAAAAACCACTTTAATAGATTATAAACACTTGGGTACACGTAAATGTAAAACATAAGTATAAAGAAATTTAAATAGAGAAAGATTATTTTTAATAAATTAGAAAAAGGAAGTCAACAATTATGTTTGAGGAAGCTAAGTGCCAATCTATTGGCAGCGGTTTTTATTTCATTACAATTAGAATAGGTTTTCAATTTAAAAACATTTTAAAATTGCAATAAATCTAAACTTTCGTAAGAATACAATTTACTACAAGCTAAATGATCATGTGAGAGACGTACATACATGGAAAAAAATAAGTTAGAAATCTTCCCACGTATTATTGAATTGGTTCTATCCGAAATCGGAAAGATAAATACTACAAAGATGGTTATAATTTATGCTCATTGAACAAGAGTTTGTACTCGAAAAATATTAGAATAAAATCTCTACCTGGTAGTAAAATATGTCCATCTATTTGTTCGTATTATTCGAATCTTTAAAACTTTAAATAAATTAACAATTTAAAGTGAAAAAAATATTTATTCGAAAGATTATAATTATAAATATTTATTGAAATTAAAAAAAGAAAGGGTATCCTCGGTTAAGAGGGGTCAAATGCCCTTAATTTTTTATTTTTTATTTTTTGGTGAAAAAGTATTTTTTGGGCCTTAAAATGAAGGGTGAACCAGGTCCTAGATCACAAAAATTTTTTCCCCTAGCTAGGGATCCTAAAACCCCCTAAAAACAGTGTTTTTTTACGTTTCATTTTTTTCCCCGTGTTTTAATGACTGAAAAAATCTGAAAAAATTCGTGAGTATACTATATGTGACTACTTTTTAGTAGATTTTTTTTTAGAAAAAATGGAGTTTAACATAACCTCAAAAAAATTATTTTATCTTAAAATCGCGATTTTAACTATTTAGATGAGCTGGTACATAAAATTTTATTTTTTCATCTTGTAGAGCGGAAAAGAGTACGTCGAAAACATATTTTTGGGAATTTTTTGCAGTGGTGGGTCATGCTCAAAAACGCAGAAAACCCTTTTTCACCGTAAAAATGCTTGAGAGTAACGTTTTCTGATGTGTTATATGGCTTAAGAAGATTCACTGTAAAAAAAATTTAACGCGCCATTCACGATACCTCAACGTTGGTGTGGAAATTCGCCAAAAATATGAAGACTCTGAAAAAAAATTTAACTGTGAGTGTTGCTTCAGTTTAGTAAATCATAACTTTATTCCCCTTTTTTGATAAAAAATTAAGTTTTGAAGGACAAATTAGCTTTTAAAGTTATGTTGATTATTATTCATCAACAAAATAATTCTAAGTCTATACAAATGTAAAGTATACCGGTAAGAAGCGCTTATTAAACTATTAAAATTAACCAAATAGCACATCAGAAAACGTTACTCTCAAGCGTTTTTACGGCAAAAAAGGGTTTTCTGTGTTTTTGGGCATCACCCACTACTGCAAAAAATCCCCAAAAATTGTTTTCGACGTACTCTTTTCTGCTCTACAAGATGAAAAAATAAAATGTTATGTACTAGTTCATCTAAATAGTTAAAATCGCGATTTTAAGTTAAAATAATTTTTTTTGAGGTTGTGTTAAACTTCATTTTTTCTGAAAAAAAATCTACTGAAAAGTAGTCACATATAATATACTCATGAATTTTTTCAGAATTTTTCAGTCATTAAAACCCGAGAAAAAATGAAACGTAAAAAACGCTGTTTTTAGGGGGTTTTAGGGTCCCTAGGCTAAGGGAAAAAAATTTTGGGATCTAGGAGCTGGTTCACCCTTCATTTTAAGCTCCAAAAAATACTTTTTCACCAAAAAAAAAACGCTGCCAACTGTTTTGGCCGAATACTTTCTCATAGAGAACATTTTCAAGCGCTCTTTCGATAGACGAATCAAATTGTACGCAAAATTTGGAGTCGATTCACCGTGCCGTTCAAAAATAGTTACGGGGGAACTACAAAAAGAAATTAAAATTTCTAAAAAATCACATAATTAGCTCTAAAATCCGAAACAGTGGATAAAAACGTTTGAAATTTTCAAGCACCCTTTGGATAGGTGAATCAAATTCGTATGTAAAATCTGGAGTCGATCTAACTAGCCGTTCAAAAGTAGTTACGGGGGAACTACAAAAAGAAATTAAAATTTCTAAAAATCACATAATTAGCTCTAAAATCCGAAACATTGGATAAAAACCTTTAAAATTTAAGCGCCTTTAGATAGGCGAATCAAACTCGTATCCAAATATGAAGTCGATCCACCATGCCGTTCAAAAGTAGTTCCGGAAGAACTACATAAAAACACACAAAGGTACATTTTTCTTAAAAAAAACGCACTGAAATAAAGTACATCATTTTTTCCATCAAATATCACGTGGATATAGCTAATAAATGAAAAAAACAATTATTCACCACAAAAACTGTCACGAGAAAAATGAAAAAAAGAAGAAAAAAAAATTTTTCAAAAATTACATAATCAGCTCTAAAATCCGAAAGAGTGGATAAAAACGTTTGAAATTTTCAAGCACCCTTTGGATAGGTGAATCAAACTCGTAACCAACATCTGGAGTCGATCCACCGAGCCGTTCAAAAGTAGTTACGGGGGAAGTACACAAAAAAAAAAAATCACATAATTAGTTCTAAAATCCGAAACAGTGGATAAAAATCTTTGAAATTTTGAAGCGCCCTTTGGATAGACGAATCAAACTCGTAAGCAAAATCTGAAGTCGATCCACCATGCCGTTCAAAAGTAGTTACGGAGGAACTACATAAATACGCATGAAAGTACATTTTTCTTAAAAAAAAAATTTAATAAAGTACATCATTTTTATCTATCAAATATCACGTGGATACAGCTAATAAGTAAAAAACAAACTTATTCGACACAAAAAATGTCAATATCTACGAAAAAAAAAAAAAAAAAAAAATTTCAAAAATTACTTAATTAGCTCTAAAATTCGAAACAGTGGATGAAAACGTTTAAAAATTTTCTTGCACCCTTTCGATAAACGAATCAAGCATGCATGCAAAATTTGGAATCGATCCACCGTGCCGTTCAAAAGTAATAACGGGGGAACTACATACGTACGGATATTTTTAAAAAAACACTTTTTATGACTCTCTGAGTCGAAATAAGTGCTTCTAAGTCAAAAATAGAAAAAAATTCTTTTTTACCGTTACAAATCTTTCTCTATGAGAAAGCAATAAAAAAAAATTAAGGGCATTTGATCCCTCTTAACCGAGGATACCCTTTACTTTCTTACGAAAGTATAATAGGAGGCAAGTCTGAGTAGTTCTGAGAAATCGTAAACTCAGAAACCCTAAATCTAGAAGCCCTAAATCCAGAAGCCATTAACCCAGAAAGCCTAAACCCAGAAACCCTGAACCTAGAATCCGGCAAGTATTTCACTAGCTGGTGATTTGGAAACTATTATGTAGAATGGTAATAAAATGTAGATAATTAAAAATTTAGGGTTTTTGAGTTTAGGGTTTCTGGGTTAAGGTTTTCAGAGTTTAGAGTTTCTGAGTTTAGGGATTCTGGATTTAGAGTTTTTAGGTTTAGGGTTTTTGGATTTAGGGTTACTCGGTTTAGAGTTTCTATGTTCACTGTTTTTTAATTTATGGTTCAACATGTAGTCAAATTCTGAAAAGAATCCATCGTATCGTTTAAAAGTAAAAAATGTATCTAAATAAGGTATAAACAATTTTTAAATCGATGAATACTTCGTATTAAATAATTTAGTTCAAGATGTAGTCAAAATTTGAAAAGAATCCATCGTATCGTTTAAAAGTAAAACATGTACCTAAATAAGATATAAACAATTTTTAAATCGATGAATACATAGTTTTAAATGACTTAGTTCAACATGTAGTCAAAATTTGAAGAGAATCCATCGTATCGTTCAAAAGTAACAAAATGTACCTAAATAAGGTATAAACAATTGTTAATCGATGAATACTTCGCATTAAATAACTTAGTCCAACATGTAGTCAAAATTTGAAAAGAATCTATCATATCGTTTGAAAGTAAAAAATGTACCTAAATAAGCGGTACACTGAGAAAAAAAGAGCTAAGTTAGCTTAAGTCAGACATGTGGGCATAGCCGAAACCGAGTCAAGCAGTTTCTTCCGGACAATCAGGGAGTTTCTGCTTGAGAGTCGGGAAGAAACAACATAAACAAAGATCACGTGACCTTCGGCGCGCTCGTCGCTCAGGCTGTTTTTCCCGGAGTGCTTGGGCAATTCTACCTTTGTTGTCCTACCCGACGACTCCGGCTATTTTGACCCGAGATTCAAGCTGTTCTGGCTTTTTTTTTTCTCAGTGTATATCATATTTTTCAACCATGAATTAATTGTAAGTAATACAATTCAACATGTTGTCAAAATTTGAAAAGAATCCATCGTATCGTTTAAAAGCAACAAAATATACCTAAATAAGGTATAACAAATTTTTAAATCGATGAATACTTCGCATTAAATAACTTAGTTCAACATGTAGTCAACATTTTTTCTTATCTTTTGAAATTCATAACGTATTTGCCGATTAAAGTTATTAATTCTGCAATTTTTAGGTTTAATTTTTTTGTCATAAATAAATAATCAACTTTTTTTAAAAACGATGAGAAACTTTATATCTTGAAAAGTGTCCCAATGTTTTATGAATTGATTCATAATTCTTCGAGTATTAGCAAGTTCAAGTTTTTCAAGCGGGTGAGAGCAAATGGGATTTTCTAGTAATATATTAAAACAAGAACATTAATTTTATCTTAATAGGTGACATGAGATAACTTTAAGAATGATAACATTTTACATCAGTTTATAAAAGAAAACTATAAGCTGAAATTTGAAAAGTCGTTTTCAAAACATTTCAACGTATTCAATTTAAATGCAACAGTTGGCACTCACTAATTCGCGCCAATTCCCAGTGTTCAAAGAAGCTTCCCCCACCACGTGCCTGCCTCACAGATGATTAAAATTTTACATGTGTATCCGTTCGCTGCTGCGTTACCGAAGGTTCACCAACATCAACAGCTTAACGAGTTTGAAAGTAAACTCACGTGCTGTGCATTTTTATTGTTATTTCCTGTGCATCATTTATCGTAATAAATGGATATGGACGGCGACAACGGCGAGTGTAAGTACAAGTTGTGTATGTAAACAAATTGAATTAGTACTTAATTATACTCACGTAGAGATTTTGTTCATCGAATTGGTCAAGTATGACATAGAGCATTAAATATTAAAACTTTTTGTCGATTTCAAGGATAAAATACAATAAAAAGCTATGTCGTATATTGATAGCTCATCGCTCATATTTATTTGACTATAACCTATAATTTTAAAGTTGATTATTTACGAGGTGTACAGTTACAACAATTAATGAACGCCATGAAGCCATAAAAATAATTATAATATCAAGATATTTTCACGATGAACGACGTAAAAAGCATGAAATTTATTAATTTATTGTAAATCGTGGTAATTACTCGAAAATATGACGAAAAATTTTTTGTTTACACACACGAAGAACCAAAGCATAAAACATTATTTTGTTTCGTGCAGCAACTGGCTGAATTTATAGAAAATGTGATAAACAGTGTAGAGAATGTGGCTGTAAGCGGAGGCAATTGTTGTTACAATTAAGACAGTCGGGTACACGGAGAGAAATTTTTATGTAAAAATTACTATACTTTCTACGAATGGGGTGACAAACTCGTATTATACAGATTATTTAGTATATTTTTAGCAATTATTGGTATAAGTGTATTAAAATTTAATAGAAGGTATAGCAATTTTTGGTAGTAAGTATAGTAAAAATTAAGCGATCATCAGCTGTTCCAGGTGTAGCATATGTAGACGAGACGAAGTATCTTTTAATAAAGTGCGGCGTGGCGTAGCGGTAAGACTGCGGCTTCTCGCGCGGCGGGCTCGGGTTCGATTCCCGGTCTCCGCATTTTTTCAGAGATAAAAAAAAAATTATTTCTGAGTCAGTTTCTCATAAATGCGAACTAACTAAGAAAATAAATGTGTCTGTAATGTAGGTTGCGAAAAATTTTTTTTCATCGTGAATTCCACTTTACTATCTAGTATAGTAAAAATTGGTAAAGTTATACTAAAATTAAGTATAATGCAAGTTTGTTGCTCGATTGAGCAACAGTATAGTAATTTTTCGTGAAAAATATATGAATTTTTGTATAAACATTTCTCTCCGTGTACTAGTGTTGCGTGTTCATAATTTTTTTGTAGGCCGTGGGGTTGAGATTGTGAGAGAGGCGGGTGTAAATTTTCTTTATTCAGGCACGACTGATACTCAGAATACACTTGGTAGTGAAAAATCGTTTTTCCGCATTTAAGTCTTTTAACTTAAAGTTTACAAGAAAGTTCGCACACGCAAAAACTCGCGCACACGAAAACTCGGGCCTTATCAGTCGTGCCTTATATGCAAAAGTGCAGCGTCTTTAGCATAAATTTTCCGCTTGTTTCAAATCTAAGGTGCCATTAAAATTCAAAATATAATAATACACAACCGTAGTGTCTTGCGCCTTTTGCAAATCAAGCCTCCTTTTTGTATCTAGTTTGTTATCACAACATGTGTAATTCATATTCGATATTTTTTAATGCTTGGCTATTGAAATTATAGATGAATCGTGGTACAACCAACTCATGGCAGGCGTGCATACAGTTGTACAAAACTGTACTGAATTAAATTGTACGTCATCATTATTGGGTAATGTTTGTTTTAAACTGTTATTAAAAATTGTATTACAAAATTTGAGGTTAGAGTTGTATAAAATAATTTTCATATTAGACATAAGTTACAACAAAGTAACTAATGTTACTTCGTGTGATATGATACTCGCCTCAGACCAGGGCAAGTGCAATCATACAGCTTTCATCGAGCCATTGCATGTAAACCTCGAAGGTGACGTAGTTGGCAGCTGTCAAGTAGACCGAGAGCTTATCGCGAAGAACGTTAGTGTATTCGGGCAGGCAGACACTGGCGATGCCATCAACACTGGTGGTGACATGGGCGCAGAAGCATTAAATACAATCCTCAGCGTACCTACTGAAAGTAGCGGAGAGACCCTGACCGCAAAATTAGATATTGCAGTATCTAGAAATAATGGTAAGTATCTCAGAAATTATTTTCACTCTTTTATCAGTTAGGAGCCAGGCGTTTATGGGAATAGCTCATAGTTGCTAAATAATATTTTTTGCAACTTCTTTTTTAATTTCTGATTAGACTATGCAACATAATTTAAAGATAACATACCTAAACGTAACGTACTTTCTTTTTTATTACGGAAAAAAATGAAACTAAAAATGAAATGGAATATGTTTTTTATTTTGTTGTTTCCAGTATTAAAAAAAATAATAATAAAATAATTGTTTCTTAGAAAAATACGAACGGTTTTTGAATTCAGCATAATTTGTTAAATATTTATTGAACATCTGTTTTAAATTATTTTGCAATCTAGTCAGAAATTGAAAGAAAAAATGAAAGTTTAGGAAAAGTTTCTGTTAACGAATCTATCTACTTGCGCTGTTAAAATATATTTTGAATATAAAATTAAATCATTCAATCATGTTGCAGTAAAATTTGTCATTTTCATTGTTGTTCACTTTTTGTTAGGTTCCATTAATATAGTTGTTGAACCATCGGACTTACAGTTACCGACACCCAAATTCATAAAAAGGCAGTACAAGCGAAAAAATACAACAGCTAATATTGTGACAAAAAAAGGCAAATAAGAAAAACAATATGGATAGATAAGCAGTCTAAAACAGCATATGCCGAGGGAAAAGAAGGAATCGGGAGAAAAGGTCCTATACCTGTGAAAGTATTGAAAAGAGCCGATTTACGTGCCAACAAAAAATTTCTTTAAATGATAGGCAAAAAGCCTTTGATATGTACTGGGCGTTAGCTGATAAGCCAAAGCAATGAGAATGCTTGAATAATTGGGTCGTTCCCAAGACATCAAAAGCAGATGATAAAGATGCTCGTGAAGTAGCAGAAATAGTAAAAAGTAATTTAAGCAAGGATTACTATGATTTCACCTTGCCATCCTCGAATGGAGATGTCTCAGTTTGTCGAACAATGTTTCTCGATACACTTGGTCAGTTTTGCATAATTTTTTATCAACTTGAAGTCAGATAATTTCGTAAAAAGTGTTACATAATGTGTAAAAATCTTAGATTCGATGGTTAATATTAAATATTTTCAACGAGTATTTTCAAAGTAATACAAATATTTCATTGACAACTTTTCTTTAAATGTAATTATGCAAAAAATAATTAAGTCAAGTAGTAACAAAAGTATTATCGTCAATTCAATTTTTTCGATTTATTTTATTTTTATTTTTATGGAGTTAAGTTCAAAAAGTATAACAATATTAAGATCGTATTGTGAGCCACAAGGGAGATAGCCGCAACTAATAAAATAGATCTAAATGTAAGTTAATTTATAATTAATGTAATTAATAAATCTTTCTCAAGAAACGCTAAATTTCGATTAATAAAATATATAAAAATACTGAATCTACGAAGGAAGAAAGAAAATGATTAAGGTGCAATGATAAAAGTTTCTAAATAAAGTTGATCGATTTCAACAATTCCCTGTTAATAGACTTGAAAGGAGTTCAACTTGTCGTGTGTAGCTGCAGCACTGAAGATACTTACGTATTTTTTGTATTAAGACGTACATAATAATTTTAATTGGCAATCGATTCAATATACGTATATAATAGATATTTCTTATAATTTTGAATGCATAGTCAAACAATAAGGCAGTGGCACCATATATAGACAAATTAGGATACGTATTTTCGTTTTCGAAATAAAAATTATTTAAGCCTTTTGGTAAAGCAGGTTTATTTAAAGTAAGCAGCAGAATTTTATAAATACTCAAAAAAAGCTGTAATTGTGTGTTTATTATTATTCGCGTGTGTATTTTCGTGACTGTAGGCTAGAGCCGTAGCCAATCATTTTACCGGCGAATTTCATTATGAGCTAAGTATGACAATAGCGTAGTGTAGTCTAGTAGAGAGAGGGGAGAGTAAGAGACGTCCATTATGGAGTAGAGAGATCATAAGAGCTTTTCGTCCACCTCGTCGAGTCCAAAATGGAGACTAGCAATTGGACTCTCGCAGTATTAGCAGCTGCGGACGATTTTCTTAAGAACGAGTTGGGGGCTGACTCCCTCTTTCTGCTCGTACGCTAGCGCTTCAGAAGCCTTCGGCAGCTACCTCACGTGGAAATTTACATAGTGCGTGCTGTTTTTCGTTGATTTAAATTTGTCTCATTTTATTTTAAAATCTTTAAAGAAATTATGGTTTTTACTTCTTTAAAAAAATATGGTGTGAGGTAATTTCCCAAAAACAGCCGCAGTTAAGTAGTCACTCGCGTTCGGATGGTCGCGTGTTTATATTACGCTTATCACTAAGCCGCTACTCCCAACCGACTTGCCAGCATGCATTAATTACAATCTCCAGCCGTCCTCCCGCGAAGTTTTTGAAAAACTTTCGAGAGCCCGAGTCCTTTTTTTTTAACGAGTTCTAATCTACCCGCAACAGCGCGCCCATCAGCCTCTTCGAAGATGTACGTGCCGGAGTAGCAGCAGGCCATATCCTACAACCTCGTCTACCGGCCACCCTTCGTCTCGCCAGCTGTGCCTGGAATAGCACGCGATCGCTCCCTGAATTCGTATCACACGCGCAATTATTCGTGCAGCGCCGGTCGTTGAACAACAGCGTCAATGGTGCTGCGTCCAACTCTAAAAATGTAGACGCGCATAACGCTTCGCCTTCTCACGACTGTGATTTATTGGATTTATTAATTTCTTTTTAGTATCTTTTTCCTGTTTCCCACTGGATCAGATTTTTTTTTATGGTTCAATTTTTAATCAATATTGACATCGATATGATGAAACAATACGTGTAACGCGGGCCTCATGGTATCTTCATTGTCGCGTATGCTCAGGTGTCCGTAAACACGCCGAACACGCGAATACAATTAATTTGTAACGAAGCACCTTTCGCGAGCAACGGCTAACAATGATAATTTAAATCTCGAAATAGCTGACTGATGTCTTGATGCTGGCCGTCGAAAAATTATTTTTAAAAAAACTGACAGCCGCTTTTGAATGCAACTTTCCGAACGGAAGCGAGATTTCAAAGTGAAGTTACAGTATGATTACACAAGGTTTCGATATCATATAATAAAATAATATATTGTTATCTGAGTTAGCAAACTAATTTTAGGGAAAAACGGGTTTGAAAATGCTAATTTTTACATATAAATAAATGTATATCGTATATATTTTAATGAAAAGTAATGTTTATTGCCATTGAAATTCTTAACTTAACGACACAAGAAAAAGATATTGACAATGAACTATAGTGCTTTCTAATGATAAAAAAAGATTATATCATGGAGCTTTTAAAAAAAATAATTATCATAACTTAAACTAACTGTAATAAAACTAGTTCTAAACTACCAACTGAGCTACAATTAATTCCAAGAATTATGCCAAAAAAATTATATTAATAACTCGCAAATAATAAAAATCTGTCCATGACTAGCGTTATTATTATAATTTCATTTTGATGTTTTTTAGCTATATCTTATCAAGTTGTTCGAACAGCAAAAGAAAAAGTAAAACAAAGCAACGCAACTGGAGTCATTGCCACTGATACGAGAGGTCGACATTCAAATAGGCCGTTCAAGTATCCCGATGAAATGCTGAATACCGTGCGAAGTCACATAAATTCTTTTCCCGTCATGGAGTCGCACTGCTGCCGAGAGAGCAGTCAGAAAAAGTACCTTGAAGAAAGACTTTCTGTAGCTAAAATGTACCGAATATATACCGAAGAATATGCCAAAAAAGACGAAAAAGGAAAAATAGATGAAACATCTATCGTATCTCAGCACACGTATGACCGTGTATTCAAT
Organism: Torymus aiolomorphi; assembly: GCA_036365515.1. NCBI lineage: Eukaryota > Metazoa > Arthropoda > Insecta > Hymenoptera > Torymidae > Torymus > Torymus aiolomorphi. The sequence continues at coordinate 119,826,840 of CM070875.1, forward strand.
TCGAAATTTAATTATGGTTTCTTCAAACCTAAAAAGGACATGTAAGTTCTATTGATATCTATATAAAACCGCTGCCATCTGATTTGGCAGAATGCTTTCTCAAAGAGATTCCTTTTTTTTTAATTTTTGAAAGCAATAACTATTTTTAATATTAATGATTTTCATCATTATGATTTAAAAAACAAAAAACCCAAATAATTTTTTTTTTTTTATTTCAAAATTATGATTTCATTATATACCTAAATAAGGTACTTAACTCAACCGATCATCTCCAAAATTGAACTTGACCTAGATTTAAGTATAAAAAATACACCTAAAAAATTTCAAAATAATACGTTGAAACCTTCAAGTTATTGCACTGACAAAATATATCACACACACACACACACATTCACGTGCACACGCACACGCACACGCATACACACACACACATACACACACATACAAACATCATTCTAAAAACATGTTTTTCATGACCAACGACCTCGAAAACGTCGAGAAAAGTCAAATTTAGCAATTCGAAAATTTTCACCATTACAAAGCTTTCTCTTTGAGAAAGCAATATCTTTCAAGTAACTGAATTAAACACCGATCAAACAAACGCGTAAATTGTGTGTGCATTGATTGCATTGATTAATATAAGAATAAATCGGATGAATGTAATAAAATAAGTTTATTTTAAAATTTATTAGGTGCGAGGCCTGTGAATCCTTCAAAAATATGAGCACAGAAGATAAAAAGAAAAATGAAGCAATACAGGACAAACACTTAAAAAAAAATCTGAGGCGGACAAAACGAGAGCTCTCAAAGATAGCGCAGTATGTTGTGCAAATTACGATTTGCAAAAAATTCTAAGTACGCCTCGAACTGAAATATCCATAATGTACTACCTATCCAAACTTTGCGTATGGAATTTTACCATATTTGAATTAGCAGCTACAAAAGGGCACTCATTTATTTGGAATGAGATGATCGGAAATAGGGGATCTAACGAGATCGCCTCCTTCGTTTGGGACTTCATTCATGCCAAAGCCCTAGAAGGCAAAAAAGAAATCAATTTTTATACTGACAACTGCGCTGGCCAAAATCGGAACAAAAACGTATTTACTATGTACGTTAAGGGGCAAATGAACTAGATATTGAAATTCTACATCGGTAAGTTATATATTAGTTTTCATGTTTTTAAAATTTCTAATCTGAGCAAGAGAGCCGGTTAAGTTACTCGGGGTTTGCCCGCTTCAGTTTGAGTTCTGTTTTTTTCTAATCGGTGCAAAAGAGCCGGCAGAGTTAGTTGGAGTTGGCTCAATCGAGTCTTAATTATAATAGTTTTATATCTTTTCATCTCAGCAATAGAGCCGGCACGGTAACGTGGTTTTAGCTCCTCTGAGTTTCAATTTTTATGTTATTGAATTTTTTATCTCAGCAAGAGAGCCGCCAGAGTTACTTGGGGTTGGCTCGTTTGAGTTTTAATTATATTGATTTGAATCATTTCATCTCAGCAATTAAACCGACAGAGTTAATCTGGATTTGCTCGCTTGATTTTCAATTCGATGTTTTTTGTATAGCTTTTAATCTCAGCAAGAGAGCCAATAGAGTTGGTCGGGATTGTTTCGTTTCAGTTTTCGTTTACATGTTTTTAAATTTTTTAATCTAAGAAAGAAAGCTGGCAGAGTTACGTTGGATTGGCTTGCTTGAGTTTGAAGTATATCTCAGCTAGAGAGCCGGCAGAGTTTCGTGGGTTGACTCGTTTAAGTTTCCGTTTTCATGTTTTTCTAATCTCTTCAAGAGAGCCGGCAGAGTTACTTGGAGTTTGCTCATTTAAGTATTAATTATAATATTTTTAAAGCTTTTCATGTTAGTAAGAAGGCCAGTAGAGTTACGTGGGGCTTACTCGTTTAAGTTTTAATTTTAATGTTTTTTGAAAAACTTTTTATATTTGCAAGAGAACCGGCAGTTACTTGGAGTTAGCTCATTCGAGCTGGCAGAGTTTCGTGGGGTTGGCTCATTCGAGTTTTAGTTTTCATGTTTTTAAATCTTTTTACCTCAGCATTTGAGCCAGCAGAGTTTCTTTAGGTTGGCTCGCAATTCGCTAAACTACATGCCGCAATTTGTTTTTATTTGTAAAATATGTTGGTAGATGAATTTGTGTTATCTTGAGAAATGATACACGTGAAATTTTTATTTAATTATCAAAACAATTTTTAAGATTCTTGGAGGTGGGGCACACTCAATCGGAAGGTGACTCGATGCACGCCCGTGTCGAGAACCACACTCGTTATAAGGAAATATTTACTCAAAATGAATGGGCACAATGTATCGTTGATAGTAAAAAAGAGAATAAGTATGACGTTAAACAAATGGAACAAAATTCTCTTTATAATTTTGATTCAGTATCAAAAAAATTTAATTGGAAAGGTGTAAAAATTGCTAGTGTTCGCGAAATAAAAGTCGCCCCCCCAAAATACCGCTGTTTTCGTCAAGTACGACTTTTTTGACGAACCAAGAAAGATTAATGTATTGAAAAAAAATGCTACCTTAAAAGAAATTCAATCGCAAAGTTTAAATGCAGCATACAGTTCGAAACTTCCACTGACTCAAAAAAAAAAGACGATCTTAATGTTATGCTAAAAAAAGGTCTCATCTCTCGTAATTCTATTGATGATTTTCAAAAAGTTCTCAAAATGGACTGATGTAAGTGACGTTAAAAACAGTATTTGAACATAATATTTTACCTAATAATATTAAATGATTTTAAGCTGTGGTTCCATTTGCTACTTTCTGTAGCCAGATTTTTACCTCTGACCTTCGGATTTTAGCAATTCTATAATAAATGAGAGATGAACAAGACTTTGAGTTCGAGCATCTTGCTCATCTGCAGGAGCTTTATTTTGTATTACAAGATTGTCAGCTATATCGTAAAAGTAACGTTATTATTGTTGTACTGTAAGTGCTTAGGCTACACTATAATTCTTAAAATAATATATGCGTTTAGCTTAAAGCAAAATGTGGAATTGAAACGAAAATAAAGGAATTAATAGTTTTCTAATAATTATTTTTTAATTTTATGCAGAGATATTTGAATTGACAAAATTATAATTTTCTTATTATATTTAGAGTTATAATTATATTATTAATTTTGAAATAAAATATGTTGTAATATGCAGCAAGATTATCACATTTATAGTCAGACAATAACTTCAAGTATAAAGTGAAATAAATAGTATCGTCAAGTGAGGTTGTATTATTTGTTTACGCTTTTCTGCAATTTTATCGATTGTATTTTTGTGATAAATTAATTATATCCTTGTAAATGATTTCCTAATGATCATTGTTAAAATTCATGATAAAAATTTTTAAAAATGAATCACCGCTGTTATTCTCATTAGTTCAAAACATACTCCCTTGTTATAATAACACTGGTTTTAATTAAAATTTTTATTTAATATTTATCGACTGAAGTATTGTTACTATTAAAATTACTTACATTAAAATACGATCTTAGAAATATATCATGGTAATGTGTGATACTGTATTAAATTCATCATTTATAGGCAGTGTTAACAATTAGTAGAATTATTTTATATAATTCCCAATTATAAGAAACCAAAGGTATATACATGTCAAAATTAAATATCCTGCATTAAGTTGCCTGGGATGGTGCGTACGATAATAATATGAAATTAATACAATCAACACAAAACAAAATATTGAAAATCATAAATAAAAATAAATTCTCTCAAACTAATCCACCTCTTGAAATAAAAAAATTATTCCAGTTAGAGTCAATATCCTTACATTATTCTACATTAAGAAATAAATATATAAACAGTGCGAGCAAGACCAGAAACAAAACAATTCAATTACCTAAATGTGATAAAAGAGTTAGTGATAAAAATAGCTACAATGAAGCTATAAGGGTCTTTAATGGGCTATCGAAGGATCTCAAAGTTATGAACTTAAGTAGACAATTAATGAAGAAAAAATTAAAAATGTTTATAGTAAAAGATGCAATATCATTTCAAAATAATAATTAAATCTTAACCAATATGTCTAACAAATTATTTAACTGTTATTTATGTACTACAATGGATTTTATCGATGTTAACAAACACTACGCACATACCATTATATAGGTTTTAAGAATTTTGTAGTTTGTAATATTTTTTTTAGTTTGTAAGTTTTCTATGTACCAGATCTACACACAGGCAATAATATTTGCCTCAGTAGGATTTACTTACTTATGTATATTTCGTATATAATAATGTAATGTAAATGTTTTCTAGAAATAAATAAATAAATAAATAAATAAGTTATCTCTCAAATTATTTGATAAGATTTTAAAAATCGAAATACTGGGCTAAAATAGTTGTATCATTTTTGTGGATCTACGATTCATAGGAAGTTCAGAAAAGCAAATTAGTTTTCTTAATATGTTTTCTACTCTCCTATTTAATTCTTTATTTTATTTTAAGTCTTTCTTTTCATTTTCATTATTATTAATATTTTTGTTATTGTAATAGCAAGTTTGTGCTACTCATCGCTGGAACGTAGCGAGCTGTGCTACTCTTCGTTAGAATCCACTAGCTGTGATATTCTTCGTCGGAGAGCAGCAAGTTGTGCTACTCTTCGCCGGAGAGCAGCGAGTTGTGCTACTCTTAGCTGGAGAGCAGCGAGTAGTGCTACTCTTCACCGGAGAGCAACGAGTTGTGCTACTTTTCACCGGAGAGCAGCGAGTTATGCTACTCTTAGCTGGAGAGCAGCGAGTAGTGCTACTCTTCGTCGGAACGCAGCGAGTCGTGCTACTCTTCGCCGAAACGTAGCGAGTTGTGCTACTCTTCGTTAGAGTCCGCGAGCTGTGCTATTCTTCATCGGGAGTTGTGAACTGGGATAGTCTTCGTCGGATCTTGTGAACTGTGCTAGTCTTCGTAGGGGGCGTCGATATGTCTACGTATGTTAATGTCATGTATGATGTAATGATAGACAGTTTGAAAATGCACGAGAACAGTCGCGAACTTGATAAATGTTTCGGCGGGTCCACATTTCTTAAACTTTTCAACGACCACAAAGACGAATTAATATCTAATGTAGAAAACCGGATGATTTATTCAAACTTTGGTAGTTCGAATGTGGATAGACTTGTTGGATATTGTGAATATTTCGCCTTCTGTATATGAGCGTACGCATGAGACACAAATAGCGCGACACACGTATACACACATGTAAGTCTCCCCTCCCTAGTGTGTCTGCGACTATGTAGGTATGTCGAGCGGCAGTGAACAACGAGCTATACTCTCTCTCTAGTCTCGGACGCCCAGCATGTAATATCGCGCGCATGGCGCAGGCAAGCGCCGATTATAATCATCAATTACACTTAACTCTAATAAACTAGTCATTCTTTTTAAGTCTAATAAAAGTGTTCATTTCACTACACTTTTCCACCAACTCCAACATGGTAGCAGAGCACGTAGTTGGTAAGTGAAACAAAAAGACTCTGACTCAATACAAGCCTCGGCGAGTATTGTGGCAGCCATTGCTGTAGGAAGAGAAAAAGCACGCGGCTCGCGAAAAGTTTAACTGTGAAAAATATTGAAGGAAAAGTGCAAAAGTAAGAAAAATACAAGTGTGAATAAATAATAGAATATGTCTATAAGTGATAGAAGAAAGAATTTTGAAAAATTTATGAATAATTCAAGCCGATGCGAGCAGATTAAATTTCTTGTGTGAAGCACGCGGCACGGTGCAAGAATAGAACACGTGGCAGAATTCGAGGTGATACACGTGGTAAATGGACACCAAAGGACAAGTGAAAACCAAAGAAGAAGTAATACTAGAAGACATTGAATACGAAAGCAAAGAAATAATTGAGAAAAAGATTGCCGAAAAACGTTTTGTGAAAATAGTGCAAAAAATAATTACGCTAAACAAAGTAATAAAAGTGTATGAAGATATTAAGTTAAAAAAAGTCGAGATGGCTAAACACGCAAAAATTGATGATGTATATATCCCAATTTTTGATGGAGGTAACTACACAAGCTGGGAATTTAGATTATTGAATGTACAAGAATATAAAGAGTGCAAAGTACAAGCAATAAGAGTGCGAGATGCAACAAAGGCAAACGAAGTTGATGAGGCCACATGGAAGAAATTAGATATGAAAGCAAGAAATATATTAATTAGCACAGTGAGTGATAAACAATTAGAATATATTATGGACTGCGATACAGCATACAAAATGATGGAAAAATTCAAGAGCATGTACTCTACTAAATCTACAACGCTGCAAATAATATGCAGAGAATAAAACTAAAAAATTATGAGAAAGTTGAAGAATTTTTCGTGGAGTTCGAACAAGCGTGCAACAAATTTGAAGCAGCTGGAGGCACATTACCAGAAAAGGAAAAAATGAGGTATTTAATAAGAGCACTACCAGCAAGCTACAGCTTTATTGGGAGTCTCATTGATCTCGTCCCAGAAGCTCAACAAACGGTAGACTATATTAAGTCTAAAATTCAAGAAAAAAATTTGACAATGTCTGATGACGAGAAAAAGAAGAATGTAAGTACATTCAACGTCAAGACAAAGGGACAGTGTTATAACTGTGGCCGGGGAGGTCATTTAAAAAAGGACTGTTGGAGACCACCACAGACCAGCCAGAGCAGAGGAGCATTCCAAAGCAGAGGAGCATCCCAGAGCAGAGGTCGAGACCAACGCGGATATCAACGAGGCAGTTCCAGAGGACGCGGTCGTGGCAGAGGAGCAGCCCAGCAGAGGCAAGAAGACTCCAGTCAACGCAGAGAAGACTCAGCAGCTGAGACCTGGATGATCAAGGTCAATCACGACGAAGTGAAAAGTGAAATAGTGAGTGATGTGTTCTATAGTGAAGTAGAATCTAAGTTTTCACCCTATCACAATCCAAACTTCGGCGAAGATTGTGGTAATAAAAATAGGATAACGAATGTTTACAATTATAATTGCGAAAAGAATGGTAAATTCAACGAAATCAGTTGGTTGTTAGATAGCGGATGCACTGATCATGTTGTGAATGATGAGAGAATGTATGAAAAATTTATTATATTAAAAAATCCAATTGAAGTAAAGTTGCCAGATGGTAAAAATTTAAAGGCCACAAAAGTAGGCAATATAAAAACATACTTCAAAAATTGTTATAATGAAAAATTAATTGATTTAAAAAACGTTTATTTTGTAAAAGGAATTAATAAAAATCTATTAAGCGTTGCAAAAATTACAAGAAATAATACTATTGTTTATAAAAATGATAATCCAAAGATTTATAGCAAAAATAGAGAATTAGTTGCGGAAGCAAACAAAATAAATGATTTGTATGTTATGAAAAGTTACATATATAAGGATCTTGAAAATGATGTCTATGTAAACTCTGTAAAATTAACTGAAAAAGAAAAGTGGCATAGAGCATTAGGCCATGTCAACTTTCAATATCTAAACAAGTTAGTAAAAGATAAATTGGTAGATGGTTTACCAGATAAATTAGAAAATAATGAAATGAAATGCGCAAATTGTATTCAAAATAAAATGGCTAATGTACCGTTTAAAAATGAGAGAAGTAAAACTTCAGAAATTTTAGAGTTAATTTATACTGATCTAAATGGTCCACACAGAACAACAGGTTCCGATGGAGAAAAATTTTTTCTAAGTTTTATTGACGATTACAGTAAATGTAGTAGAGTTTATTGTATTAAAAGCAAATCAGAGACTGCAAGTTGTTTTAAAGAATATGTAAACTTAGTTGAAAATAAATTTAATAAAAGAGTTAAAAAATTAAATTGTGATAATGGCAAAGAGTACTTGAATAAGGAAATTTATCAGTTTATAAATAAAAAGGGAATTGAACTATTACCTTGCCCTCCCTACGTCCATCAATTAAGTGGAGTAGCAGAAAGATTTAACAGATCAGCTATGGATATAGGCAGATGTCTGTTAAGAGAGGCCAAAATACCATTAAGATATTGGACAGAAATTGTTAAAACAGTATCTTACTTGAAAAACCGTACAATAGCCAACTCAATCGAAAATAAAACTCCTTTTGAAATATTTTTTGGAAACAAACCAAATGTAAAAAACTTAAAAATATACGGAAGTAAAATCTTCGTTAGAAAACCAGAAGCTTTGAGAAAAGGAAAATGGGATGATAAAGCCCAATTAGGTATATTAGTAGGATATACGCACAATGGTTATAGAGTCTTGTTAAATAATAAAGTAATAAATGCCAGACATGTACAAATTGTCGAAGATGACACTGAAATAATCTGTTTGGAAAAGGTTATCGATGAAAATATTATTGAATTAAACTTAGACGAATCAAACGATTCAAGTAGTGAAACAAGTAGTATTATTGAAAATAATTATGACAATGAAAATTTAATTAATAATAACGATGAAATTGAAAATATTGAAAATGAGAATGAGAACATCGATAATGCTTTCAATCGTTCAACTGAAAATTTAAATGTTAAAAGAACATCAAACAGAAAGAAAAGTCCGGTACAAAGATACGGAAACCCTGTAGCACATTATATTTATATACATTATGTAAATGCAAATGTACGGAATACATTTGAGGAGGCGTTAAACTCCAGCGAATGTAATGAATGGCAAAAAGCTATGAATTCAGAAATTGAATGCGTAAAGAAAAATAATACATGGGTTGTAGTTGAGAAACCTCAAAATAAAAAGATTATTGATGTAAAATGGGTCTATAAAAGAAAAAGCGATGAATCTCTTAAGGCTAGGTTAGTTGTTAGAGGTTTCCAACAAAGAGAATATCAAGAAAATGTTTATTCGCCAGTAGGAAAAATGGAAACGTTAAAAATTTTATTAAGTTATTGTTGCGTAAATAATCTGTTCATAGAACAAATGGATGTAGAAACAGCGTTTCTTAACGGAAAAGTAAAATCAGAAGTTTATATTCATGAACCACAAGGTTATGAAATCGGCAAAAATAAAGTTTGCAAATTATTAAAAGCACTATACGGATTGAGAGGAAGCCCAAAGGCTTGGTATGAGCCATTTGATAAATGCGTGAGTAAACTCGGGTTTATAAGAAGCAATTATGAATACTGTTTATATGTAAACAACACAGACGATGATACTATATACATTTTAGTATTTGTAGACGATCTCTTAATATGCTGTAAAAATAAAGATAGAATCAATGAAGTTAAATCTGCTTTAATGAAAAGATTTGTAATGAAAGATCTAGGAAAAATTAAATCATATATAGGAATCGACATTGATTATAATAACAAGAAAGGTATAATGACTTTAAGTCAACAGAAATATATAGAATCATTGGCTGTGAAATACAACTTAGAAAATGCGAAACTGTATGATACTCCGATGGAGACAAATTTAAAACTTGAACAGGCTAATAAAGCAGATGAAACAATAAAATATCGAAATTTAATAGGTGAATTATTATATATTAGCACAGGTACAAGACCTGACATAACTTACAGCGTGAACTACTTAAGTAGATTTCAAAGTTGCTACGATTCAACACATTTTAAATACACGATGCGAATATTGAAATACTTATACAAAACGAAACATTTAAAATTGACTTATTGTTGTAATTCAAATCAGAATAAACTTGATTGTATGGTCGACTCAGACATTGCAGGAGATAGCATTGACAGAAAGTCAACCACCGGATTTGTTATAAGAATGTATGGAAATATAATATATTGGAAAACACAGAAACAAAAAACTGTGACTAAAAATTCAACATTTGCTGAATACATTGCATTGTCTGAAGCGACAACAGAAATATTGTTTGTAATTAATCTCTTGAAAGACGCCTTTAATGCGACATTTAAAAGTCCTGTTAAAATATACGAGGATAACTCAGGCGCAGTAGCAATAGGTAAATTCGGTAACTTAACAAAAAATTCTAAGCACATTGAAGTACAATGTCATTATGTAAATGAGAATTACGAGAAGGGTATTATCGATATTGTGAAGATAGAAACTGAAAAAACATAGCAGACATATTCACTAAGAGTCTATGTAAGGATAAATTTATTAAAAATAGAAACGCGCTAAAATTATTATAGAACATTATAAATAAAAGCCAAAAATTCAAGGAGGCGTGTTGGATATTGTGAATATTTCGCCTTCTGTATATGAGCGTACGGATGAGAGACAAACAGCGCGACACACGTATACACACATGTAAGTCTCCCCTCCCTAGTGTGTCTGCGACTATGTAGTTATGTCGAGCGGCAGTGAGCGGCAGTCTCGGACGCCCAGCATGTAACATCTCGCGCATGGCATGGCGCAGGCAAGCGCCGATTATAATCATCAATTACACTTAACTCTAATAAACTAGTCATTCTTTTTAAGTCTAATAAAAGTGTTCATTTCACTACACCTTTCCACCAACTCCAACAAGACTATTTGTAGAAATAAAATGTCTTTATTTACCGACACTGGAAAAAGATGTATACGAGGTTGTTAATAATTAATCAATAAATACAAATTTTAATTGAATTGCCTTCTTCTTCATTATTTCATAGCCCTACTCTTCCGCTCTATCCCCACCCACTATCAATCACTTGGCCTTACATATAAGCTAATAGTAGCATCGGCGCAAGAGCAGAAGGACTGCAACCTTCACAGTGCACACATCATGGAGCCGCCATTCAGCAAGCAGACACCAGATGATAAACAGCCTCTTATCGATAAACAAAAGAAAGATTATTCATCGACGAATAAAGATTCATCGCGATTTTTCAGGGGCATAAACTCATTATTACGTATACGAAACTATTTCTTATACTTTGGCCACTTGGGACTCCCGCTGCACAGAACGTTGGACCAACGTTCTCTCTCTCCCTCTCTAGTACATGGACTGGTATAGCGCGTATCCTCCCTCTCTCTCTCTCTCTCTCTCTTTCTCTCTCGTACATGGACTGGTATAGCGCGTATCCTCTCTCTCCTCTCTCTCTCTCTCTCTCTCTCTCTCTCTCTCTCTGTGTGTGTGTGTGTTTGTGTGTGGGTGGGTGGGCGGGTGCGTGCGTCAGTAACATTTTTATAAATATTAATAAATATATAAACGTTGTTTTTTTACTCTCTCTTCCCTCCACCTCTCTCTCTCTCTCTCTCTCTCTCTCTCTCTCTCTCTCTCTCTCTCTCTCTCTCTCTCTCTCTCTCTCTCTCTCTCTCTCTCTCTCTCTCTCTCTCTCTCTCTCTCTCTCTCTCTCTCTCTCTCTCTCTCTCTCTCTCTCTCTCTCTCTCTCTCTCTCTCTCTCTCTCTCTCTCTCTCTCTCTCTCTCTCTCTCTCTCTCTCTCTCTCTCTCTCTCTCTCTCTCTCTCTCTCTCTCTCTCTCTCTCTCTCTCTCTCTCTCTCTCTCTCTCTCTCTCTCTCTCTCTCTCTCTCTCTCTCTCTCTCTCTCTCTCTCTCTCTCTCTCTCTCTCTCTCTCTCTCTCTCTCTCTCTCTCTCTCTCTCTCTCTCTCTCTCTCTCTCTCTCTCTCTCTCTCTCTCTCTCTCTCTCTCTCTCTCTCTCTCTCTCTCTCTCTCTCTCTCTCTCTCTCTCTCTCTCTCTCTCTCTCTCTCTCTCTCTCTCTCTCTCTCTCTCTCTCTCTCTCTCTCTCTCTCTCTCTCTCTCTCTCTCTCTCTCTCTCTCTCTCTCTCTCTCTCTCTCTCTCTCTCTCTCTCTCTCTCTCTCTCTCTCTCTCTCTCTCTCTCTCTCTCTCTCTCTCCCCCCCCCCCCCCTCTCTCTCTCTCTCTCTCTCTCTCTCTCGTATATGGTCGGGTATACCGAGGCATATCATATTACAAGTGGGGTGGGGGTCGCGCCTCTGTATGGGTCATTAAGTCAAGTGCTATGTAAAAACAGTAGCTAATTAACCATGTCAATGGGTGTTTTGTTTACACAACAGTTGCGGTTGAGAACAATAGGCCCATTGACATGGGACAGCTACTGTGCAGCTACTGTTTACATAACACTTGACTTAATGACCCTTCCCGGGGCGCGAGCCCCCCTCCCCCACTTGTAATGTGATATGTCTCGCTATACCTGACCATATACTACTAATGTCAACTTTATTTTTTAATTTGTTTATAATACAATTGTTTTTTTTAGGATTCAATCAATTTTGTAATTATTTGAGCGAAAACATTTTCAAAATTTTTGGGTTTTCTTTTATAAAAAATAAGAGATGCTACCCTTCTAGGTAGAAATATTGCACAAATATTCGTTTTTCAGTTGCGAATCATATCCACTTTGTTTCATCAAACAATTCCAATTTGTTCCGGAGATATAAAAAAAACTGTTTTTAGGGGTGAAATTTAAGGGTGGTTTTTACCCCTTAAATGAGAGTATGGTCACGTAAAAAAAACACGTGTCAAATATTTTTGGATGTACTATAACATATCAAAATTTGAAGAAAATCGGTGAGGTACACCTGGGGCCCTTTCCTTGTGAGTATTCTTTCATGTTTGCATCATCTACCAAAAATTGTACAATTTGAATGAAATCTCCATCTATCGTAGCAGCAAAAGAATTGTCAGACCATGCATTTCTTTTATCAGTACATGTAAATACGTATCTATCTTTAATGATTTTTCTGTAAGCCTTAGTATTTTCTTTTGAAATGCTTAGATCGTCGATAATCCGTGAATGTGCTTGTATTTCTTTTCCAATATATCTGTGATTATTTAGCTTTCGTGTGCGTTGAACATTACCATTTTCCAAATAATTTGCAAAATCTACAGCTTGAGGAAGTGGTTTATCGGCCAAATGTTTTTCTAATATTATGATACTTTTTTCATATACAAATTTCTGCATATTTGGCTGCGTGCACCGTTTTTATAATTTTGCCATTACCGGATTCAAATGCATATCCTGAATGCGCCCACAAAGGAGCCCAGTCAGCGACGCTTTGTGGAATATGAAAAAGTTAGTGTATGTTATAAGTCATGACATTCTTTCCGTAATAATATTCCGTCAGTGCAATAAACTTTATGAGTAACATATTTGCTCTCTGTACATCTTCAATGGTTCTTGTTTTCTTCATTAATATATACTTCTACGAGAAGAGTCCAGTGTTCAACATATTTTTCGAATCCAGTAATATCTTTTAAAACAGGTAAGCTAAAATATAAAAGCCAGTTTTCCCATTCTCTCGACTTCCAAAATTTATGATCATATATTGATCGTGATAAGCGAGCGAATTGGTTAGGCACTTTGAACATTTTTAAGTAACTATCTATTCTAACGATTACTTGATTCGATATAGAATATTGTTGGATGGCCGTATTAAACCAGTAATCACTGAATTGTTTTACTATCTCCAGAGCAATACAATGCATTGCATCTTGTACAAAGCCATTAATAATGTCAAAGTTTTTTAACGATAATAATGGACACCTTCTTACATAGTCCGTTTATCTGGCATTTCATCCAACAAAGTGTATTTTACAACGCTTTTTGTATCGTGTAAGACTGATTCTCCTGGATGTAAGCACCAAATACAACCGTAGTATCCATTATATTGCTTTAATTCCATGCATAGGCGCGCACGTGCCACGGAGTCGACGCACGAACACAATGTGTGTACCTTTATGTTCCTTTTTTCACCATTTATTTCGCATAATATTCCATTTTCTGGTAATACATTCATTGCTTTAACAAATGGATCAAGAAAAATATTCATGTTAGGTTTATCACCAAACCACAGAGCATACGTTATCGGTCTGTCATTCCTTATATTTATTGGTACTTCATTTGGATTAACCTGAATCGTCCATATAGAATTAAAAATGAATGTTAAGTAATTATATTTATCTTCATTTGGTAATGAAGCTACACATTTTTTGTACAGGAAACAATCACATATGTCTGCGAATTCGTTACAATTTTCACCGCGTCTAACATTGTTCTACTGTAATAGTCAGCATGACCTTCAAGTAAATAGTGTATTTTATCTTTAATGTCTAATGTGACAAAAAAATCGCGGTAAGATGCATCTTTTAACATTACTGTACTTTCGCATACTTGACATTGAATACTTCGTGCTTTCCAATGAAATTTGCCAATATTCATTTTACACAAAGGACATACTGTATGATGTTCTAATCCAGTTTTTGGATAAAATAATTTATCAATTAAATATCTCGTATCTGGCAAAATTAGGGTATCCACAAAACTATTGATCATTTTACATAAATCTGTCGTTGCTGTACTGTCAAGCGAATTGCACCAACAATATTTCAAGAATCCTAATAATAATTCAATTTTATTAACTACAAATTTTACTGTTATCATTTCATTTGAATCTCCATTTTCGATAAAGTTATTTAAAGATGCGACAGAAGGGTTTCCATTAATTCTTCTATATCCATCGCCAGCTTCTACAATATTACCATCATCATCATTACTACTGTATGCATCGTCTTCATCATTATAGGAATAAATGGAATCTCAAAAAAGTTCATATATTATTTAATCGTATCGTTTTATTTATCTTATTTAATAATGGTAGACTATGTAACAATGGAGAAAAGTCATTCTTAATTCCCGCGGGTGGATTCCGCCCGAGCGAGTGAAGCTATGCGAGGTCGGTTATTCCCCGAGGGAATCATCGACTTTTCTCTGGAGTTACATATAGTACTTTTCTCAACTCAGGCATGAAATAGGAAAGATCTTTTAGACTTTTGTACGTGTAAAAGTAGGAGAGAAAATTTCACATATCAAGCGTATTTTATGAAAGTGGTAAGAAATATCAATTTCTACCCTAAAACAGGTGAGAAATATTCATTTTTGCCCTAAAACAGATAAGAAATGGCTATTAAAGAAATGAAAAAGTGGTGAGAAATGGATATTTCTACCCTAAAATAGGTGAGAAATGAAAATTTCTGATTCTCTTACATAGTTAGCGTATACATTTCAAATTATTTTGATTTCCAACTGCGCTGTGTACGACTCGAAATGCCCAATTCTCTCTCCGACTCACACACGTAAAAAAGGCCTTGTCATGCCTTCGTTAAAAAAATACGATGTGTAACACGGGAAGAAAATCTATTTAAAAAATTGCTCATTTTCTCCCTTGTTGCACAATGTACTATTATTCCCATCTCAACTGTGTCCACTTTTTTTATTTGAAAAGTCGAACCAACGGTAATATGGGAACTGTTTGTGAACGCGGGCGGCGGGCCTTGGCGCTCGCGTAAGTGGGCATAATATTTAAGTGTATTATTTAAACGATATTTTGTTAAAGGCTATAGCGGGATAAGATGGTCAAAATTCCACTCATCTGGATTTTTTTTTTGGGATTGACCATTCGAAAGTACATTATTAAAAACCTCTAGCAAAATTTTCAGCTCCCTAGGTGATGATTTGAGTCTCCTAACCTAAAAAACGTGTTTTTTCGAAAAATTTTTTTTCCGCTCGACCCTTTCTTTAAAAAAATTGAGCTGAGAAAAAATTTTTAATTTTTCAATGATTTTTTAGGTTATGTAGGTAATTTTTGACTAACTTGTAAATAATGATTTTTTGCGTATTTTTTCCCGTTCTTTCAAATGGCGGTGTCTGAATTTGCGTTTTCTAGCCGGAACATATTTAAAATTCGAAAAAACCGATTTTTTAAGCATTTTTCCCATGTTTTTGGCACATAACCTCAAAACCAATAGCTAAATAAGTGTTTATGAACAATTTTTTTTTCAATTTCTTTCTATATCTTCAAATTCCACTGTCAGAAATACCATTTTTGCATCAAATAATGCTATAAAATTAAATTATAAACATTTTTTTCGTGTTTTTTACCATGTTTTTGGAACATAACCTTAAAGAAGATCGTTCAATACGTGTTAGGACATACAAAAATATTCTAAAAATTTTTTTAATGAAAAAAATTTTTTAGAATTGTATTTAATGAAGACGCTAATGGTAGTAGTGATAAGTAAATGTTAATTGAATCTATTGGCCAAAGTTACTACCAATATTTGTTGTACGAGATGGTAAAAAATAAGCCAAACAACAAATTTTTAATTTTTCACATTAACAACGTTTCGGACATCATTTATTTTTGAATGTCCCTCTTCTGGTCAAACGTCTATTTTTGACCTGTCACAGTGACAAACGGACAGCTCTCCGCACTATATCAAAAATAGACGTTTGACCTGAAGAGGGACATTCAAAAATAAAAGATGTCCGGAACGTTGTTAATGTGAAAAATTAAAAATTTGTTGTTTGACTTATTTTTTACCATCTCGTACAACAAATATTGGTGGTAACTTTGGCCAATAGATTCAATTAACATTTATTTTTTAGAATTGAGTATTACTTCTACGGTAGCTACAAAGGGCCTGATATAGCCTTTTTCAGGCGCAGGGAAACTGCATATTACAGAATTATTCGTGAAACATATGAACATATTTATGTATTTGTAACTATGCATCAATATTAATTATTATGAGTTGATTGCAGATAGTCAAGTGCCGCATGGAGTATATATTCATCTGGAGTATATATTCATATAATGATAAAAATATGCTTTGAAGTAACAAACGATTGAAATAGTTCAGTAATTGAATATCGACATATGGGGTGCGTTTTTATTATTGGTCGTTTCGCTAGTGAACCGACTATTTCGGTCAATTCTGCTGTCTAGTTATAAAAAAAAGAGTTGAAATAGACAAATTGGGTTAAAATATAATAAAATAAAATAAAAAAAATGTTACTATTCTTCATTCTATTTAACTCAAATTGTCTATTTTAACTAATTTATTTTGTTAATTAGATAGGAGAAACGACCGGAATGGTCTGTTCACTTGTGAAACGAACAGAAATAACATGGGTTAGTATATCTATATATAGGAGGAACAGCGGGAATAAGCACTGTTCCTCATATATATAGATATACTAACCCATGGTATTTCCGTATCTGGTCCTTATATTTTTTTGAGTGTAACGGGCCTATTCAAATGAGTTTGAGTGAGTATATTGTTTATCTAAAATGAAGAACAATACTTTTTTAAATACTTGCTACTAAAAAAGTACATCACAATTTCTTGCTAGTTGCAAGTCTATTTAAAAGGATAGTCGAAAACTTATTAATTTTTTCTCAAATATTTAAGTACAACTTTTGTTGCAAAGCCAGCTAGTTTTTGCATCTGTTTTGTATGTTGTAAGTTTTTTCCGGATATATGTATGAAGAATATTACTATTTTTTTTTCTTATTTAATTTTATCAAAGGAAAGTATCGGTTATTTTGCACCATTACACAAACTAAATATTTAATTGCCAGGTTATACATTTTTCAAGTATGTTTTGGAAAACCACTCTGTAAACCACTGTTTATTGCAAAATTGAATTTGATAAGTACACGAACATACTATTGATAGAAATTGGTGATTATCAAAATATATGAAATCTACTAGCATCGAGTTTGTTAAATATTTCATTTCTGTAAACTTTTAATGCTTTCTAGGTAAAGCGATCAAAAAATTTTTTTTTAATTTTATCTCATTTACCATATTGTATAACCTAAACAAATCTTGAACAGTTTACTAATTTTTTTGAATGCGTTGTAAAATAACATTGTGTAATGCAGTCATAAATCGAGCTTTTTTTGTCTGGAAAGTTTTTAAAAATATTAGATGTGGGATATAAGAATTCATATCACTATACTTAATATCATCTTCTCATAAATAAAATGGGTTTTTCCAATGAGTAGAGGTTTTTATTAAATTGAGAAATGCACCCATTGTGCAACATATTTGGTAACTTAATTGATGATTAAGTACAATATTGTATAGATTTAATTATCTTTTAGTTTCTTGGAATATGTTGCAAATCCAATGAATTTTTTATTAACTAATAAAAAAAGATCAAATCTTTTCATTGAAAACATATATTTTATTTATAAGAACTTGCTATCAAGCATTGTCATGCACAGTTGTAAGCCTAGCCTACATATAATGAAATATTGCACTATATAATTTCACAACATGTTATTAGTATTATAATAGTATTTTAATAGTAGTTAATATTAAAGGAAATTGATAATAATGATGGTCCAGGTTGCAAACAATATTATAAATAATTAAGAACATATCTCTTTTTTTTAGTGATTGTATGGGATTGTAATCACTAGATGTTGCTTAGCTTTCCGCAAGCAAGTTGTCAAAAAATATTTATATATAGATAATCTCATTCTTGCAAAGGTGTGCGTTAAAAGAAGTGTATTTAAAAGCTCTCTCTTAATTGAGAATCCTCTCTTTATAAAGGTTTCGTTTTGCTTAAATTATCTATGTCTATACTTGTACTTTCGAGTCAATTAGAATAGATCGTCATCTCAATTTCCTACGATATCTAACAAAAAACAGAATACAGTCCACATTTCAAGAAATATTTAATTTTTTACCATTCATTAATTATTATCAAAATAGTTTTAAGTGCATTATATTTCTTGGTGAAAAAAATCATTTTAATATAAAATAATAATCAAATTCATTAATTTTGTGATAATTACATAATGGCTTAGCTTTAAAAAAGATTGATTATTACACAAGTAACTGTTTAAAGATCACCGATATTTTTTTGTAATTATATTCATGATCCCATAATATATCTTAAATATTCTCCATTTTAGTTTTTACATCGAACATGGATGAATTTGATGATACTGAGCCATGTTGCAACTGCTTCAAGCGAAATCTCAGTAAAATATCAGCTCAGATTAAGATCATTAATTCAGCTAGTGAAGTCGAAGCAGTTTGTGAGCAGTTAGATGTAGATAATTTTGACATTGGGTTTAAACTTTGCGATAAATGTAGAAGACTTATTTTTTTTGGGACATGAAAAGTAGAACCTTCAACCAGTGATCAAAGTCAGCCAATGAGTTCGCAGTCAAGCTCGGAAATACCCAGCTTTCAGAGTTCAGGGAGCGTTTTTGAGGTAGTATTAAAACCAACTGTAGAAAAAAACCTTCCACCGAGTTGCCCTTCAAAAGAACTATGATTTCTCATACAGCATGTTGCGTTTGTAGAAACAAAAATAACTTGATATGTGTACCATTGACTGCAAGACTGCAATGTTTCAAAGAAATGCAAATCTTTCTTCCAAATGGCAATCGAGTTTGCACCGAGCATTTAATAAAAAAAACGATTTTTTGATGATGACCTGAAACTAATAAAGATATACAGTAACACGAGTTTTTTAACTGCAGATGAAATATGTTTATTTTTAAAAAAAATTTCAGATTTAGCCTCGGAAACATTTTTAGATAAAATAAAATCATCAGAGCTTAGCGAAAAACAATTATTCCCTTTTACTAGTCTTTCGACTGATCAATTGCAAGAGCTGAGAAAATTATTAGTTTCCATGAGATCATCGGATTCTAGAGACGTTACACAAGCCCTGGTTATATGTTTATTTAAATTACGAACTGGATGGTCGAATAATTTTATTTCGTCTATTTTCGCAATGGAAAACGAAATAAAAGTTTCAGATTTTTGTGAATCAGTAATTAATTCATTTGAAAAAGATGTCCTACCGAAATATTTTGGAGTAAAAAGTATTAAAAGGGAGGATCTCATACGTGATCACACTTCAATTTATGCAAAAAAACTGTTTAAATTAGAGAACGAGCTTGTTTTCTTTTTTGATGGACCTTACTTACGTCACCAAAAAAGTAAAAATAATGAATACCAAAGAAAGCGATATTCAGGTCAGAAGAAATATCCTTTGGCCATTCACTATTTGCACCACAGACCGATTCGTTGTTGATGTCCCTGGTCCGTTTTTAGCCACAGAAAATGATGCAAGCATCATGAAGAAAGTAATGGATGATCCAGATGGTATAAGAACTATCACGAGAGAAGGTGATGTTTGCGTTGTAGATAGAGGTTTTAGGGATGTGATACCTTATTTAAAATGTCTTGGCTTTAAGATTCTCATGCCTGCCTTAAAGGGAAATAGACCCAACTTGAGTACGACTGAATCGAATGAATCTCGTTACGTTACGAAATTGAGATGGGTTGTAGAGGCTGTTCACGGTATTCTTGGTAAAAAGTGTAAGCTTCTTCACCAGTAATTAGATAATAAACTTTTACTAAAAGCTGGCGAATATTGTAGAATTGCATGTTTTCTCAACAACCTTTTTGGTAAGCGTTTGAATAGCGATGAAGATGACGGTGGCTTACAAGGTATAATCATCGAAAGAATGTTAAATTCTAATCAAAGTGAAAATACTTTAGCATTAGAAGCTGAGACAACCAGATGGTCTAGACGGCCCACTACTACGATCAAGCTAACATCCTAAGAAATCATTGACTTTCCGGAGATGACTGAAAGAGATCTCAAAATATTTTTTTCAGGTACCTATCAATTAGGTCAAGCCGTATGTTATTTGGCTGAGTTAATGGATGATAGTAACAATATCAATTTGGAATATATTAAGATCAAACCAAATATCATTAAAGTATTAATAAGGTCCAGGCATATTAACAGTAAGACTTACAAATGCTACATCGAATACAAACCTAACTCAATTGGATACAGCGGTATCCTACGCCATGCATGTGACTGTGCCAATGGATTACGAACTGTAGGATCCTGTTCTCACTTTGCTGCAGTCATATATTATCTCAGTAATGCAAGATATAAGTCAAAAATTATTAGACCAGCGAAAGTTCTTTCCGAATTATTTACTACTTCAGATATTGGTCCTGTAATAGACGAAGATAGTGACGAGGATTAAAAATATTATTAAATTCAATATTAAAAATTATTACTCATGTAATTTTGTCCCATAGAACTTCTAAAAACAATTCTCGCAAGAATAAAGGTCAAATATGAAATGGTACATACTTATTTTATTGTTTTAATAAAAGCACAAAAATATTCATAACATATTTATAATAATTAATTTCTATTAGAAATATTTACTCATTTTTATTTATCTACAAATGAATTTGAATAAAAATAATTAATTAAGAAGCTATATCAGGTCCTTTGTAGCTACCGACGAAGTAATAGTCGATTCTAAAAATTTTTAGAATATTTTTGTATGCCCTAACACGTATTGAACGATCTTCTTTGAGGTTATGTTCCAAAAACATGGAAAAACACGAAAAAAAAGTTTATAATTTGATTTTATAGCATTATTTGATGCAAAAATGGTATTTCTGACAGTGGAATTCGAAGATATAGAAAGAAATTGAAAAAAATTTTTTCATAAACACTTATTTAGCTATTGGTTTTGAGGTTATGTGCCAAAAACATGGGAAAAATGCTTAAAGAATCGGTTTTTTCGAATTTTGAGTATGTTCCGACTCGAAAACACAAATTCGGACACCGCCACTTGAAAGAACGGGAAAAAATACACAAAAAATCTGCTGTTTCTTTGTAACTTTGTTAAACTTTCGCTGTGAAAAAAATAATGAAAATAATGTTTAAATATATTAAAAAATTTTTTTTTTTGTATAATTTAAGATGTCAATAGAGGCATATAAAAACATGAAATTTATTGCATTTGGTTTTATTATAAAAAAAGTTCCTAAATAAGCTTGAAGTTTCGATTCGAACATAGGAATACCTCCCCCCCTCTCAAGGAGACAATACATAATTCAAGTCTTTAAATAAAAAAAATTTTTGGCTTTAAAATCTAATCCATCCCGCATTCACCCAGTTTCTTTTTAACGTAAAAAGTGTGGGTAAAACCCGTTCCGGGATGTTCAATATATTGGAATAATTTTTGTGTTTATATAAAAAATTGAGGTATATTACAGATAATATAAAATAAACATATTTAGTAACAAAAAACAATAAAAATGCTCATTTGATAGAGAAATTAATTTCCTGTAAAATGAGTTGTCAAGAATACTAATTGATTTATTTGTAGGTATAAAAATCCTGGATATAGTGGAAATTCTTTCTTTTTTTTTCTTCATTAAGTTTTGTTATGTTACGTGCATGCGTATGGACAACGTAACGAAATAGATCGGATTGCATCTAGCGACATACGGCTGACTCGTAGAAAGCGAATAAGCAATCGGTAGCTCAGTGGACAGAGCACGCATCGCACAAACCGAAGGCGCGGGGTTCGATTCCGCGTCGAGTCATGCCATGCCATTTTTTTATCGAGTCTTCCCCTATTTATTTATTTACCTGCAAGTTCTGACTCGTAATAGTCCGGTAAAATAAAAACTTTCAAATCGGTATATGGATCTCATTAATTTTGTGTTTAGAGAAAAAAATTCTGAAAGTAATTTCTAATTTGCTAATAAAGAAATTCAAAATTGCGCGTTGCCCTTTGCCCATTGCGCGGTTTATTGTTCCTCAGAGTTCCAATAATCAATTGCAATGTAGAATCTAAAAAGCAGCATAGTTTATGATTTTCTTTATTTTATTTATTCATGAATTATGTTTAAATTACACTTTTGAGATTCTTAAAATATGTAAATGTGTTTTTTTGTAAATTTATTTATTATATTTTTAAATACAGTTTTGATACAATTTTTATTAATTTTTAACAATTTAACAATTTTCTTTAATTTTTGTTTATCCATATTGTTATAGTCAAGCTATTTCAAAATATAATATATAAATTTACATAATACTACATTTGCATATTTGAAGAATGTGAAAAGAAGAATTTATAAATAATAAATGAATAAACCAAATAAAGGAAACATAAATTATTTTGTTTTTTTAGATTCTACATTCTAATTGCCTAGTGGAACGCTGTGGAACGAATAGAATAGAATCATTACGAATAGAATAAATGTATTAAATTAAAACGTTATATGAACAAAATTTATTATCTTTTAGAAGAAGATAATAGTTAACATTTTAATATCACTATATACAAAAAATTAATGTTGTTATATAACGTTTTAATTTAATACATTTATTTATTAAAATCTTAGACCTATGAAATATTTAAGAAAAAAAAATGACAAACTTTTACATTCATCGTCACCATTTTCAATTTACTTAGAAAGCTTTTTGTAACTATAACCAATTCAAAACAAAATGGGATTCTGTACAAATAATAAGGATGTTTACATTGATATTTCTTTAAACACATCTCATCTTTAATGAGTTCGGATTTACAACATCATATAAAAAAAAAATTAGTATAAATATAATGAAACAATTCTATATATGCCATGTTTACTCTTAAATGTCATATCTCACTCTACAGAACTTGCATTATCATAAAATATTTTTTTCCATCTATGTTAAAGAGTTATCATGTTTGGAACAATAATATTAAAAAAATGTACAATAAAAACAACGCTAATTCCTCTATATAAAGTTTTAAATGGTAGAAAATTAACCATAAGAAAATATACAAAAGTTAATAAAAACTATAACATGAAGTTGTATTTGTTATATTGGACAGCACTAAAGTTTAATGGCGTTGTAGTATCTAATCTTTCCACATTCTCCCGTATAATAGTTGGTGGATTTATAATGAGAATTCCACAATCTGTAGGTTGCGTCACTTAAACTGGTAGTGTCACATGCGATTGAATGAAACATATTATTATGTATTGGTCATCCAACATGAGAAGAACGAAAACGTTGCTAAGCGATTAGTTTGTTCTCCTCGACTCGACTTTTCAGTCTAGTTGATTCGACAGCTTGTTGATGATATATTTAATCTTTTGTGTTATTTATCTTGAATAAAATACATTCTTGTTTTTATAAATAGTTGTTCCTATTATTTGTGTGCGTGCACGCGCGCGCGCGTGTGTGTGCGTGTGTGTGTGTGTGTGTGTGTGTGTGTGTGTGTGTGTGTGTGTGTGTGTGTGTGTAACCGGATGTGCCGTAAGAGCTGCTACTGCAAACCGGATGCCGGAAGAAAAAGACTAAAATTCCGAAAGGAGAACAAACATAAAAAAATTTAGTTGTCTATATCTTTTGAACGAGGTAATTTTTTTAAATAAAATCTTTTGATTCGAGTAGAGTAATGAAATGTATTTCGATTAAGAGTAATATGTTATATAGTTAAAACTAATGCAATACGTATATAGGTGCATTGAAATTCTCGCACACCCATTTCAATGTATATCATCGCACGGTCGACCCTCAGGCTTCTTCTATACTTGCCTTCGGAGCGCTCCCGCGCTCCTTGATACTTGTACGATCATACATCACATATAATTGTAATCATTATTTAAAGCTTTTAGTATATAATGCACACACAAACAAATATTCTAATATTTTTTCATAATATTTTAATATTATTGTTTGAGAAAGCCTTAATTATATGTGAGTAAACATGCTGCGGGTGTTAAAATAAATTTAAGTCACACACAGAAGTAAATTGAAAATAGAAACTATATTCACAACGGTCACTTCTTAAATAAATTACAAATTTTGTTTATAAATACATTACAAATTCGTTGAAAATTAACATAAATTGAAAAGGAGTTTAAATTACACTGAGGTTAATGATTTGTATTTGAGTAGTGTGTCCGCAATTCCAAACTATGAGTGCACATTAATAATGGAGTAGTAATCTCTTACTAGAGACAACCAACCTGTGAGTTTTGAGTGTGTCTGCAACTGAAATGAGATTGTCCGTTGATAGTCGCTTGAGTATTTCCTGACACTCCCTCCTGGGCTCACACACAATGAAGCTGTTAAAATGAGCAATGGCAAACAATTATAATTGAATTGCTGCCTTGAGTTTTTCTAATTCACATGTTCACTGTAACACTTGCCGCCGGTGCCAACACGTGGTTGGCAACATAACCTCTAGTATTGTGAGAGATTTTACCTTGCAATAGAGTCGATTGTACTAATCGTCCTTGCACCTTGAGTATTGCGTGAGTGAAGGGTGATGCGAGTTTCCAGTGAGAGATTGAGTAGAGCCTGTGGTGAGTTGATCCAGTGTCGATTTGAGCCAGTGAAATCCGTTGAGATATACCGATGAGATTTTCAGGTGCGCAGTGGAGAGAGATGCTCCTCGTGGCACGGCTGAAGAAAAAGAGAGAGCGAGGCCTTGAACGCTTCAGTCTTCTTGGCCTTCACGATTCACTTCGCGAATCAAATCACAATCTCTCTCACATTTGCATGTGAGAGAGCGAGAGAGACCGAAACAGCGCGAATTCACCTTGTGAATCAGTGTAGTGTCTCGGCTGTTCCGCCGAGAGGCCGCGAGGTGCTGCCGCGCCGTGGCAGCGCCGTGAGTCGTACCGAGCTGAGCATAACCGCGGGAATTCAAATTACTGAATTCCCAAACAATTATCAAAACGTAATTATTATGACAAAAACTTTCCATTTTTAAGAATATGAATATTTTTTAAATAGGTTGCACTGGAGAAATAAAAAAGCTTGAAAACATAAGACTCAGGTTCCCTCCATTATCGAATACTATTGGGTGTTGAAATTAATCCGTAGCGTTTTTTTTAATGAAAAAATATTATTTATTTCATATGAAAATCAAGAAATAGATTAATTAAAGTATTGCCCAACGCCTTATACTAATTTTGACCATATATTGGTCAATCAACAAATACCGCATCGGAAGAACTCTTCGTCATTAGATGAAATCCACGAATCGGCCTATTTCTTACAATCTTCATAAGATGTGAACTTCTGCTCACACAAACTACGAGCTATTGATTGAGAAATATGAGGGAAAGTAGGAATCGTAACTATGTACCATCGTTTCGTAAAGAGTCCACAATATGTTTACAAGAAAAAGGTTTTATGGAGATACATTGCGCTAGCATGACGACGAAAAATTATGTTCGTACAACGGGTGTAAGGTTTTACACTCTTATGTGACAAATAATCCCTGAAGCCATCTTTGCGGAGGTACATTGCGCTTGAGCTCTTATCACAACGTGGACGTAATATGTAATTTTACACCCGAGGTACGAAAAGTTCTATTATGTCAGTCAAGTTAACTTACGAATACTTGAATACAATAAATTGATTTCAGTACTTTCTTGTGTTTAATTTGTATAGAAGAATAAACAAATTTGAATACATTTCTGAGAACAGTCATTATACAGTTCTTTTGCAGAGATGTTTGAATTACTTGACTATCGATAATTGATATCATAACTTTCGATTGTTTAATTTGCAGCTGTGAACAATGTGAATGTACTAATTAAATACAATTTGTTGAGCATATAGTGGCTCGAAGAAGTAAAAGTCTTTTTCGCTAGTATTTATTTGATTTTTTTTACAAAATCATAAAGATTATTATTTTATAAATTATACAGAAAAAATCTCATACTTGACTTATTTTATACTTTCGTAGAAAGTTTTATTAACAATACTATTTGATTTACTGATTGTTTTAAAAAAATATTTAGATTTTCATTAATTTTCTTGGTACAGAGCTTGACACATCTTGAGAAAGAGGGAGAGAAAGGGAGGGGAGAGAGAATGAGAGAGAGATAGGGATGGTGGCGGGAGGAAGGGAGGGAAGTTGTAATGTCATATGAAAATGATTATTTTAATTCTTATAGATTCCAGGAAAATCTTATACTTGCCTTATTTTATACTTTCGTAGAAAGTTTTCCGATTTCTACTTTAAATTAGTTTTAGATAAATGATAAATCAAATATATTTTCGAGAAAACGATGTTAAGGCTTCCTTTTTAAAGGAAAATTTTTCCATAGATTCTGTAGATCTTTCAAAATAATTATTGTTAAAAAAATAAATAATTTTTTTTCATAAAATATTTTTGGAAAGATTTTTATATACCTAGTTTGTAGAAGTTAAGGTGATTGCTAGATAAGGAATTAATAATAATTACATTGTCTAGGTATAATTGCCTAATATTTACTTTTGTAAAAAAATTTTTTTATAGAGCTGATTTCACAACTTTTTAAGAGTAAAAGTACTGTTAAAATAAAGGGATAGTCGTGGTTGGTGGTAAAATGATTATTTATTATAAGAGAAAGAAAGTACAACAAAGCGCCATGGGCTTGGGCACAACGTGCCGCTTCGGACGAGAGCTGAGAGCCAAGAGAGAAGCGCGAGTCGGCCGCTGCCGCTTGACATACCTTCTGGCTCACAGACACACTAGGGAGGGGAGACTTACATGTGTGCATACGTGTGTCGCGCGCTGTAAGTTCCCTTCGCACGGAACCTGAAGCGTACAAGAGAGAGTGAGGTTCCCTTCGCACGGAACCTGAACGATATACAATATATATGTATCACATTTTCAACACGCCTCCTTACATATATATTGTGCGCTTAAATTTCACAATTAACAATCTTTGCTTTTCGTTTTTCTTTAGTATAATAATTACTTTGTCTAATATTCTAATTTTCAGTTTGCTCTAATCTTATCAAATTTTATCCGCCCTAATGACTTAGTGAAGATATCTGCAGGATTTTCATCTGAATTAGTTTTTATAACATCAATAGTATCTTCTAAATAATTTTCATTTACAAAGTGGTAATGTGTTTCAATGTACTTAGAATTTTTTGTTAAATTTCCACATTTACTTTGTGACGTCAAATTAAAATTTTGCCTTTATTTCTTTCTCTTTTGGTCATATTCTTTTTGATTTCGAGAACTCTTAAATAAAAGTACACTTAAATGTTACTCGCAATTACGACATCATCCGATCGTCGGATGATGCCTCAATCTACTAGTTTTAATTAATTGATTGTTTACATAGTTGTGTATACCGTCTGATGGAGACGTTCAAAATACATTTTTTTAGCACGCGCTGTCGCGCGATGCGTATAGCTCTATCAGAGGGTAAACACACGTGTCTTATTCTTTTGAATTCTTCTAGAAATACTCGCGCTTAATTAAATATTTTTCGCAATCGAACCATCATCCGATCACCGAATGATGGCTCGATTAATTGCTTTTTACCGATATTGTTTACACAGTTGTGTATACCGTTTAATAGAGACGTATTTATGAAGTATATTTTTCGGGTTTTTCCCACCACGCGCTGTCGCTTGATGCATATGACTATATTGAAGGGTAAACACAAGCGTTCTCTCTTTTGTAATATTTAGTATAAAAGGGCTTACAAAATGCTCATCTATGTCAAACAGTATAAGATAGTCCGCAATACGCGACTCAGCTCAGGCCCGAGACCTCTCGTAAAAGGATCACCGACGGAACAGTAGTCCGCGATACGCGACTCCCGCTAGGTAACTCACATCATAAATCATTTTTCATAAAAGACGCTTGCTACGAGTAGACGAAAGTCAACTCAGTTGCAGCTCCATTTCCGGGTCAAAATATATTGTAAAGGTGCCAGCTGCACCTCGGCTTTTACTTACATAAATTTGTACCAGACTCCCTCACCTAAAGGGATCGTCAGCTTAGCTTCTACTCTCGCCGAGTACAGTCCAAATATTCCACATAAGTGTCGTGTATATCTAAATTCAGTGAAATAATAAAATCAATTTTTCCAAACGACAAATCGTATTCAACTAGTTCTCCACCGCTCCTCGCTCCAACTATAAAAACCTTGTAATATACCAATCAACTGAAGGAAGGACGCAGATAAGAAAGGTAAGAATCATATTACTTATCCTTAACATTTTTCCGCCAAAACGATTTTCGAGTCGTTCGACAAACACCACCCTCTTGACTCCTTCTCGCCACGCTATTCAATTCTCGTCAGCGCAAACCGCTCGGCGTTGAACGAGACTGTCACATCTTCCGCGTTAACGCTTATTTCACAATTTTAATTTAACAAAGAAAATTCTGAATTAGCTACACGCGAACGTGACAGTTAATAAAAACTGGTGACAGCGGTGGGATTTTTCTCGAACCGAAAACCTTTTTTTTTTTATTAATCGTCTTATAATACTTGATACATTTTTTTTCTGTTGTTTTCTCTTTCTTCCTATCGTATTATAACAGTTAATAAAAACTAGTGTCCAACAGTGAGATTTTATTATAAAGTTTTTTTTTTCTCTACGTCCTTTAAGATTCTTTGGAAAGTAATTTTCGCAGTGTTCGCGTGCCGTCGGATCGTGTCAATCTCCCACAAAACTTATATCTTATTATATTTATTCATATACCATGTGCATGCGCATGTTATAAATTAACTATTAATATATACCGGGTGTCCCATTTTAAAACCACCAGGCAAATATCTCGAAAACTAAGGGAGATAGAAAAAAACTTTTAATACAAAAGTTGTAGGGCTCAGCGGGGCCCAACGAATCGTGACCTTGGTTATGACTTTGAGGTCAATGCTCAAGTTCATTTGAAGGTCAAATCGATTTTTTCAAATGGGAACCCCCACTTTTGACCTCGTAAATGGAAAGAGCGGAAAATTTTACGTTCAGATATGTCCTTGAGTCAAGGTCATGGTCATGGTCATGGTCATGTTTAAAATCAAAATCAATAAACGCATCAAAACATTCCCATAATTAGGTATACGAGACAAATTGTTAAATACAAAAGTTGTAGGGTTCAGAGGGGCCCAACTGATCGTAACCTTGGCTATGACCTTGAGGTCAAAGATCAAGGTCATTTGAAGGTCAAGTCGATTTTTTCAAATGGGAACCCCCACTTTTGACCTCGTAAATGGAAAGAGTGGAAAATTTTACGTTTAGATATGTCCTTGAGTCAAGGCCATGGTCATGGTCATGGTCATGTTTAAAATCCAAATCAATCAACGCATCCAAACATTCCCATAATTACGCATACGAGTGTTAAATAGAGAAGTTGTAGTGTTTGGAGGGGCCCAACTGATCGTGACCTTGACCATGAACTTGAGGTCAAGGATGATGTCGTTTGAAGGTTAAATCAATTTTGTTTAACGGCAACCCTCACTTTTGACCGCGTAAATAGAAAAACCGAAAAATTCTGATATGACCTTGGGTCAAGGTCATGGTCAAAGTTATGGTCAGTTTCCGTGCAGTTAAGAGCAAAGTCGGAGATGACCCGATCACCTAAGGCAAGGTCGGAGATTACCCGGCCAGTTAAGGCAAGGTCGGAGATGACCCGGCCAGTTAAGGCAAGGTCGGAGATGACCCGGCCAGTTAAGGCAAGGTCGGAGATGACCCGGCCAGTTAAAGCAAGGTCGGAGATGATCCGGTCAGTTAAGGCAAGGTCGGAGATGACCCGGCCAGTTAAGGCAAGGTCGGCAATGATCAGACCAGCTAAAAATTCATTGGAAATTTCCACGTTCATGTGTATTTAGTCATAGGATCCAAGTGTTTCGGTCACCATTTACTGAAGAAGATGCTCAAAAGTTGCACCATTTACTCGTTGACAACATTCTATTCTCCTTTTAAAGTTTCTAACAGTATTTAATAATACTTGACGTGGAATACTTAAGCAGATTTGTGTAATCCTTTGAATCATGTCATCTCTTGTAGTTGGCCTGTTGCGGTAGACTGTATTTTTTAGGAAGCCCCATAAATAAAAATCTGGAGATGTCAGATCTGGAGATCTTGGTGGCCATGCTACGGGACCTCCTCTACCAATCCATCGACCGTTAAACCTTTCATTAAGAAAATCTCTGACAATTCTGGCATAATGTGGAGGAGCACCATCTTGTAGCCACATTCTGGCCCTTGTATGGAGATCAACGTTTTCTAGAAAGAGTGGCAGCTCGTCTCTCAGCAACTGTAAATAAGTATGTTGAGTTACCTGACCTTCAAAAAAATAAGGTCCAATCAGACATCCGTTAATAATACCACACGATACCGTTACATTCCAGCGATGCTGATGATCAACTTCTCGCATCCCATGAGGATTAACAGGAGACCAGTAGTGGCAATTATGGCGATTCAACATACCAGTACTCTGAAATGTAGCCTCGTCGCTAAAAAGAACATTGTTAAAGAAATTTTCATCATCAGTAATTTGTTGTCTTGCCCATTGGCAAAATGTTATTCTCCGTCGATAATCTTCCACAATTAAAGCTTGATTTAGAGTAATGTGGTAAGGATGGTAACGCACATATCGTAAATATCTACTGGCCGTAGATCTTGGAATACCCATTGTTAACTCGATTTCGCGTAAACTGACATGAACATTTAAATGTACCATGGCTAGAACAGCAAGAAAGCGAGGATTATTTTCATAATCGTGTTCATTCAGTGTCCTCCTTCTTCGAACGAAGTTTCCTTGTCGACCACGCAGTTCAATGTCACGTATTACCGTATGATCAGGATGTTGTCGTTGAGGGAACCGAGCACGATACAATCTGCTTGCCTCTCGATAGTTTCGTCGACATTCTCCTAAAATAAGAAGAATGTCAACTATTTCATTAGCAGAATAGTCAGGCATTCTTTTTTAGTTGTAAATGCAATTATTTATCAAAACACACCACAAAAGAAATAATATGTTATTATACTATACAATATTTTAAAACGAAAATGTTTAATTTTCTGTGCTAATATAAGTGTGCACAATTTGAAAACAATTTGATGTAAACAGTAATAATTATTGGCTATTACCGATCAATGCTGAATACTACCGGTCACTATTGGATACAGGTGGTCAACACTTATTAACTTTTGTTATTATTTGACATAAGTGGTTAACCCTGGTAAATATTGATAATAGTAACAA
Organism: Torymus aiolomorphi; assembly: GCA_036365515.1. Lineage (NCBI taxonomy): Eukaryota > Metazoa > Arthropoda > Insecta > Hymenoptera > Torymidae > Torymus > Torymus aiolomorphi. Next base: position 119,858,365 of record CM070875.1, read on the forward strand.
TAGTAAAATTTTCCGCTCTTTCCATTTACGAGGTCAAAAATAGGGGTTCCCATTTGAAAAAATCGATTTGACCTTCAAATGACCTTGATCATTGACCTCAAGGTCATAACCAAGGTCACGATCAGTTGGGCCGCTCCAAACCCTACAACTTCTGTATTTAACACTCGTATGCGTAATTATGGGAATGTTTGGATGCGTTGATTGATTTTGATTTTGAACATGACCATGACCATGACCGCCGGCCTTGACTCAAGGACATATCTGAACGTGAAATTTTCCGCTCTTTCCATTTACGATGTCAAAAATGGGGGTTCCCATTTGAAAAAATCGATTTGACCTTCAAATGACCTTGATCATTGACCACAAGGTCATAACCAAGGTTACGATCAGTTGGGCCCCTCTGAACCCTACAACTTTTGTATTTAACAATTTGTCTCGTATGCCTAATTATGGGAATGTTTTGATACGTTGATTGATTTTGATTTTAAACATGACCATGACCGTGACCATGACCTTGACTCAAGGACATATCGGAACGTAAAATTTTCCGCTCTTTCCATTTACGATGTCAAAAGTGGGGGTTCCTATTTGAAAAAATCGATTTGACCTTCAAATGACCTTGATCATTGATCTCAAGGTCATAACTAAGATCACGATCAGTTGGGCCCCTCTGAACCCTACAACTTTTGTATTAAAAGTTTTTTTCCATCTCCCTTAGTTTTCGAGATATTTGCCTGGTGGTTTTAAAATGGGACACCCGGTATATATATATTCTCAATCACGGTCATAATGTATTCTCCCTAACAGTTAATTTATTAACTTTATGAAGACAGTTTTTGTTAACAAATTTAATTAATTTCACATTGCATTATGGGTGGCAGGTCTGGGTTAAAGCCGGGAAAATATATTTTAATATAATTAGTCAGATATTTTTTTTTTCAAATCTATGTAAAAAAACAACTATGTACCTCAAAAATATACATAAAAAACATTTTAGCACCACCCTGGCTCCTATATTTTGATTTATAAGTAATATAACCACTGGGTTGAAGGATAAATTTTTGTACATCATCTCATGTCTCACAACGCTGCTCTGGAATGCTTTTACCAAATAAATGAGAGTGTGGGGAAAATCTTTTTTATATATATTAACACAAAATAAGAGGAGCAGATTTTGAAAATATACACCCAATCAATTTTTACATATAGAAATATGCGAAAACATTGGAAAAATTATTAAAAAATCATTAAAAATTTCTTCGCAGATGTATATTAATGGAAGAATTCGTATTTTTGAAAAATCTGCTCTGCTTATTTTGTGTAAATATATATAAACAAGATTTTTACCACACTCTCATTCTATTGGTCAAAGCTTTCCAGAGCAGCCCTGTGAGACATGAGATGATTTACTAAAATTGATCCTTCAATCCCTGGTTATATTATAGACTTATAAATCAAAATGCAGGAACCAGGGACGTGCTAAAATATTGTTTTTTACGTATATTTTTGATGTATAAAGTTTTTTTTTATATGGATTTGAAAAAATAATTACCTGACTAATTATACTAAAATCTATTTTTTCAGGCTTTAACACAGGCTTACCCCTTAATAAAGCCAATTGAAACTATAATTTTATAGAAATATTTCAATCTTCATACTTATTGAACAAATCCAAAAAAATATTCAAGTTTATTACTTACAATTTTTTATATAGAATAAATTGTTTCGGAATCAACAAACTTATTTTAGAAAAACGACGCAAGATAAAGTAACATCCATAGTTTGTAGAATTCGTTCAAAATATCAACGCCTTTACGCCCCCCCCCCCCCTCCTCCCTCGACAGGAGCGTGTGCTAAGGCTATACGGCGCGGTGACGAGAGCGGCGCGGCACTACTCGCCGCGTTGCTACTCGGCGCAGCGTAGCACGGCGCTCATATACATTGTCGCGTACTTTTTCTGCGAGTGCCCCCACCCGCCTCCCCGCTTGTCATAACGTAATATTCGTAATCACTTTTTAAAATAATTAGCCAAATACATGCGCGCTGCGCGCGCTCTGTACTTTTTTTTTATTAAACATATATCTTAAGAAAAATTTCCTTATAAGCTGGAAATCCGATTTTTTTAATTTTGATGCATATTTAATATTTTATATAATACTAAAGTACGTTTACTCGTAAGGAATACAAAATTTTGATGCTAGAAACTATAAGCTTATTCGAATATTTTTTTTCGTGAAGCATTAAATGAAGAATAAAGCCTGAACATAATATTTGCATAATTTCTTCTAATATTAACATAATTGTATTGTGTTATGAAATACTTGTCAATTTCTCAGCATCACTTTAACAAATAATTATATAATGTTATTTATTTTTTTAAATTCTAATAAATATTCCAATAAATAATACCTAATTATCAAATAAAAATACATATTTAATATTAAATTTTCGCCGCTTTTATCCAAGAGCCAAATCACAGATCCAATGTAGGTCTTTACTTCTTCCGGTCACCACTTTTTAAAGACGGATGTGCTTCAACAACAATGATCAGATTAATCTCGATCATCATCATTTTATCAATTTTAGAGCGTTTGATCGTCTTTGAACGACTGCGACCCATGGTAACGTTTACGTTATCATGGCTTTTTAGCTTCCCTATACTTCTTTTTTTATGACGATTGTGGAGCCACCTGAGCTCGCCCACTCGTGGCAGTCTCTGCTTTTGTTGATGCTCGCCGTAGCGATCATTTTGATTAAAATTTGACATGTATAATAATTATTTTTATTTAGCCAATTCATATAATCTTCGTCAGAATCTGCGTTTTCGTATTTCACTTATCTATTTCGATTTACCCGTTAATATTGTAGGCTGAAATCACAATTGGGGTTGATATATATTCTCAATGACGGTCATAACGTATTCTCTCAAGCAGTTAATTTATTAACATTAGAAAGACAGTTTTTTTTTATGAATTTTAATTAACTTCATATTGCATTAAGTGGGATAAGACTGGGTTGAAGCCTGGACAAATATATTTTAGAATTAGTCAGGTAATTATTTTTTCAAATCGATGGAAAAAAACATGTTTATACCCCAAAAATATATATAAAAATGATTTTAGCACCTCCCTGGCTCCTGTACACCGAGTATAACCGTTCTCTCTCCCCACTTTGCTCTGTACGTATTATGAGGAAACGTGCGCTTGGGATCACGAGAAGCAGCAGCGCGATGTGCGTACAAACCACCTATTACTTATTTTCCGAGAACTGATTAGCTTCCTATTTATCTCTACTGAGGCACGCTTCGGGTTTCAATCTCGATTAATTTGATTTTTTATAAATTTTTTTTTAATTTATTTTATATTTTAATGAAAATGTATTTTTGTTACTAACAGTTTAAATATGCACGTACATATACTATTTGAAAATTGATGAATAATGCTACTATTTATACATGGTGTATCTATATTTAAGGTGATGTGATACCCACGCTATTACTCAATTCTGGGTTCCCGTTTTTCTCCTTCAATTTTAAACTTTTTGTAAAAAACTCTTTGACACGTTTTAAGTTTAAAGAAGAAAATACGGCCTATCTCGTGCATGGTCCGCTCGACGGGATTTTACTGTGGGTCTCGAATGGACAAATACAAAACTTTCAGTCCTAAGGATTCGAGCGTTAATTTCCAATGTACTGACATGAATTGAGTACCGTGATCTGATAGTATTTTTTCGGCGTGCCCAGATGAACAAAATAATGGTTTATTAGTTTATTTAAACACGTGTGTGTATTTGCTCGCTTGATGGCATAAATAGTTACTTGTAAATGAGTAGACTAGAACTATTTTGTAGTAGGGTAACGAAACTTTATTTTTAACATATAGGGTGGTTTGGCTCTGATAGTAAGCGGGCGTCTGCCTTTTGCCGCTTGCGATTCTCACTCGGCGAATCGCTTGCCCGCGCCGCAAGCTCTTTTTTGTTTTGTAGGGGAAGGTAGGGGAAGCGAAAATCCGCCGAGCGTCAATTAACTATATTCGAAATTTTCTCTTTTTTTTAATACTCATGGATTTGACTCCCTAGCCAAAACGGCTGCGAGTAATCTGCATTACTCGTGCCCGCTGGATCCTTAAAAATTGAGCTTTATACTCAAAACAGGATCTGACAGCCTCGGGATATACCCTAGCTGAGGGCTTCACAGCCACGACAGTACAAAATACGTCGTGCTCTGAGAGTCTCATTCTCTTAATTTTGATTTTATGTTTACATGTATTTACGCTCGGATTCTCGCTTCCCCTTTACAGAAGGAGTTCGAAACATTACTAATTTACTAAAAATAAAAAGATCTTGCGCCACAATCAAATATTGCACAGCTCCCGATGAACGCGATAGGGGGCCATAGAAGTGGACACTTACGATTTCATTAGGCTCTTTCGACTGTACAAATTGATAAGCGCCTTCCATCTTATAGTTCAAATATTTTACACGTTGGCACGCACGTTTTCGTCCAAATCTTTACATCCGCTCTCATACGATGCCAGAAAAAAATATGCACTTAAATACGTGAACAACTTATACGACCCAGCATGGCCAAATTGCTCGTATGCTATTTTCAACGTTTTATTAACCAAAGATCTTGGGAAATACAGTTTCCAGTTATTAGTTTTAGTTTGCTTAACGTAAATTATATTATTTTCTTTTAGCCATTCTAATTTATTTGACAACTGAGAACAAAGCTGTTGCAAAATAGGATCATTCGCTTGGTGTGCCACGAGATTACCTAGATCATTGACAAGTTCGCGCTTCATCGTGATTTCGCCCACTACTACTACCGAGTTAACTTTAGCTGCATCAATCGTTTGCTCTTCTGGTAGCACCCGAACAAAATGATTTGGATGTGATTGGTACGATTGATCCGGGAAATTTCTACTGAAGAAATCCGCGATCACGTTATCAGCACCTTTACAGTGTCGGATTTCAAATTTGTACTCCTGAAAAGCCAAAATCCAACGAATCAAGCGCGCACTGTGAAATGGCGAGGATAACAGAAACGTCAAGGACTTGTGGTCCGTCACCATATCAAATTCAACACCTACGAGATAATATTGGAATTTCAAGACCGAGTAAATGATCGCGAGAAGCTCTTTTTCCGTAGTAGTGTACCGACTTACATAGTTAGTGAGTACGCGACTGGCTAAGGAGATTCTACGCGCATTATTGTCTTTATCGAATTGATATAAAATTCCGATTATTCCTATGTCGCTTGCGTCGGTCTGTAAGCAAAACTTTACGTTTATCAAAAAATGACTAACAAGGAGATGATCAGGTGTGCGGGTCCTGGATTTGTCTAAAACTGTAGAAGGTACTTATTTTTGACAAATAATGAGACATGTGTCTCGGGGTTTTTGTGAATGGACCTTTTTTTCCGAGACTCGAGCTATTTTATGTCTAAAATGAACAATTTTCGATAAAAATGGGGTAATAGCTTTTTGAATATTTCGGTCATATAAATGGGCTAAAAAGTTTATAAAAGAAGTTTGTAGAGATGCAGCTAATGGCCTAGTTACTACCAGAACGTATTGTTTTAAAAGGGTTGAAATGAACAACAATATTTAGTTGAGTTTCAACATTTCGGACATCTTTATTTTATGTCCCTCTTCAGGAATAATACTGTACCCTGTTGAAAATATCCATGTGGATTTTACATTGATTTCCACATGGAATCCATAAGGAATCCATATGGAATCTATACGGATTCCATATGGATTCCACGTCGATTCCATGTGGAAATCAGTCCCAAATCGTCCTGTGGATTTCCACATGGAATTCCATATAGATTTCTATATGAATTTTTCTACAAACATTTGTAAAACAAAATCCGTATGGATTTCCATGTAGATTTCCATGGAGAAATCCAGGTAAAAACGATTAGATCCATATAGATTTCCATATGGATTTCCATGTGGTAATTTAAATGTTTATAAAAATGTTTATTTATAAAATTTTTAAATTTTTTTACTAGGGATACGTTTTTTACCATATCAGTAAAGCATAAAAAATTATAAACTATAATTTCCTCTTATGTAATTCTTCGAAAAGATTCTACAGTACTTGTTGTCAAAAATATGTATCCTAGTAAAAAAAAATATAACAATTTTATAAATAAACATTTTTATAAACATTAAAATTACCATATGGAAATCCATGTGGAAATCTATATGGATCATGTCGTTTTTACCTGGATTTCCCCATGGAAATATACATGGAAATCCATACGGATTTTGTTTTACAAATGTTTGTAAAAAAATTCATATAGAAATCTATATGGAATTCCATGTGGAAGTCCACAGGACGATTTGGGACTGATTTCCACATGGAATCGACATGGAATCCATATGGAATCCGTATAGATTCCATATGGATTCCATATCGATTCCATGTGGAAATCAGTGTAAAATCCACATGGATATTTTCAACAGGGTATTTTATACAAAGTCAAATGTTTGCGGGAAACTATACGCTCGTCAATGAATAATAATAATTTTGCCTTCTTTATAAAAGATGGCAAAAAAAGCTTTAATTTAAGCTGTATTTGATTAAAAAATGTCGATTTTTAAAAAAGTTATAGGCTATTAAAAATAGACTAAGAAAATCACAAAAATTTTCTCATTTTTTCGAAGCATTTAACGGATGGTATTTTAAGCTATCTTCTTACTTTATTTTTAATAGCCTATAACTTTTTTAAAAATCGACATTTTTTAATGAAACACAGCTTAAATTAAAGCTTTTTTTGCCTTCTTTTATAAACTTCTTAGCCCATTTATATGACCGAAATATTCAAAAAGCTATTACTAAAGAAGGAAACTGCATTTTTATGGAAAATTATTCATTTTAGACATAAAATAGCTTGAGGCTCGGAAAAAAAACCCATTCACAAAAATCCCGAGACATGTGTCTCATTATTTGTCATAAAGAAGTTTTAGCCAAATCCAGGATACGCACTCCTGATCATCTGCTTTTAAGTGTCACCGTGTTAAAAAAAATTTGTTTCAAAGCCTCAAATTCACGAATATGACTATCGGTCCAAATCCACTGTTTTTCCGATCGAAGTAAGTCACGGAAAGGATCGACATAATTCGCATGTCTCACGCTAAACCGTCTATAAAATCCGCATACACCGAGAAACGCTTGTACTAGCTGTTTGCTGGCGGGAAGGGGATACTCACGGATTTTCATTAAGTGTTTCGGATCGACCTTAATGCCTTCTTCGTCTAAAATAAACCCCAAAAATTTAACACTCTTACGAAATGAAATGATTTCGCAAAGCTGAGCGTTAGCCCGGCCTCCCGCACACAAGCAAACACTTGATCCAAATGGTCGAGATGTTGTTCAAACGGGTGCGACGTTATCAATAGATCGTCGACATAAATATTGAGAAGATGCAAAACTTTATTTAACGCGATGGTTAGGCCGTGAATAAATCCGGATCCTGCAGTGCTGAAGCCGAATTAGTCCAGGCGCTGGTGACACTTGAGCATAAATTTTTAGCTCCCCTTAGTAACTTGGGATTTTCTGATGTTTTTCGGTGCGCTGAGTCGAAACTTGTTGGTTACGAAGCTTGAAACCCGTCAGTTTTTTTGTTATAAACAAATTACTGATTTGCAATAAACAAAAAATCGGTTTTTTGCAATTAAAAAAAATTGCTTTACGTTTTCTAGGTATTTTTGAATCGAAAGTGTTCTTAGAAGTTTTTTCGTAAAACGCATACTTTTTGAGTTAAAAATGATTGAATTTTGATATTTCATGAGAATGGACGAGAATAAAAGCTCAAAATATTGTATTTTGTGAAAACTTTATCAATTTTTAACTCAAAAAGTATGCGTTTTACGAAGAAACTTTTAACCTTTAAGCTGCGGGGAAATTTCAGTACAAATTGACCTCTCAGAATATGTAAAATGTATACATAATATCACTGGATATCTCAGATAGAGTCGCTGACCTGACTGCTGGTCCATATATCGATCAGCCCCGCAGGTAACGTAAAGTACAATGTAAAAAAAGTTGTCTCTTTTGTTATGAAGATTTGAGAGGGTATTTCTATGTAATTTCAGGCGTTAAATATGAAAAAAATAGTAACAAAATTCTCGCAGACACCCTTGACCTTGAAAATTTCAAGGTCAAGAATGTTTTGAGAAATTTTAAAACTATTTGTTATGTATTCAGAACATAAAATTTGATCTAAAAACTTCAAATATTCTTTGTCTCTAGAGTGGTCCATATATCGACCACCCCCGCAGCTAAAAGGTTAATCTGTCCCGCGCTCGAATTCGCGAGTTATTGCACTAAATTTGCAATAATTCGGGTTCTAATAAAAAATTTTCAATTCTGAAAAAACGAGCATAATTCTAGATCAATTTACTACAGTTTTATACAGTTAGGATTCAATTATAATTAATCATATTGATTTAGCAGTAATTTAAACAATTAAATTGTTAATAACAAAAAGCTAACAGCCTGGCGACTGTCCACCTTCGAAATTCGGAATCAGCAGACAAAAATACGTAAGAAAAGCTTTGGTGGAGGCGTAGACATCCATCGGCCACGGGAACCCCCCTGGCGCCTAGACTACCACTAAAAATGTGTATTCGAAAATTGCTCACCGGTAATTCGGGTATATTATTGTTTTGCCTTAAATCATTGTAAATACTATCAGACACAAGTTATCTCGCTGCCTGAATCGACCAAAATATTTACTTTACGCGAGCATACTTCTACTTGTATTGGCGGACTTATACTCGTGAGTCTACCTGGGCATCGAGCGGACCATGATTTTCCTCCACGTCCCAACAAAGCTCCTGAATAAACTCCGATTGAGTAACGGCTCTAATAGCGTTATTGTTAGAATTGTTTCGAGATATATTAACCAAATTTGTGGGTGGCTTTGATGTGTCATGTAGTGCAACACTTGAAAGATAAGAGGGCTTACTATCACGCCAATTTTCGCGCATTCTACGATCTGCCCTCGTAGTTTGATTATTATTCTCACGATATGTATTATCCGAAGTTGAATGAGACTGCTCGCTATGTATAATAGTTATTTTCGATACAAGTGCGAAAATGTGATTTTATCCTCGTGGTGGACGTTTGCGCCCGAGCGAAGCGAGGGTGAAAAGCCCACACGAGGATAAAATGACTTTCTCACTCGAGTATCGAACACCATTTTTTTATACGACGTGTGCAAAGCTCGATTTTGCGAGTACGGTTTTGGCCGAGCGTGCGCAAAGTGGACGCTTTGCGCACGGAGTGTGAAAATAGTACATTTCGATACTAGTGCGAGGATTTGATTTTCCCCTCGTGTGACTGTTTGCACCCGAGCGAAGCGAGGGTGGAAAGGTCACACGAGGAGAAAATCAACTTCTCACACAAGTGTCGAACCGTATTTTTTGACACGACGTGCGAGAAGTGAGATTTTTGCACGCATCGTTTAACGCAGCGTGCGAGAAATCGAACTTCTCGCACGGAGTTTCAAAAAATTAATAATGGGTCTCCGGTACAACTGCGGCACCGCTCCATGATACGTTGGCGCACTCACCTTCGACTGTGAACTATTCCCTTTATTCTCACTGGACTCTTTATGCGCCGCATCAAGCCTACTTAACGCCTGCGCAATGCGATCCATATTCGCATAATCAATCACCGACAATACCTCACGAACTCGCGGTGGCGAGTGATTAATTAGGTGATAATTGATTTCATATGTGTCCATAGAAGGACTTATGTCTTTCGCAATACGCCGTTGTTCAGTATAAGATTCAGTTAAAGAGCCATCCGACTGCTTAAATTTTCGCGTCGTCTAACTGTTTTTTATTTCCGCGCGTGCTTCCAGTGAATAAAATTCTTGCAAAAAGCAACTTTTGAAGTGTTCGTAATTGATAAACGAATTCCGTCTCGCCTCAAACCAAGTACGCGCGCATCCTTTCAGAGCGTCTTCAGCTACATTCAATTTTTGATCATTCGCGATTTTCTTCCTCACAAAATATTTTTCTAGTCTCTCAATGAACTCGGCTGGGTTTCCTTTTTCACCGTTGTAATTAGGTAAATCGCCCGCGTAATAAAAATTATGTTCATATGAACTTCATAACAAGTTTAGATTCATATGAACTTCATATGAGGTTGTCCAATGAGACTGAGTTGAACTTTCTGTATGTTTATAAACAGTTTATATAAAGTTGATATCAATGCAAAAAATATTACAGTATTTTTACAAACATTAGGTAAGCTAGAGATTAAGATTAAATGAACTTTATGAAAAGTTCATATAAAGTAAATATAATCAACGTACGTAAAAAGTTTACACAAGTTCATAAAAAGTTTGTTTAAAATTATAAAAAGTTCATATGAAGTTCATATGAACCTCGTGTCTCTCCCAGGTTCGTTGGTCGTCCTGACTGCTAGTAGATTCCTCTACAACAGTCAGGACGACAAATCAACCTGGGAGAGAATGATTATGAGCGAGGCTAAGAACAAAAGCGCGCGAGAGATAGTGTTGCGAAAGCGGCGGGTGAGAAGGCGCGCGACTGTGTGAGAGAGCCGCGTACGTCATCTTCGAGGTGAACGCGTAGTGGAGTTTTTTCTTCCACCTGGGAAAGAACACACGACCTACAGCCGGTCCCGCGTCAACCCCAGTGCCGAGTATAACTCGAAGGTGAGATAGTTGGGATGACAAAGCGCTCTTTCTGTGGCACTCGCCCTCGCCGCATAGCCTACGACTGAGCATCGTGCACTTCGATGACGACTGCTGGGTGTACGAGGTGCACTTCCAGTTGCCAGAGGCGAGAGCACGTTATAAGTGGCTGGATAGTTGAGTAGTCTACGAAAATGGCATGTTCGATGTGAATCTGCAGGACTGAAAGCTCTGCGGCGGGGATAAATTTTGTAGGGTTAGGTTTCACGTGAAAGCTCAGAGAATTGGTGAAACTGTGCACTAAGTACCTGTGACATGTGATCGCTTGGAGATCGTGCAGAGCATCAGTACCGAGAATTTCGCCGTAGCCGATATAATAAGCAGATATACTTGTAGATCAGCTCACCACCCTCGTCGCATCCTCTTCTGCTACAGCAATCAATTGAATAAGATGGACAGCAGCCTACTGCTGTATGGAATGGTTTACTTGAAAAAATCGAAAAATTCACAAAGAACATCTTCATTCAACAAAAATATCGTTGTGTATAAATACATTAGTGTAAAAATGTCGTAGGAAGGTATGTGTGCATGGATTGCAAAATATATGTACAAAGGTTAAGGACTTATGTATATTTACTCATTACCAAAAAGTCTAAATATTTCTTTTACTTATCGGATTATTTTTCAAAGTTTTTCGTAATATTCCACGTTGTAGCTCGATTTCCATCCATTTCCATAAAATACATTATCGATCGGAAAAATTACGAGAAAAATATTTTGATGATGGCAGCTGACTGAATTGGTTAAATGTTCTTCGTTACATAGATATAGTTATACAAAGCAAATACATGCGATTGACAACATATAGTGTGAAATTTCTAAGAATTTATTTTGTGTAACTATATCTATGTAACAATAGTACATTTCGACTCGCTTCGCTCGTGCGAAAAATGTCACACGAAGTAAATCATCACCTTCCGCACTTGTTTTGAACGGTATTTTATACCATGAGAGCCCAAGAATCATACCAAAGTTGTGATTTTGAGGTTAGAGTGGTATAAGGAACATTTAACCAATTTCAGTCAGCTGCCATTGTCAAAATATATTTGTCGTAATGTATTTTATGGAAATGGATAGAAATCGAGCCACAACGTGGAATATTACGAAGAACTTTGAACGATCGTACCAGAGAAAATAATCAGATAAGTAAAAGAAATATTTAGACTTTTTGGTAATGAGTAAATATACATAAATCCTTAACCTTTGTACATATATTTTGCAATCCATGCACACATACCTTCCTACGACATTTTTACACTAATGTATTTATACACAACGATATTTTTGTTGAATGAATATGTTCTTTGTGAATTTTTCGATTTTTTTCAGGTGAACCATTCCATACAACAGTAGGCTGCTGTCCATCTTATTCAATTGATTGCTGTAGCAGAAGAGGATGCGACGAGAGTTGTGAGCTGATCTACAAGTATATCTGCTTATTATATCGGCTACGGTGAAACCCTCGGTACTGATGCTCTGCACGATCTCCAAGCCATCACGTGTCACAGGTACTTAGTGCACAGCTTCACCAATTCTTTGAGCTTCTACATGAAACCTAACCCTACAAAATTTATGCCCGCCGCAGAGCTTTCAGTCCTGCGGATTCACATCGAGCATGCCATTTCCGCGAACTACTTAACCATCCAGCCACTTATAACGTGCTCTCGCCTCTAGCAACTGGAAATGCGCCTCGTACACCCAGCAGTCGTCGAAGTGCACGATGCTCAGTCGTAGGCTATGCGGCGAGGGCGAGTGCTACAGGAAGAGCGCTTTGTCATCCCAACTATCTCACCTTCGAGTTATACTTGGCACTGGGGTTGCCGCGGGGACCGGCTGTAGGTCGTGTGTTCTTTCCCAGGGGGAAGAAAAAACTCCACTACTCGTTCTCCTCGAAGATGACGTACGCGGCTCTCTCACACAGTCGCGCGCCTTCTCAACTGCCGCGTTCGCAACACTATCTCTCGCGCGCTTAATCCTGTTTTAATTTTTCCATCTCGAGATCAGTCAATTCGCTCGGGTTTGATCTGGTTCCTACTCTTCCTTTCGGAAGTGCTCTATTCAACGGCATTAAGATTAAAGCAATTTGAATTTGAAATAAGAAAATTTCGTCAAATATCTATATGTTTTTTTCTTAATTCCAGTTAGTTTGCCACTAGTTGAGCGCCAAATTGGTAAAAACATAGGTATTATAATTTATATTTATAACCACAAAATCGTAAGAGTTCACTAACTGGAATTTATTGTTATAAAACAATGTAGTATTTCTAACAATTACATAAAATAATGTATGTTTTATCGTCGACATAAATATACATAATCACTTGGCGATCGCAGTCGGAATATACAGTTTTCGGGCAAACACGAATGTTGCTGTCACCTTGAATGTTCAGCTCTCCTTCAAATACAGACTTATTTGTTAATAAATTACTTAGCTTTTTGAGGCGGAGATTAACAACATCGATGCACTGTACGTCATCGGTGAGTGCTGCTCAGCTTGGCGATGCTTTTCGTCGGGATAGACTACTTCGGCAATGATCGTAATGGAGTCTCCGTCGCAGGCTTCAACTGGAGGGCTCGTCCGGAGGATATCTCGGAGGAACTTTCTGCAGCGTCTGTATTTCGTGAAAATCGTCACCGCGACTAATAAAAACTTTTATTCTGTTCGTCTATTCGCCGCTTTCTAAATTGCTTGCGTGGTCGCTTGTGCGACGAGGCTCGCGAATTTTGATAGATGATCGAAATTTCTGAGTCACGTAATCGTGTTTATATTTACACTCATTCCGCCTATCACTGACTTACGATACATTACACTAAATATTCGTTACAATTATAAAACTACATTATTAGTACAATTCTTGATTTGCATTAAATAGATACTCGTTGTATATGTGGTACCCAATTCCTTAATCGCGAATTAGGTTCTGAAATTTAAACCAAAAATTCGATTGTCGTCCCATTCACAGCCTAAAAGGAGGATAGTCACGCGCGTGATCATGGTGCCGATAAGCATGTCACCAGTCATATATGACCGCTTGCAGGGTAAATTAATCCGATTATGATTATAAGTTTTTTTAGGTTAGTTCTCAAGTCTGCGGGATATTTGAGTTGATCGCACGTAATAATCCACCATTGCGATAAATCATGAGCGCATCGCGTACGCGCTGCGTGTCATAAACAATCCTTTTATTAAATTCACATGTCTATCAGTTTTAGTGAAAAATCCCAACCATATGTCTCTTTCCGCTAATTAATTTTTCAACACGTCTGCAGTCTTTGAGATAAACCTCCCCCACCTTCAACGAGGATGTGGCAGCCTGAGAGAATGCGATTTTATCAGTGCTGCATCTTCGCAGAAGGCGTTATTTGTTTACCTTGAATATCGGCATGGTTCTATATGTAAGACTTAAAGGAAAGATTTTTTCACACTCCGTGCGCAAAGTGTCCACTTTGCGCACGCTCGAATAAAAGAGCATGCGCTAAATCGAGCTTTGCAGACGTCGTATAAAAAAATTGTGCTCGATACGCGAGAGAAAAAGTAACTCGCTTCGCTCGGGAGCAAACGTCCACACGAGGATAAAATCACTTTTTCGCACTTATATTGAAAATAACTATTTGTTTATTATTTCATTTTTATTAAAATTTAACCAACTATAAAAGCGCACTTCTTACGGTTATTATCATAAATATATTTATTATTATAGTTAATGTATTACATTTTCAATAATATTATATTTACAATATTTATTATTATATTATTTTTATTATTATATATATTACATATTTATATTTTTATTATTATATATATTATATATTTATATTTTTATTATACATATATATCAACTCATTAACGTAAGTATATATGTTTCTAAATAAAAATATTTGCCTATCTCGGAGACATTAAAACGGAGCGTGCACACACTCTTTGATACAAATTTAGGTGAGGCTATTAAAGCCAATTTCTGGTGTTTATAAAAATGAAGCCTAGGGCTCATAATCTTATCTGATATACCCTTTTTCGAAATATGAGCATATTTATATTAAATATGCTTAATTGTGTTAAACAATCATGATAATCGACTCGGGAAACCAATTCTTAAAGTTGTGTTTTTTTTAAGGAAACAAAGAATAGAAGGTATAAATAAAAAAAGCTACGTTTAATTCGATTACGGTGGAGTACGCGGCGGTTCTTTCTTTCTTTCCCGGAGGTGCACAGAAGTCGCGAGAACGCGTATACGCTAGGGCGCCAGTTCAAAAACTGGCAATTGGTTCTCCACCTATATGGACGTCGGCTGCATGGTACGAGCGCACAGTCCATACCCTTTCTGCACGAGTAAGACGCCCGTTCTGCAGAGCCGGAGTATCGTACTTGGCGGAAGATTAGGAGCTGGGCTTCGATGACAAGAAAAAAGTCGTCTTCTATAAAAAAATATCTTTTCATTTATTCACTTTTAGTGCACGTTTTATATTTTCACTGCTTGCTTTCACTTACGAGAGCGTGCAGAATAACTACCCCTCGAGGGCTAAGATTTCGTAGATCGTCTCACCGTCGCTTCCTTGGAGTTGATGTAACAAGTTTTCTCAGTCGGTAACAGGAGAAAACTCAATTGCGTGAGTAAGAATGTAAACCCCTACTTAAGTATGTAATCTCGGTAGGTTATACTGCGCGTGGCTGTCCAGCTATCTGCGCTGCTTCGTCGCTCAGACTTGAATGTGCCTTCGCGCTCATCAACCGTATCGTATGCTTCTCATATCATAAGAGCGAGGGAACACTCGACTGTTCTGGCGTCAGTTCGACAGCTTATATAGACGGCGAATCGGAGTGTGGTTGATCTGGCACTCTTTTTAAAGTACTAACGTTTTGATTGTTTTGATATTCTCTCATTCAGATCGTTGTAAAAGGTACACGTCGTTGCTGCATTTTGTTTTAAATGGCATAAGGTCCGATATAACGCGGCGCGAGACTGGCGTTAATGCCTTTAGCCGCTTTCGACAAGGCGGAATTCTTTGCCAATAAAAGCTGTCCAATTTGTAACAGCGCATCTTCATTGCGTGGTAAAATTGGAGCAACGGTGGCTTGTTGTTAACGTGCTCGATCGATTCACTCTTGTGTTTGTTCTTCGTATGAAATATCCATTCTACCGGACGAGACATGGTGCGATGGCATAGCATGTAACTTGGCGTTTGTCTCGTACTGCTATTTTCACGTTTCAATAAAAAAAGTATAGAGAGCAATTGCGAGTCCCAATCTTTTTATTTACGATCAGCACGTTTAATTTGGGACCACTTTTTCAGTTCTTGGTTACGTCTCTCTCTGTAGGATTCGCAGCGGGTGTTAAGCGAGGATGGTATAAGAGTATAAGTCACAGCGTTTTTGTCACGGGGCTCACGAAACTGATATGCATTATCACTTATAATAGTACGCGGATATCCCTAGCGCATAAAAACATCGTGTTCTAGAATATAGTTGTTTATCAAAAATAGATTTTTTAGTTTCTGAATAACATATAATAAAATTAAAAAAAAAATTTTTTTTAAGTTTAAGACCGCTTTAAACAAAAGAAGATATCAGGGAAAAATTTTCTGGCATATAAAACACCTATGATACTAGTAACTTAAATAGATACAAAAATACTAAATTAGATACAAAATACTTTTTGCATGAATAATGTAATTTTAAATAATGAACTAAAGTGACTTCAGTTTCTTTGTAATTTAACTTAAGAATTTTGTTGCTTACAGAAAATGATTTAAATGTTTTGTTGTAATAGCGCATTGATACAATTGCATAGAATTTTTTTTCATAGTTATCTATGATTTTTTTTTTTCAAGTACAACGGATGGTAGAGAAAAGACTGATCGTTCTCGAAAAAAATATAACACGGAGAAAGCAAGTGAGAAACGATTTCAGGGCAGAACTTTCCACATAAATAAAGTTGACAAAGGTGTTCAAACGTAAGATAATTTTTCTATAAATTGATATAGAATCTAGAAAGATTGAAATCTTAAATTATATCCGTAATTCGTAGACATTACCGTTGTGCTACTAAGCATTGTTACGGAACAGCCTTTCGCAGTCATGTATGCGTAAAAAAATGCATAGAAAATTGCACATGTTTCAACATGCGAATGAGTAAACCTCATGCAACCCTTTGCCATCCCAATTATGATCGGGATTTACAAATCCAATTCAGAGAATTTTGTAAAAAGGAGGCTCAGGAGAGGTATTGGAAACCAGAAAATCTGTATAACCATGCTGCAGACAAGTAAGACTTCTTATTTTTATTTTTATATAATGTATATCATTGGTTTTTTTAATTATATTATTAATTCTCGTGACAGTCTAAAGATAATTTAAATATTAAAAAAAAAAAAATCGTAGGTAATTTAAGAAAAATTTATTATATTAAGTAAAACTGGCTGTAAAATATAAAAAGTCAAAAAATGAAAAATTGAAAATCGTTTTTAGATTATAAAAAATATGTTACATGTTTTACTTCATCCTCTAAAGTAAAGAGAATAAGCTTTACCCGATATAGATAGGTCGATCGGTTCAAGTTATCGCATGTAACACACACACACACACACACACACACACACACACACACACACACACACGCACACGCACACGCACACGCACGCACGCACGCACGCACGCACACACACACTATTATTGGAACTACACCAGTATTGGAACAGTCACCAGTTAACGAACATTTTTTTTAAATATGGGAGCGTCCAGCAGAAACGGGCCACCGAGCGCGTGCGGTGCCTTTTTTCGCGTAAAAGGCGCTCTGTTTAACTCGTTCATAATCGTATGCTGCGTCTTTGAAAAAAAAACCAAGGACCTATATCGATAGATTTTTTCCAATGGTGCCATTGTTTTTATTGCGAAACGCTTTCTTCCGGACGAAAACTCGAGTTGAATATTGGAAGCCATTTTTCTCAAAGTATATCATGTTTTTTTTCAAAATAAACTACACCATTGGAAAGTACAAATCTTAAGCTTCAAAACCCTGTCTTGGAGAAGTTGGAGAAATAAAGGGTTTAAAAGTAACAACATGAAAAAGACAGCGCCGAGGGTCCGCGCGAGCCCCTCGCGCCCGTGCATACGGCACGTTTAAGTGCACGCTCTATTCGATTCGCTAATAATCGTGTACCAAGTCTCTGAAAAAAGAACTAAGGACATATATCGATAGATTTTTTCCTTGCTCTTTCCAATGGTGCTATTATTTTTATTCGGAAATGCTTCTGTTCGGGAATACATGCTACAGAAAAGCTACAAAACAGGCTAGCCTCAGCTAAGACAATACCTGGAACTCAATTGTTTCATTGTATTAAATTATTAAATGATGCCAAAAAGTTAGAACTTAAAAGATTTTCAGCGTCAGAATATTCTCAATTATATCCACCGATCAAAAAAGAAAAAGTACTTAAAACTCAAACAAAGAAAGAAGCGCATGTCGCAAAAAGGACAATTCTTATAAAATCAAAAAAATGTAAAAAAATTAGAATTTAAAGGAAAAGGTAATATTGTTATGCCAGATTAAACAATCTATAAGGTTATTTTAAATTTCTGTTTCACTGCTTTCAGTGCGTTCATGGATATTTTTATGTTTAATATATTATGTTTTTCAAAATTTGTTATATAAATGAACAAAGTTCATTGTAATATTATACTAACTGTTACAACTAGATCCACAAAATTATGTCCACGCATTGGCATTGTAAGTTACAAAACATTTTATATTTACAAAAAAGAAAGGGCGAAATAGCACATCGCGTGTATTAATCCGCCCTTGAGCATAGCGTAAAAAGTTCGGGCAGCCGCTGTCTTTTTGATCTTACTATTTTTGATCTTTTCATGTTTCAACTTAAAAATATAATATTTTATAGTTTAAGAGTTGTACTTTTGAAGAATATAATTCATTTTGAAGAAAAGACTGATATTTTATTGAAAAAATAGAGTTTAAACATTCAAATGGAATTTTCAACTAGAAGGAAGCATTTCGGAATAAAAATAATAGCACCATTGGAAAGAGCAGGAAAAAATCTATCGATATATGTCCTTAGTTCTTTTTTCAGAGACTTGTACACGATTATTAGCGAATTGAATAGAGCGTGCACTTAAACGTGCCGTACGCACGGGCGCGAGGGGCTCGCGCGGTCCCTCGGCGCTGTCTTTTTCATGTTGTTACTTTTAAACCCTTTTTTCTCCAACTTCTCCAAGATAGGGTTTTGAAGCTTAAGAGTTGTACTTTCCAATGGTGTAGTTTATTTTGAAAAAAAACATGATATACTTTGAGAAAAATGGCTTTCAATATTCAACTCGAGTTTTCGTCCGGAAGAACGCGTTTCGCAATAAAAACAATGGCGCAATTGGAAAGAGCAGAAACAAATCTATCGATATAGGTCCTTGGTATTTTTTTCAAAGACGCAGCATACGATTATGAGCGAGTTAAACAGAGCGCCTTTTACGCGAAAAAAGGCACCGCGCGCGCTCGGTGGCCCGTTTCTGCTGGACGCTCCCATATATGAAAATATGAAGCTTACTATGTATTGTTTTTGTAACGTAACGATCATTTTCGAATCCTTGAAAATTACTTCATTTTATATAAAGATTCTGCATAAAAAAATTATCTTGTTAAGAGTAAAATCATAAAATCGCCGCTATTAATTATTTATTCACTGGCGAAACGTATTTACATACTAAGCTTACATTTTCACCTACTGGTTTTTAAAAGATATTCTCAGATTTTTATTTAATAAAATTTTTAGTTTGATTCTTTATTGAAAATTTGCTCACCGACGTAAAGTTTGAACATTTTAGAATCTAAATTTCAAAGGGATTTTATTTTTAATCCATTTTTAAACCACTTAATTAAGTAACAAAAGTTACAATTTCCTTATTCGTTCATTCACTGGTGAAGTCACCCTACGAACATTTTTCAATTAATCAAAAATAGTGTGGTCGGTGCGGTATTTAATTTTCGATATTTGCTAGACGTAATATATCTTTTTTTAGGATATTTTTTAGCGATTTTATTGACTGACTGACCATAAATTATAAAAAGTTGAATGACACGACAACTTACTTTTTAAGGTGGTCTTATACCTAATGGCTCCTGAGGCCAAAATTACCAGAAAAAAATTAATTAAAATATAATTAATATGAAATAAAGGATATATTGTTACGTCTGTGACTTATCTCTAAATTCAATTTATCAATGCATATTTATCACCAGTAATTTTCTGACATACAAATGTCGTATATGCGAATTTTGACAACGTTGCTTTTTAATGCAAGCGGCATCACGCCGAAGCGAGCGAACTTTACAACGTTGACATTTTTTAATACGAGGCAATCGTGTCGCAGTAGTAGGTCATCAAACTTGTGTATTATATTTTCTTTAGAATCAGCATTTCGCAATGCGACTACCGAATTTAATACGATTGGAGATAATTACATTGCCAAATAAGATGATCTCAATCATCTTCAACCTAATTTAACCGCTTAATAAATACGGCGAATCTCAACACACAAATCAGTAATCGTGCAAAAGTCGCGAGCTCCGTACAACTCCAGCTGACAATAGGAGTAGCGATTATTATTATACGGGCCAATACGAGCCACATCAGATTTCTTATATTTTCATATATCAAATAAAGTGAATATTCAGCTACAAAGCTATCAGTCCAATTATTTACGAGAGTTCACCTCAAGGACGAAAGGTAAAATAAATCATATATCAATTGAATATAATTCAAATATAATTTGAAGATAAACCATACAAATTTCAATACACATATAAGAGTAGATTTCTCGACATTCAAGACTTAACAGTGGTTCCGGTACACAGTCGAACGAAAGTTCGTTAGATCAGCTAAATCAAACTTTAAACGTTTTAAAGTAGATCAAATAAGCTCTTGAAAGACGAGGGAAATATTCTTATAAAATACTAATATAATTAATATAGAATAAGTCCGAGCTTCACATTTTGCAGTAAGTAGTTGGGGCCATTCATTATAGCATGAATTACCAAAACTACTGAAAATAAATGCGTATGGCTCGTCGAGTTATTAACAAGTATTCAACAAATGATAAATACGGATATAAGAATAATTTCTACAAATCAGATGACATTTTTCAAAAATATATTACGCAAAATACAAATACAGTCTAACACAGATTAGAAAATTGAAAATATATATTACAATACAAATAAAAATATTACAAACAAGATACGACACTACAAGGAGTAATAAAACAAAGAAGTAAGAAAACAATTTTTAACAACAATTATAGAATAAATTATAATTGAAATAGCAAGTGAGAGCATAATCCACATAGTGAAATCAAAATATATATATAAAAAAAAAAGATATATATACAAATAAAGAAATTGAAAAAATTAATCATAAATGAATTTAAGGGAAAAATAAATCAAACAAAGGAAAATAATACAATATATAAACAAGAACAGTATAATAACCAATTACAACTCCATATTCAGGAATGATTATACAATAATTCAAAAATACATTACGTGAAAAATAAGAGTTAACTTAATAGACAACCAAAAATCAAGAAATCGTATAAAAACATTTGTTTTATGAATAAATAATCATTTGCATAAACAGGTATTGCATCTTAAAATAAATGATAAAAACATTGAAATATTAAGAAATGAAAATCTAAATAATCAAGAGATAGAAGTATCAAATAAATAAATAAACTGTTAAGCGAACAATTGCAAAGAAAAATTACACAAAGAATAATTAAACTTATGATATAAATATATTTAACTAGATATATTAAGTATAGTATAAACAAAGAAGTAATATGTCATGTCAAATCAGAAAGGTATAGGAAATAAGGGAAACGAAGGGATTATAACCAGACGGACTTCCCAAAGAAATCCAGAACTTAAAAAACAAGTAAACGAGATAAATAAAGATGCTAATATTTTTGGAAGGAAACCGAGAGTAGAAAGGTCACCTCCTAGCATAAGCTTGCCTAAAAATTCATGACATACTTACGTGAACGTACCAATTCACTCAAAAACAGAAGAAAATACGGAAAAAACTTCAAGTCCAACGACTTCAAAAGCAGATCTGAACGTATTAGAAAAATCAGACTCACCAATTATATCTTACTTAAAACAAGACGATAACATTACAGATTCTAAACAAAACTTAATAGATGACAACAAATCTACAGAAAATACAAATGATCTTTTAGTTCCGGGAATAAAACAAGATATATTATCACGAGTTGCTTTTCACACACCAAGTCAGAATTTTACGTTTTTTGACGACTCAACACTTTTAGGAAACGACAGACAAAACGACTACACGGAAATAGAAGGAATACTATACGAACAAAGTTTGATTTTAGCCAGAGATAACAATTTTAATAATAACGACCAGGATGAAATTCCAATAATTGAAAATTTAATAAATCTCGAACCAGAAATGGCGAATCAAGCATTAAAATTACCACTTAAAGAAGTTGCAAAGTTAGTACCGGATTTTGACAGGAAAAATATCCAACTAGAGGAATATATAGAAAAATTAAAACAAGCAGAAAGAATAATATCGAATAATGATGAATCGAACCTAGTACAGATCCTCAAAATAAAGCTCAAAAGAGAAATTTATAAAGCATTAGCAAATGTAGAATTTGAAAGTATTGAAACTTTTATTAAAACAATACGTAAAACATATCCATCAACGGATAATATACATTCATTATATGGAAAACTAACACAACAAATTCAAAAATGAGATGAAGATGTACTATGTTTTGCAAACAAATTACGAGTGTTGGGTACACAAATAATAGAATTAAAAAAATTAGAACCTAATGTAACAGGAGAAATTTTAACAGAATATAAAACTGGATTAAAGACCGACATACTCAGTAGTTTTAAAAAAGGATTAAAACAGGAAATTAGAATCGAACTCGGAGAACACCAAGACATGGATAATGCAGCACAAAAAGCAATTGAAATAGAATCACACTTAAAAAAGCAAAATAGCTTAAGAAATGATACTACGAGCATATTGTTTAATTTCGAAACTCCAATACCAACCAAAATTAAACAAGTTGTTTGCCAAATATGCAGAGAAATAAATCACGAAGCATTATTTTGCATGAAAGCTTCATGTGTCTATTGTAAAAGTAAGGAGCATGTATCATTGCAGAACAGATAAGCCTGTAATAAAATTAATTTGCAATTTATGTAGTACAGAGGGTCACTCAATAGACGCGTGCAAATTAAATACGATGCCGAATAATAATTGTCAATATTACCAAAATATGGGGCACGAGGTTGCACAATGTCCGATTATTAAGAAATACGAGCTGTATTGGAAATGCAAAGAAAAAGGACACGACCCGCTTACATGCAATAATTCAACAAGACTTGCGGAATCATGCGAGGTCTGTGGCAGCGCGTCACACACAGCTAAAAACTGCCCGTCAGCATTATGTAAGAGGTGCAACAATCTTGGGCACTCAATGAAATACTGCACGTTAAACAGAAGAACGATATGGTGCGTGATATGTGCGGAAGAAGGTCACGAAACCGCGGATTGCGAGAGTGTAAAGATTTTAGTGATGCAAAATAAACAACAAAACTCTCAGAATAGAGAAGTTTGTCAATTTTGCTAGATGCCGGGACATTCAGCAAAAACTTGTAGAAAAATAAGCAATAACCAACAAGGTACATTCCCATGTAACAATTACAATTCTTTAAATAAATCCTATGAACACCGGGATAAAAATAGGAATGGCTTTTTCCGAACAAATAACCAGAACAGCAATCATTTTTCAAGGAATTCAAACAGTAATTATCGGGGGAACTTTAATACACAAAGTATAAAATGCGAATATTGTAAATTCACCGGACATAAGTGGGAAGATTGTAGAAAACTAAAAAGTTTAACGGAACAAATTAAGTGCCCTTATTGCAATAAAAATGGACATCAATTAGAGAATTATTATGAAATTAAGATGCTCCAAAATAAATCAGGTAAATTTTGTAAAATTTGTAAAAATACAAACCATACAACCGAAGATTGTACTTCGAGAGCAGCATTAAATCAAAATAATTCGGAAAACTAACAAATTCTTCTGGAGATGAGTGGACTAGAAGGATAAATAAAAAATGTCACTCAAAGATAGCGCAGATATTAAAGTAGGTACATTTAATAGTGATGGTATCACCAACGGAGGGAAAGACACGGACATCGATTTATTGATTACAAAGAATTTAAAGAATATTACGGAAAACATGGAGAAAAATAAGGCAATAAATAAATCAGAAATTATAAATAATAACGAAATAAACTTAAGTGATTTTGAAATAAATAGTATTGAAAGTGAAAAAACACAAGGAAGAATAGCAGCGATCAAAATTTCAATGTATTTTCTGAAATTAGAAAACTCACTGCAGTATATCGAAATAGAAAACCATTACACAAATAAAAAATGTAATTTACTTGTAGATAGTGGAGCTCAGTTAAATATTATCAAGGGAAATCAGATACCTTCTAATATAATTTTAGAAAATAGGAAAATTCATTTATCTGGTATTACAGATAAAACAATTGAAACATTAGGAGTAATTAAAATGAATATAAATGGACTGAATATTGATTTCCATGTAGCACCACCAAATTTTTGTTTACCTTACGACAGGATTTTAGGAATCAAAATTCTTACTGAACAAAAATTAAGACTAAACTAGGGCTATTTACAAATAAATCATAGTAAGATCAAACTGAAAGCAGCCAATAAATTAAATCATAATCTAAATACAGTAACTGAAAAGCCACAAAAAACGGATAAAGAATTAAAATCAAGAATAACAATAGAACAGAAGAAAGTTTTAAAGAAAATGTTAGAAAATACGGACGAAAAACAAAGCTTAATACCTATAATTCATGAAAATTGCGAACAAGTAATACAAACAAACGAAAAAACTGAAAATTTTCAAATTGAGGATGAAATGGAGAAATCATCTTGTTTAATATCTTATGAACCTGAGTTAATCAATAAAAATGAAGTAAATATAAATTCAGAAATAACATTATATGATGACGTTATGAAAATTTTAAATATGATTCCAATATTAGAGGCAGAAGGAAAGGATTTACAAAAAAAAAAATGTTAAATGAAATTCTACCAGAAAATATAAATGATTTACATTATGAGAAAATTTTGGAAAATGACGAAAATAATATTAAGTCATTAATAAATAATATTAATATTGCTTTTGAAAATAATGACCAAGCAATCGATTTTGAGGAAATCGAATCAACAGATTATAAACAATTTTTGACAATAATGAATAAAAAGATTGAAGTAGAATTAGAAGATTATAATAAACTCTATGGAAATGAAAAAGAATATAGCTTTATATCTTATGAAATAGACAATTTATCTGAAGGTTTTCAGATAACAGAAGACTTTAACATAGATGAAAATGAAATTTTAAATTTGGGCTCAATAAATTTTATAGGAAAAAATGAGTCAGTACAAGATTTTAAAGAATATAATAGAGAAGAAAGATTATTAGAAAAAATATGTTAGGAAAACTTGCCTGAAAATAGTAAAACAATGATTAAGGATCTAGTATTGAAAAATAAGGATATATTTTGGCTAGAGGAAGACAGTTTAGGATCATGTAATGTAGAACAACATGAAATAAATTTAACAGATGATACAACCGTATAAGTAAAGCAATTTCCTTTACCTCATAAATTAAAAGAAATCGCGATAGAGGAAACTCAAAAATTAATAACAAATGACCTAGTTCGAAACTCAAAAAGTGCTTTTAATGCTCCAGCATGAATTGTAGCAAAAAAACAGTTAGCAGACGGAAAAAAACGATGGCGTTTAGTAATAGATTACAGAAATCTAAACGAAAACACAATTCCAGATCCATATTTACTACCAAACATTACAGAAATATTCGATCAATTGGGGAAAACTAAGTTTTATCACGTTATAGATTTAAAATCGGGGTTTCACCAAATTCCTATGAAACCAAGTGATATACATAAAACTGCATTTAGCATCAACCCAGTGGGACGTTTTGAATTTCGAGTATTACCTTTCGGATTAAGAAACTCACCGCGTGCATTTCAAAGAGTTTTAAATACAGTCTTAGGCGATTTAATCGGTAAGATATGCTTCGTATTCATCGACGATATAATTATTTTTGGCGAAACTATGACAGAAGCTAACGAAAGATTCAATACAGTTGCACAAAAATTACGAGAAGCGAATTTAACATTAGAACCAGAAAAATGTGAATTTTTTAAAAAAGAAGTATGTTATTTAGGTCACATTATTAGTGAACACGGAATAAAACCTGATCCAAAGAAAATAGAATCAGTAATGAAATTTCCTACACCGAAAAATGTTAAAAATATTAGAGAGTTTCTAGGGCTTTCATGTTACTATAGAAGATCTATAAAAAATTACGCAAAAGTAACAAAACCCTTAAATATATTGCTAGAAAAAGACGTGAAGTTTCATTGGGAAAAAGACCAACAAAAAGCCTTTGAGTAAATTAAAGAATTATTATGCACAGCACCAATCTTAGAATATCCACGTTTTGATGAACCATTCATTATTACAACAGATGCTTCGAATTCTGCTTTAGGTGCAGTTTTGTCGCAAGGAAAAATTGGCAAAGAACCAGCGATAGCTTACGCATCACGAAGTCTACATAAAGCGGAAATTAAATATCACACCTATGGAAAGGAAGCATTGGCAATAATGTTTGCCATAAAAACGTTTAAAAATTACGTATATGGAAACAAATTCACAATAGTTACTGATCGCTGTTATGGTTAAGATCAGCTGATAATAATACAAGAGTCCAAAAACGGAGACTAAAACTATCAGATTATGAATTTGATATCGTATGCAAACCAGGAAAACAGAACGCAAATGCAGATGCTCTATCTAGGAATCCAGTAGAGATATTTGTTATTACCAGAGCACAAAATAAGAAAATATTAAATAAAAATAACGAACAACCAAGAATTCTTAGTAATGATGACAAAATCAAAGTAATGAATGAAGATAGACAGAAAATTAAAGGAAGAAGGGGCAGACCTAGGAAAAATGACAAAAAAATGACTACGGGTAGAAAAGAAAAGAAAATTGAGGAAAACAAAGAAAATATACCGGAAATTAATAATATCATTTATTCTAAAAATTCTATACAATTTAGAAACGATAACATTGTTCATCTAATAAATTTAGAAGGAAAATCATTAGATAAAAATACTGAATTATTAATCAAAGGTAAAAACATAAAACCAAAACTATCACTTACAAAAGATAATATAGATATAATAAATATAGAGAATAAAAAACTATTCATGTTATACATAGATACGTCCGTATCATGTAAATTAATAAAAGAAAATTTAGCTAAATTATTTAATCAATTAAAAGAATTATTAATTACTAAGAATATATGTATTTATAGTATTCCTAGGGATATAGAAATTTTAAATATAAGTTGGTTAGAAATAGAGGAAATATTAAAAGAAATATTTAGCAATACAAATATAAAGGTAATAATATGTTTAAATAATATTGAATATGTAAAAATTGAAGACAGGGATAAAATTTTTAACATGTATCACTCCTCTATGATAGGAGGACATTCAGGTGTAAATAGAACATACAATAGACTTAAGGAAAAATATTTTTGGGAATACTTAAAATCAGACATCCAAAATAGAATAAAAAAATGCGAAGATTGTCAAAGAAATAAATTAAAGCGGAAAAAGACTAAACAACCAATGATTATCACAGATACACCGGGGAAAACATTCGATAAAATCGCAATGGATATTGTAGGACTATTTAACATTACTAAAAATAATAATAAATATATTTTATCTATACAGGATCAATTATCACAATTTGTAATTTTAGTATGTTTAAAAGATCGAACAGCAGAATCGGTTTCAGATGCTTTTATAAAAAGACTTATATGTATATTTGGATGTCCAAAGATAGTACTAACCGATGGAGGGGCAAATTTCACGAGTAAAATAATGAAACAGATAGCTAAAAGGTTTAAATTTGATAAAATTGAAACTACAGCTTTCTCGCCGCAATCTAATGGTTCATTAGAAAGAGCACACTACCCGTTGTGTGAATATTTAAAAAATTTTTCTACAAAGAAATATGAATGGGATGAACTATTAGATTTTGCACAATTTCATTATAATACTAGTGTACATACTAGCCATCAATTCACACCATATGAACTAGTTTTTGCCTGTCCTGATAGAATTCCGTCTAGCGAACCAGTAAGAAAATCAGAATTATTACCGACCTATAATGGATATTTAGAAAAACTGATTAATAATATGAGAGAAATTGCCTTAATAGCAAAACAAAAATTAATATTGTAAAAAAAAATCAAAGATATATTATGACAGATTTATTAACCCAAGAGAATTTAAAATGGGAGATAAAGTATGGTTGATCAAAGAACCTAAACCAGGGAAACTTGAAAAAGATCATTATCATGGCCCTTTTGACATTATTAAAGTAAATGAAAATAATAATGTTGTCATAGACTATAAAGGAAAGGCAAAAACAGTCCATACAAATAAATTAAGCCTTGTTAATAATAAAGAATAGTAACATAATTATCTTACAGGAACTGGACACCATGTATCTTTCAATCATTGTACTTCTAACGCTTTTTAAAGCAAATCACGCAATTATTGGTTTTAATTTTATATGAATTAGAAATTTGTTACTGCGAAATTAAAGATTATTATATTTATTTTTTAGTTTTAAGTATTTAGTTTTGTAAGTATTGTGACAACCTATGTACAAGTATCTCGTATAGTTCTATAGGATTTACCTATGTAAATTTAATTTTGGTAAAATAAAATAAAAAAAAAATAAAAAAAATAAATTGCGGTTCAGCAGATCCAGCAGTATCGACATACTCATTAGTGGACACAGGAGAATGCGATTTCCACGAGGATGATCTACAGATATCAAACACAACGTTAGAATTACTACAGTTAGCGAAATTTAAAAGTAGTAGAGTTATTCAGTGCAAAATCGAAATTTCCCGTACCATTTATAATTGCGGAATGTTTAGTCATCTAGGGCCTGTAGAAAACGGATTACAAGAATATTTATATGAATTTAGTGCAGAAAGATGTAAATTTATTCATGAAACGGGAATATTTAAATATGATAACTCACACACTATAGCCGACATTAGAGTAAACGAAACAAAAACTGTAGGAATTGACCTCGCGGGAAAAGTAACAGAAAGATCGTGTTCAGGAAGGATATATGCTGATAGCTACGGAAGTTGGAATAAAGTTCTTGTTCAGGGCATTATAAAAATTA
Organism: Torymus aiolomorphi; assembly: GCA_036365515.1. NCBI lineage: Eukaryota > Metazoa > Arthropoda > Insecta > Hymenoptera > Torymidae > Torymus > Torymus aiolomorphi. The sequence goes on from CM070875.1 coordinate 119,887,518, forward strand.
CACTTACTGAAGAATATGCAAAACTTAATCTGAATAATATCAAAATACATTTAAGTTCAGGAACAGTTAGCAAATTCTCCGACGAACATTGCATAGATATACAAGCAGGTTATACATTTTGGACACATTTCTCAGATGAAAATTGCCTTAATAATAAATATGATACTTTATATAGTGGTACTGTAACAAAGACTTTATCTCGAAATAATGAAATTATCTATACTGTAATAAATACCATTTATCTTTCTCATTAACAGCGATCGAAAAAATTAAATTCTGCAATCGAATAATCACGAAAACAGAACACCCAAAATTGTTTATTTATGAGAAGGTAGATAATGTTTTATTCGATAACGATATTAGACAAGAAAGAGATTATGTCAATATAAATATTTTTTCTTACAGTAATGCAAAATTCGTGCACATAGAAAGACATTTTAGAATGCAATTTAAAAGTATATATTTAAATATGTTGACAAAAATGTGCGAAGTAGAAAGGAGGGAAATTCAAAATTCCTTATCATTAGCATCCAATTCCCCAGACGAGTTTGCCTACAATATAATGCAAAAACCAGGATACCTCGCCAAACTTGCGGAAGAGGCTGTACATATAATAAAATGTACACCCATAAATGTGAAAATACATCACACCAAGGAATGTTACGAAGAGCTTCCAGTTGTAGCAGGTAACACAACATGGTTCCTTACACCAAAAACACATATATTGGTAAAAACAGGAACACGGGTTGACTGCGACACCATAATTCCTCCTTACTATAAAATAGATGGAAATTGGATAAATCTGCTGCCGAAACCAAGAATAATAGAGAAAAATATTACAATTTTTAAAACACGGATATCAAAAGACTGGGAACCAGAAAAGCTAAGCTCACTGGCCACCAGTGGAATTTACTCTCAGCAAGATTTCGAGAAATTCGAGGAAAGATTACTCTTCCCACTTGAGAGAAAAGCAATTATCAATACAATAACACATATCACACAGTGTTCAAGTTCTGTGAAGGATGATATTATGAAAAACCTTCTTACAGAAAACACACTGTCGCATATGAGGCGTTTCACGTCAGCTCTCCAAGCGCGGCGCGCGAGCGCGAAATCATGCTGTTTTCAGCTTGTGTTTGAAGGGCTAAGATGTCTATAAAAAAAATAATCCCCAAGTGATTTCGATGTATTTTTTCCTCAGCTTTCCGATGGTCCTATTAGTTTCTTAAAATTTTTCAATTCTAACCTCAAAAAAACATAAAAGGTGTTATATCTCAAAAACTGTATTTTTAATATTTTTTTTTGACCTGCTAGATCGAAAGAGGAGGAAATTTTACATGGATATAGCCTTTTTCTACATAGGGGTTTTTTTTATTTTTTCGAGATATTATTCAAGAAATACTTAGAATTGAAAAATTTTGAGAAACTAATAGCGCCATCGGAAAGCTGAGGAAAAAATACATCGAAATCACTTGGGGATTATTTTTTTTATAGACATCTTAGCCCTTCAAACACAAGCTGAAAACAGCATGATTTCGCGCTCGCGCGCCGCGCCTGGAGAGCTGACGTGAAACGCCTCATATTGCCGAAAGCACCTGGAATAAAATTGTTAAAAAGTACGAGGAATACGGCATGATAAGTTCTGGAATAATAATGACACTTCTAATATGCCAACTCATTAAGATGATGGTTGACTTAATAATACGAGGATGTGCTCTACACACATTATACGGATGGTCAACGAAGTTACTCGGAGCCATCTTCAGTTCAGTGACCCACTTGCTGGTAGCATTAAATAAAAATAATGTTGAACAGAATATAAAAAAATCAGCTAGAGAAGAGATTGAATTGCAAGAGGTAATAGTCCAAAGACCAATTATATCTAATCCTATTCTAAAAAACTCAACAATTCAAAAAAGGGTAGAATTTGAACTTCAACCACCAAAAACACCAAAATTCCAAAAGTTTAGACCTTTACCTCCAATTCCATTAACAGCTCCATTTATGAATGCACAAAATCACGGAAGTTCTATATCAGTATCTATATTTGAAATTTCATTTAAAATTTTATTTGATTTTAAAATTCTAAAATGTCAATCCTTGCATGAAATAAATATTATCTTAAGGGGGGAGGAAATATGATGTAACTAAACCCCAACAAATGTGAATAATATTTATTTCATTTAATACAATAAAATTGCGACCTTAAGGGCGCAAAGAAAATTGATCTATATCACTTAACATGAGAATTGAGAATTAAAACGTGTAATATTATTATTGAAAATTTATTTTACTTTTCAATATTCACAAGATTATCGAATAATTTTTTTTTTTAATTGAAACTTATTGAGATCGTATTTATTTTAGTTGAGTCTTACATTAGGAAAATTTGGAGTTTAAAAATTTATCTGTAGTCAGAACAATTTCATAGTTTTTCATCGTTAACTACCGATTAAATTTGAATAAGTTTTTTTGTTATACAAAGACAAATTTTAATATATTATTTAGGATTTATAATTTTAGTTTAAATATTTCATAATTCTAAGGTATTAAAATCAATCAGCGAAAAAACTAAGGTCACCGTCAACCATCTATTTCATTAATGGGAAAACAAGGGATAAGAAGGAATGGAGATGAAGAAAAAAATTTTTTTTTAACAAGAATAACCTTTCTTTTCTTTTCATATATTAATCACAAGATATATACATCAATAGTAACAATTATATACTAAGCTTTAAAAGTTATATCGTCTCCTAAATAAAATATAATCTCAAACCGCGTTTGTACGAAACGCAACCGTACTCTCCAATCTACATATACATCAGTGATATAAAATAACTTTCGCAAACAATAGAAATCATCTTCTTCGCATGGCACCATTGATAGCCGCAACCTTCCCATCATCAGGGAAACCGATCTCTCTTGTTCCAACAAGGCAGGCAATTCTGGGAAATCGAAATCTGGCCTCACATGACTTTCTTTTTCTCTACGATCAATGCGGGCCCATTGATGTACCTGAAGGAAAAAAGAAGGAAAAAAAACAGAACGTTAAAGACGTATTATAAGGATATCAAGCAAATATTTACTAAATAAAATTAATTAGATTCTTACAGTGTAAAACGAGAAACGTTAGGCCTTTTTACATCAACGTCCACCTCGATTCCTGACTGGAATAAATCATTGGCAGTACGAAAACCAATTCCCTTGGTTTTCTCATAAACAATACATATCTCTAAATTCAATTTAACAATGCATATTTATCACCAGTAATTTTCTGACATACAAATGTCGTATATGAGGCGTTTCACGTCAAATGTCCCAGCGCGGCGCGCGAGCGCCAAATCGTGCTATATCTAGCTCATGTTTACGATACTAAAACGTACATAAAAAAATGTTATGATAAGCTTTTCCGACGTATTTTTTCCTCAGCTTTCCAATGGTGTAGGCAGTTTTCCCAAAATTTTCCATTTTCGCCTTCAAAAAGTACAAAACGTGTTATATCTTAAAAAGTGTATTTTTAATATTTTTTTTGACCCTCTAGATCGAAAGCAGAGCATTTTTTACGTAGGAAAGGATAGTTTCCAAAGAGTGCCCGAAAGGTTTTCTGCAAGAAATAGAATGTGAAATAGTAGACGCATCGCCTTTCCGGCGCGCGGGACTACGCGGTTCAGCGCGCGGGCTGTGCTCGCCTCGTTGCCTAATAATAATCTTTTATAATCTTTAATTCTTTACGCGCATGGAGTAATATTTTATTAATTATTTCATAAAAAAATAAAATTTCAAAATTAACAGCAATATGTGCAAACTCTTGTACTAACGTTTGTTTTTCAGTGTAGATAATTTTTTTGTTTTTTTTTTTTACGTGCTATATCTCGAAAAGTATATTTTTAGTATTTTGTTTTACCCATAATATTGAAAGCTATCCTTTTTTTAGGTAGGAAAGGATACTTCCCAAAAAGTGTCCAAGATGTTTTATGCTATGCAAATAAAACGCGAAAGATTATATGCATGGCACGGCGAAAGCATATTCTACGTTTCGCGCGGTACAGCGCGGTTTGCCGTGCTACACGGAATCATTTATTTTTCATTCGGTAGGTGGCGTCCACACTTTTTACTCTGTATACAAATTGTCGCGTCAAAAGTATATAATGACCATAACTTTTCATCTTTTTCCTCCTCGAATTTTTTCAAATTTGTCGTTGATAGCAAAGAAAAAGCTTGCCATTTCTGTTATAAACGATTAAAATGGATTCACATTGGAAATTGAAAAGTATAAATCCTTTAAATAAAAATGATAACTCTGCATCTAAGAATTTGATTAATTTTCCAACACTTTTAAGAAGTGCATTTCCTTTAGTACCTGAAAATGCTAAAATATGTTTAACCTGTCGACGCCAAATTTATAATCAGAAATCAAATTTACCTCAAACTGATGCTAAAAAAGCTAAAATAGTGTACGATGATGAATATCATAAAGCTGGAGTTGCAGTTCTCCAACAAATTAAGAAAAAGTTTTCAGAGTTAACAAATAAGCAAGAAAGAATTCAGCTATTAACTCTTGCACCGGAGTTTTGGTCTCGTAAGAACTTGATGCGAGAATTCAATTGCAGTGAACGGGAGGCTCGTGAAGCGAAAGATTTGGTAGCAAATAGCGGAATATTTTCAATACCTGCTAAGAAACGTGGCAAACTACTTCCAGCTGATACTGTAAATTCTGTCAAATCTTTTTATGAGAGAGATAATGTAAGTCGAATCATGCCGAGTTCAAAAGATTATCTATCTATTAAACAGAGTAATGGCAAAAGAGAACATATTCAAAAAAGATTACTGCTTGGTAATTTAAATGAATTGTATAATTTATATAAAAAAGAAAATGAGTACGTTAACATTGGTTTTACGAAATTTACAGAATTGAGGCCACCATATTGTGTTTTAGCTGGGAGTAGCGGTACACATAATGTATGCGTGTGTGGGCATCACGAAAATGTGAGAAGCTCATGCTAAGTGGTATGGAGATAGAAAATTTAACTAAAGACACCCAATTGCCCCTGAAAAACTATCACGATTGCATCCAAGGAATTGTGTGTAATGATTCACACGATAGATGTTATTTGGGTGACTGTTTGGATTGCCCCAATACGTCTATATTACGCAAACATTTACTTAAATGTTCTGATGAAAATGATATTTTTCAAATCGAGTATCAATCGTGGTTTCAAACAGATAGGCGTACAATAGCTTCCAAAACTATAAATGTGCACGAATTTATGGACATACTGGGGGAGAAATTAATGAAATTAAAAACTCACGATTTTTTTGCTAAGAAACAATCACTTTTTGTAAATAACGTAAAAAGCAATCTTCAAGAAGGAGAATTTCTCGTGTGTTGCGATTTTGCAGAAAATTATGCTTTCGTTATACAAAATTCTACACATTCCTTCCACTGGAATAACAACCAAGCAACAGTTTTTACAGTTGTAGTGTATTATAAACAAAACGATGAACTCAAACATGTAAGCATTGCTGTGATTTCCGACAACTTAAATCATGATACCATAGCCGTTTATGAATATAAAAAAATAGTAATATCTTATCTTAAACTAATTTTGCAGTCAAGAAAGTTTATTATTTGACTGATGGAGCAGGTCAGCATTTTAAAAATAAATTCAATTTTCATAATCTTCTTTTTCAGGAGAAAGATTCTGGAGTTACAACTGAGTGGCATTTTCATGCCACAGTACATGGCAAAGGTGCTTGCGATGGTATAGGCGCGAACCTAAAATGAGGTGCAAAACGAGCGAGTTTACAAGATTCTTCTAGTAATCATATTTTAACGCCAGAAGAGCTGTATAACTGGGCTAAAGATTACTGCAAAGAAACGAAAGTTTTTTATAACAGTAAAGAATCGTATGAAGAAACGGTTTTGAAAATAAAACCAAGACTGAACAAGGCTAAATCTATACCAGGCACGTTACTGTATCATGCTATTATTCCAATAGATGAAAGTACATTGAAGCTCAAAAAAATCTCTCTTAGTTCTGAGTATAAAATCTTCCCTAAGAAAGCTGTGAAACCAAAAACAAAAAAATTATCTACACTGAATAACAAACGTTAATTTAAAAATTTTATTTTTTTATGAAATAATTAATAAAATATTACTCCATGCGTTATTCAAGAATAAAAAGAAAAAAAAAACAGGTAAAGCATTAAAGATTATAAAAGATTATTATTAGGCAACGAGGCGAGCGCAGCCCGCGCGCTGTTCCGCGTAGTCCCGCGCGCCGGAAAGGCGATGCGTCAACTCTTTCGCATTCTATTTCTCGCAGAAAACCTTTTGGACTCTCTTTGGAAACTATTCTTTCCTACGTAAAAAATGCTCAGCTTTCGATCTAGAGGGTAAAAAAAAATATTAATACATTTTTTGAGATATAACACGTTTTGTACTTTTTGAAGGTGAAAATGGAAAATTTCGGGAAAACTGCCTACACCATTGGAAAGCTGAGGAAGAAATACGTCGGAAATGCTTATCATAAAATTTTTTTAAGTACGTTTTAGTATCGTAAACATGAGTTAGATATAGCACGAATTGGCGCTTGCGCGCTGCGCTGGGATAGTTGACGTGAAACGCCTCATATGCGAATTTTGACAACGTTGCTTTTTAATGCAAGCGGCATCACGCCGAAGCGAGCGAACTTTACAACGTTGACATTTTTTAATACGAGGCAATCGTGACGCAGTAGTAGGTCATCAAACTTGCGTATTATATTTTCTTTAGAATCAGCATTTCGCAATGCGACTACCGAATTTAATACGATTGGAGACAATTACATTGCCAAATAAGATGATCTCAATCATCTTCAACCTAATTTAACCGCTTAATAAATACGGCGACTCTCAACACACAAATCAGTAAATGTGCAAAAGCCGCGAGCTCCGTACAACTCCAGCCGACAATAAGAGTAGCGATTATTATTATATGGGCCAATACGAGCCACATCAGATTTCTTATAATTTCATATATCAAATAAAGTGAATATTCAGCTACAAAGCTATCAGTCTAATTATTTACGAGAGTTCACCTCAAGGACGAAAGGTAGTATAAACCATACGAGTATATCAATTGAATATAATTCAAATATAATTTGAAGATAAACCATACAAATTTCAATACACATATAAGAGTAGATTCCTCGACATTCAAGACTTAACAATATATCGCTAATATAACTTATTTCTAATACAAACTCCCAAGAGATAAGTCTCTTAATCCACTTTATGCAGAATATGTCATTTTGGAAAAATCAACTGGTGAGTAAGTTTTCTTGCCAATTACTCGATGGATTTTGACGAGAGAAGCCGCAAATTACTTGGAAAACATGTACCTATAGCATGATGCTCTGGAATTAAAAAATATCGTGACTAAGTATTTTTTTAATTAAAAAAACTACTTTTTTTGTCTTAGCTTTATCAATTTTTATGAATTTTTATCGTTTTTTCAATTAAAATAATACTTAGTCTTGATATTTTTTAATTCCAGAGCTTCATGCCATAGGTACATATTTTTCAAGTATTTTGTGAATTCTCTCGTCAAAATCCATCGAGTGATTGCCAAGAAAATTTGATCACTAGTTGATTTTTCTAAAATGACATAATTCTGCATAAAGTGGATTAAGAAACTTATCTCTTGGGGTTTTGTATTAAAAATAAGTTATATTAGTTTTTCAGAATGACTAAAATGAACATATTCATTTTAAAATACTAGCAAAATCCAAACGCGCTGCGCGCGTACTATTTTGTTTTTTAGATTATGAATATATAATTTTTCATTATGATCTCATTTTAATTGGTTTAAATGATAGGATAATCAGATCATTTTTCAAAGCATGACAAAATTAATCTTTTTATTCTAATTTGATTTAATTATTTAGTTTTAAGTAGTTAAGAATAAAAATTCAATTTCAAAAATTCAAATGTAGCGGAAGTAGCGAATTTTCGCGCCTATTCCTTAGAGACCAATCAAAATCACTCTTTAAGTGTTACACAACATCCGGCCATCGTTCTTTTAAGAGAGGATAGCGTCGGCTGAGCGGAACGGAACAAGGTCGAATCTCGGGCATATATTTTTGTGTTTAAATTTTGAAGGCATAGTGACAGTGCTGTGTGCTCGCGTGTATATTGCATCGAGCGTCGTTTGCAATACTTTTCAATTAAGCGTAAATTTAATTGTGTAAAATAAAAGGCTCTAGCACGAATCTATGAATACTCCGGGGAGTTTTTCGATCCGCTTAACTTGTTTTTGCGGTCTACTGTAATGTGTGACTGCACGCGTAAGCGCAATAGACCATTTTTTGAAAACGAAATGAAAGTAAAATCATAATATTCGTTTCGCTTTGGAAAAGGAATTAATAAACAAAAACAATGTTAATGTTTTATTTACAATTACGTTTTGGAAAAGTAAAGACTGAATTTTAATTCGTTTCTGAAAAAGATAAAACGAAATATCGTTTTAAAGTACTGATTACCTTTCATTTTGGTTAAAATTAACAAAGTTAAAAACAGAATCAATTTAAATTTAGAATACGAAACGAAACAAAAGTAATGTTCATATTTTGTTTCGTTTCGTAGAGGTCCCTAATTTGAAGACATTATTATAGGTTTCCAGGAGCTACTGAAATGGTATCTTTAGAAACAATAAGGGAGTTAATAAAGCCTTACCGCAGAAACGCATTTCCAAAGTACCCAAAGAGTTTGGCAGAATTTGGTGAACAGTTGGATGCTGGAGGCTATGACAAATTACTAAATTATGATCAACATAGATTGACCACAGTAACTGTTCAAGACCAGGATGGCGAAATTCAAATCCTGTTTTATGATGAACGTCTGTTGGAAGACAATTTTCAAAACGTCAGTCACATATTTATTGATGGGACTTATCAGACACGACCAAAGATTAAAAATTGCAGCCAACTACTAAACTTTTTGGGAGTAATTAGTGATAATGTAAGAGATTTTATTTCTCATAATTTTATTTTTCAGTGAATAAAAAAATACTATTTATTTTGTTTTAACAGGCTGTCCCTATGTTTTTTGCACTTATGTCACGCGGAACAACGGCAGCGTTATGAAGCAATTTTTATAAAAATGAAAACCGTTAATGTACTTTCAAACTTGAAAGTCATTATGACAGATTTTGAAGAAGCGGAAAGAGCTGCAATAAGGAACGTTTTTGGAGATGTCCAAATTGCAGGATGCAATGTACACTTCCATAGGGTACTGCTACTGTATTATTTTATAATAATAATTAAGATACTGCTGCTTAGTAAAATACCCAATGCGTGTGCACTTTTTAAGTAAATTTCACAAGAATTGTGTGTTTAAAAATCGATGAATAAAAGTAGTTTATTACTGCTATTCTTGTATTGGTCTGAGTTTTCATTTTTTTAGGCAACTTTAACATAAAAATGTTACTTAATCAGCAAAGTTCATAATTTTTTACATATTTAAGGATATTATTTGTCTAAACTATAACTTCATTTATCAATAGGCTACCTACGCTCGATTGAAGAAAGATCGACTATCCAACAATTTGGAAGATGAAGAGTTTGCCTTGATAATTAAATCGTTATTGGCACTCGCATTCTTGCCGGTCGAAAAAATACCGGACGAGTATAAACGCCAAGTTGAAGGATTGAGCGAGAGCAATGCTGACAAGCTTAAATATTTTCTGGATTACTTTGAACGATATTGGCTAAACATTGTGAATCCAGAAGGTTTTAGTATTTACCGGTTGTCACGTCGGTCTAATAACTGCATAGAGGGGTTTCATTCATCCCTGATAAACAAACTGGGTATATCGCCCGCACCTTGTGATTTTTTACGTAAGTTTATCCCTTTTGAATACATAGTTTTAGGAGATATAAACTTTTTTCATTAGTAAAACTATTTCTACGTTGTTTATAGAAAAACTGGTGGTTATTGCCCTTCATTTACGGCGTAATTTGGCTCAAGACAGAAACCTCTTGAGGCAGAAAAAGCTTCCACGGCACACTACGGCTTACCGACAAGAACAATTGTTCGAAGGTAATTATTTTTCAAAAATAGATAAACAAATAAGTCTAGGTGAAGATTTACAAAAAAAATATATACTAGATGTCAATGATTCAAATGGCAGCTCCTAAGTTGAAATATAATAATTTTTATTTTGACAACTAACAAAATCCAAACGCGTTGCGTGCATACAATTTTATTTCTGAGGTTATGAATATGATTTTTCAACATGATTTCGTTTTAATTAGTTCAAATGATGTCATCAAATAATTTATCAAAGCAGGAAAAGATTAATTTTTTTTCTATATATTTTCATTTAAATAACTAGTTATAAATAATTAAAACTAAATAATTCAATTTAAAAAATTCAAATGTAGCTGAAGTAGCAAATTTTCGCGACTATTCCTTATAGATCAATCAAAATAAATCTATAAAAGGCTTCACAACATCTGGCCATGATTTTTTAAAGAAAAGATTCTTATAATTTTTAAAACTTTAATATTGATAACCATCATTGCAACGAAAATTTTTTTTTAGCATGGAGAAAACTGGCTAATCCAGATGCCAACTTTACAGTTCCGCAATTCAAACTTGCTGTTGTTCAATTAAAAGGCAATCTAAAGAAAGTCTTGGAGCAAGTCTCTAAAGATGCTCGCATTGGCGAGCAGTACGAAATGAAAGAGACTCCTAAGGTAATTCAACTAACCATGGATGTTGATGATGACGCAATTGTTCTCGACGAAGAACGTCTTCGTTCAAGGACAGAAGCTCGGATAGCACGTGTAGCTAAAAAAATAGCAAAAAAAGACGGCCAACAAAATGCAGACGCAAATATCCGAATGGATGAAGGATATGAAGCATCGATAGCATCAGAAGAAGAAGAACAGAACGAAATAATAGCTAATTTAGAAAGAAGAAGAAGTAAGTGCTAAAGTCTGATTTCTCTAACATATATAAAACATATAAGGCAAAGTACATCTTTCATTTTCAGCTAACTATCGATGCCTAGACTCAGATCAGAAATCGGAAAACAATGAACGTGGTAAGTTAGCATTTTAGCTAACTTAAATATTTGATTTATTTAAAATTATTTTTAAGTATAATCATAATATGTTACATAACTATTAATCTATATATGGGAGCGTCCAGCAGAAACGGGCCACCGAGCGCGCGCGGTGCCTTTTTTCGCGTAAAAGGCGCTCTCTTTAACTCGCTTATAATCGTATGCTGATTCTTTGAAAAAAAAAACCAAGCACCTATATCGATAGATTTTTTTCTGCTCTTTCCAATTGCGCCGTTGTTTTTATTGCGAAACGCGTTCATCCGGACGAAAACTCGAATTGAATATTGAAAGCCATTTTTCTCAAAGTGTATCATGTTTTTTTTCAAAATAAACTATACCATTGCAAAGTACACCTCTTAAGCTTCAAAACCATATCTTGGAGAAGTTGGAGAAATAAATGGTTTAAAAGTAACAACATGAAAAAGACAGCGCCGAGGGTCCGCGCGAGCCCCTCGCTCTATTCAATTCGCTAATAATCGTGTACCAAGTCTCTGAAAGAGGAACTAAGGACATATATCGATAGATTTTTTCCTGCTCTTTCCAACGGTGCTATTATTTTTATTCCTAAATGCTTCCTTCTAGTTGAAAATTCCATTTGAATGTTTAAACTCTATTTTTTCAATAAAATATCAGTCTTTTCTTCAAAATGAATTATATTCTTCAAAAGTACAAGTCTTAAACTATAAAATATTATATTTTTAAGTTGAAACATGAAAAGTTCAAAAATAGTAAGATCAAAAAGACAGCGGCTGCCCGAACTTTTTACGCTATGCTCAAGGGCGGATTAATACACGCGATGTGCTATTTCGCCCTTTCTTTTTTGTAAATATAAAATGTTTTGTAACTTACAATGCCAATGCATGGACATAATTTTGTGGATCTAGTTGTAACAGTTAGTATAATATTACAATGAACTTTGTTCATTTATATAACAAAATTTGAAAAACATAATATATTAAACATAAAAATATCCATGAACGCACTGAAAGCAGTGAAACAGAAATTTAAAATAACCTTATAGATTGTTTAATCTGGCATAACAATATTACCTTTCGGAAGCATTTCGGAATAAAAATAATAGCACCATTGGAAAGAGCAGGAAAAAATCTATCGATATATGTCCTTAGTTCTTTTTTCAGAGACTTGGTACACGATTATTAGCGAATTGAATAGAGCGTGCACTTAAAGCGCGCGGACCCTCAGCGCTGTCTTTATCATGTTGTTACTTTTAAACCCTTTATTTCTCCAACTTCTCCAAGATAGGGTTTTGAAGCTTAAGAGTTGTACTTTCCAATGGTGTAGTTTATTTTGAAAATAAACATGATATACTTTGAGAAAAATGGCTTTCAATATTCAACTCGAGTTTTCGTCCGGAAGAAAGCGTTTCGCAATAAAAACAATGGCACCAGTGGAAAGAGCAGGAAAAAATCTATCGATATGGTCCTTGGTTTTTTTTTCAAAGACGCAGCATACGATTACGAACGAGTTAAACAGAGCGCCTTTTACGCGAAAAAAGGCACCGCGTGCGCTCGGTGGCCCGTTTCTGCTGGACGCTCCCATATATATACTTGTTCCAGAAATCACTCCACGTACATCTCCAGTACCAGACGATACATTTCAGGAACCATTCCTAATAAACACTCCGCGTGTCTTTCCAGTACCAGAAGACACATTTGAGGCACAATCCCCAATGATAACTCCGTGTGTATCTTCAGTAGCACAACCACTTGAGGCAACATCTAAAGTAATTACTCCAGGCGTATCTCCAGAACTGGAAAAACTATTTCTAACACTGTCGGCACAAGCAACCGATCCTCTCAAAGGAAAGGTCAGAATCAGCAAAAGAAATCGTGAAAAGCTGAAGAAAATGGCATTGATGACCTCGCTTCAAATTAACAATGAGAATGGCAATCAAGATTTGGACGATAACGTGGAAAAGCAACTGACTAATAAAGAACATTTATCAGGTTAGATACATATTAAAAAAAAAGAATTATAAAAACATTAAATTATGGCAAAAAAATTCTGTTAAGAAATTAAAATGATTCAAGCATCACAACCATCGAAAGAAGATCAAAAAACCGAGCCAAATGAAGCCACTGGTGGTAAGAACCTACTTTTGCAAACGTATAGTATTAATTGATAAGAAAGTAACGTGAATGTGTTTATAGGACTAACGGAGCCTCTGACAAAAAGACGGAGAATGAGCAAGGAACTGCGCGACAAGATAAAGTCAAGGTAAAATGTTAAATTATTATGTGTAATATAAATAATGTCATAATTATACACATAATTATAAAACAGTTCGAGAACCATTTCCCATTATCGAAAAAGCTAAAAAAAGGTCTACAATGTTGGCGAGTCGATTTAGGAGCTCCGCAAAACATGAACCGATCTACTCCTACACGGTTCCAGTTTCCCAGTCGCTCGGACATTTATTCATTTGTCGAGGTACTGCGATAGCAACGAGTAGGACCTCGAAAACTAGCGTAAAAATTAAGCATAACCATCTATTCGATCATCCTCAGACCTACACAATTTTCCTACAAATATTATTTCAAACGTTCTACCGATATAAAGCCCGCGAACTTGTCGAGTCTCCTCACGATATCGGCAACACGCCGACCGATTGCCACCTACGCGGTCCTTCCTTTTTAATCGTTCAATGATTTTTTCTTTTATCTAGGTACTGCGATAGCGAGGAAAATTACATCTAAAATACGCGTTAAATTTAAGCGCGACAATCTATTTCATCTGCCTCAAAATCTATGAGATTATCCTACAAATATTTTTGCAAATATTTCGCCGTGTTCAGGCCCGCGAGCTTGGCGAGTCGATTTGCGAGATCCGCGAAACGTCGGTCGATCGTCTTCTACGCAGACCCCCTTTTTTAATAGTTTTTGCTCTTTTTTCTTTTATCTAGGCATTGCAGTAGTATGGAGAATTGCACTGCTTATTATCGTAAAATTTCCGGATGTCAACCTATTTGACTACCATCAGATCTACGCGATTTCCCTCTAGATATTTTCTCAAATATATCGCTTCGTCTAGGCCCGCGACCTTGGCGAGTCGATTTGCGAGGACGACGAAACGTCGATCGATCGATTACAACACGTGCCGCCTTTTTCACTAGATCCTGCATTTTTTTTCATCTAGGTACTGCGACAGCGAGATGTATTAGATCGATAATTGGCGTAAAATTAAATCGTGTCAACCTTTTCGATCAGCCGCAGCGATGCGACATTTCCTGGTAAATATTTTTGCATACATCCGGCTGTGTGCAGGCCCACGGGCTTACCGAGTCGATTCGCGAGATCGGCAAAACGTCGATCGATCAAGTCCACGCGTTCGCTATTACATAATCGTTTGAGTTTTTTTCTATCTAGGTACTGCGATACCGAGGAATATCACATGGCAAATTCGCGTTAAATTTAAGCGTGACAATCTCTTAAATCTGCCTCAAATCTTCGAGATTTTCCTACAAATATTTTCGCAAACATTTCGTTTATCCGGGCTCACAAACTCCACGAGTAGATAAGCGACATCGGCGAAACGTCGGTCGATCGTCAAGATTTCTCTACTAACATTGTTGCAAACATTCCGCTTATTTCGGGCTCGAGAGCTTGACGTATATCGATTAGCGAGGTCTGCAAAACGCCGTGCAGGCGATTCCTTCGGGTATATACATTGTAATTTACTAGCATTAATCAGCGCGCTACGCGCGCCACTGTTTCGCCTTTTGTTTCTCTCCTTTAGAGATTCGAGACGGATTCGATTATTCGAGATTTCGAGATCGTTCGAGGGCAAAATAGATTATCTCGAATGCTCAATTTATATAAGGGATATATGATATTAATGACATATATAAATTTGTAGTGTAATTATGTAACTATTTAATTCATATTTTTCAACGCAATTGTAATTAATTGAATCATGTTTCTGTTGCTTCTTTTAGTACTTAGGTTATTGCATTGGTAGTTTCGTAATTTTTGTAGTCTTGCTCCAAGATGAATGGCAGATGAGAAACTATATGAGTCGCTAATTTCAATTCTACATAAGTAGTTCAAAATGTCATATGGTGTTAGTATTGAGTTTTATTTGATATCGATTTGGTTTTTCATAGTTAGTGTAAACTAGAAAAAATCTAATATTTTGATGAAAAGTAGCCAAATTCAGACTTGAACTGAGTCTGTCGATCCGCATATTATACTCTCTGTCAACTTAGTCTTGGCCGCAATCGTTCAGTTTTTTTCTAATTGGCGTTCGCTTTACTTTTTTGGTTTCTTCAACAAAAGTTATTCTTCTAAAAATTAAGTTCTTATTTAGTGGAACTTTACTCTATTTTATCATGGTTTAGTGGCCTTCACATCACTGGATCTTTTGTTTAAGAATAGTTATTTTCGATACAAGTGCGAAAAAGTGATTTTATCCTCGTGTGGACGTTTGCGCCCTAGCGAAGCGAGGGTGAAAAGGCCACATGAGTATAAAATCACTTTCTCACTCGTGTATCGAACACTATTTTTTTATACGACGTATGCAAAGCTCGATTTTGCGAGAACGGTTTTGGCCGAGCGTGCGCAAAGTGGACGCTTTGCGCACGGAGTGTGAAAATAATTTTTTTTGTTTTTCTGCAGAAATTGTATCAAATTAGTTTTGAGTTCCTCGCATACCAAATGAGTTTTCAACGTGTTTTCTCTAATAAAAATACTATTAGCCGTTATTATCGAACTGCTGCATGAATCAAACTTGAGAGCTATTAAAAAGTTCATTGGCTAATACAGTAGAAAAGGTAAGTTATTGCCTACATACGCGCGTAACATGCTCTAGTTAGAGCGCTAGCTTGATTAAGTACATTAATATTTTATTTATTTTTTTAATTATTGACATAATAAGTCTCGGTTTATTATTTTAAATGAAATTAATTTCTTTATTATCTTTTTACTACGGAGAATTCTGACGTTTAGTGGTCATTTTTATCGATGCCTAGCACTGGTAACTGTCGAAAGCTATTTGCTCAGTTATGGCCGCAGTAAGTATCTGTTAGCTACTTGAAATTCAATGATTTCTTCATCATTTCTTTACTACGAAGAATTCTGACGTTTAGTGGTTGTCGTTATCGATGCTCAGCACTGGTAAGTGACGAACGCTACTCGCTCAGTTGTGGCCGCAGTAAGTCTCGATTAGTTACTTGAAATCCAGTGATTTCTTCATTATCTCTTTACATCGGAGAATTCTGACGTTTAGTGGTTGTCGTTATCGATACTCAGCACTGATAAGTGACGAACGCTACTCGCTCAGTTGTGGCCGCAGTAAGTCTCGATTAGTTACTTGAAATCCAGTGATTTCTTCATTATCTCTTTACTACGGAGAATTCTGACGTTTAGTGATTGTCGTTATCGATGCTCAGCACTGGTAAGTGACGAATGCTACTTGCTCAGTTATGGCCGCAGTAAGTCACGATTAGTTGCTTGAAATCCATTAATTTCTTCATCATCTCTTTACTTCGGAGAATTCTGACGTTTAGTGGTCGTCGTTACCGTTTCCCAGCACTGGTAACTGACAAACGCTACTCGCTCAGTTGTGGCCGCAGTAAGTCTTGGTTAGTGACTTGAAATCAGTGATTTCTTCATCATCTCTTTACTACGGAGAATTCTGACGTTTAGTGGTTGTAGTTATCGATACTCAGCACTGGTAAGTGATGAACGCTACTCGCTCAGTTATGGTCGCAGTAAGTCTCGATTAGTTGCTTGAAATCCATTAATTTCTTCATCATCTCTTTACTTCGGAGAATTCTGACGTTTAGAGCTTGTCGTTATCGATGCCCAGCACTGGTAACTGACAAACACTACTCGCTCAGGTGTGGCCGCAGTAAGTCTTGGTTAGTTACTTGAAATCCATAAATTCCTTCATCAACTCCTTACTACGGACAATTCTATCTTTAGTGGTTGTCGTTATCGATGCCCAGCACTGATTACTGACAAACGCTACTGGCCACAGGGATGGGCTCCATAAACGGATGGGGTGATAATTATATATATATATATATAATTATCACCCCATCCGTTTATGGAGCCCATCCCTGTATATTAGTACCTACAGCCCAGAGATACCCATGGCAAGTGACTAAAGAAATAATGGACCCTGGGGTTATAGACTCTAGATCGGGCTCCATAAATGCCTGAGAAAAATATTTTATGGGACCCGGGCTCCATAAAAGAAAACGGGCTCCATAAATATGCTCATGTGTATAAAAGGGCTCCATAAATCTGGTAAAACAAATGTGTATATATATATATTTATGTTTTATGTTAGTTTCCAGAACACTCCAGATGTTTAACGTTGGTTTCGGGGACATTTGTTAGTTTTGGGGACAGTCCCTGAATCTACATATGTTTAACGTCAGTTTTGAGGACACCAGCCCCCATAAGAGACATTATTTCTTTAGTCACGTATAGGTATACAGTAACATGGGGTCCTGGGAACTAACGTTATACAAGTTTTTTTATATATATATATATATATATATATATATAATTTACTTAATATAATAATTATAATTTATTTAATATAATCTTATCGTTTTTTATGCTTATATTGCAATTTATTCTGATTCACCTTTAGGCAAGCAGCAGCAAACGGCAATGAGTAGATTATAGTCGAACACTTAAACTAATCATTTATACTGAAATGGTGAGCTTATGTCTTATACTCGTTATAATTAACTTCACACTATACTAATTTTATCTCTGATTTTAGGAGTGGACTAGGCCTATGCTTAAATCAAATTAGTATCTTTTTTCTTATTATAGTATCTTTTTCTTATTTTTATGTGTAAAGTAGTTATAAATTTGTCAATTTTTTTTCTCATAATTTGATTAAAGAACGGGGATACCACGTTAAAAAAAACGAGTCATTCTATTTACCCCCTGGGTTGTGAGGAAAAAATAGAGCCAATCGTCAAATGATTATTTATACATGATTATGAATCGATACACACGCACAATCATGCGCACGCACGCACGCACGTACGCACACCTACGTAGTTATGCATAACTAAACGGTGTATGTGTGGCCGCGTGTATGTGCTTGTATGCATAAAGTTATTTTGTTAATTTTCTTTTGTAACATTTTTTTCAGTTGTAGCAGATATATGTAATTTAATATGATGTTTTTCGTTTTTTGTATATACTAATAATAAAAAATCCAATTTATATAATATTTCAATATGTCACATGGTTCCTACTATTTTACACGTGATGTAAATATGTAAAAAATAAATATATTTAAAAAATTATATAAATAAGAGTTGCATTTTTTCTATTCGTCCAGTATTTTTCTACGATCCTGAAAGTCTGCCAGGGGTACGTATCATTTTTATTATCTACTTAAACAATAGCTGCTACCGTTTTATTAAAAAGTAAGTTCTTGGATGCAGTAAATATCAATTTTGTGTTGTGTGGAATAGGTGAACTTCAACGAACAGTAAGGCAAAGTTAAAAATTTACCTTACTGTTCGTTCAAGCCCAGTTATTCCAGGTAACACAACACGAAAATACAAACGCTTTTTTCAAATAAAATATCAATTTTGACCATAAAATATTATAATTCTTACACTATATCTCGAATAAAGGAATTTCTTCTAAATTTTTACAAGGCAATTATAAGGAAACTAATATATATTTTAAAACAATATAATCATTTAAAAATATATACTTTCCAATTTCGAGTGTACCATTATTACATATGCTGGTATAAATAAGGAGCTTTAAATTAAATAAAAGAAACAAACTGTTGCTAATCATTGGCACATAGCTTCCTCCATATTAATTTATCGTTCCTATAAATATATTATATAGTTTATATTTAAAATATATTTATGCATTTTAGATTTTTTTACACAGAGATAAATCCTCTAGTAAATTTTACAAAGTATAGATTGGCATTTTCACTAAAATTTTTTAGAAAAATTCGTAGGTTCCTTAAAAAACCGCTGCTAATTCATTGGCCCGTGGCTTACTCAAACTTAATTTGCTTATTCCTTCAATTAATTTTTAATAACAAAATTTATAATTTTTGCAACAATTTATGACATAAATATAATTAAATTGATTTATGAAGATTAAAAAGTATTAATTTTTAAATTATGTATAAAATATGAATAAAATAATTGGTATGATTTTTTTTTTAATTATATACGAAAAATAAATAAAATAATTGACTGTAATATTATCGTCAAAACCTTTTCCAATTCCTAAATAACCTTTACTTCAAATTATATTTTCTTTGTTAAATTTCACACATAGGGTACTTGTTTCTAGTAGTATACCTGTCCGTATTTGTGTGCTCTTTCTGGAATTTCCGACGTAAGAAAAAGGTTCTAACTTTAAAAATAATAAATGGCTATTACAAAACAAAAGCAGGTACACAACGCGTGCGCATAGCGCATAGCGTATGTCATTTCCATTTCCTAGTATACATAAATGCGTTCCCGAATAATTACGATTTTAAAAGGATTTTAAAAGAGGGCTAAAATAGTTTTAACATCAAATATTACTGAAATTTATAAATGAATTCTTTTACCTTAAGAACTCTTCTAATAAATAAATATACAAACTCTACATCTCCACCAAATTTCGAAGAAATTAAAACAATTTTAATGTAGTTATATTGTGCGACAACAAAGAGTCATTTTCAAAAATATTAAAATTTTAAATATCAAGCATCTCAAAAAATAACCATATAATCCGGATGAGATTTTACACAGGTATTGTATATATTGCATACAAAATTGTCTATAAATTTTAAGCTGATACATGAAGTTGTCATTGAGAAATTACGATTTTGAAAAAAACCGTAAAAAAATTTTAACCTTAAATGTCTCTAAAAATCATGAGACAATTCTTTTACCTAAAGGACTTATACCATAATATATAAACTCTGCATCTCCACAAAATTTCAACGTGATTAAACCAATTTTTATTTTCTCTAGTTATAGTGCGACAAAGAAAATGACTTTGTAAAATACGAAAATTTTCAAAATCAAATATCTCAAAAAGTAATCGTACGATCTTGATGAAAATTCGCACATATATTATCTGTATCAGATACAAAATTGTCTACAAATTTGGAGCTGATACATGGAGCCGTTCTCGAGAAATTACGATTTAAAGAAAAGGTTAAGAATTTAACCTCAAATATTTCTGGACTAATCATTTTGCCCAAAGAACCCGACCGAGAGCTATCCAAAATCTACCTCTACAAGGAATTTCGAAGAGATTAAGTCAATTTACTCTCGTAATCGTTGGACATACAAAATTATTTTTTTTCATATTTCAATTTTTTTCTCAAAAATTAGATGACAAAATGGATTCACATTTTTACAGATTATAGTTATTGATATTCTGCATTATCATGATTTTTCTAAAAAAAATTGATCGTTTAGTTTGGGAGTTATAAGCTTTTTAAACAAAAAAACACGTTTTTGTTAATAACAAAAGAACCGTGATAGCTACAAATTTTTCTTTTAGAAAATATAGGTATTTTAATTCTTTTTCGCTACCCATCCGATTCAAATATCTTGATCTTATCATTAAAAAAAAAGCAAAAATCAATTTTGAGAAAATCGAAAATTCGAAATAAAACAAAAACGCATCCACGAATCAAAAAACGAAGTTTTGACCCGCTATCACACAAAAAAAAAACAAAAAAATGAGACCTGTCCGGTTAAAATCGATCGACTAGGAGCTGAGATCCAGGCGTATACGCGCCCCCCCCCCCCCACATAGATATTTTTCAAAAATCACGTATTTTGATTCCTAAAACCTCGAAAAACAATTATAACATGTTTTTACAACAGCTCAAAAAATTACTATCACAAAGCTTCCTCTAGGAGAAAGCAAAATCATAGGTATCTTAGAAAAATTCATAGATCCCTTAGAAAAATGTGTAGTTCTTTACAAAATTTACAATAATACGTAGAAAAAGTTGTGAGTCTGAGAAAATTACAATATTACCTTGTAAAATTTACTGCAAGATTTCTCTCCGTGTAATTAATAAAATAATCTGCATACTTATTTACGAGGGTCATTTGACAAGTACCTAGCCTCACCGCCAGATGGTGCCACTATCGCACCAGAAATACACTACAGTGCAGTATCTTCCTGTAAACGGTTACAGACGAAATTTCAGCTGGATCGGAGTTGTAGTTTATTTTTGAGAGCGTGTGAAAGCAAATGTGTCCGTTGATTTTTGAAAAAATGGAGAAAGAACAATATCGGCCCGTGATTCGATTCTTGTTTTTGGAAGGGAAATCGCGCAGTGAAATTAAAGAACGCTTGGATGCAGTGTATGGGGATGCTTCCCTTCGATGGCGACCGTTAAATTTTGGTATAACGAGTTTCAACGTGGTCGTACGTCGGTTTTTGATGATCCACGCCCAGATGCTCCGAAAACAGCCACTACGAAGGAGAACGTGACAAAAACACACGATATCGTTTTGTCAGACCGCCGATTAAAGGTGCACGAGATAGCTGCGATAGTAGGCATCTCAGAAGAACGCGTGTGGCATATCCTACATGAGATTTTAGGAATGAGGAAGCTGTCAGCAAGGTGGGTGCCGCGTTTGCTGACTGCAGACAACAAGCGCATCCGTGTGACCAGTTCAGAGCAGTGTTTGGAGCTGTTTAATCGCAATCCAAAAGAGTTTTTGCGTCGTTACGTGACCGTCGACGAAACATGGATTCACTACTACACTCCAGAGACCAAGGAGCAGTCAAAACAGTGGACCTTACCCGGTGAACCTGCTCCGAAGAAGGCGAAGACGGTCCCGTCGGCCGGAAAGGTGATGGCCACTGTTTTCTGGGATTCTCAAGGTGTGATTTTTATTGACTATCTGGAGAAGGGCAAAACGGTCACAGGACAGTACTACGCCGAACTATTGAGCCGATTTGACGCCGTGTTAGAAGAAAAACGGCCCATTTGTCTAAAAAGAAAGTGCTTTTCCACCACGATAATGCACCGGCTCACACTTCTGCACTCGCCACGGCTAAATTGGTCGAATTACGCTACGAACTGCTGCCCCATCCACCGTATTCTCCAGATTTGGCTCCGTGCGACTTTTTTTTGTTTCCGAACCTAAAAAATTCGCTCGCCGGGAAGAGATTCCACTCCAATAACGAAATAATCGCCGCCACGGAGGCCTATTTTGCAAACCAAGAGAAAACATTTTTTTCAACGGGGTTAAAAAAATTGGAACACCGCTGGACCAAGTGTATTCAACTAAAAGGAGACTACATTGAAAAATAAATTTTATTTTTTGTAAAATTTTGGTGTTTTCATTTGTAGGCTAGGTACTTATCAAATGACCCTCGTAAAAAATGTTAACAGTCAATTTTTGTCTTATAATATATTTTTAATATCTTAAAAATAAATTTTAGTTTTCTGTAAACTTTACTTATATCTAATTCTCCCTAATACAACTATTCTCAGTAAAAATAAAAAAAATACAAATACTAGTAAACTGCTCCTAACCTGTTATATTAACCCATTAACGCGCAAATGCACATTTTTGTGCACACATTTTCAAGTACAGAATTCTATTGGAAAAACAAAGTCATTTTTATCCAAAATCCTATATAGGGAGTTTTTGAGGGTGGTCTTTCAGAATCTGCAACTTATTTTGTAAAAAAAAGTCAGTAAGTGTATTATTTTTGAGTTTTTTTTTAAAAAAAGTCAAAAAATTTAATAAAATTTTTTTTTCAAATCAATTTTTGTTACTGTTTCTGTTTTTGGATAATCATATTACCGCCAGAAATCGCGGTCCGAATGTCTGGCGTTTCCAGAACACTGGTTGTGAATCGTTTTTCCCCTTTTAGCTTTTCCAAAATGGCGGATTTTGTGAAACAGCGTAATGTTAAACTTCATGATTTTTTTTCTCATTATAAAAAAATATACTTTTATTGTAACAATTTTAATGTTTTCTGAAATTTTATAGTGACAAAGACAGTGGATTAGGCCTACTGGGGATACCACTTAAAAATAAAACGCATCTTTCTATTTACCTCCAAGGTGATGTGGAAAAAATGGAATAAAATATATCTTAATATATAATTAATGTAATTTTGTTAATAATTTACTCTTTTATTTCAGAAATTAAGAATTCAAAACTACTCTTAAGCGTTACATCTATAAATATTACCCTATTAATAAAACATATGAAAAATATAAATTATTAATTTTATATATATATGAAATATACATGAAATATACTTTTATATATAATTAATGTAATTTTCTCAATAATTTACTCTTTTATTTCAGAAATTAAGAATTAAAAATTACTCTTAAACGTTACATCTGTATATATTACCTTATTAATAAAACATATGAAAAATACATGAAAAAAATAAAGTTTTAAGTTAACATTTAAATGAGGCGGGTCTGAGGGGTGCGAGGGGGGCAGAAAATATTAAATATAAAAAAAATAAAAATAAAAAAACCATTCAAAAATTGAATAAAACATTTCGAAGTATTTAACTTATTATCAGGTAATTCAAATCATTTAATTATTAAATTTAATTTTACAAAATATATATTATATTATAAAAAAATATCTTTTATTGTAACAATTTTAATGTTTTCTGAAATGTTATAGTGACAAAGACAGTGGATTAGGCCTACTGGGGATACCATTTAAAAATAAAACGCATCTTTCTATTTACCTCCAAGGTGATGTGGAAAAAATAGAATAAAATATATAATTTTCAATATATTTTCTTAATATATAATTATTAATGTAGTTTTCTCAATAATCCATTCTTTCGTTTCAGAAATTAAGAATTAAGAACGACTCTTAAGTGTTTACATTGTATTAACTATCATCCATAAAAAATATGAAAAATCTCAATAATCTATTCTTTCGTTTCAGAAATTAAGAATTAAGAACTACTCTGAAGTGTTACATTTGTATAAACTATCATCCATACAAAATATGAAAAATACCATATTAATACAACATATGAAAATATCTACGTTGAAAATAAATAAATTATTTTATATATATATATATATATATACCGGTCGGAAGAATCTTATGTGTATATTATATATATATATACGGTCGGAAGAAAAACGAAGTCTGAAAATGATGAATCGAGAAATTAGAGTAACGCACTCCAAAATTTAATCGTAATATTGCTACGCATTGAATTTTTCGTACACCCATTTCAATGTATATATAGCACGGGTTGCTCCTTTAGGCTTCTTCTATAACTTGCCATCGGATCGCTCCCGCGCTCCTTGATATAATGAGAACGTCTTTTTACATGAAACTTTGTTTGTTTGAATGGACAATATAAAAAGTATCTTGTACATTAATTTCAATAATTTAAAAGCGATTTAAAAGCGCAGTAAATAGACAAAAATATCGGGCAGCTATTTCAAAGAATGAATAGCACGGTCGACTCCTAGGCTCCTTCTATACTTGCCTTCGGAGCGCTCAGGCGCTCCTTGATATTTTATAATAAAGCAAATAGCTATCACGGTCGTTTTGTTATTAACAAAAACGTGTTTTTTTTATATTTCATAATTCATATTTTTTAAGAAATTTATAGCTATCATTGTTCTTTTGTTATTAACAAAAACGTGTTTTTTGAAAAAATTTCATAACTCACAAATAAATTATAATAATGCAGAATATAATGCATTCACAATGCATAATTCATAATTATAAGAGATTATAATATATATAATTTTTAAACATTTTAATTCATTTTGTTACACATCATTGGAGTTACGAGTTTTTAAAAAAAAACACGTTTTTGTTTTAGATGATAACTAAAGAACCGTTATAGATAGAAAATTAATTTTTTTAGAAAATATAGGCATTTTAATTCTCTTTCGAATGCCACCCACCCCATTCAGATACATAGAGCCGTTCTCGACAAATTACGATTTTTAAAAAATGTCAAAAAATTTTTAACCTCAAATATCTCTGAAATTTATGGACCAATCATTTCGCTCAAAGAACTCGACCGAGAACTATAAAAAAATCTACCTCTAAAAGGAATTTTGAAGCCATTAAGTCAATTTTACTCTTGTAATCGTTGGACATACAAAACTGATTTTTTTCATTTTTCAATTTTTTACTCAAAATCTAGCCTACAGAATGTATTCAAATTTGAACAGATTATAGCTATTTATATTCTGTATTATCATGATTTTTCTAAAAAAATTGACCGTTAAGTTTAGGAGTTATAAGCTTCTAATAAAAAAACACATTTTTGTTAATAACAAAAGAACCGTGATAGTTAGAAACTTTTTTTTTTAGAAAATATAGGTATTTTAATTCTCTTTCGAACGCTACCCATCATATTCGAATAACTCGATCCTATCATTTAAAAAAATCAAAAAACACTTTTGAGAAAATCGAAAACTTGAAAAAAAATAAAAACGCATCGCCCCAATAAAAAAACGGATTTTTGACCCGCCATCACGCAAAAAAAAAACAAAAAAAATGAGATCTGACCGGTCAAAACCGACCGAGTAGATGCTGAGATCCAGCCGTATACACACACACACACACACACACACACACACACACACACACACACACACGCACACACACACACACACACACACACACACATACAAGCGCGCGCACGCACGCACACACACACAAGCGCGCGCACGCACGCACGCACGCACACACATCCATACAGACATTTTTCAAAAACCATGTATTTTGATTCCTAACACCTCGGAACACAATTATAACATGTTTTTACAACTCAAAAATTTACTATCACAAAGCTTCC
Source organism: Torymus aiolomorphi (assembly GCA_036365515.1). Lineage (NCBI taxonomy): Eukaryota > Metazoa > Arthropoda > Insecta > Hymenoptera > Torymidae > Torymus > Torymus aiolomorphi. The sequence goes on from CM070875.1 coordinate 119,913,441, forward strand.
TCTAGGAGGAATCAAAAAAACAAAAAGCTAATGTGGAAAAAATTTATAATAATAAGAATGTTATTGATACTAGCAAACAAAAATCTAGTGAAAAAGAAGATCTTACTGCACTTCAATACTATTTATATACATTATCGTATAGACCAGGTGCTAATAATTTTAGCCCTCCATTATATGGTGGAAAGTTAACACAACAATTTTTTATACATGCTTACATAATGATTGAAAGTAATAGAATGAATTATTTTAGAAATCATCAAAAAGAGTCAAGAATTGAATGTTATCAAGGTTTATTGGATCATGTAAAATATAGTGCATCAAACATTTCCAAAAATTTTGAGAAAGAAAGAATTGGAATCTTATTTATATTACCAGCAACATATATCTGAAGTCCAAGATATATGCAACAATATTATCAAGATGCAATGGCAATAATGAGAAATACAGGAAAACCAGATTTATTTATACCGATGACATGTAATCCCAAATGTAAAGAACTTAAAACAATTTTAAAAAACTTTCCAGATGGAACAACTGTAAATGATATTCCAAATATTACAGTACGTTTATTTTATGCGAAATTTAAAATGTTACTTAATGATATTGAAAAAAATAATATTTTTGGTAATATTATATCTTATATATATTCAATTGAATTTCAAAAAAGAGGTTTACCACATGCTCATATAATAGTAACGTTACATCCAGACTATAAATTGTTTAGCCCAGAAGATATTAATAAATATATTTCAGCCAAAATACCATCTTCAGAAGATTAAGAATTGCAAAAATTAGTAATCAAACATATGTTACATGGACCGCATGGAGAACAATCTCTTTGTTTACAAAAAAATTAAAATATTTGCAAAAAACATTTTCCAAAATTGTTCAGAGATAATACGGTACCCAAACCAGATTAGTATCCTGTATATATTATTTAAAAAAACAAATAAAGCTATTCCAGTAGATAACTCTATGGTGGTCCCTTATAATAGCTTTTTGAAAGTCCGTGCGAGAAGTTCGATTTCTCGCACGCTGCGTTAAACGATGCGTGCAAAAATCTCACTTCTCGCACGTCGTGTCAAAAAATACGGTTCGACACTTGTGTGAGAAGTTGATTTTCTCCTCGTGTGACCTTTCCACCCTCGCTTCGTTCGGGTGCAAACAGTCACACGAGGGGAAAATCAAATCCTCGCACTAGTATCGAAATGTACTATTCTTTTATTAAAATATAGGTGTCATATAAATATCGAATACTGTGCTACTGTACAAAATATTAAGTACATATTCAATTATATTCATAAAGGTGGAGATAGATCTTGTTGTAAAATTCCATCGAATAATGAAGGAAATGAAGAAAGTAGATAAGCTATGCCGGTTCTGGACCACTTCAAGACGTGACCTGGTGGTCTAGAATCGGCATAGATTTTTTGGGTCCCCTTCCCCTCCACCCTTCCCCCTCCCCCGCAATTGCACGGGGTGTCATTAATCCAAAAATGCGTCCTGACCTGTTTGAGCTAGATCCGGAATAGGTTTTTAGGTCACCCACACGGGAGCCAATAACCCAGACCTACTTGATTTAGAACCGGCATACTGGTTCTGGCTCACCCGCACACCAACGAGTTGAGCCAGAACCGGCCTATCGATACTAGATCATGTCAGGTCTTGCCCGTTCTAGGCCAGCTGTAAAGTCAGACCTTGCCCTAGGGGAGCGAGCCGCCGGCAGCGAGCGACCAGCGACAGCCTGCTGCAAACGGGCAGCAGTAGCAGCCGGCGGCTTTTTTAACAGAAATTAAAAACCTACCTTTACTGCTTCCTGATGCCAATCATTCTCGCTGTGTCCGCTCTCACTGCCTGCCTCTCGGTCTCATGCTCACTGCCATCCCCGCTGTCGAGTCGATGTGTGTGCGTGTGTATGTGTGGGAGAGAAAAAAGAGAAAGGACACTGCAGTGTTCCTACGTTTTATCCTTAGAAGGGCAGATTGCAGTATAATGAGAGAGAGATAAAACACACACGCGTACACCTTCCGTTGTCCACACTCGCTGCTTGCTAGTGATGCGTCACCTCCGTGATCCATGGGGGGGGAGAGCTCTTGCTCGCATGGTAACACTGCGTCGACTGACACTTCACGCGACTATGGCGCGCGCGGCGGCGTTCCGTCATCGCTGAATGTACCTATGCGTAGAGCTCCTACTCGCGCGGCGCTCGATCGCGAAATGACATTTTCGCCTTTGCGCGCGCGCCCCCCTCCACGCGGCACACGTGAGCGGCTGCTAATACTGTGGCAGGGTATTAGACGACTTTTTCGCGTATAGCACTGTAAATCCGTGGATTGCCGGCGCGCTCTACATCGCGCGCGGCTAGAAGCGCTCGCGAACGCTGATTGGCCCGCAGCAGCTCCGCGGGAGGGAATATAAGTAGCGCGTTTTTCTCCGTTAGGCATCATTGTTCACAATGGAACCGATGCAGAACTTCCTCCAGGACCTTCTCGGCGAGGACGACGACTCCCTTCGAGAAGCAATTCTCGAAGGGATAAGAGCTCTTGAGAACGTGGCCGTCTTCGAGATGGAGGAGATCCCGGAGCTATCTTCTCCTATGTCTTTTAACGCTTGGCTTATGGGCCTCGAGTTAGAAGAGGATGAGGATGAGCAGCAACGGGCACCTACTCCTCCAGTCGTTGCGGAGTCGCCGCCGCCGCCCTACGAATTGCATAGGCCGCTTGCTCCGCAGCCTCCTCCGAACCTCGTAATGCTGACTCCACCAGCATCACCGCCATCGTTTATGCTGTTCCAGCCATATGAACAGCGGTATTACGAGGTGCGGGTGGATTTGGTACAGCTCTGGGATCAGCCGCCGTTATCGCCGGAGGATGAGGAAGTCTGCGACGCCGATGATGATGAGATGAAGGTCTCGCATGACCTTCCATGCAGACCTCAAAAGCGACGTCGCGAAGACAGGTCGCCAACACCACCGCCGCCGTCTCATCGTCGTCGGTTCTCCATATAATCGGTCCTTCTCAGGACCAAACTGAATCGGCCTTTTTCAAGGCCAAACCAATCGGCCCTTTTCAGAGCCCTATATATATTTCAACAACGAACGATTCATTTTATTTCTATGTTATATCAGCTCTTTTCAGAGTTAAATATATATTATTTTTCTTATTATAATCAGCTCTTTCAGAGCTAAATAATATATTATTGTTTTACATCAATCGGTCCTTTTTAGGACCCTATATATTTCAAAGACAAACTTTCATAATTTTTATGCTTAATAACAAAAATATATTTTAATATAATAATAGTAATAATATATAACTTATATATAATAATAACGGAACTTATTTATGTTTATTATTTTAATACATGACCAAACAAAAAATTTATTTCAATCATTTAATAGATACAAAAAATGTCAACTATGCAGCATATGATTTGTCTTACTATAAAGCTGTAGAGTTGAAAATTTTTTAATCTATTATTTTTAAAATTTTAAAAATTTTTAATCTATTAAATGACCTTGAATTAAAATTTTTTTTCTTTGAAGGCATGTTAAAAAAATTAGATTGCAAAGCTAAATTTGCATGATGATCTTGTAAAAATTTATATTTAAAACAAGAAAAAAAAATTAGATTGCAAAGGTAAATTCACATGATGGCTTTGAGAAAAATTTGTTTTCATTAAAATTATTATTATTAGGGAACAAGTCCTTAAAAATTAAATTTGAAGATCATGTCGCCACCGCAACACTTCATGCGCGTAGGAGCTCCTACTCGCACCGCGGTCAAATGCGAAATGATTTTTTTCGCATTTTCAATGTTGAAATATCTTCTCAACCAATTGTAAGAAGTGATTTTACCCCTACTATCACAACGGCGGCGCCTCGGTCCGCGCTTTTGTTATAAAAAGCAGATGCATTCGACACTTCAATCATACTTTGAATCATGAATTCATCGAGCGAGGAACACGGAGCAACGGAGGCAGCATGGGGTGAGGCCAACCTTGATTGGGATATTGGCCTCGCGATGGATAGCGACGGTGAATTTCTTTCGGCGTTAGTGGTGCCGATGGCTACGTCATCGGCCATCAAGTCTCCGATTTCGTCGCCGGTATTCACGCCGCAGCGATTGCCGTATCCATCTCCGGCATTCGTTGAGCGGCTACCTCAGTGCCCGCCGCTGGTGTTACCGCCACTGTCGCCGCCGTCATCGCTGTCGTCAGTGCCTTCATGCTTCTCTTCAGGATTTTTGGAGAAGTACGAGCTGAGATCGTCGTGCTTTTCTCCAGAACCTGAGGAGAAACACGAAGCCATCGAGCTTGGATCGTCGCCGATGTGTATCACCGTCTCCTCGGACACGATGTCTCCGCTGAAGAAGCCTATGAAGCGACCGCGAGACGATGACGAGCCACGTCGGCGAATCCGTTGTCGTCTCAATTTTACGATTTAATCAGTCCTTTTCAGGGCTAAACCAATCGGCCCTTTTCAGGGCCACCAATATTTTCAAACATATGAACAAACATTCATTTATTATAATATATATATATTTATTTAAAAAAATAGAACTCAAATTTAAATAAAAAAAAAATTCACTTATTAACTTATATAATTCAAATATATATAAAATGAAAGAATTCGGATGTTTCCTTCTTTTTGCTATGCTGCTGCTCGAGCATCCATCTCTTCATAATTAGCGCGTTTCGAAGTGCGCATACTGAAAAGTTACAGGCAATATAATTGCTATATGAGACTGATTCTCCATGTAGACTTTTCAATGAAGGGCAATCCATCTCCTCGATATTAGTAACTAATCTGAAAATTAATAATAATATATTATGCGAAAACTTTTTATTGTGAAAATAGTTTTTGTAACAACGAAATAGCTTACTGATCGGGGAAAAATCTCTTCAACCATTTACTTTTCTCCAATCCCTTTACGTACATCTCTGCTCCGAAAAGTACACCATTTAGAGTGTTTTTTAGTTCATCGTATGGGATGTTGCCGGCTCTCCACATTATTCCATGGAAATTTTTTTCAAGCCAGCGATTTTCGGACTTGTTTTTGCCCAACAATTTGTCCCATGGATAAGGCGGTTTAGATAGGAAAACCGACGGAGTAGGATCTTCCTCGAGAGGAATGACGGCTACCTCCTTGAAGACGAATTCATTCAAGGTAACCTTGAAACCTTGCACATCGATAATATACTTCATCTTGCTGCTGCGACTGTTCTCGAACGAGAGCAAAGGAGCGAATTAGGTTTTCAGCGTCTTGCTGTTTATTTTATAGTCGCCCTTCCTATTTTGTTTAACCAATCACGGCCTTTTTTCCTCACCATGACGTCTACACCCAATCAGAATCTATCTCCTTTTGCGAATTTTTTAGATAAAAGGGGGGGTGTGTGTGCGGCAGAAAGTCATTTGACTGCCTCGCGCAGTCAGTGGCTCAAGATGCCTCAGTACTTCAAAAATACCGCTCTTGTGCTATGTCAATCGTATCGGCTCGCTTTAAATGGTGCGGCTGACCAAAATGATGTGAACAATTGGATTGCGCTTGGTCGTAAAGCTCTAGTGGAAGCTTAAAAATTGACTCAGTGCAGGCCCGAGGTGATGGACTTAACAGTGCCTGATAGGCAAAAACTGCAAGCTGCCATCGCGCTTATAAAAAGTGTTCTATGCTTGTTGAGTGAACATCATGTCGGTACCGGACTACAAGCGAGTGAAAATGGCCCCTCGGTAAGCTGGGATGATGTCGACTCAGCTTTCGAGAACAGAATAAGGACGGGTGTCATTACAAACCGGAGACATCTTGATTTATTAAAGTTTATGAAAGACGCTAAGCAAGAATTTATTGAAAAAGTCCGTGAAATTCTTAAAGAACCTTTGAAAGTGAACACAGTTTTGGGGGCCGAGTACGCGATAGTTAAAAATGGTGAAGAGACAATCGAAATAAAATATTTCAACACTAAAACGCTAGAACGAGTGGTTTGTGATGAACATGCAAAATCCCATCGATACGGATATGGAGGAGTTTCAAGAGCGCGAATTGGGCTGGACGCTCAAATCAATCTTAAATTTAGTTGTGAACATTAACAAGTTTAATCCAATGAGAGGAAGTTCATACATCGATTTTCCGCCATTCATCAAGAATAAGAAGCCCTGTATAAACGTTGAAAATCAAGATGATGAATGTTTTAAGTGGGCCATTCTATCAGCACTACACCCTGTTAAGACACATGCCAATAGAGTGACGAATTATGTATCACATAAAAACGATCTCAACTTTAAGGGAATCGATTTTCCCGTTGATCCTCGAAAAGTTAGTAAGTTTGAGAAACAATGACGTTTCAGTGAATGTGTATTATTTGATGAAAAAATGAAAAGTGTTTGACGTCTTACCGCGACACTTAACATCAGACAAAAAAGGAAAGTACGTTAATGTACTTCTAATTGAAAATAATTATGTTGACGAGGATGAAGATGGCTCGGCTCTCGATGACGATGATATTGAATTTAAATTCCACTTCGTGTGGATAAAAAATTTATCAAGATTGTGTAGTAAACAGCTATGTTCTCGCGTCCATAAAACTTTCATATGTGACCGTTGCCTGCATTATTTCTGGACGGAAGAGAAATTGGCGAAGCACATAACTGACAGTGAAAAAATGAATAAGTGTAAAATTACTCTTCCATCTGTAAAAAACAATACTTTAGAGTTTACAAACTTTGGTTTTAAAAATCGTGTGCCGTTCGTAATATACGTTGACTTTGAGTGTATATTGAAGCCTGTGATTGACGATGAACGAGCTTACCAGCATCATGTGCCATTTAGTGTAGGCTTCTTCATTTAATGTAGTTACGATAACTCTCTCTCGGAATATAAAAGTTACAGACAAAAGGACGAACAAGCCGAATCTCCAGCCAAATGGTTTGTACAGAGTCTCCACTCACTGGCTGTAAAGTTGAATGACTCGTACAAACATCCAAAGCCAATGAATAACTTAACAACACTCGAAAAAATTAGGTTTGACAGCGCACCTCTATGCCATATTTGCGAGAAGCCATTTACTCAAGATGACAAGCGAGTACACGATCATTGCCATTTTACGAGAAAGTGAGTATTTTTATATTTTCTTAGTTTCTCTCTCTCTCTCTCTCTCAACTAAAAAAATTATTTTTACAGATATCGTGGACCTGCATATAGCAAATGTAACCTCGGCTTCCACGATTCCAGAACGATCACCATAGTTTTTTACAACTTGAGTGGATACGATTCGCATCTATTTATTAGAGAAATTGCAACGTGCTTCTCAGGACGAGTTTCACTACTTCCACAAACAAAAGAGAAATACATATCTTTTACAAAGTTTGTGGAAGGTACAGACATAAATTTGAGATTCATCGACTCGTTAAAGTTTATGGCTTCATCGCTAGACAAGTTGGCATCATATTTGGAGAAACTAAATATTTTGGAGCGAATGTTTAAACAAGATGGTCTATCCGATGAACAAATTTCACTTTTGAAAAGGAAAGGAGTATTCCCATATGACTATGTCTCGTCATTTGAAAAGTTAAACGAGCCAAATCTCCCTTCGAAGGATGATTTCTTTAGCAGCTTGTATAACGTTCACATCAGCGACGAGGATTATGAGCACGCTCAGAACGTGTGGCAGCGTTTTAGCATTCAAGATCTTGGGCAGTACTCTGACTTATATCTCAAGACAGACGTTATACTGTTGGCTGAAGTTTTTGAGAACTTTAGAAGTAATTGTCTTGATGCTTATGAGTTGGATCCTGCTCATTATTATACGACACCCGGATTGACTTGGGATGCCATGCTCAAAAATACTCAGGTAGTATTCACTTAAATAAAATTAAATTAATTAAAATTCATATTTCAAAAAAATTTTTTTTTTTTACAGATCAAACTTGAACTTCTCACCGATGTAGACATGCTGCTGTTTATCGAGCGCGGCAGACGGAGAGGAATCAGTCAATGTTGCAATCGCTATGCAAAAGCGAACAACCCGTACATGAAGGATGGCTACAACGCTAACGAGGATGAAAAATATTTGATGTATTTTGACGTGAATAATTTGTACGGTTGGGCAATGACTGAGCCCTTACCCTATGGCGGCTTCAAGTGGGTGCAGAATGTCAACGAACCAAACTTCTTCGACATCCTCGATGACTGTTACTTTGGATACTTTGTTGAAGTGGACCTGAAGTATCCCGAGTCACTGCATGATTGGCATAAAGATCTGCCGTTCGGCGCCGTACACATGGCGCCTCCTGGCTCAAAACAGCATAAACTTATGACGACGCTTCACGAAAAAACTCGTTACGTGCTACACTATCGAACACTTAAACAAGCCCTGAAACATGGTCTAGTTCTCGTCAAAGTCCATCGTGCCATATAATTCAAGCAGAGTCCTTGGCTTAAAAAGTACGTCGATTTGAACAGCGCAAAAAGGAAGGAAGCCAAGAATGAGTTTGAAAAAATGCTTTTCAAACTTTTCAACAACGCTGTGTATGGCAAGACGATGGAAAATGAGAGGAAACGCGTTGACGTGAAGCTAGACACTAAGTGGAAGGGCCGATATGGAGCCGAGGCACTCATCGCACGGCCCAATTTTCACAGCTCTGACATTTTTGATGAAGACCTCGTCGCTGTGCAGCTGTTTCGAACAGAGATCTGCATAAGAAAGCCAATCTACATTGGATTGTCAGTTCTGGACCTTTCAAAAACTCTAGTGTACAGATTCTATTATGACTATATGCGAGATCGTGTAGTAAGGAAAGTCTGATCTATGAGGTCACAGGCGTTAACGTGTACGTCGTGGTGCGACGAGACATCCACGAGTTCGACACATCAGACTATCCTGTAACCAATCCGTTCAACATGCCACAAACCAACGAGAAAATCGTCGGCTTGATGAAGGACGAGTGCAACGGCGAGATTATGCTGGAATTCATCGGGCTGCGGAGAAAATGTACAGCGTGAAAGTACAGAACCAACAGCCCATCAAAAAGGCGAAAGAAGTGAAGACTTCTGTGGTTAAAACCACAATCACCCCTGACGACTACATGAAATGCCTCCGTGAGAACGTCATCGTCACTCGAGAGCAAAGAAACATCAGGTCTCGACATCACAACATTAACACTGAGAAAGAGAAGAAAATTGCTCTTAGTGCCCATGATGACAAACGCTGCCTGCAGCCTGGCACTACAGATACGCTGCCCTGGAGCCACTACAGAGCAGGAGTGGTGGTGGTGGGGGAAGAGCATGCCAATCAGAACGAAGAAGTTGCTGGAGAGAGGGAACGCGAGCCGCCGAACGCCGTCGCCACCGAAGAGCTTCTATATAATGAGGTGGCGCGAGAGCAGGAGCTCATTCGCACAGTCGAGCCTTCCAGCAGTAGTCTTCAGCAACAGCAGCAGCTCCAGCAGATCTCAACGCCGCTTCCTCCATCTTGGCAACAGCAGCAGCAGATTACTTCAGTTGCGCAGCCGCTTCCTGCAGCTTCGCTCCTCGTCCTAAAAAGAACTTGTGAGGAAAATACTGGAAGTAGTAGTAAGAAAAGGAGATAAATCTAAGGTTTGTATTTTCTTAAGGGGGCTAGACACCTTTTTTCTCTGAAATAAGAAGTCACATTTTAATACATAAATGTAAACTAATTATTTCATACTTTTTACATATAAAAGTGGGTATATTTACCTTACCTTAAAACTTTCTCCGATGGGCGTTTTATATGGTCCAGAACCATAGTCATCGATGAAACAAGTTTTTTCACTAACCGTAAGCTTTGAAATTTTCCTGTGGATGGATTGACTCCAGTTTCGAACTAAATTACTCCAGAATAGTATAATTCTCATATGAGTGTAGGGATTTAGGATTAAATGTTGGACAAAATTTTTACATCAGAAAAATTATGAAAAGATATAAAAAATTTAAAAAAATTTAAAAAAAAACTCTTGAAAAACAGCACAATTTTTTTTTCTCATTAGATCAAAAATCCCTACACTCATATGAGAATTATACTATTCAGGAGTAATTTAGTTCAAATCTGGGGTCAATCCATCCACAGGAAAATTTCAAAGCTTACGGTTAGTGAAAAAACTTGTTTCATCAATGACTATGGTTCTGAACCATATAAAAGGCCCATCGGAGAAAGTTTTAAGGTAAGGTAAATATACCCACTTTTATATGTAAAAAGTATGAAATAATTAGTTTACATTTATGTATTAAAATGTGACTTCTTATTTCAGAGAAAAAAGGTATCTAGCCCCCTTAAGGGGACAAGCCATGGTTGAACCTGAAAAAAAAGCTATTGTATTAATTCTTTAATAACAAAGCCAATATATAATTTTAAGAGTTCAAACTTTTTTTTATTATTAAGTTATACAATTACCTCTAATTTAAGACTACATCATCCAGGTGTTTAAGATTTTGGTCTTGCAGTCCATTAGATTAAGAAACCATTCTGAATTAGAAACTGGCATGTCATTGCCGCAGGAAATTTTTTGAACAAAGCAAGGCAGGGATCTGGTTACTTAGGAGTACCTTTGTAGTTATACCAGTTATAGAAAATGTGAGCTACTTTTTTTTTTTTTAATTTTTAAAATAGTTTTTTAATGAAAAATCTAATTTTTTTATGTTTTTTTTATTAAAATTTCAATATTTTTTGTAATTTTATTTTATAATTTTTTTTCTAAAGCCTTTTTCAAAAAAGTACCTCACATTTTCTATAACCAACACAATTTTAAAGATACTCCTAAATTTCCAAACCTCTAGCTTGCTTTATTTAAAAGAAATCCTGCGGCAAAGTCCCTGTAAATACAAAAAACAAGTTATTCAGAAATTCAATTCAAAGTTTTGTTTTTCTATAACTTTATATAAGTTTCAAAACTACTTACCAAAAATTTTTTTTTCATTCTGTATGATATACTTTAGTGGGAAAATGAAACAGATGCCAATTAGATGAAAGTAGTCCTGGCTAAATCATTTTAACTGTTGAATAAACCTATAAAAAAGAATTTCATTAATTCAACAATATTTTAAAATTTTTTAGATTAATACATAAATGTTGTACTTATTTTTTTTTCGTACTAGGCTGAAAACATTGTTAGTCATAAATGTTATTGACAGTAAAAATAACCTCAAAATAAATTAATCCTTTTATGAGAGCCAATAACACACCTGTAAAAAGAAAAAAATTAATAAATATTATATTAGCTATTATCGCATAAAAATAACTTTTTACCTACTCTAGTAAGAACCTGGTGCATATGACTCTTCAGGTAAATTCAATTGCAGTCTCCTTCGTTTTCTCCTATTTTCTAAAGTGTTTTCTTCGGCATTCCTCTCAGCATGAAATAATCTGATGTCATTGCTTTTCTGTGCCCACTCAATTGCAGCTACTCCAGGTTTCACATCAAAGGCTTCCATAATATTCAGAAAACCAACTCTTCCATCGTTGAAGCAAGTGACAGTAATACAAGCACCTGCTGTGAGCACATGTACATCACTGAAGGAGGTCTTGGTTACAATCTTCCAAACTGAATTATTAAAACTCTCATTACTATTTTGGGTGTAACCGCCTAAACATCTGTGAAGCAGCTCCTGTTCAGGGAGATCTTTGTAAATTGGTTTCAACTACTCCATAATCACTGCAAGAATACTGTCTTTATGATGAAAATCTTTTAGTTTTTTTTTAGCCTTCGCTTTTTGCCACTTGCACCAACTGCTCTGTCCTGGTGGGCATAAATGATGTTGAGGATTCTGGTCTGTGGAAATCTTGTGGTAGTACGTAGCCCATATAGCATTCAGCATTTTTTCCACAGAGTCCGTGTTATTTCTGATGACATTACCATAATATGTGGTGAGCTGATCAATTACTTTTGCTGTTAATCGTCCTTGGCCTCCAATGGTTTTTCCATCGTCTAGTAACTTTTTTCCAAAATTTTTCTTTAAATTCCTGAGTCTGGTTCCCATTCGTTTCTGGACGTGTCCCACAAACACCTTCTTCTCAACTTTAACTTCATCTCCATACGGTTTGGCCTGGCACAAAGCACTGTACACTTTCGAATCTCCATCTCCAATATATCGTAATGATGGTATTTTACATTATACTTTTCTTGAGATCTTCTAAACATTTCCACAACTCCATCGACTTCCATCTTTCCAGCACTTCCTTCATGGTTTGCTGCACATTTATCTTGATGATCACTGAATCAGTCTTCATATTCTTCTGTGCCTTTTCTATTTTCCCACTTTAAACATGCTTTACAAAAACTGTTCTTGATAAATATATCAAGAACTTGTTGAGAACGCAAGCCAATCAAACTTGAAATTCCTTGAAGACTGCGTCTGTTGGTTTCATAAGCATTGCTTTGAGCTCCAACTTGCTTGCTCGTGCTTATAATTCTTCTCTCTGAACAATTTTTGCACATAATGTTAAATTTGGAGCCAAGTCCTCGAATATCGTCTTCTATAATTTTAACTTGTCCTTTACATGTTGCACATACAAGAAATTTCTCCAGCTGTAAGAACAGAATGTTTATATCTATTATTCTGTTTCTTGTTTGTGACGCTTCTACAGATATATCTTTTATTTTCCCTGAAGTTGTACTTCTTTTCCTTTTGTTCGTGATTTTTTGTTGAACATTCTCTGAATTTTTGTTAAATCCTTTATGTTTTTTTTTCTTCCAAATTTTTTCTTCTTTCCTGGAGCTCCTGATGTTCTATTTCTCTTGTCAGAATCCATAGCGGCTAATATCTAATCCTCTATAATGTTAGTTATTAAAAAACACAAATAAAAGTCACTCACTGAACTCACTAAATTAAAAATATTAACAACACTTTGCACAGTGCAGTTAACCTAAAATCGCTGTCTTCTACACTCTCAGTTAAAAGAGTTCTACACAGCACTTTATTTACAAAAAAATTTTTTGTCAATACTGAATAAATTGCATTGAAAAATGCAGATTCAATTATATTCAAAACACTTTTAGTTTAAATCCCAACGACTATGGCGCTGACAGAACGTAAACAGATGAGATTTTAAACCATCTATATGTATTGTACGTATTATACTTTTGTATAAGTAAAGTAAAAGTAAAATACACGAGGTTTATACCTCGAGTTAAGTTTGCCTACTATGTCAATGTACATTTACGTTCTAAATTCAGTATTGTATGCTGTGAAGCATAAAATAATATAAGATTAACAATAGTATATCTAAAATGGAGAATTTAAGAAAAATCACTAAATATGCAAAAAAGTGACTTCACGGTTTTAGCTGTATTTTCTAAACGAAATCGAATTTGGAAATGCGGTTTGAAGCATAGTATTCAGCGGAAAATTTGCTATCAAAATAGTACATAAAAAAAACTCGATTTTTCGACCCCCTAACCATGGCTTGTCCCCTTAAAGTAATTTTTTCTTCTATTTCTTTCTCATATTTTAAAAAAACTAAACATTTTTCAAACTTTTTGTTACAGATGGATTTTTCAAAATTAAATAAGATTGCCCGTGGAGGATTCCTTCCTACAAAAAGGTTGGTCGCTCTGACCAAGGGCCAGCTGTACATGGTGACAAGTCTGAAGGATGTGACTACCAAGTATGGAAAAAAAGTTGTGGCTGAACTGGAGAGTGAGTTCGACGTGTTTATGCCAAAGAGAGTATCGGAGGCTCTTCAACAAGATGAAGAGTTCTACTTGAAACTCCAGGACGCAGCGAATAAGTGCGAACTATTTATAAAATATCGCAATGGTTCGAGTGTAGAATTTAGCGGCAAATAATTTTTAAGTAATGTGAATATATATATAGTTAACCATTAAGTATTGTTTAAGTAATTACGAAAAAATATATATATGTCAAGTATTGTGAAAAATATAATTCTTAAGTATTGCGAAAAAATATTGTTTAAGTATTGTGAAAAATATAAGTTAAGTATTGCGAAAATAAAATATTTATTACGAAAAATATATATATATATATAAGTATTACGAAATGTTTAAGTATTACGAAATATAGTTGAGCGTAAATGTATATATTTTTTTTATTTATTAATAAACAAAATCTTTGTTTAACTTTAAAAAATTGTTTTTATTTATCAATTCTATATGTTTACATACCTTTTTTCTCAATCCAACTATTATGTGAATTATCAAAGCCAAGCCATTTTACAAAAATTTTATTTCCTTTTTTCTTAATCACTTTTTCTACAAGATAAATATCTGGATATTTGGTTTTTAGCAATTCTTGCTCGTAGAAAACGCCTGAGACGGGCTGATCTTGATAGTCCTTCAGATAGTAAGCCGTGGGATTTGTAGCTGCAATACGTACAATTGTAAATATCTCCGTAGACCAATTGGGAGTATATCCTTTGTCAAATACTGCTTTAGCCTTGCTCACTCGGACTTTGTCACCAATTTTAAATATTGGCTTAATCTTTTTAGTTATTTTGCGGGTGAATTTCCTCAGTATATCTGCTTCATTACTGGCTGTTACATCTTTTGGTTTCGCACCAATAGTACGATGTTTACGATTATTGTATGCGGTAAGTAAATCAGGTAAAATATTTAGCCACTTGTAGTTGCCGCGCAAGCTCACTTTTTTCCGCACATTTTAGCGTGCGATTAAAACGTTCACATATCGATGCTTTTAGATTACTAAATGTTGAGTATAACTTTATTTTATGCGTGTTCATAAGTTTTTGAAAATCTGTGTTATAGAATTCTTTGCCTCGATCAGTATGAAGATTCTTTGGTACTCTACCTTTAACAAGCACCGATTTCATAGCTTCTGAGACATCCTTGCTTGTTTTTCTCTTTACAGGAACAGCCCATACGTATTTGGAGAAAATGTCGATTATAGTGAGCAGCTATCTATAGCCCTTATTGTCACGAGCGTAAGGAATCATTCGTCCAAACCACGTACATCAAAGTTTCGACGTGAATAGTTGCGCCTTGCAGGTTTGTGCAGTTCTTCAACTAGTCTTTCTTGTTCCATGTTTGTGGAATTAATGATTGATTAGCTGCGCCATAGCGTCTTTTATAGTCAAAATGTCAGTTTTTATTTGAGATATCAGGACATCGAGTTCATCTCTATGATTATCAACTATTACATCCAAATCATCCAGACTAGTTCTAAGTCTTGTAGTGATATCAATCATTCCTCGAATTTCCATTTGAATAATGTTTCGTAGAGCCTCTAAATTTACAACATCGCTCGGCTGTTGAGGTTCGGAAACATTGCATATTTTTTTATTTTCCATGTCATAGTGACCGTCAGATATGACTTTAAAGCCAACACCTGGCGGTCCTCGACTACCTTCAGTTTTTCCAAGGTTACGTCCAAACACGTCAACGCTCATTTTAAGAATGATTCATATATTCATGTGCGCTCAGTATATATAGCCTGCTTAACGCAATTCCCCGATTATAGAGTGTATCTCGTTTACATGACTTGGATTTCCGGCAGATCTTTCAGCTACTAGTAAGTGAAGACGATCAACGAGCTCATTTGGACCGTCCCAGTACACATAGTCCAAAGCAGTACGCTTTTTCGCAATTTTATAACGAGGTAATGAGCGACCTTTAATCGATTCTCTGGTAGTTGTTTTCGAGGTAATATTGAACATTGGAGAAATCATATTATTACATTTATTACTATTATGAACACGAATCCTTTCGTTTTTGTTATACTGCTTTTTATGAGCAGACGATAGTACTAAAATTTTGCGATAATTTTTTAAATCATCTGAACTTATATTATTTTTACTTAGTTGTTTCGCTATGAGTAACTCGAGTAGTCCTATAGTTTTCGAGTATGCTACTCCATTAATTTTAATTTTATTATTATAGAAGCTAATCGGTAAATTACCAATAAAAAATTTACCATTTTCGTTTCGTACTCCATAAATGTTGTCAAATTATTCGGACTGATTAAGCTTGAGGGCTTTGATGTACAAATCAGAGTCATCTTCGATATCGCTACCTGCTGTTTCGAAAGATGTCTCGTGAGCATTCTGTAAAGTATCATCGAACTCATCACTCTCATTCTGTTTGACGTTACTTTGTTCGACTGTATTACGTTTAAAACTACTTTGTTCAATATTTTTCTGAGCTTTTGAGTTTTTGAAGCGGATCGACTATTGGTTTAAAAGTTTCACTTAAAATCTTTTCGACATTGTCTTTCCCTAATTTTAATATTCTATATTTGCGTTTAATCAGATCTCGTGCCTTAACAAGTTAACGAAGCACGTTTTTTCTCGTTGAAAGTCAGCCATGTTGTCGTTTCAACGTTCTGTCTGAAACTGCTGATTATTACCTATGTGCATGCTATATTTATAGCAAAATTATCGAAGCCCTTGCGAAATCTGCGATCATTTATTCCTCTATCTTTATCGATGACTAGAAAACCATGCTTATCATCTCTCCAACACTCAGAGCACAATTCTTTAAAATGTATATAAGTCATATCAGTATTTACGTGATCGTCATATATATGCTTTAGATTTACTTCGTCTTGTCTGAAAATAGTAAGTAAGTTTACATTATCTCTGACAAGATGTTTGGGGATGTGAGCATAAGTTTGACATAGATAAAAACAGTCAACTTTTTTATGTCTGCACGGAGAGAAATTCGTTGTCTTTATAGTATGAAAGGTGTTGCTACTTTCGTATCAACTTCTATACTGCGATTGTAGCACGTCGCTGCTGCTATCCTGCCTTGAGATTGATGCTACGAAAGCATTGCTTCGTCTATACCGAATTCACATGGGACTGTTGCCATAAGAGCAACAGTTCCATGTGAATAGAGCACGGCACGCACCGCCTCGCACGCTCTCGCTTCTCTCATTGGTTGCCGGAGCAGGCGCGCACGTCATCAACGACCAATGATAGAAGCGAGTGCGCGCGATGCGGTGTAAACACAGCCTCGTTGTCATGGAATTGGTGCTAAAATAGTAACAGTTCCATGTGAATAGGGTATGCGCGTCTTGAGATTTTTACATGCACCAGAAGCATACGAATATCTCTTAAGATTGTTACTTTTATAGTAAATGAGGACGATAGGAAATACGCATGATCAAAGTCCATGCGTTGTTTGTAACAGATTTCTCTCCGTGTGCCCGTGCAAAAGAAGGCTCTAACATTATCCTGTTTCTTGCAAGCAATATCGTCAAATATCATGATAGAGTTTGGAAGTGCGTGATCGGGGTCGACAACTGCGTCGTGCTCGCTGAACGGAAAATATTGTACACCATCTATGATTCTAAGATTTCATTTAAAAATTTATATTTTGGCTGATTAAGAGATTTTGAGTAGACGTATACGTTTTCAAATCTAACACCATTAGGATGTGTTATGAGAGCAAATAAACTATTTGTTTTTCCGCAGTTTTACGGGCCGCAGAAGACGGCCCGTATACTATCAGGAAGTAGATCACCATGTCGTTTTGCTCTTTTGCCATGTTCTACGAGCGCGTCAAAATTTTCTATTGGTAGCTTGACCGACTGCTCTTTGAAGTTCATGTTCCTTACTCTATGACAACCAAATCACGACTGATTGCTATGAGTATAAATGGCGGTCTTATATAGCTTCCACCATCAGTTGCCCGTTGACTTTCAAAGAGTGATGATCATTCACAAACGCGAACGCGGTTTAGTTAATAAAATTATCAATAAACTTCCATTTGAGCTTCACATACCTGGTTATCAGTACTGCGGTCCAGGTACTAAGTTGGCAAAACGTTTAGCACGAGGAGATCTTGGAATTAATCCTCTAGACTCTGCTTGTAAAGAGCACGATATAGCTTATTCTAGAAATCGTGAAAATGTTCAAGCGAGGAACGTCGCAGATAAAATTTTAGCTGAGAAAGCTTGGAATCGCGTTAAATCAAAAGACGCTAATTTTGGTGAAAAATTGGCTGCATACGCTATAACTAATACTACGAAATTAAAATCTAGATTCGGCATGGGTTTGAAGAAGAAAAGTAAAAAGCGAAATAACGCTAAAAAATCTAAATTGGGAATGGGCTTAAAGAAGAGAAAGCAAGTTCCCTAGAAAAAAATTCTTAAAGCTGCTGCCTTTAAATCAACGCCAAGTAACTGTGCTCTAACAGTCATACGATCAGCTTTGGAAAAAGCTCGGAGCGCTATTTTTGGCGATTTCCGTCCTCCGTTAGATTTAATATTATATCTCGGGGTTGATGAAGTTAAATATAATCATGAAAGATATCAAGATTTTGACACATACAATTGTGGTCACCTCTATCTAAAATTCTTGTGCGGAGCTATATAAGGAGAGGTAGGGGAAGCATTGCGTCATTCTGATTTAAGCTGTCATGGAAGATTCATTAACTTTAACACTTTCAGGTACATCTTCTACGCTAGAAGCCCAATATTTTCCACCAATCGAGTTATCGCCAAACAAAAATTACGTTTTAGGACTTGTAGAACTTTTAACATTTAATTCAATCCCCAATATAGACAATAAGAATAATAAGTTTTACTTACGTGAAAACGTTTTAACTTTACCAGTAGGAAGTTACGAAATTGAGGATATTGATAAATTCCTTCGTAAAAAATTAGCGCACAACGACATTACTTTCAATTTAAAGCCAAATAATAATACTCTTCGCTGTACAATAAAGTGTAGCCTACCTATAGATTTTTAACCCGAAAATTCTCTCGGTGCCGAAAATACTCTCGGTCGTCTACTGGATTTCACCAGACGTGTTCTCGAACCGAACGTTGTTCATAATTCTGACTTACCTGTTACAATTCTCAAAATCAACGCTTTGAGAGTCAAGTGTGATATCACTTCGGGAGCATACATAAACAATAAAAAAGTACACACGATACACGAGTTTTTTCCTGCTGTGCCACCGGGTTATAAAATCATCGAAGTTCCCTCGCACGTCATTTACCTTCCGATTGCCGTAAAGTGTATAGATCATTTACAAGTACGCATCACTGATCAAGACGGGGATTTAGTAAATTTCCGCGGAGAAGTTATAACTATAAGATTGCATATTTGTCAGGTATAATGGCAATCGTTTATAACAAAAACTATATAAGCAGTGAAATATGCCCGCCACGCATCAGTCGTCAACGAACTATGAAGGCGCTAACACGTCAGAGCAAACAAAAACTCAAAAGTCTAGGCTTAAAAGTAG
This sequence comes from Torymus aiolomorphi, assembly GCA_036365515.1. Lineage (NCBI taxonomy): Eukaryota > Metazoa > Arthropoda > Insecta > Hymenoptera > Torymidae > Torymus > Torymus aiolomorphi. The sequence continues at coordinate 119,932,618 of CM070875.1, forward strand.
TACTTGGTGGAAGATAACTTGCATTATCTTTTGCTGCTTTCAACTAAATGGAAGAAATTCTAAGCATACAAACACCTGTAACTTTCGATGAATACGTAGTGCACTACGAGGTTTATGCTCACCAACCGTATACAGCATTATTCAATAACAGTGATGAAATACGCATAGCTATTCAACATCAAGATTTATGTCTCTTACCATCCCGCAGTGCGTTACATATATGCGGGCGTTTGGTTAAAACTAATAAAATACAAAACTTGTGAATAACGCCATTTGTCATTTGCTTGAAGAAATCAGATATGAGTTGAACGCCATTGAGATAGACAAATGTAAAAATGTTGGTTTAACTACTCTTATAAAATGCTGGATGTCACTCAATCCGACTCAGAGTTTTATCATTGAAAATGCGGGCTGGATCGATGTAGAAGAAGACACACAAAAGATAATCGATGATGCTGGTTACTTCAATATATCGATTCCATTGAGCCTAATTTTTGGCTTCGCAGAGGACTATCGTAAAATTGTAGTAAACGCAAAGCATGAACTCGTTCTCATGAGATCGAGAAACGACTTAAACGCCGTTAAAGAAACAACTATCAGAGTAGATAATGCAGAGGGTTACGAGGACTTAAATACTGAATTATCTAGAATCGAATGGCTAATGCCATATGTAGTTGCATCGAACTCTAACAAAATTCGCCTACTAGATTTTGTTGGGAAAGACCGTCCTATTGCCATGAGTTTTCACACATGGGAATTGTACGAGTATCCACTACTTCTGATTACATCAAGACAGGTACGGACTGTTAAACATCAAATCAACTTGAAAAACCACGCTTTGTCATCTTAGGTTTTCAAACTAATCGAGAAGATCGAAGAGCTGCAAATGCTAGCCAGTTTGATCATTGCAATCTTACAAATGTACGCTAATTTTCAGAATTCTTACTATGGTAAAGATCCAGAACCTATGTTGAAAAAGTCGCAATATCTCACTTACATACCGCTGATAGTGATAGACTGTTCAAAACAAAACGAGTCCTTAAAGAGCGCCCCTGTAGACATTCGTCTGGAATTTGAAGCAAAGGAAAATTTTCCTGCTGGAACTTCGGCCTACTGCTTGATCTTGCACGATCGCATAGTTCAATATAGTCCCTTAAGCGGCGACGTGCAGAAACTTTAAGGAGTATATAAGGTTAGCGAGCCTCTGGCTCCTCGTCATTTGGAATTCGACGCCATGGACTACGCAGTGGATATGCAGGGCTTTAATAGGCCTGGCAATAATTTCGTTTTAAAAAAGTTGGCTTTCGTGTCTCTCAACGACGGCGATGAGCCAGTAGTGCACCTCTTAAAGCCACCATTTCCTTGGCGAAGACTAACAGAAAAATATAAAAGTGAAAATTTGTGGTTAGAACTTTGCTACCATGGACTATCGTGGGATGGTGGTGATTATGATTATACTGAAATCGGAAAAATTCTTCAAAATGCATTGGAAGATGCTAACCGAATTTTCGGCATTGGTGAGATAAAAAAGTTATGGTTAGAGCGTTTCAACTTTAAAGTTACTGATATCACCGAAACGGGCTATCCATGGTTCGATTACCCAAGATCAGTGACTATATTTACTAACCATAATGGAGCATACAAAACTACTTGTGCTTGATACAACGTAAAGCGCATGAAACAGTTTTACCTCAACGATTCAAACATGGAGTGGGAAGACATCATGGAATGGGAAGATATAGATGAATAAAAATTTGAAAGGTTATGGAGGGGTTGACAGACAGGTAGAACCTCACAGGATAGGAGAGAGGTGGAGCTCCTATCCCCCTTAAATTTTTATAGTTGACCACTAGGTGGCTTTCGCAAGCAGTCAGTCGAGGTTATATAAGCGTGTTGCGGTCGTTAGAAGCTTTCATTCCCTAATAATGGGTCAAAGCAGCTCGACCGCTGCTTCTGAGCAACAACAACTGATACAAAACGACACAAAAAAGTTGCAGTGAAAAAAATGTTCGGAAAAAATTTTCACAAATACATATTCTTTGTCCGAGCAAAAGGGTTATAAAAAGTTCTAAATATTTACTAGTAGATAAGAACCGCTGGCCGAGTGCTGCAGGCTGACAAGCAGCAGGCCGTCCGCTGCCGGCCGACTTCTTGCCGGCCCGCTGACCGTTGGCTGCCGGCGGCCCGCTCCCCGCCCCTCAGGACCCTCATTGCGGCTGGCCTAGAACGGGGAAAGACCTGACCATGATCGAGAATCGGTAGGCCGGTTCTGGCTCAACTCGTAGGCGTGCGGGTGAGCCGGAGCCAGTATGCCGGTTCTAGATCAAGCAGGTCTGGGTTATTGGCTCCCGTGCGGGTGACCCAAAAAACATATGCCGGTTCTGACTGAAACAGGTCAGGACCCGTTTTTGGGCTAATGGCACCCCGTGCAATAGCGGGAGAAGGGGAGGCGGGAGTGGGAAGGGGGAGGGGAGGGGACCCAAAAACCTATGCCGGTTCTGGACCGCCAGGTCACGTCTTGAAGTGGTCCAGAACCGGCGTAGCTTATCTACTGAAGAAGTTTATGATGAAATAACTAAATATATATATGGAAGATATATAAGTCCAATGGAGGCAGCATGGCGATTACAAAAATTTCCATTATGTGGTAAAAATCACACTGTAGAAAGACTATCTGTTCATACAGAAAATCAACAGAAAATAATTTTTGATGAAAACAATATTGAAGAATCATTAAATAATTTAGAAACAACGTTAACAGCATGGTTTAAATTAAATAAAATAGGTGATTTTGCCAAAAGATTAAATATGCAAACATACCGAATTACTATAAATTTAAAAATAAAAAATGGATAAAACGATCAAGAAATAACAAAAAACATGTAACAATTGGACGATTAAATGTTGTATCACCAAAAGATAGTGAACGTTTTTTCTTAAAATTGATACTAAATAGAGTAAAAGGTGCAACATCATTCCAAGATTTACGTACATATGAAAAAATTGTTTACGACACATATAGAGAAGCAGCTATCGCCATGGGTTTAATAGAACACGAAATACAAATTTTTAACATATTTGAAGAAGCCTGTCAAATAATGCTCCTAGTACAATTACGAAAATTTTTTGCAATTTTTCTTATATGTGAAAATATTCAAGGAAATATTATTTGGGAAAAATACAAAAAATATTTCACAGAAGATTTTATTGAACAAAAAGAAGTACTGAAGATATATCATGTAAAGATGTTGGTCTACCTGAACCAAACAAGATTGATATAGAAGAAACAGATAAAAATGACAGAAATGATTAACAATTTTAAACAAAAATTTAACAGCTCATATGCTCAGTTGAATGATGGACAAAACTTTATTTTTGAGCAAATAAAAAATAGTGAATATAAAATTTATTTTATAGATGGTCCAGGTGGATCTGGGAAAACATTTTTATATAAAACATTAATTTACTATTTTACTATTATAAAAAAAAAATTTTTATCAATGGCATGAACAGGAATAGCTTCTATTTTATTACCTAAAGGAATGACAAGTCATCGTACATTTAGATTCTTTAGATACTTTTCTAAAACATGATTCTGATAAAAAAAGATTAAGAGATGCAGATATCATTATTTGGGACGAAGCTTCAATGATACCTAAAAAAACATTAGAAATAGTAGACAATACTTTAAAAGATGTATGTTCTACGGATTGTAACTTTGGAGGAAAATTGATTATACTAGGTGGAGACTTCAGACAAATTTTACCAGCAGTGAAACATGGATTTAGAAATACAATCGTAGAAGAGTGTATAAAACATTCTTATCTTTGGCCTTTGTTTAAAATTTTCCATATAAAAATCAATATCCGTACTCAAGATGATGATTTTGCATCATTTCTATTAGATATCGGAGAAGGAAAAATTGATGAATTTAAAATTCCAGACAAATGGAAAACAAATGATGTTTGTCGTGAAATATATAAACATATTAATAACAATTATCATTTTTCAAAAAACGTAATATTAAGTTCACATAATGAAGAAGTAAATATATTAAATAATAAAATATTAAATTTAATTGAACATAAAACAATAACTTATTATAGTATAGATTACGCAAAACATAAAGGAGTAGAATCAAACAGATGAAAATATACATTTAAATTTTCCGATAGAAATGTTAAATAATATACGAGAAGGTTTACCTCCACATGAAATTAAATTGAAAAAAAAAAATGCAATTGTTATGTTAATTCATAATCTTACAAGGAAAGTACCCGAACTGTCAAATTCAAAAAAATTCCAAACCCATATTAAAAAGTAGACCTCCATGCGAGATTCACAAAACCATTTTTTTTATCGGCTGAGAAGCGCTTTATAAGGATTAAAATCACCCCTAAAGTTTACCCCCAAGAAACGTTTTTTGATATATCTCGGCTTCTACTTAACTTTTTTTAACGAAACAAAATGGAAAGAGTTTCTTATTAAAAAGCCCAAAAATCCGTGGTAGTATGAACATTAAGGGTTGCATCCCTTATTTTTTAGAGGGTGAAATTGTGTTTTTTTAAGAATAATTTTTGTTGTGAGAATTCATAAAATAATTAAAAATAAGTCAAAACATTATTTTTACCAACTACAATAAATAACAGTTGGTGTTTTTGGGTATTCTTCGCGAAACAACCCCTTAAGAGGTGGTAAACCACCCCTAACACAAATGAATTAGGTATATTTTTTTGGCAATTATTTTTTTCCTTAAAATGGGTTCTTGAAGTCGTTAATCGGAATCCGCAGTTAGATCCACAATAAAAATTTGAAAATAGTGAATTCAATATGGCGAAAAATTTTTTAGGAATATTTTAAATTCCGCGAAAAATAGTATGTAGACACCCTAACGGAAATTATATTATGTAAATAAGTGTATAATAATGTAACAATGTTGTGTTATGTTATTCTATTATTTATTATTTTTTTATCATACACTTGTTTATCGTACGATAAACAAGTGTATGATAATCTAGTTGTTTGTAAAAAAATGTAAGAAAACGTAACAAATTGTACTTTTCTACTGGATTTCGGACGCTTTTACATTTTACCACAGTTTATACCATTTTTTAATAATTTCTTACTTTTCCTTACATTTGTCTACGTTTTATTACTTTTTAATTTGTACTCTTAATTCAAATTTTATAGGCATTCTTACACTTTCGTACATCTTTTTACATTTTATTATATATTTGTACTTTTAATTACATCTTTTTACGTTTATATACAAATTTTGATACACATTTTACATCGTTTCACATATTTGTACACTTTTTTCAAATAGTTCATAATTATACTTTTATAATAATTTATAATTGTACTTTTATTTAAATAAAGCTATAAATAAAATATTTTCAAAGATGTAAAGAAAAAATATTAAAACGTAATAAAATGTAAATTATTATGTATTAGAAATATAATTAATATATGTTACAAAATATAAATTACTGTATAAAAGTTTAAATTTTTACAAATTCTTACAGATTTTTACCATTTATTATCTTATAATACAAATTCTTATACAATTCTACCAATTTCTAAGCAGCACAACGACCAATTTTAAATCATGCGGGTCAGCCAACAGCAGACGGCAAGCTAGCTAATTATTCTGACGATCATGGATTATATGTTTTACAATAATGATATTCATGAAAAAAATGTTGTAAACATAGCGATTTTTTGCACCATGAACATGCTATAATCGCTCGTTTAGCACAAATATCGCATGTAATAAAATTAGAATTGAAGCAAAATTTTTTTGGGTTTTCAATTTTTTCTGGCCTTTCATCAATGTAACCGGCGGCGTACCAAGCATATTTAAATAAATTTTGAAACCTGGGACTTGATAATTGATTATGTACTAATGAATGCATTTTGATTATATTATTTCTATCGTGTAAGTTGAGATCCTCATTTGTTAGAAATATCATATCCGAAAACGTTCGAACGAAGTTTTTCCACATTCGAGAACCGTAAATATCAAGCGGTTGAAGTTCACTTGTTGTTCTTTGTGGAATTTGTAGAATCGTTAAGGTTTTATGGTCCGGTTTTACTTTATAAATTATATCTAGGCAGTGACCTCTCCATGAATCAAGCAATAGGGTACTTGTTATGGTAGTTGATGGAAAATATACATCTTGCGCCCAAATTTCAACATGTTCTTTAGTCAATTTACCTGATTTCGATGCCATTACATAAACATTTTCTGCTGCAAATAAATTTTTTCTGACTACAGTTCCAAACTCTCCCTTTGGTTCTTGCATGACTAAAAAGAAGGGTGATAGAAGTTTTCCTTCAGCAGATACAGTAGGTTGGATAGTATAAGAATGAGTTGTCGAATGCACTGATTGCACTATACTCTCTACACTTGTATCTCCTCTAAGATTGAGGGTTCGACCACTGTGTATTTCGTAATTAAAACCACTTTGGTCGGAGTTATAAACACGTTTTGCATCATATTCTATGATGGCATTTTTTACTCTATTGCGAAATTCCTGTTTTTGTGCTGACCATTCTTCTGAATCATCTATAGATTTTTTAGTAATAATTTTTGTTATTTTTCGAGAAACGATATTAAATCGCTGTTTAAATTCATTTAAACAGTGTCTAGAAGCTTTAAATTCGTTGAAGTTTAACTCTAATGCTTTTTCTTTTGCCATACGTCTTACATCAGTGTCATGAATGGGTATTCTATTCGATCTGGCTACGTTAAATTTTTGTAAACAATATTCCTCAATTTTGTTCAATTTATCGATCCTACTTCCTCCTATTGCCACTTGATCTCTCCATCTATACAGCTGACGTGCTGTTTTTAATTTTTTGAATCGATTTTGGACTGTTTCACATTTTAACTTGTTTTTACTACTTAACCAATTCTCCACAGCTTGCTTTTTGTAGTCAAAATTAATACTCTCTGATTCGGTCCTACATTGATTTTCAGTTTCGGGTGTTATCATATCTTCTGCATCGATATCTTCATGTAAATCATCTGCAGGTATGTCATCGTAAGGTTCGTAGGTATCATCATAATATAGAAATTCTTCCGTTTCTTCGTAAATACTACGATCATTTATACTTGATATTATAATATTATACACTATATTAGCAGCATTTCTTTCATCGTCATTAATAGGTAATTTCTTTTCTTGATCTTGAAACATACTGTTTAAAATAAATAAAACATTCATCGCATTTACCAAATTCATATTTATGGAAAATATTTTCTTTCTTCTTTTAGATACGTTGAGTCGCAGTGTAAACCTGTAAAAGTTTTAGTTATTATAGCATTTTTATAGCCATAACAGTATAGGAATGTACAATAGTATGAATGTACAGTAAGTGTAAAAAGTATTCAGACATCCAAAACTTTTGAGGAAAACATTTTACTAAATTCCTTTGTAACCGACTCTGGGAAAAGAGGGTATAGATTTCTCATCAAAAGTCGCGATTCTTGCGTTGAGAAATTTGAGGAGTCTCCTCAAAATGCCAAAATATCTTCAAAAGTACCGATCTATACGTTGATATCTCTTCAAATATGCCAATTCCCATAGTTATAATATATATATATATATATATATATATATATATATATATATATATATATATATATATATATATATATATATATAAATATATAAAATTATCCCCCATCCGTTTATGGAGCCCATCCCTGTATATTAGTACCTACAGCCCAGAGATCCCTATGGCAAGTGACTAAAGAAATAATGGACCCTGGGATTATAGACTCTAGATCGGGCTCCATAAACGCGCGAGAAAAATCTTTTATGGGACCCGGGCTCCATAAAAGAAAACGGGCTCCATAAATATGCTCATGTGTATAAAAGGGCTCCATAAATCTGTTAAAACTTATGTATATATATATATATTAGTTTTAACAGATTTATGGAGCCCTTTATATATATATATATATATATATATATATATATATATATATATATATATATATATATATATATATATATATATATATATATACATTAGTTTTAACAGATTTATGGAGCCCTTTATATATATATAAAATCTATAGATGATTCAGAAGAATGGTCAGCACAAAAACAGGAATTTCGCAATAGAGTAAAAAATGCCATCATAAAATATGATGCAAAACGTGTTTATAACTCCGACCAAAGTGGTTTTAATTACGAAATACACAGTGGTCGAACCCTCAATCTTAGAGGAGATAAAAGTGTAGAGAGTATAGTGCAATCAGTGCATTCGACAACTCATTCTTATACTATCCAACCTACTGTATCTGCTGAAGGAAAACTTCTATCACCCTTCTTTTTAGTCATGCAAGAACCAAAGGGAGAGTTTGGAACTGTAGTCAGAAAAAATTTATTTGCAGCAGAAAATGTTTATGTAATGGCATAGAAATCAGGTAAATTGACTAAAGAACATGTTGAAATTTGGGCGCAAGATGTATATTTTCCATCAACTACCATAGCAAGTACCCTATTGCTTGATTCATGGAGAGGTCACTGCCTAGATATAATTTATAAAGTAAAACCGGACCATAAAACCTTAACGATTCTACAAATTCCACAAAGAACAACAAGTGAACTTCAACCGCTTGATATTTACGGTTCTCGAATGTGGAAAAACTTCGTTCGAACGTTTTCGGATATGATATTTCTAACAAATGAGGATCTCAACTTACACGATAGAAATAATATAATCAAAATGCATTCATTAGTACATAATCAATTATCAAGTCCCAGGTTTCAAAATTTATTTAAATATGCTTGGTACGCCGCCGGTTACATTGATGAAAGGCCAGAAAAAATTGAAAACCCAAAAAGATTTTGCTTCAATTCTAATTTTATTACATGCGATATTTGTGCTAAACGAGCGATTATAGCATGTTCATGGTGCAAAAAATCGCTATGTTTACAACATTTTTTTCATGAATATCATTATTGTAAAACATATAATCCATGATCGTCAGAATAATTAGCTAGCTTCCCGTCTGCTGTTGGCTGACCCGCATGATTTAAAATTGGTCGTTGTGCTGCTTAGAAATTGGTAGAATTGTATAAGAATTTGTATTATAAGATAATAAATGGTAAAAATCTGTAAGAATTTGTAAAAATTTAAACTTTTATACAGTAATTTATATTTTGTAACATATTAATTATATTTCTAATACATAATAATTTACATTTTATTACGTTTTAATATTTTTTCTTTACATCTTTGAAAATATTTTATTTATAGCTTTATTTAAATAAAAGTACAATTATAAATTATTATAAAAGTATAATTATGAACTATTTGAAAAAAGTGTACAAATATGTGATACGATGTAAAATGTGTATCAAAATTTGTATATAAACGTAAAAAGATGTAATTAAAAGTACAAATATATAATAAAATGTAAAAAGATGTACGAAAGTGTAAGAATGCCTATAAAATTTGAATTAAGAGTACAAATTAAAAAGTAATAAAACGTAGACAAATGTAAGGAAAAGTAAGAAATTATTAAAAAATGGTATAAACTGTGGTAAAATGTAAGCGTCCGAAATCCAGTAGAAAAGTACAATTTGTTACGTTTTCTTACATTTTTTTACAAACAACTAGATTATCATACACTTGTTTATCGTACGATAAACAAGTGTATGATAAAAAAATAATAAATAATAGAATAACATAACACAACATTGTTACATTATTATACACTTATTTACATAATATAATTTCCGTTAGGGGGTCTACATACTATTTTTCGTGGAATTTAAAATATTCCTAAAAAATTTTTCGCCATATTGAATTCACTATTTTCAAATTTTTATTGTGGATCTAACTGTGGATTCCGATTAACGACTTCAAGAACCCATTTTAAGGAAAAAAATAATTGCCAAAAAAATATACCTAATTCATTTGTGTTAGGGGTGGTTTACCACCTCTTAAGGGGTTGTTTCGCGAAGAATACCCAAAAACACCAACTGTTATTTATTGTAGTTGGTAAAAATAATGTTTTGACTTATTTTTAATTATTTTATGAATTCTCACAACAAAAATTATTCTTAAAAAAACACAATTTCACCCTCTAAAAAATAAGGGATGCAACCCTTAATGTTCATACTACCACGGATTTCTGGGCTTTTTAATAAGAAACTCTTTCCATTTTGTTTCGTTAAAGAAAGTTAAGTAGAAGCCGAGATATATCAAAAAACGTTTCTTGGGGGTAAACTTTAGGGGTGATTTTAATCCTTATAAAGCGCTTCTCAGCCGATAAAAAAAATGGTTTTGTGAATCTCGCATGGAGGTCTACTTTTTAATATGGGTTTGGAATTTTTTTGAATTTGACAGTTCGGGTACTTTCCTTGTAAGATTATGAATTAACATAACAATTGCATTTTTTTTTCAATTTAATTTCATGTGGAGGTAAACCTTCTCGTATATTATTTAACATTTCTATCGGAAAATTTAAATGTATATTTTCATCTGTTTGATTCTACTCCTTTATGTTTTGCGTAATCTATACTATAATAAGTTATTGTTTTATGTTCAATTAAATTTAATATTTTATTATTTAATATATTTACTTCTTCATTATGTGAACTTAATATTACGTTTTTTGAAAAATGATAATTGTTATTAATATGTTTATATATTTCACGACAAACATCATTTGTTTTCCATTTGTCTGGAATTTTAAATTCATCAATTTTTCCTTCTCCGATATCTAATAGAAATGATGCAAAATCATCATCTTGAGTACGGATATTGATTTTTATATGGAAAATTTTAAACAAAGGCCAAAGATAAGAATGTTTTATACACTCTTCTACGATTGTATTTCTAAATCCATGTTTCACTGCTGGTAAAATTTGTCTGAAGTCTCCACCTAGTATAATCAATTTCCCTCCAAAGTTACAATCCGTAGAACATACATCTTTTAAAGTATTGTCTACTATTTCTAATGTTTTTTTAGGTATCATTGAAGCTTCGTCCCAAATAATGATATCTGCATCTCTTAATCTTTTTTTATCAGAATCATGTTTTAGAAAAGTATCTAAAGAATCTAAATGTACGATGACTTGTCATTCCTTTAGGTAATAAAATAGAAGCTATTCCTGTTCATGCCATTGATAAAAATTTTTTTTTTATAATAGTAAAATAGTAAATTAATGTTTTATATAAAAATGTTTTCCCAGATCCACCTGGACCATCTATAAAATAAATTTTATATTCACTATTTTTTATTTGCTCAAAAATAAAGTTTTGTCCATCATTCAACTGAGCATATGAGCTGTTAAATTTTTGTTTACAATAGTTAATCATTTCTGTCATTTTTATCTGTTTCTTCTATATCAATCTTGTTTGGTTCAGGTAGACCAACATCTTTACATGATATATCTTCAGTACTTCTTTTTGTTCAATAAAATCTTCTGTGAAATATTTTTTGTATTTTTCCCAAATAATATTTCCTTGAATATTTTCACATATAAGAAAAATTGCAAAAAATTTTCGTAATTGTACTAGGAGCATTATTTGACAGGCTTCTTCAAATATGTTAAAAATTTGTATTTCGTGTTCTATTAAACCCATGGCGATAGCTGCTTCTCTATATGTGTCGTAAACAATTTTTTCATATGTACGTAAATCTTGGAATGATGTTGCACCTTTTACTCTATTTAGTATCAATTTTAAGAAAAAACGTTCACTATCTTTTGGTGATACAACATTTAATCGTCCAATTGTTACATGTTTTTTGTTATTTCTTGATCGTTTTATCCATTTTTTATTTTTAAATTTATAGTAATTCGGTATGTTTGCATATTTAATCTTTTTGGCAAAATCACCTATTTTATTTAATTTAAACCATGCTGTTAACGTTGTTTCTAAATTATTTAATGATTCTTCAATATTGTTTTCATCAAAAATTATTTTCTGTTGATTTTCTGTATGAACAGATAGTCTTTCTACAGTGTGATTTTTACCACATAATGGAAATTTTTGTAATCGCCATGCTGCCTCCATTGGACTTATATATCTTCCATATATATATTTAGTTATTTCATCATAAACTTCTTCAGTAGATAAGCTACGCCGGTTCTGGACCACTTCAAGACGTGACCTGGCGGTCCAGAACCGGCATAGGTTTTTTGGGTCCCCCTCCCCTCCCCCTTCCCACTCCCGCCTCCCCTTCTCCCGCTATTGCACGGGGTGCCATTAGCCCAAAAACGGGTCCTGACCTGTTTCAGTCAGAACCGGCATATGTTTTTTGGGTCACCCGCACGGGAGCCAATAACCCAGACCTGCTTGATCTAGAACCGGCATACTGGCTCCGGCTCACCCGCACGCCTACGAGTTGAGCCAGAACCGGCCTACCGATTCTCGATCATGGTCAGGTCTTTCCCCGTTCTAGGCCAGCCGCAATGAGGGTCCTGAGGGGGCGGGGAGCGGGCCGCCGGCAGCCAACGGTCAGCGGGCCGGCAAGAAGTCGGCCGGCAGCGGACGGCCTGCTGCTTGTCAGCCTGCAGCACTCGGCCAGCGGTTCTTATCTACTAGTAAATATTTAGAACTTTTTATAACCCTTTTGCTCGGACAAAGAATATGTATTTGTGAAAATTTTTTCCGAACATTTTTTTCACTGCAACTTTTTTGTGTCGTTTTGTATCAGTTGTTGTTGCTCAGAAGCAGCGGTCGAGCTGCTTTGACCCATTATTAGGGAATGAAAGCTTCTAACGACCGCAACACGCTTATATAACCTCGACTGACTGCTTGCGAAAGCCACCTAGTGGTCAACTATAAAAATTTAAGGGGGATAGGAGCTCCACCTCTCTCCTATCCTGTGAGGTTCTACCTGTCTGTCAACCCCTCCATAACCTTTCAAATTTTTATTCATCTATATCTTCCCATTCCATGATGTCTTCCCACTCCATGTTTGAATCGTTGAGGTAAAACTGTTTCATGCGCTTTACGTTGTATCAAGCACAAGTAGTTTTGTATGCTCCATTATGGTTAGTAAATATAGTCACTGATCTTGGGTAATCGAACCATGGATAGCCCGTTTCGGTGATATCAGTAACTTTAAAGTTGAAACGCTCTAACCATAACTTTTTTATCTCACCAATGCCGAAAATTCGGTTAGCATCTTCCAATGCATTTTGAAGAATTTTTCCGATTTCAGTATAATCATAATCACCACCATCCCACGATAGTCCATGGTAGCAAAGTTCTAACCACAAATTTTCACTTTTATATTTTTCTGTTAGTCTTCGCCAAGGAAATGGTGGCTTTAAGAGGTGCACTACTGGCTCATCGCCGTCGTTGAGAGACACGAAAGCCAACTTTTTTAAAACGAAATTATTGCCAGGCCTATTAAAGCCCTGCATATCCACTGCGTAGTCCATGGCGTCGAATTCCAAATGACGAGGAGCCAGAGGCTCGCTAACCTTATATACTCCTTAAAGTTTCTGCACGTCGCCGCTTAAGGGACTATATTGAACTATGCGATCGTGCAAGATCAAGCAGTAGGCCGAAGTTCCAGCAGGAAAATTTTCCTTTGCTTCAAATTCCAGACGAATGTCTACAGGGGCGCTCTTTAAGGACTCGTTTTGTTTTGAACAGTCTATCACTATCAGCGGTATGTAAGTGAGATATTGCGACTTTTTCAACATAGGTTCTGGATCTTTACCATAGTAAGAATTCTGAAAATTAGCGTACATTTGTAAGATTGCAATGATCAAACTGGCTATATATATATATATATATATATATATATATATATATATATACACGAAATGTATCTGAAAATAAAACACAAGTAACAAATATTGTTTGGAAAGAAATATTAGATAACTAATTTTCTCTATAAGATAACGATATTGTGATATAATATAAATAAAATAATAACATAAATAAACAATGTTTAAATAAGAACGCAATATAATTGATCAAAGTAATTTATGAAAAAATATCAGAAAATAATTAATCAAATTTAATTCAATTTTAAATTTGATATAAAATAATTTACTTAATCTAATTAACTATTATTTAGTAAAATACAAGATGGCTGAACAAGGTGATTCAAGACCCAGTCCATTAAGATGGGATCCTGTACAAAATATATATATATTGAAGTGAGCAGTATACAACACGCAAGAGAATTAGATGAATTAAATGAAGAGTTACAGAATCACATAAATGAACAAGACGAATATGAAAGATATTTAAATAATCAAATCAACGAATACAATAATAATGTTACGATACAAGCACCGTTAATTTGTGATCTGACACAAAATAAATACGTAGAAGAATATAATTTAAAAGACGCTATAAAACTAGACAAATTGAATGAAATAATAGAAGCCTATGAAAAAGAAGAAAATAAGTATAATGACTATTATAATAATTTACTTAGAGAATATGATTTAAATTGTTTACAAAATTTAATTGAAAAATATGAAAAATAAAATTAACGAGTATCAAAAGCAAAGATAATATTTTCAATATACAATTTCCACAACATATAAATATATATATATATGTTGTAACACGCTGCCGGGGATCAGGACAGAGGTTCTCGGGTAATTAAACGGAATAAATACTCGTCGGTGAAAGTTAACTGAATATTTATGAATTGAAATTTAATCTACTAATTACATCTATACGAGTGCCAGGTGCATGCGTCACTCGCACCAAACTAATGTTCGCGGACTAGCTCTGCCGGGAGCCGAAACCCTCACTAAGCTGCAGCTCCAACACGGGCTGCAGCTGGCGCGAATTCGGAGTCTCGTGCTCTCGACGCGGACGCGCACACACACTTCGTTACGGGAAACCCGACAACAGGGAATAAATCGGGGACAAACCTCGACCAGGAGTCTCTGCTGCTGCAGGCTGCTCTCTCTCTCTCTCTCTCGCTCGTCAGACGCTCAGCGGTGGCACTCGTAGACGCGAAGGTTTGGGATCGCGAAACACGATTTGCGGCACGCGGCACAGCAGTAGGCAACGGAATGGATGTGCCGGCCGGCG
Organism: Torymus aiolomorphi; assembly: GCA_036365515.1. Lineage (NCBI taxonomy): Eukaryota > Metazoa > Arthropoda > Insecta > Hymenoptera > Torymidae > Torymus > Torymus aiolomorphi. The sequence continues at coordinate 119,947,663 of CM070875.1, forward strand.
ACGCTCGTGCTCCTCCTTCGCTCCCTCAGTTCCTCAACCGGCCGCCGTCTTCACCGCGGCGTGCAAGCGAGCGGCCCTGTCCATTGCCGATGCTCGCGCGGCTGCCGACGGTCGAGACTGCCGCTGCTCGTCTCTCTCTCTGTCTGTGGCATCGTCTGCTGCTGTCAACGGCATGGGAGAGCGAGGCTCGCTTCGCTCCAGCTCCAGATCCCTCCTGCTGTAGGTGCTGCTGATCGCCTCTAAGTCCTGGCCGACGGAGCGTGGGAGAGGAATGTGGTACAGGCGTGCGCGCAGAGACTCGGAATAGCAGGAGGACGGTGCGCGCGTACAGGGGTGCATGTATACGACATCGCGCGTCGAACATTGCTCGCCGCGGCCGCCGTATTTCTCCAAATGCGCGTGATTCCCTCCCAGGCAATCTGCCACGTTACAATATATATATATATATATATACTAGTGGGGCTTCGCCCCCCTGCTCGCTCCGCTCGCCAACCCCCGATGTGTTGTAATTATAATAAAAAATGTTTTAAATTGTATAATTAGGAATAATTTTATAACGAAAGATATAAATGTATAATTGTCAGAAAGATCCCATTGGAAAAATGTTTATAAAGATAAGAAATGTATAATATATAAGATATATATATTTAACAGTTTTCCACGCCACCTTAGAGGTACTGTAAATAGGCGCGTTGGATTTTTTTTTAAAGTGGCATCCCTCGCCCATAGCCCTAAGTAACCACTTTCGATGTTTAATTTTAAATTGGTATACTTTTTATATATGACTTATTTTACTACATATTTTTCATGTATTATTTACTAAATAATAGTTAAAATTTACGAAAATTTTGATAATTTTTCATTTGGGAAAATATTTCTTTAACATATTCTTTAATGTTTTACTTTTTTGTATCCTTTTCATAATTAGGAAACATATATTTATTGTTCCTTTCATATGTATTTTAGCATTATATGTTAACATTATGTAGAATATGTGAAAGATGTTAATGAACTTATAACATTTTAAAATTTTATTACTATTTTCGTAAAATTTTAAATATTATATATTTTAAAAAAGTTTAATTGTTATCATTTGAACAATACGAAAAATGTTATTAATAAAATTTTTCTTTAATATAATCCTTTAAGGTTTCATAAGTATTTTAGGAACTTGTAGATTTTAATTGTTCCTTTTTTATATGTAGTTAATTGTTAGGACACATATTAAAGAAATTAATTTTTTTGACTTCTAATAATTATTTTAACTCTTAAACTTTTTTGTACAAAATTCATTAATTTTTATCAATTGAATTTAATTATTATCTATATGTTTCAATTAAAGTTTTTATATAATTCATATCATACTCTTTAAGTAAGTTATTATTACACTCATTGTACTTATTGTCTTCTTTTTCATGTTTTTCCACCATTTCATTTAACCTATCAAGTTTAACGGTATCTTTTAAATTATCTACTTCATTATATTTATTTTGTTCTGGATTCCAAATCAATGGAATTTGTCCTTGTGTGATATCACTATTATATTCATTGATTTGATTAATTAAATCATGTTCATATTCATCTTCCTCATTAATGTGATTTTGTAGTTGTTTGTTTATTTCATCCAAATATCTTCCATGCTGTATACTTTCTACTTCGACATATTTTTTCTGTGTTGGATCCCATCTTAATGGACTGGGTCTTGAATCTTCTTGATTAGCCATTTGGTATTTTACTAAGTTATTGGTAATTATATTAAATGTGTTCCAAATGAACACAATAACAGACAAGAAAATGATTTAATGATTTCCATAAAGGCTGATTAAAATGAAAACTAATTAATTTAATTCCTAGTATCATTCCTAGTAGATATTAAACATAAATATATATATATATATATATATATATATATATATATATATATATATATATATATATATATATATATAATTAAAAAAAAAATATTAATAGTAATCATTTTTTTAGGTAATCAATATAATTAATCTGTAAAAAATTCATAATAACAGAAAGAAAGGATAATGAAATAGTGGTTATGTAGGGCTCCAGGCGAAGGATGCCACTTTAAACTAAATCCAACGCGCCTATTCACAGTACCTCTCGGGTGGCGTGGAAAACTGTTAATAGTATATAAGTTATATATTATACATTTATATACTGATAATGATTAATAGAATTATTTCTAACTATAGATTTATATCTTTCTAAAAAACAATTCCAAAAGAATTGCTTCTAAAAATTTTTCTAACAGGAAAATTTATATAAAGCTATTCTTAAAGAATAAAAATCCAACAGTACCTTCAAGGTGACATAGCATTTCATTTCTATCAAAATTTTTTTCTTCCCAATATTAAATTTTACATAAATTTGTTTCCTACTTTATGACATTGTTTAAGAGACATTGAGGGGGGGGGGGGCGCTGAGGTGGGGGTGAGGTGACGCTGAGGAGGGGGTGAGGGGGGGCTCTAACAGAATAAGAAGTCACGAAATAACGTAAAAAATTACGGAATTTTACGATATTTTGAGGAGGGGGCTGAGGGGGCGGTGAGGTGAGGGTGAGGAGGGGGCGAGGGGGGGCTGAGGTGGGAGTGAGGTGGCGCTGAGGTGGGGGTGAGGTGGGGCTACGTGGTAACATTCATCTATATAATATAGGAAGATATATATATATATATATATATATATATATATATATATATATATATATATATATATATATATATATATATTTATGTTTTATGTTAGTTTCCAGGACATTCCAGATGTTTAACGTTGGTTTCGGGGACATTTGTTAGTTTTGGGGACAGTCCCTGAATCTACATATGTTTAACGTCAGTTTTGAGGACATCGGCCCCCATAAGAGACATTATTTCTTTAGTCACGTATAGGTATACAGTAACATAGGGTCCTGGGAACTAACGTTATACAAGTTTATATATATATATATCATAACTATGGGAATTGGTATATTTGAAGAGATGCCAGCATTTTAAGGATACTCCTCAAATTTCTCAACGCAAGAATCGCGACTTTTGAGGAGAAATCTATACCCCCTTTTCCCAGAGTCGGTAATCTGAGGGTCATTATTTCTTTAGTCACATTGTTCGAACTCTGAGCGAAAAGTTCACATCTCCTCAAAAGTACCAATTTATATATATATATATATATATATATATATATATATATATATATATATATATATATATATATATATATATATATTTCTCTTCACCGCTATGTTTCAGGACTTTTCATTGGTTTACCGCTATGTTTCAGGACATTTGCATGTTTTCAGGACTGTACTGAATTAGGAATATGTTTACCGCTACCTTTCAGGACATTTTTGTATTATTCAGGACATTTAGGGTTTCTGTCACAACGTTTTTTTCCGTAAAATTTTTCCGAAATCAACGTAAAATACTGCGGAACTGAAAGGCGCCGCAGGCGTCGTGGTGTTAGTCAACACCCTGAGGGATATTATTTCTTTAGTCACTTATATACTGTTTAATATTTTATACCTACTTCTATTGCAGAAAACCTGTAGGTGTCCTGGAAGGTAGCGGTGTACTAAGTTATATATATATATATATATATATATATATATATATATATACACGCGCAGCCTTGACCTTCCTTCCTTCCTCTCTCTCTCATACGTATATACAGTTATAGAATGCGCTGGCTGAGAAGTGGCTGCGAGGGAAGTACAAATTTGGCAGGTTTGGGGGTTCTTTGGTTTTAGTTTAATATATATATATATACTTATCGGGATTTATGGAGCCCAACCCTGTATATTAGTACCTACAGCCGAGAGTTCTCTATGACAAGTAACTAAAGAAATAATGGACCCTGCGGTTATAGACTCTAGGTCGGGCTGCATAAACCCCTATATATAGAAATATTATGAAGCCCGGGCTGCATAATCAAAATCGGGCTTTCAAAAAAAGATCTTTCCCGATAAATATACAATTCACTGCTCCAGTTCTCATTCCCAACTCTCCACTATACTGATAACATCAATTCTCGAAAACTAAAACCAAAGAACCCCCAAACCTGCCAAATTTGTACTCCCCTCGCAGCCACTTCTCAGCCAGCGCATTCTATAGCTGTATATACGTATGAGAGAGAGAGGAAGGAAGGAAGGTCAAGGCTGCGCGTCACGCACGGCCCGGCATTGAAATCATCGTGGTCATCGGTTGGAGGAGAAGGGATCATCCTATCCCGCCCGCGCGCAACACAATGCATCGATAAAGAGGATTATATATGTGTATATATATATATATATATATATATATATATATATATATATATATATATATCATAGTAATTTTATATTTCTATTTATTTTATTAATTAATTCTCCTATATAACTATTAATTCTTCTATGTAACCTATCTTAAAACTGTATTGTTCTTTTATATGCCCATATTTAATTTATATAATAATATAATTTAATATTATCAGATTTTTTTTGTATAATACACATCGCAAGGGGAGAAAATAAACTATTTCTAGCGAGGGTGAGCTGTTCGGCACGGGTCGGGGACGAGTGCTGAACACACCTCATCCGAAAAATAATAAAAAATGCAATATTAAAATACACAAAAATAATAGACTATTAAATATAGAATTAAATCTCAATTACACATATTTGTTCGAAAATATATATTAAATAACAAAAACTCGATATTTTCTTTAATAACGTAAAATCGAATTACATAAAAAATAAATTATATTTAATTTAATGATTATTATTAAACTACTTTTACCCCCTAAGGAAAGGTAGAAATAGCCATTTCTCACCAGCTTTTCATTTCTCACTAGTTTTTCATTTCTCACCACTTTCACAAAATACGCTCGAAATGCGTAATTTTCTCTCCTACTTTCACACGTGAAAAAGGTCCTATTTCATGCCTGAGTTAAGAAAAATTATTTATCCAAAAGGTGTTGCTTAATCTCTATTACAGTTTTTCCCTTGCTTTGACGTCTGTTAAATTTTAAACCAATTTTTATTATACTAACAATAAGACTATACAATAACAAATCAGGAGTTGAGTAACCGTGAAAAGTATTTGTTAAGATGCTAGATACAATGTCTTAACGCGATAAAAGCAAAACTGCTACAAATGTAGTTAGTTTCAACTAAATATCGAAGCAATGTGGAGCCCAGCGTAGGTTTATTCTGTGTAAACTCTCTGGAGCTCTTGCCGTAAAATTTAATAAATTTACAAATGTGAATTAAAACTATAATTGAGTATATTTTGAGTTTGCATTCATGGGTAAATGAGGTTTTTCGGAATCAATATTTTTATCTCCAAAAAGTATTAATAATAAATATTTTGTATACTTTCTGATAGTAATCTTTCTGGTATTATTATTCGTAATATTGATTGTTGATTAAGTTTAACTGGCCTTAGATGTTTCATAGAGTGCACTATATTTATTTTCGTTAATGTTTATACGTTTTAGATGCCTAAAAGTTCATGTTTTAATTTTTTTTTAATTTTTTAAACACAATTTTTGAAGATTGAAAAATCAAAAAGTGCACGTTTTTTGTAAATTACCCATATTAAAGGGCGCGATAGCGTCCTGCTTGGCGAGTTATAAGGAACGAAGTGACGGACGAGCGAGCGGAACGAAGGCGCACCCTTTATTCTTTGGGTTGGGTCTCTAACCTTACTTTTTTTCATAATATTTCGCTCATCATTTTTTATATACGTAGATACCGCGCATGAGATACTTTATTAGAAAGCATTTTTTATTTACATTCTACCTGTAAAGTTTAATGATGAAAGATGCTTTCGTATTGTAGTTGTTAAGCTATAAAGTTTTCGTCCCAGCGAAATGAAAATAATTTTTTCCTTGACTCTCTAGTGACAATTTTTTGCAGCCTGGGGGAAAATTTTTGTTTCTCCAGCTAATGACAAATTGTATCAGAAATATCTCCGTTATAGTTATAATTCTAGTATTAATTGCGTACAAAGCGCGGCGCTACTGTGCTCGAACTAGATGATGACATGCGGAGAGACGTGAGTGAAGACTCAGAGGACTTGGAGAGTTACATACATAAACATACAGTTATCTACTATATTGATGCCTAACCCCTAATATATATGTATAAAAAATATATACATTGACAGTAGAAAGCAGAGATCAAGTGTAGTTCTGTTTTTATTTTTTTAAGTACTGTCAGATCAGATCTTAGAAATGAAATCTATCCCAACTATACGACTACTGCAATACAAGAGTTTAGATAATTATAATTTTCAAGTAATTTGTCACAAAGACATTATCTCTCATAATGTAGGTTAAGCGAGAAGCTCCAAAACCTATTTCATACATGATAAAGCATTTTCAATGTTTTATGTTTGCAAGATGACCAGTCTGGTGAAGGCTTTCCTTGAGACAAAGTTTATATTCTTTGTATAAATGGTTTATAGTTATGATTTGAAAAGTATTAAACATAAAAATTTTTTAATTTTAATTATTTTAAAAAACAAGTTATTTCACAAAGTCATTTCACAATAAATTTTTATATTTTCTTACTTTTCAAATCATAACTATAAACCATTATATGAAGAATATAAACTTTGTCTCAAGAAAAATCTTCACCCGACTGGTCATGTTGCATAAATAAAACATTGAAAATCCTTTACGATGAATGAAATAGGTTTTGGACCTTTTCGCTTAACTTATATTATGAGAGATAATGTCTTTATGACAAATTACTTGAAAATAGTTCTAAATATTTTCTTCTTATATAAATGGGTTATTTGATGTAAAATCAAAAACTGTTATATTCCTCTAACTTGTTAGCCTTACTGTTTGAGGTAAATATATATAATACACTATTCAAGAATGGAAGCAAAGTCGTTTACTAAACTCATCTTACAGTCTCCTTATATTTAATTTATAGTTCTGGTTCAGAAAGTTGTACTTGAATAAAATATTTCAAGTAAGTCATTTGTTAAATGGTAAAAGCTTTAGCAGATATGAGAAAAAGTAAAATTAACAAATTTTACTTTTGGAACTTTTCAAATCATAACTATAAACCATTTATACAAAGAATATAAACTTTGTCTCAAGAAAAGCCTTCACCCGACTGGTCATATTGCAAACATAAAACATTGAAAATCCTTTATGATGAATGAAATAGGTTTTGGAGCTTCTCGCTTAACTCATATTATGGAAGATAATGTCTTTAATAACAAATATAAAATTTGTTAATTTTATTTTTTCTCATATCTGGTAAAGCTTTTACCATTTAACAAATGACTTACTTGAAATAATTGATTCAAGTACAACTGTCTGAACCAGAACTATAAATTAAATACGAGGAGACTGTAAGCTGAGTTTAGCAAAGGACATTGTTTCCATTCTTGAGTAGTGTATTATATATATTTACCAAACAGTAATGCTAACAAGTTAGAGGATTATAACAGTTTTTGATTTTACATCAAATAACCCCTTTATAAAAGAAGAAAATATTTAGAATTATTTTACAGTAATTTGTGACAAAGACATTATCTCTCATAATATAAGCTAAGCGAGAAGCTCCAAAATCTATTTCATTCATCGTAAAGGATTTTCAATGTTTTATGTTTGCAACATGACCAGTCGGGTGTTTCTTGAGACAAAGTTTATATTCTTTGTATAAATGATTTATAGTTATGATTTGAAAAGTATCAAACATAACAATTTTCTAATATTAATTATTTTAATAAACAAGTTATTTCACACTGCCATTTCACAATAAATTTTTATATTTTCTAACTTTTCAAATCATAACTATAAACCATTTATACAAAGAATCTAAACTTTGTCTCAAGAAAAGCCTTATCACCCGACTGGCCATATTGCAAACATAAAAAATTGAAAATCCTTTACGATCAATGAAATAGGTTTTGGAGCTTCTCACTTAGCTTACATTATGAGAGATAATGTCAAATGTGACAAATTACTTGCAATTCATTCTAACTATATATTTTCTTTATTCTTGGAGGGGATATCTCATGTAAAATCCAAAGCTGTTAATATAACAGCTATAGATGTTAATTTTTAAAACCATATAATGTATCCGTAAGGTATTTTCAATATATGGCTTTTGGTATATATCTAATTGGGTGAGGAATGTAAAATCCAAACTGTTAATACGTATAACAGTTAGAGGAATACCTCTACTTGTTTGCATTACTGATTGAGGTAAATATATAATAATACACTATTTAAAAATGGAAACAAATAGTCCTTTATTTTAATCATATAGTTCTTTATAGTTCTCCATTTTAATCATAGGTTCGAACAGTTGTACTGGAATGAATTATTTCCATAAGTCATTTGTTCAAAAGTAATCATTACAACGGATATGGAAAGAAATTCAAATTATTTTATTTCACTTACAATTATGAAGATAGTGTTACGCGTGAAGGGGTATCTTTCGTTCCTGGCCACTCTGGGTTACGTACCCAGAGAGGTTGATTTTACGTGAAATAAGAAGCCGAGAAGACAGGAAGTATAATTAACTCGTGGTATTTATTCAATACTCAAAATGCCTGAGAGAGAGGTATCCTAACTGGTTGTAAGTGTATGAGTACGCGGCGCGGATGAGTCGTCATGATCGTGGCTTCCTCGTGGATTGATAGCTGAAGACTCCGTTGTCATCCTATCTCGTTCTGGAGTCGTCGTGTCGTCTATATCTCTTGCATAGGTTCCCCGTGGCTAGTAGGAGTAGAGTCGAGTGAGAGACGCGGGCGCCGGATGCGCCGCTTTTTATACCCGCGATTCAGTGTCTCCCACTTTCTTAATTAATCATAGGTGGGGGTCGGCTGTACGTGCAGCTTCGTTCTTCCCCTAGTACCGATTTCGCAGTTTCGGCCGCTTTGATCGATTTGACCGACTCCGGTTTCCTCGCACCATAGTCGCGGCGCAGTGCCGGATGTTCTCGATGCCTCGAATGCTGAATCGCAGCTTTATTTCTACGACCGAACTCGCGTGTGGAATGCTTCCACACGTAACACGTCCGAGGCCGCGGGATCGCACTCCTGGGCGATCAAAAGCACCCCTGGCCCTAAAAAAAAATTTGGAAATTTTTCATCTTGCTTGGTCACGGTTGATCCATCCATTGATTTGGCTTGTGTCTTCTTTTCTTTCGTTGCTCAGGTTGGCTTAAAATAGTGGTTGTTCTGATGACTTTTGATTTGCTAGGTTTGCTTTGATTGCTTATGTTGGCTTGAATTAGCGGTTGTTTTGGTTATTCGATCTACCAGGTTGTTTCTCGTAAGTTCTGTTTGCTAGGTCGTTCTTGTTGTTGACTTGCTGAGTCGTTTTGATTGAGTTCTGGTTGTTAGGTTATTTTGGATGCTTAGGTTGGCTTGAATTAGCGGTGTTGTGGGAGTGTAAGATAAAATTCTAAGATATAAATGTGTGTATTTATGTTTACAATTATGTGTGATGTGTAGTGCTGTGTCTGTGTATGTGTAGCTAGCGATTACAATTTTACCTAACTTACATCTATCTCTCGCTAGTTTAATATAAAGTAATAAAAAATCAATATTATATAACATTATTATATGTATACATTTTTGCAAGCGAACACTGAGAAAAATTTTTGTTCTCACCACGAGATATGCAACCCTCGTGTCTTAATCAGGAGAATTATAATTTAATTAGTTAATCAAAATTTAATGAGCTTCGATTGCCCGATTCATTTATTTTCTTTTTATATTGAATTGTTTCGACGCAAAATTGTTCTCAGTATAATTGCATATTCATTGCGCCGTTCATTCTGGGGTCCACTTCTTTAGTGTCTTCGTGCTCTCAGAAGCTTTGGCCATGCTCGACTTTCGGAGATAACGTCGATGGTCGTCGCCAATATTGAGGATTGAGGGTAGGCTTAGTACTCGACCTGAGGAGGTGGAGTAGTACACGTGACCTCCGATTTCTTGTCTCACGGCAGGCCGGTTCTCCTCTTGTTGCTCTGAAAACATTCTATTTCTTTTTAGTAGCGGGATACCCCCCCCCCCCCAGGCTGACATTTTCCATACGACTACTATTATTACTACTATTAGGATGATGGTACTGCCTGAATAGGTCACGGCATCATTAAAGGTAGAGAGTTGATTAGATATCGTTTTGTATTGCCCGAGAGCACGGGCTTTGTCGATTATCTCCCGCAGGTCCTTGCCTGTTTTAAATAGACGCGTTGATGTACTGCCTTTTAACGATACCCCGACCATTCTCACGTTTACTAAATTGTCTACTAACGCATTAGTGTCATTCAAGATCGCTGAAATGTCCAAGGGCATCTCATCAAATGTTTGAATCGTGAGATTCATTACGATTTCCCGCGTGGCTACTAATCTCACCGAGTCGGAGCGCGCCATACATCAGGCGGGCAAGGTCAAGATGCCCGAACCTTTTATATCAAGGTTAACGTCCGCTGCCCTTTTACAATTCACTGTCTTCTTTTCCTGCCCCTTGGCTGAAAAACCCCACGTATTTGGGTTGTTCAAGCGCGCCCAAAAGGTTGCCTCCAACTCTATTATTACTTCGCACTGGGAAAAGTTCTGAATTGGGATGTGCGCGGCCAATTTTACCTCACATCCCGCGCGTTCGTTGAAGATTTAGTCCGGCTCCGTCTCCCGGCATATGTAGCCCTTATTTAATTTTTTGCAATTGCCCAGCGACGTTGAGTCTATATTCATATACGTGTTTTTACTGACACTAACCGCAAAGTATTGTGAACTAGGCCAGATATAAGCAACGTTATTAGATTTATTAACCGTTCTTTGAAAGACTGGCAAGGGTGAGGCTTTAAAAAGTTGATAGGTATTAAAATCAATTAAGGGCAACGCGATATGGTAGACTAATTGGAGGTTGTGTAGTAGGATTGTCACGTCTGATATCTTTACTAACTCTGATATGGCATTCTCCTCTGTTGAAGCTGGAAAAGCCGCTTCCGTGATTGTTTTAGATATCAAATCCGCCGTCTCTCGGATCTGCGTGAGGTTCAGAAACCGCGGGTGAATGGACCCTTTTTGAGCAAATAGAATAACGCCGGTCAGAGTTTGTACGTCAATTTCATACTGCAGTACACTTTCTTTGAGAAGTTGTGTTGCTACTACCATTGCGGCTTCTTTTTACAAATCTTGTTGATGTTGATCCAGGATCTGTGTTTTTCGCTCTAGCTCCACCGCCTTTATTTGTACTGCTCCGAACTCCTTGTATACGACCTCCGTTTGGTTTAGCAAGAGGTCTAATAATTGCCTGGTCTTATCTTGTGCTCTATCTTTAAGCCCTTTTATTTCTTCTTCCGCTGCCTCATCCAGAGTCCCAAATAAGTAACAGCTGACCTTCCTGACGGCAGAGAACTATGCTCGTCGAATTCGGGTAGCTCTTCGCGATCCTTGCCCTTCTAGTAGTTCCAGAGCCCTGTCGATGTCCTTGTTTGTATCCGTAACTTGTTTATAGATGCTCTTCAGCTGCTGTTGATGTCGGCACGCTACCATATTATTACAGTGTTGCGTTATGGAGCGCCATGCGTCTAGCAGACGCTCCCATTGGTACAACAACGGCACCAAGCTAATTTGCTGTATTATCTTCCATGTTGTGCTGGACGTTGCGAGCGGCAACAGCTGTTCGATGATGACTCCTGGGCTCCCCGAAATAGGCTGTATCAACGGGTTCCTTGTGTTTATTGCTTCCAACGTTAGTCTACGAGCACACAGGATTGGCCCGTTTTATTGGATACTCTAATGTGTTGTTTTCTAATATTATTTCTACTGGGCTTGGGCGTCCAGATTTCTCACTTATACCGTCAGGTTAGTAATAGATAACGGGTTAATCTCGTTAGTAGGGTTCCTTCGGTCTGTGTCTCGCAGGAACGTGCGGAAGCCCGGATATTTTATTGTAAAAAAAATAAAACAGAAATTTGCCCGGTGCAGCCAGCATGGTATACTGGCGCACTTGTTTATTGGCTGCCTTGTATCCGTATGGCGCAACTCTGAGTCTTGTTTTTATTCTAATAATTTTTTATTGAGGATGTAATAGAAATGGACTCGTACACCATAGATCCTTTCGAGCATCATAAATTTATTGATACACCTACGTTTCTGGAGTATAATTAACTCCCCTTATCAAGGCTAAACACAATGAACATACAAAAAATATTAAACATAACTGAAATTATAAAATTTTGGCCACATTACAGAAAAAACAGAAAAAAAGCCTTTTTTCCTTACCATTCGAGGTGGTATATCAATTTACAAATTTATAAAGCGGCTATTACGTGGACTCCGCGTGTCAAATAGTTTATCTTTTTACAATAAGTTTTTTGTAAGACGCCAACATTTGTAAAGCAATACCTGTATAATGAGAATATTTAGAAAAAATTAAATTGTACTAAAGAAAAATCCCAAAATAAGAAAATGGCATGAAAAATCAAAAAACTTACATGTCACAAATCACTCATTTAGTCATAATGTCAAAGGAGGCTTTAACCAGGATGATATAATCTCACTGTCAGAAGAGACAATAGGAGTTACGGGCATCTCCGGGGTTATTTATACGGTATAAGGTAGTGGGGATAGAAATTTAGTAAGGAAATTGACATAGTAACGCAGTGCCCACCAATGAAAAACTACTCTCTGCTACGTAACCGACGAGAATTTATGAATTTGTTAGGTTTGTTACAAATGTTGGTTGATCTATTAACAATGCCGACTGTGGATTTGTAACAATTTTTTAGTTTGATAGTATCAAACTTTCTATTCATATTATTATTGGTACTATAAATGTGTAACATCTCCGAAAACAATCTTTTATTCTTATAACTTTCGTGATCGGCGATATTGACCTCATTAAAATCTATTTTATGTTTATATAAGTTTGCATGTTCGGGTACAGCCGACGTGGTGACACCATTCTTAACACTACGCGTATGTTCATTAATGCGTAATCGTAATTGTCTACCTGTCTGTCCAATATATGACATTTTACAATCAGCACAATTAACTTTGTAAACTACACCACTTTTTTCAAACTTATCAACATTATCCTTACCTAATTTAATGTATTTGGAAAGTTTATTGCATGGTTTTTGTATAACCTTATAACTATTACGAGACAGAATTGATTTTAATTTGTAACTGAGATGTTTAATGTATGGGATAACGATAAGCGATCTTTTAGAATCATCTGCAGTATTCGAATCGTTTATGTCAGCTTGTAATGTTTTTGTAAAAGACAACCTACGTTGTATACCCTCATTAATAAATTTTAACGGATAACCATTCTCAACAAGTAATTGTTTTACAATGTTTAAATTTTGTACATGAAATCTACTGTGTGATAAATTAATAGCTTTATCAAAGATAAATAGATTGCAAAAGAAAAATAATGATTTGTTTGTTATGACCAAGAAATTTACTAATTTAAAAATAGTTAAAGCTTTTATTAAACATTATAAGTATTCTCTCTGTTCTATCAAACTCAAATTGCAAAAGCGTACACAACAAAAAATTTTCCAAATTATTTCATGATAAATATAATTATGATTATAATTACGATAATTTCCAACGGAGTTCTGTGGATGATAACTCACAGAGAAACTGTCAAGTATTAACAATGCGTAACTTTAACAATAATATCTGTGATAATGGTGATAATACTAATGATAACAATAGGTATGACAAATGGTTTATAAACCTAATGGAAAATCACATTCCACAATATATACAGGACATTGTTAGGCTAGGACAGAATTTTAATTTTACATGAAATCCGAGTCAGAGCACGTATTTTCAAATTCTTAAAAATTTGGACTGTTATATTACGGACGCGTCTGATGAATCTAATAAATTACGTGGTGAGTTAGTTAACTGTGTAAATTCTTTTGCAAAAAAGAAATTACATTTGTCACATACAAATGCAGTTATTATGAGTAAAATTTCAGCAACTGACAAATTTGTCAAAGATAACAAAAATATATTATTTACTAAAGCTGACAAGGGAAATGTTACTATCGCAATTGACAGGGAAAATTATAATAAAAAAGTCCTTGAAGTTCTCTCGGATGATAAATATTATAAGCAACTTTCCAAAAGTCCACTTAACATTCTCAAAATGTCAGTAGATTTATTAATAAAAAAGTGGATTAATCGTGGCGTTTGTAACCTTGATTCCAGCTTTGACATTTTGAAAACAAACAATAACAATATAGATCCAGCGCGTGCATATGGCTTAATAAAGATCAATAAAAAAGATTTGCCAATCAGAATTATTGTTTCGACGGTTAACTCGCCAACGTATAAACTTGATAAAGCAATTTCTACGTTTTTTAAAAAGTATTTGCCGAAACCTAAATCTTCACTTAAAAATAGTTACGAATTATTAGATTCTGTCTCAAAAATTAGCGTACCAGATAATTGTAGATTAGTCTCTTTTGATGTTGTTTCATTATTTACTAACAAAAATATTGATTTAGTGCTAACAGGTATCAGACGTAAATGGAAATATTTAAAGTGCAGAATTAACTTAAGTCCACAGGAGTTTCTTGATGGGGTTATTTTTCTTATGTCTTCTACATATTTCAAATTTGACGGCAAGTACTTCAAACAAACTCATGGGGCTCCTATGGGTGGTTGCTCTAGTCCGTGGTTTGGCGAGTTAGCTCTCGAATGTTTAAAACTTCATTGTCTTAATATCCTTAAAAATAGTGTTGTTTTCTATAAACGTTATGTTGATGACTGTCTATTGATTATTAATGAAAATGATATCGATCGATGTTTATGTCAATTTAATGAGTTTAATGAACATTTGAAATTCACTATAGAAAATGAAGAGAATAAATCTATCAATTTTTTAGAAATGTCTTTAATAAGAGAAGGTAATAAAATTATTTCAAATTGGTACAGAAAAAGTACTTATTCTGGTAGATTCGTTCACTTTGACCCTTTATCACAAAAAAGAGCGATTGTTTATGGTTTGGTTGATAAAGCTATTAATTTATCACACAGTAGATTTCATGTACAAAATTTAAACATTGTAAAACAATTACTTGTTGAAAATGGTTATCCGTTAAAATTTATTAATGAGGGTATACAAAGTAGGTTGTCTTTTACAAAAAAATTACAAGCTGACATAAACGATTCGAATACTGCAGATAATTCTAAAAGATCGCATATCGTTATCCCATACATTAAACATCTGAGTTACAAATTAAAATCAATTCTGTCTCGTAATAGTTATAAGGTTATACAAAAACCATGCAATAAACTTTCCAAATACATTAAATTAGGTAAGGATAATGTTGATAAGTTTGAAAAAAGTGGTGTAGTTTACAAAGTTAATTGTGCTGATTGTAAAATGTCATATATTGGACAGACAGGTAGACAATTACGATTACGCATTAATGAACATAAGCGTAGTGTTAAGAATGGTGTCACCACGTCGGCTGTAGCCGAACATGCAAACTTATATAAACATAAAATAGAATTTAATAAGGTCAATATCGCCGATCACGAAAGTTATAAGAATAAAAGATTGTTTTCGGAGATGTTACCCATTTATAGTACCAATAATAATATGAATAGACAGTTTGATAATATCAAATTAAAAAATTGTTATAAATCCACAGTCGACATTGTTAATAGATCAACCAACATTTGTAACAAACCTAACAAATTCATAAATTCTCGTCGGTTACGTAGCAGAGAGTAGTGTTTCATTGGTGGACACTGCGTTACTAAGTCAATTTCCTTACTAAATTTCTATCCCCACTACTTTATACCGTATAAATAACCCTGGAGATGCCCGTAACTCCTATTGTCTCTTCTGACAGTGAGATTATATCATCCTGGGTAAAACCTCCTTTGACATTATGACTAAACGACTGATTTGTAACATGGAAGTTTTTTGATTTCTTATGCCATTTTCTTATTTTGGGTTTTTTCTTTAGTACAATTTAATTTGTTCTAAATATTCTCATTATACAGGTATTGCTTTAAAAATGTCAGCGTCTTACAAAAACTTATTGTAAAAAGATAAACTGTTTGACACGCGGAGTCCACGCAGCCACTTTATAAATTTGTAAATTGATATACCACCTCGAATGGTAAGGAAAAAAGGTTTTTTTCGTTTTTTCTGTAATGTGACAAAGATTTTATAATTTCCGTTATGTTTAATATTTCTTGTATGTTCATTGTGTTTAGCCTTGATAAGGGGAGTTAATGATACTCCCGAAACGTCGGTGTACGAATCCATTTCTATTACACCCTCAATAAAAAAGTATCATTGAACGCGAGCAGCTTGGGAGAGCAATAACCTTTTATTTTCATTCTGTTTTACCGTGATCCTCCTTGCCAATTTTTCCTCGCGTTCTACCTTATTGACGCGTCATTGTCTTAAAAGGAATTTATAATATAGTTGTCTGACGGAGTTCACATTGTAATTGTAAGTTTTGTCAATTAATTTTATATTAGCCTTAATCCTGGAAGCCGGCCTATTAGTTACACACGTTTTTCTATAGTCTTGGGCGCATCGTGTTTTGGGTGATTCTGTGATTTCAATTTTTACTCGGTCTTGCATTGGTTAGCTAACTCTACTTTTTATCTTAATGGCGCCTTCCGATTGGTCGGTTGAGATTTACGTAGGCTGATATTTTTGCTCATATTAGCTCGTTTAAAAAGTTACGACTCGTTTATGTACCCCTGCTCCCCAGCGATCAGGAATAAAGGACTCTAATGATAAGACTAACGGAAATTATGATGTTTGGATCATTTCAATTGCCCTGAGAGTGGTTGGGGTCGTGAGTTTTTCCTTAAGATAATTTTCTAGTGTTTATAACCGACATTAATTGCACGAATTTTAACAATTACGATTGCGTCTATCGCATTGTTTTACATTTGACATGGCTTTGGTTATAAAAATACTATGATATGCGATTATTAAAGTTGCTTCTCCTATTATGTTATATGGCATGTGTATTTATGGTGAAGAGTGGGATTCTTGTTACTTGTTAATCTTATTCGGAGACTTTTCGTTTTTCTTTTACCTCTCGCGGTAAGATACCGACGCACACCGTGCCAGGCTCTTTGCTGTTGGCGGGGTGAACTCAAGACAAATAGGTAGCCGAGTCGTAGGCAACTTAACTACTGTGCCTTGGGAGGTCGGTAAGGTAGAAGTTGGTTGTAAAGATTCAGGTCTTTTTTGCAATTGCGATACAGCTTCTATGAGCAATCATGTTATTATAATAAGAAGACATTCACGTGGGTTTGGTGAACAATACCTTATTATAATAGTGACGTTTCGGTATCTTCTTATTAACAAATTGCGGATGAAATGACAAGTTCTAGATTTTATTTATATTATATTTATGTTTATTAAGAGAAAATTAATACGAAAATAAAGAATCTATAGTGAGCGCAACGAGTTTGCTCCTATCACTTGGCACGGTTTTGCCTACGTCGCGGGGTACCTTTTTACAAGAGCGGCTACCGGTGGCTATAGTGGTGCGTCTTATCTCGCCGTGTGACGTAGCAGTGATATGACGTCCATACTGGCAGCCGCAATCCTTCGCAGCCGATAATTTTATTATCCCTGCTATTCTCTGTTAAACTTTGTTATTACAAAAAAATTTTTGCATTTGCCAGATATATTTAAGATTCTGCGATGTCCCTATATCCATTATTTGAACTATTTTGTTTCTCACTATCTCCGGCTGTTAGATGGCTTAAAATAATTATTATATTATTGTAATTCCATTATAAATGCCGTAATTGCTTTGGCAATTTATAGTTCTAAAATGTACTACTGTCTGTACGTCATCAGCCAGTCTCGACTATTATGCATACGCGTATCCTTTTACACGAGCGGCTGCCGGTAGTTGTAGTGGTGCGTCTTATCTCGCTGTGTGACGTAGCAGCGGTATGATATAAACACTGGCAGCGGCGGTCCTTTGTATCCTATAATTTTATTAACCTTGCTGCTCTTGGTTAAACTTTTGTTATTATAAATTTTTTTTTTGGGTAATTGCCGGATATTTTTAATATTCCGCGATGTCCCTATATCCATTGTTTCAACCATATAATTTTTAATTATCTCTGGCCGTCAGATGGTTTACAATAATTATTACATTATTGTAATTTAATTATTAATATTGTAATCGCTTTGGTAATTTATAGTTCCAAAATGTACGACTGTCTGTACGTCATCAGCCAGTTTCGACTATAATGCATACGCGTATCCTTTTACACGAGCGACTGCCGGTAGTTGTAGTGGTGCGTCTTATCTCGCTATGTGACGTCGCAGCGATATGACATACACACTGGCAGCGTCGATCCTTCGCATCCTATAATTTTATTAACCTTGCTGCTCTCGGTTAAACTTTTATTATTATAAATTTTTTTGGGTAATTGCAAGAATATTTTTAATATTTCGCGAAGTCCCTATATCCATTGTTTCAACCATATAATTTCTCACTATCTTTGGCCATCAGATGGTTTGCAATAATTATTACATTATTTTAATTTCATTATAAATGTTGTAATCGCGTTGGTAATTTATAGTTCTCAAATGTACGACTGACTGTACGGCATCAGCCAGTCTCGACTATAACGTATACGCGTATCCTTTTACACGAGCGGCTGCCGGTAGTTGTAGTGGTGCGTCTTATCTCGCTGTGTGACGTAGCAGCGATATGACGTATACACTGGCAGAGGCGATTTTTCATCGGCATATTCTTGGGTGAAATATTATGAGTGCAATGGTATTTAGTAAATAGTAGAATTGTCTAAATTACCCCTTCAATATAATATCCTATTTATGCGCTTTTGTATACTCTTATATACGTGTTCATTAGATTTCTTATAAATTTTTTTTATTTTTTCATAGTACCACATTTGGGTTCTCATTCCGTGACAAGAAACTGAATTTTAAGGTAAACTTGAACCTCCTATTTCTTTGATTTTAACGTTATTTTAATAGTGTGATTTAGTATTATTGCTGTATAATGTTGCTATGTTATGCTAATGCTTTCTTTTAATATTTGTCATAGCTTGAAATTACTAGTTAATGTACGTCCGAAATTTTCCGATTATTTAGTTACACACATATTATTGTTCAACAAGTTTCATGATAATGATTTTATGAGAATATATTTGCAGATTATTTTTGCAAAAAGTTTTAAAGTGACTTTATATAACTTCTTTATTTTGGTTTTTATGCTGTTAAGGCTATAAGTGTATATAAGGTCGGTATCATATCCTCCTCATAATCATTGAACTAAAGGTTCTCCTACATATAGAATTGTATATAGTAATTTAGTAATTAATAATTTGTTCTCATGGTAGTACATATCCTATAAAAGCAGCTCCTATAGTGATTAAAATAATTATAATTCCAATATGTCATGTTTTTTGTATTAAAAATGAGTTGTAATATATTTCTCGTCCAATATGAATGCATAAGTTTGCGAAAAATATTGAAGCTACGTTTATATAAATTAGTTGAATTAATCATCCATAATTAGTGTCTCGAACAATGTGAGTGATTCTATTAAATGTTAAGTTAATTTCAGGGCAATAATGTATCGATAAAAAAATCCTGAAATAATTTGCATTATTAAACATAACCCTAATATAGATTCGAAATTTCATCAAATTGAGATGTTTATTGGAGTTGGTAATGAAATTAATGATGAGTAAATAATATTTAGAATATTATTGTTTTTTTCTTTTTAGGTTAGATTTTTCATATTTAATATGAGAATTTTAGATTGATTTAGAATTTATAATATTTTTGGTTTATATTATAGGGGGATATGGAATTATACGGTCTATATTAATAATAATTAACCTTAGAATTAAATTTAATTATTTATTTATAGTTATTAGATTAATTGGTATAGTATATTTAAGAATAGTTTGTATACGGCAATATGATATAAGGTTGATTGTTGCTTATTCTTCAGTAATTCATATGGGATTAATATTAATGGATTTAATAAGTTTAATGTTTGGAGGGATTAATGTTAGATTATTAATAATAATTAGTCATGGAATTTGTGCTCCTGAACTATTTTTATTAGTTAATTTTATTTATAATCGTAGAAAAACTCGTAATTTAATTATTAATAAAGGTATAATTTATTTTTTCTACTTTGTCGATATGATGATTTTTACTTTGTATTATTAATATATCAGCTCCTATTTCTTTGAATTTAATAAGTGAATTAAGAATTATTAATATTTTATTAAGTTGGTCATTTAATATTATTTTAATTTTAATATTAGGAATATTTATAAGGGCTGTTTGTAGATTATTTTTATTTTCTTATACTCAACATGGAAGATTTAGATTAAGGACGTTCTCCGGCTCAACTTCATCAATATCGAAAAATTGAGATATAAAAATATTATTTATGATGGAAACCCTTCACGAGTCTCTATACATTACTCTAAAAATAATAAAAAATTGACGGTGTAAGAAAAAAGGTGCCAATACGATATTTGAAATAACTACCATTTACACGGTGTAACCATATACCGGGTGTCCCATTTTAAAACCACCAGGCAAATATCTCAAAAACTAAGGGAGATGGAAAAAAACTTTTAATACAAAAGTTGTAGGGCTCAGCGGGGCCCAACGGATCGTGACATTGGTTATGACTTTGAGGTCAATGCTCAAGTTCATTTGAAGGTCAAATCGATTTTTTCAAATGGGAACCCCCACTTTTGACCTCGTAAATGGAAAGAGCGGAAAATTTTACGTTCAGATATGTCCTTGAGTCAAGGTCATGGTCATGGTCATGGTCATGTTTAAAATCAAAATCAATAAACGCATCAAAACATTCCCATAATTAGGTATACCAGACAAATTGTTAAATACAAAAGTTGTAGGGTTTAGAGGGGCCCAACTGATCGTAACCTTGGTTATGACCTTGAGGTCAATGATCAAGGTCATTTGAAGGTCAAATAGATTTTTTCAAATGGGAACCCCCACTTTTGTCCTCGTAAATGGAAAGAGCGGAAAATTTTACGTTTAGATATGTCCTTGAGTCAAGGCCATGGTCATGGTCATGGTCATGTTTAAAATCCAAATCAATCAACGCATCCAAACATTCCCATAATTACGCATACGAGTGTTAAATACAGAAGTTGTAGTGTTTGGAGGGGCCCAACTGATCGTGACCTTGACCATGAACTTGAGGTCAAGGATGATGTCGTTTGAAGGTTAAATCAATTTTGTTTAACGGCAACCCTCACTTTTGACCTCGTAAATAGAAAAACCGAAAAATTCTGATATGACCTTGGGTCAAGGTCATGGTCAAAGTTATGGTCAGTTTCCGTGCAGTTAAGAGCAAAGTCGGAGATGACCCGGTCACCTAAGGCAAGGTCGGAGATTACCCGGCCAGTTAAGGCAAGGTCGGAGATGACCCGGCCAGTTAAGGCAAGGTCGGAGATGACCCGGCCAGTTAAGGCAAGGTCGGAGATGACCCGGCCAGTTAAAGCAAGGTCGGAGATGATCCGGTCAGTTAAGGCAAGGTCGGAGATGATCCGGCCAGTTAAGGCAAGGTCGGCGATGATCAGACCAGCTAAAAATTCATTGGAAAATTCCACGTTCATGTGTATTTAGTCATAGGATCCAAGTGTTTCGGTCACCATTTACTGAAGAAGATGCTCAAAAGTTGCACCATTTACTTGTTGACAACATTCTATTCTCCTTTTAAATTATCTAACAGTATTTAATAATACTTGACGTGGAATACTTAAGCAGATTTGTGTAATCCTTTGAATCATGTCATCTCTTGTAGTTGGCCTGTTGCGGTAGACTGTATTTTTTAGGAAGCCCCATAAATAAAAATCTGGAGATGTCAGATCTGGAGATCTTGGTGGCCATGCTACGGGACATCCTCTACCAATCCATGGACCGTTAAACCTTTCATTAAGGAAATCTCTGACAATTCTGGCATAATGTGGAGGAGCACCATCTTGTAGCCACATTCTGGCCCTTGTATGGAGATCAACGTTTTCTAGAAAGAGTGGCAGCTCGTCTCTCAGCAACTGTAAATAAGTATGTTGAGTTACATGACCTTCAAAAAAATAAGGTCCAATCAGACATCCGTTAATAATACCACACCATACCGTTACATTCCAGCGATGCTGATGATCAACTTCTCGCATCCCATGAGGATTAACAGGAGACCAGTAGCAGCAATTATGGTGATTCAACATACCAGTACTCTGAAATGTAGCCTCGTCGCTAAAAAGAACATTTTTAAAGAAATTTTCATCATCAGTAATTTGTTGTCTTGCCCATTGGCAAAATGTTATTCTCCGTCGATAATCTTCCACAATTAAAGCTTGATTTAGAGTAATGTGGTAAGGATGGTAACGCGCATATCGTAAATATCTACTGGCCGTAGATCTTGGAATACCCATTGTTAACTCGATTTCGCGTAAACTGACATGAACATTTAAATGTACCATGGCTAGAACAGCAAGAAAGCGAGGATTATTTTCATAATCGTGTTCATTCAGTGTCCTCCTTCTTCGAACGAAGTTTCTTTGTCGACCGCGCAGTTCAATGTCACGTATTACCGTATGATCAGGATGTTGTCGTTGAGGGAACCGAGCACGATACAATCTGCTTGCCTCTCGACAGTTTCGTCGACATTCTCCTAAAATAAGAAGAATGTCAACTATTTCATTAGCAGAATAGTCAGGTATTCTTTTTTAGTTGTAAATGCAATTATTTATCAAAACACACCACAAAAGAAATAATATGTTATTATACTATACAATATTTTAAAACGAAAAAGTTTAATTTTCTGTGCCAATATAAGTGTGCTCAATTTGAAAACAATTTGATGTAAACAGTAATAATTATTGGCTATTACCGATCAATGCTGAATACTACCGGTCACTATTGGATACAGGTGGTCAACACTTATTAACTTTTGTTATTATTTGATATAAGTGGTTAACCCTGGTAAATATTGATAATAGTAAAAATAGTAAAATTTTCCGCTCTTTCCATTTACGAGGTCAAAAATAGGGGTTCCCATTTGAAAAAATCGATTTTACCTTCAAATGACCTTGATCATTGACCTCAAGGTCATAACCAAGGTCACGATCAGTTGGGCCGCTCCAAACCCTACAACTTCTGTATTTAACACTCGTATGCGTAATTATGGGAATGTTTGGATGCGTTGATTGATTTTGATTTTGAACATGACCATGACCATGACCGCCGGCCTTGACTCAAGGACATATCTGAACGTAAAATTTTCCGCTCTTTCCATTTACGATGTCAAAAATGGGGGTTCCCATTTGAAAAAATCGATTTGACCTTCAAATGACCTTGATCATTGACCACAAGGTCATAACCAAGGTTACGATCAGTTGGGCCCCTCTGAACCCTACAACTTTTGTATTTAACAATTTGTCTCGTATGCCTAATTATGGGAATGTTTTGATGCGTTGATTGATTTTGATTTTAAACATGACCATGACCGTGACCATGACCTTGACTCAAGGACATATCGGAACGTAAAATTTTCCGCTCTTTCCATTTACGATGTCAAAAGTGGAGGTTCCTATTTGAAGAAATCGATTTGACCTTCAAATGACCTTGATCATTGATCTCAAGGTCATAACCAAGGTCACGATCAGTTGGGCCCCTCTGAACCCTACAACTTTTGTATTAAAAGTTTTTTTCCATCTCCCTTAGTTTTCGAGATATTTGCCTGGTGGTTTTAAAATGGGACACCCGGTATAGATATACAAATAACATAGTAGTTTTTCTTTATGCCGCTATGTCTCTGAAATTAATACCGCTTGCCATATTGAAAATTATACCATATTATTCCTCTCGATTTTTAGTTTTATATCTCATGGTTGAGAAAAAACCACAAAGAAAATTTTTTTGTTTGAGTAAATTAAAATGCGTTTTTCCAACGAGCTTAGATAGGGATCCCATGTTAACGCTGAAACTTTAAATCAAATATTTTTGTTTTGAATACCGCTTGGATGTGGGGCTTTGAGGCATGTACTAAGGACTAAAAATCAAACATTTTTTGTAAGTTTCAGAAAAATCACAAGAAAATCATTTTCTCGGAGAACGTCCTTAAGTTTATATAAAATTAATTCTATAAGTGTTAATGATTAATTATTAATAATTTTACATTGGATGCCCTTAAATTTTATTATTTTTAAGCTTCATTTTATTATTTATTTAAATAATTTAATTAAAATATTGATTTGTGGAATCAAAAATGTAAAAGAAATTTATATTTTAAATTCTATATATATATATTTTTTTTGCGCTTCGTTGTACAGCGTGGGGATGCTCACTTACAAGAGTGGCTACTGGTCGTCGTAGTGGTTCATTTTATCTTTGCGCACACGCTGGATTTTCTCTGCTGTGTCTATGTGACCGCGCTTATTTTATACAGGTTATTATTAAATGAAATTGATTTTTTCCTTTTTCTTTTGTATGTGATTCCAAACAAGGAAAGAGAAAGAAAAGAACAAATGCTTTTTGGGAGGTAAGTTATATTTTTTGAGTATTCTTAACAATTTTCGCATAAATAAAATCGTTCTACGTGTAAGATGCGGTTTAACTTAAAACATCTTATTTGTCCTTTCCGTGACATGTTTATCTGTGTGTCGCAAAACGACAATTTTTATTTTTGATTAAAGCCAAATTTGATTTTTTCTTTTAATGTTGGCATGCGAATTATCGAATTTCGTCAAATTGTGATTTTCATAGACGTTATTTTCGTGATATGTTGCTAATGAAGTGTTGGGATAAATCGCGATATTTTAATATTAGTTGTTTAATTCCTTATGCGTGTCTACTGGCCCTGGCGGGGTCCCATTACGTGGTAATCTCACCCTGTGCTCGCGTAATTTTACGTAGGTTGCATTTTTGTATCCTCTGGGGTCCCTTATCGCATTCGTTTAATTATTGATATGAACCCCTTAGTCTCTTTCTTGCAGAGCTTACTCTGACTTCACACCGAGTAGTTGTGCTGCAACCCTGAATTCTATTCTCTTTTTGTGTTCACCGAGTGAAGTTTCGTTTGTGTCAAAACTATTTCTTTGTGTGTGTGAGGGAAATTATTTATTTCCTAATATAGAACTTTGTAAATCTGACTATTCCTAGCGTGTGATATCCCTGTCTACGACATGGTTGCGGCAGGACCAAATAACGCCCTCCTCGGCAGTGAGCCGATGGATTTCGTATATTTGCACCGACCAACCCCCTTGGCCCGGGTCATCCCGTACATACAGAACCCGTCGGGGGTGCAGGCGCGCCGCTACGTACACATAGTAAGTAATTTTGTTACAAAGGTCCCTTATAATTCTCCCTTTTCTTTTTCTCATAGAGGAAGCTTTGTAACGGTGAAAAAAATTTCAAAAGGGAAAAAAATATGTTCAAAAAGATACTTTTAAGACGATATAAGGTACAGTACCCAATTAAGAAACGATTTTCGATTAAAAAAAAAATGAATACCTAAATCACATAAAAGTGAATACTATCATGGCTCATTCGAAGCGCTAATTCTCTTAGAATAAATATATTTTTTTTCAAATTTGAAATTAATGCTATATTTCATAGATTATTATCAATATAGTGATAGTGATTTTAGTGCCTATTATGAAGCACGCTTTTCCTGCTGGCACCTATGTTTCTTAATTACAACCCCTATTATGAAACAGAATAAAATATCCTTTTTCTAGCTTTTATCACGTTTTTGGTACTTACACAACTTATTCTTAATGTTAAAATTATTTATAATATACAAAAATGTGAAAGGGTTTTACTTTAAATTAGTTTTCAAAATTTCTCAATAATTCTAAATTAGTACTTATACAGTGTAATAGTTCCTACACTGTTAAAAATATTCTTAAATTTAATACACTTTTAATGTACAGTTGCACATTAAATTCAAGTTTTTTTTTATATGAAAATATTTTAATGCAAAAAAACTTAATTTTAATGAATTATTACGGAAATTTAATGTATTGCTACAAAAATTAAGAATTTTGTCTTTGAATTTTCATATATACGTAGACATGAAAATCAATATAAAATTTAATTACATTTAATATACTTCATAAAATTTCAATTTATGTGGCGAGTGCTCATTTTAAGTATAGAATATGAAATTTCCTCTACCTGATATGAAAATTCGTGTGCATTTTCATGAAAATTACAATTCCCTACTGATGGAAATTAATGCAAAATTTAATCAAATTTAAGACACTTCATCTAAAATCTCAATACATGTAACTAATTATTAGTTCAAATCAAAAATATTAAATTTACGGTTTTGTATATCTATTTTCATGAACATTTTTATGAATATTGCGATTAATCGGCATGAAAATTAATATAAAATTCAATTAAATTTAATATAATTTACATGAAATTTCAATTTATGTGGCGAGTGCTCATTTTAGGTGTAGAATATGAAATTTACTATACACTAAATAAAAATTCATACGTATTTTCATGAGAATTGCAATTCTCTACTTATGGAAATTAATGCAAAAGTTATTTAAATTTAAGGCACTTCTTCTAAAATGTCAATACATATAACTAATTGTTAGTTCAAATCAAGAATATTAATTATTTTCATGAACATTTTTATGACTATTGCGATTTATCAGCTTGAAAATTAATATAAAATTCAATTAAAGTTAATATACTTTTCATGAAATTTCGGTATACGTGGCGAGAGCTCATTTTAAGTGAAGGACATGAAATTTACTATACCCTAAATAAAAATTCACACATATTTTCTACTTAATTTTTATATTTCTGCGTCAATTATTACTCTTCTGAGTTTAGAGTGATAGTAGATAAGCTGTGGCGGTTCTGAAATCAGGCAGTTCTGGAATCAAGGCGGTTCTGGAATCAGGCGGTTCTGGAATCAAGCCGTTTCTGGAATCAGCCAGTTTTGGCTTGATGTCAGAATCGGCTTGATATTAGAAACGGCTCGATGTTAGAAACGGCTTGATGCCAGAAAAGGTTTGATGCCAGAACCGACACAAGTTAAAATGGCCAGCAAGCGGCCAGCGGCTTGATGCGGCGCGCGAGCGGTTCGCAGCGGGCGGTCAGCGGCCAGCGGTTGACAGCTTATCTACTTATAAATATTTAGAACTTTTTATAACCCTGTTGTTGGGGCAAATAACAGGTGTTTGTTGCGAACATTTTTTCCACTGCGACTTTTGATTCTTCTCGTTCTTATCGTTGATTAGTGGATGTTGCTCAGGAACAACGGTCGAGATGCTTCGACCCATTATTATGGAACGAAAGCCTAGCGACCTCATTACGCGTATATAACCTTGCCTCGACTGACTGCTTGCGAGAGCACCGTGGACACCTAGCGGTCCGCTATATGATTAAAAAATTTTAAGATGGATAGGAGCCGCCCCTCGCTCCTATCCTGTGAGGTTCTACCTGTCTATCAAACCCTCCATTACCCTTAAAATTTTTATTCATGAATATCTTCCCATTCCATAACGTCTTCCCATTCCATGTTGGAATCGTTCAGGTAAAATTGCTTCATGCGCTTTACGTTGTACAGGGCACAAGTAGTTTTGCACGCTCCATTATGGTTAGTACATATAGTCACTGATCTTGGATAGTCGAAAGATGGATAGTTCATTTCGTCTATATCGATAACATTAAAATTAAAACGCTCTAACCACAACTTTTTTATTTCACCAACAACGAAAATTCTTTTAGCATCTTTGAATGCACCTTGAAGAATTTTTCCGATTTCAGTATAGTCATAATCACCACTATTCCATTATAGTTCATGATAACGAAGTATTAACCACAAATTTTCACGTTTGTACTTGTCTGTTAATTTTCGCCAAGGAAACGATGGTTTGAAGAGGTGCACTACAGGCACATAATCGTCATTGAGTGACACGAAAGCCAACTCTTTCAGAACAAAATCATTGCCAGGCTTTTTAAAGCCCTGCATGTCCACTGCATAGTCCATGGCAAAATTTCACTTTGAATTCCAAATGATGAATGACAAGGTGCTGGAGGCTCACTCACCTTATATACTCCTTAAAGTTTCTGCACGTTGCCGCTTACGGGACTATATTGAACTATGCGATCGTGTAAGATCAATTAGTAGACTGAAGTTCCAGGAGGAAAATTTTCCTTTGCTTCAAATTCCAGACGAATGTCTACAGGGGCGCTCTTTAATGATTCGTTTTGTTTTTAACAGTCTATCACTATTAGGGGCACGTAAGTGAGATATTGCGACTTTTTCAACATAGGTTCTGGATCTTTACCATAGTAAGAATTTTGAAAATTAGCGTACATATCGTAGAGCATGGCAAATTGATTACGATTCATATCGAGGTTAAGATTACCATACGGATATGACTGAGAATTGAGAAAGGGTTTTACATTTGTAAGATTACAATGATCGAACTGACTAGCATTTCCAGCTCTTCGATCTTTTCTATTAGTTTGAAAACCTAAGATGACAAAGCGTGGATTTTCAAGTTGATTTGATGTTTTAACAGTCCGTACCTGTCTTGATGTAATCGGAAGTAGTGGATACTCGTACAATTCCCATGTGCGAAAACTCATGGCAATGGGACGATCTTTCCCAACAAAACCTAGTAGGCGAATTTTGTTAGAGTTCGATGCAACTACGTATGGCATTAGCCATTCGATTCTAGTTATTTCAACATTAGAGTCCTCATAACCCTCTGCATTGTCTACTCTTATTGTTGTTTGTTTAACAGCGTTTAAGTCGTTTCTCGATCTCATAAGAACGAGTTCATGCTTTGCATTTACTACAACATTACGATAGTCCTCTGCGAAGCCAAAAATTAGGCTCAATGGAATCGATACATTAAAGTAACCAGTATTATCAACAATATTCTGTGTTTCTTCTACATCGATCCAGCCCGCATTTTCAATGATGAAACTCTGAGTCGGATAGAGTGTCACCCAGCCTTTCATGAGAGTGGTTAAACCAACATTTTTACACTTGTCTATCTCAATGGCATTCAACTCATATTTGATTTCTTCAAAGAAGTGACCAATGGCATTATTCACAAGTTTTGTATTTGTAGTGGGAGTATTACCAGTTTTAACCAATCGTCCGCATATATGTAATGCACTGCGGGAAGGTAAAAGATATAAATCTTGATGTTGAATAGATATGCGAATTTCATCGCTGTTGTTGAATGATGCTGTATACGGTTGATGAGCGTGAACCTCATAGTGCGCTACGGATTCATCAAAAGTTACAGGTGTTTGTATGCTTAGAATTTCTTCCATTTTGTTGAAAGCAGCAAAAGGTGATACAAGTTATTTTCCACCAAGTACTACTTTTAAGCCTAGACTTTTTAGTTTTTGTATGCTCTGACGTGTTAGCGCCTTCACAGTTCGTTGATGACTGATGCGTGGTGGGCATATTTCTCTGCTTATACAGTTTTTGTTGTTAACGATTCCCATTATGATTGTCGAATATGCAATCTTATAGTTATAACTTCTCCGCGGAAATTTACTAAATTGCGTACTTGCAAATGATCTATACGTTTTACGGCAATCGGTAGGTAAATGACATGCGAGGGAACTTCGATGATTTTATACCCCGGAAGTACTGCAGGGAAAAACTCGTGTATCGCGTGTACTTTTTTGTCGTTTATGTATGCTCTCGAAGTGATATTACACTCGACTCCAAAGGTTTGATTTTGAGAAATGTAACAGGTAAATCTGAATTATGGACAACGTTCGATTCGAGAATACGTCTGGTGAGGCTCAGTAGACGAGCGATTGAATTTTCAGGTCGAAAATCTATAGGCTGACTACACTTGATTGTACAGCGAAGAGTATTATTATTAGGCTTTAAATTGAAAGTAATGTCGTTGTGCGCTAATTTTTTACGAAGGAATTTGTCAATATCCTCAATTTCGTAACTTCCTACTGGAAGAGGGACAACGTTTTCACCTACGTAAAACTTATTATTGTTACTCTTTATATTGGGGATTGAATTAAATGTTAAAAGTTCAACAAGCCCTAAAACGTAATTTTTATTTGGCGATAGCTCGATTGGTGGAAAATACTGTGCTTGTAGTGTAGAAGATGTACCTGGAAGTGTCAGAGTTAATGCACTTTCCATGACAGCTTAAATCAGAATGACACAATGTTTCCCCCGCTTCTCCTTATATAGCTCCACACAAGAATTCTAGATAGAGGTGACCGCAATTGTATGTGTCAAAATCTTGATATCTTTCATGCCTATATTTAACTTCGTCTACTCCGAGGTATAATATTAAATCTAAAGGCTGTCGAAGATCGCCAAAACTATTGAAATATATAACGTTTTTGCCTCTTTTTCTATATGCAACCCAGTGTGTCCCAGGGCCGCTAGCGTCATCAAGATTAACTATAACGGATTCACTATAGCGCGGCCCAGAAGCCGGTAATGCATTTCTCATAAATACTCCCCGAAAATTAGATATTTTAAAAAGTTTTGCACATTTTAATATGTTCGCATCGGGAAGTGCTCGCTGAGGTAATTTCATGAACTTTCTTTTTTTTTATATGAAGACCTAACCCTACTTTGTGTGGTTTAAGATATAAGCCATTGCACAACGCTACACTTTCCATAGTTTTATTATGCCTTTTATTTTCTTCCAACTGCTCCTTAGCGGCTTTTGCGTCGTTTACGGCTTTCACTATTCCAACAGCACCACCAGCTAGAGCGCCAGTTGCACTCAAGCCTGCAAATAGAGGTATGAGAAATGGCAATACCTCTCCTGTTTTCATGGGGACTGGTAAAATACGTGGAATTTTAATATTCTTTTTACCTCCAGCTTCTTTAACAGCACTCCGAGCTTTTTTCAAAGCTGATCGTATGACTGTTAGAGCGCAGTTACTTGACGTTGTTTTAAAGGCATCAGCTTTGATAATTTTTTTCAAGGGAACTTGGTTTGTCTTCTTAGCTTTTAAATCCATTTCCATTTTTTAGGGTTCTTTCGCTTTCTCTTTTTCCTTTTCTTCATCAAACCCATACCAAATCTAGATTTTAATTTCATAGTATTAGTTATAGCGTATGCAGCCGCTTTTTCGCCAAAATTAGCGTCTTTTGATTTAACGCGATTCCAAGCTTTTTCAGCTAAAATTTTATCTGCAACGTTTCTCGCTTGAACGTTTTCACGATTTCTAGGATAAGCTATATCGTGCTCCTTGCAAGCAGCGTCTAGCGAATTAATTCCACGATCTCCTCTAGCTAAACGTTTTGCCAACTTAGTGCCTGGACCATAACACTGATAACCGGGTATGTGAAGTTCAAATGAAAGTTTATTGATAATTTTATTAACTAAACCGCGTCCACGTTTGTGAATCCATCACTCTTCGATAGTCAACGGGCAACTGATGGTGGAAGGTATATAAGTCCGTTATTTATACTCATAGCCATCAGTCGTAATTTGGTTGTCATAGATTAAAGATCATGAACTTTAAAGAACAATCGGTAAAGCTGCCAATAGAAAATTTTGATGCACTTGTAGAGCATGATAAAAGAGCTAAGCGACACGGCGATCTACTTCCTGATAGTATACAAGCCGTCTTCTGCGGCCCCTCAAACTGCGGAAAAACTTACTAAATAAAATAAATAGTAAATAGTTTACTTGCTGTCATAACACACCCAAATTGCGTTAGATTTGAAAACGTATACGTCTACTCAAAGTCTCTCAATCAGCTGAAATATAAATTTTTAAATGAAATCTTAGAACCTATAGAAGGTGTACAATATTTTCCATTCAGCGGACACGATTCAGTTGTCCATCCTGACCACGCACTTCCAAACTCTATCATAATATTTGGCGATATAGCTTGTGACAAACAAGATAGCGTTAGAACCTTTTTCTGCATGGGCAGACATAAAAAGGTTGATTGTTTTTATCTATGCCAAACTTATGCTCACATTCCAAAACATCTTGTCAGTGATAATGTAAACTTAATTGCTATTTTTAGACAAGATGAAGCAAATCTAAAGCACATCTATGACGATCACGTACATACCGATATGGCCTATGGACATTTTAAAGAATTATGCTCTAAGTGTTGGAGAGATGATAAGCATGGTTTTCTAGTCATCGATAAAGATCGAGGAATAAATGATGGTAGATTTCGCAAGGGCTTCCACAGTTTTGCTATAAATGTAGAATGACATAGGTAACAATCAACAGTTTCTGACTGAACGTTGAAACGACAAGATGGCTGACTTTCAACGAGAAAAAAACGTGCCTCCTCAACTTGTTAAGGCACGAGATACGATTAAATGTAAATATAGAATATTAAAATTTGGGAAAGACAATGTCGAGAAGATTTTAAATGTAACATTCAAACCAATAGTTGATCCGCTTCAAAAACTTGTAGTTCAGAAAAATAAAACCGATGAACAAAATAGTGTCGAAGATAACACCGCCGAACAAAGTAGTGTTACACAAAACGAAAGTTTTAACAGTCAGTTTAATGATACGATATAGAATGACCACGAGACATCTTTCGAAACCGCAGATAGTGATATCGACGATGACTCTGATTTATACGTCAAGGCCTTGAAGCTCAATCAACCCCAGCATCTTGACAAAATTTATGGAGTACGAAATGAAAACGGTAAATATTTTATTGGGAATTTACCGATTAGTTTTCATAATAATAAAATTAAAATTAATGGAGTAGCATACCCGAGAACTATAGGATTACACGAGTTACTGATAGCAAAACAAGCAAGTAAAAATAATATAAATTCAGATGATTTAAAAAATTATCGTAAAATTTTAGAACTATCGTCTGCTCATAAAAGGCGATATGACAAGAACGAAAAGATTCGTTTTCATAATAGTAATAAATTTAATAATATTATTGCTCCAATGTTCAATATTACCTCGAAAACAATTACCGGAGAATCGATTAAAGGTGGCTCATTACCTCGTTATAAAATTGCGAAAAAAAATTCTGCTTTAGACTATGTGTACTGGGACGATCCAAACTAGCTCATTGACCGGCTTCACTTACTAGTAGCAGAAAGATCTGCCGGAAATCCAAGTCATGTAAATGAGATATTCAAACAGATTTTCAAAAACTTATGAAAACACAGAAAATAAAGTTATACTCAACCTATAGCAATCTAAAAGCATCGATATGTGAACGCTTCAATCGCACGCTAAAAAGTGTAATGTGGAAAAAATTCAGTTTGAGAGGCAACTACAAGTGGCTAGATATTTTACCTGATTTACTTACCATATACAATAATCGTAAACATCGTACTATCGGTGTAAAACCTAAAGATGTAACATCCACAAACGCAGTAGATATACTCCAGAGATTTGGTCATAAAATAACTAAGAAGATTAAGCCAAAATTTAAAATTGGTGATAAAGTTCGAGTGAGCAAGGCTAAAGCAGTATTTGATAAAGGATATACACCCAATTGGTCTACAGAAATATTTACAATTGTACATATAGCAGCTACAAATCCCACGACTTACCATCTGAAGGACTATCAAGATCATCCCGTCTCTGGTGGCTTCTACGAATAAGAACTACTCAAAGCCAAGTATCCAGATATTTATCTTGTGGAAAAAGTAATTAAGAAAAAAGGAAGTAAAATTTTTGTAAAATGGCTTGGCATTGATAATTCACATAATAGTTGGATTGATAAATAGATATGTAGATGGAATGTTTAATAAAAACAATTTTATAAAGTGTAATGAAGAACAATGTTTTATTCATTAACTTATATGTCTTTAACTTATTTTTTAACATATGTTTTTCCGAGAACTAATTTTAACGCTTATTTACAATGCTTCTTAACTATATATATTTACATCACTTATTAAACGCCTCGAGACAAGAGTTTTACTTTTTTGCAACATCTAGTTTTAAATAACGAACAATGTTTTTTATTCTATAACTTATTTACAAGAACTAAATATTCACAACACTTATTTTCCACTAAATTCAATATTAGACGCGCCGAGACAAGTTAAAAAGAGTTCATACTTGTTTGCAGCATCTACTAATTCAAAGAAGAACTTCTCGTCTTCTACTAAGGCGTCCGATACTCGCTTGAGCAAGAATACCTCAAACTTGCTGTCCAGCTCGGCGACGATCTTCGTTCCATATTTTGTCATCACGATTTTTAACTTCGTCACCATAATCTTCACTCCTTGAGGTAGATCAGAGACTTTTTTTGTAGAGAGAAATCCTCCACGAGCGATGGTATTCAACTTTGAAAGATCCATCTGTAACATATACAATTGTGTTGATTAATTTTTTTTTGTTTATTAAAATAATGAAAAATTCTCAATGTATGGTACTAACCTTAGATTTCTCTTGCTCTTTTGATGATTGATTCGTACGTCTTGATGCTCGAAAGTCTGCTGCTGAGCTGCGTGAAACGAGGCGTTTTGTTGCTCTGGAGTCTGTTGCTGACTAGGAGGCTCGACTGTGCAAATGAGCTCCTGCTCTCACAGCGCCTCCTTATATAGCGGGCTTGTCGCTACCTTCTCTGCGGCGTTCGGCGGCTCGATTCCCTCCTCTCGATGAGCTTCCTCATTGGACGCAACCTCTGCGGTGTTCGGCGGCTCTATTCCATCCTCTCGATGTGCTTCCTCATTGGTCGCTGCTTCCCCCACTATTTTGTAGTGGTCCCAGGGCAGCGCATCTGTAGTGCCAGGCTGTAGACAACGCTTGTCATCGTGAGCACTTAACGCAATCTTTTTCTCTTTTTCTGTATACAGATGGAGGTGCCGAGATCGAATATTTCGCTGCTCTCACGTGACGATGACATTCGCAGCCCGACAAACTCCAACATGATCTCACCGTTACATTCATCTTTCATCAAGCCAACCTTCTTTTTATTGGCTCGTGGCATGTTGAACGGGTTGATCTCGGGATAGTCTGATGTGTCAAATTCTTGAATATCCTGTCGCATCACGTTGTACATGTCGACACCTGTCACCTCGTATATGAGACTATCCGTGTAGGTGTATAATAGCTTGCCTTGGTCACCTACACGATCTCGCATGTACTCATAGTGAAACCTGTAGACTAATATCTTGGACAAATCCAAAACTGCCAATCCGATGTAAATTGGTTTGCTTATAGAGATCTCCGTGCGTAGTAGCTGCACAGCAACGAGGTTTTCATCAAAAATATCAGAGCTATGGAAATTTGGTTTTGAAATAAGTGCTTCAGCTCCATAGCGACCTTTCCACTTAGTGACTAGCTTCACATCAACGCGTTTCTTCTCGTTTTCCATTGTCTTGCCATAAACAGCGTTGTTAAACAGTTTGAAGAGCATTTTTTCAAACTCGTTCTTGGCTTCCTTTCGTTTACGCTGTTTAAGACAATATACTGCTTTAGCCAAGGACTCTGCTTGAATTGGATGGCTCGATGTACTTTTACGAGAACTAAGCCATGTTTCAAAGCTTGCTTGAGTGCTCTATAGTGAATCACATATCGATGTTTATCGTGAAGCGTTGTCATCAATTTATGTTGTTTAGAACCAGGAGGTGCCATATGCTCAGCACAGAACGGTAGGTCTTTGTGAGCATCATGGGGTGTTTCGGGGTACTTCAGGTCCACTTCAACGATGTATCCAAAGTCGCAGTCGTCGGGGATGTCGAAGAAGTTTAGCTCATTCACATTCTTCACCCATTCATAGCCGCCATATGGTAAGAACTCAGTCATTGCCCAACTGTATAAATTGTTGACGTCGAAATACATTAAATATTTCTCAGGCTCGTCAACATTATAGCCTTCATTCATATACGGGTTGTTCGCTTTGGCATAGCGATTACAGCACTGACTGATTCCTCCCCGTATGCCTCTCTCGATAAACATTAACATGTCTACATCGGTGAGAAGCTCGAGTTTGATCTGTAAAGAAAGTTTATTTAAGAATAATAAAGTGATATTCTTTTTTAAATAATTAAATTTATTTCTGAGTATTTTGTAGCATAGCATCCCATGTGAGGCCAGGCGTTGTGTAGTAATGAGAAGGATCCAACTCCTAAGCTTCCAGACAGTTATTTCTAAAGTTTTCAAAAACTTCCAACTACTGCCCAACTACTGCCCAAGATCATGGATGTTAAAACTCTGCCAAACGTTTTGGGCATGCTCATAATCCGCATCGCTGATGTGAGTGTTGTATAAACTGCTAAAGAAATCATCCTCCGACGGAAGATTCTATTCCTTTAACTTTTCAAACGATGTGACATAGTCATAAGGAAACACTCCTTTCCTTTTTAAAAGTGCAATCTGTTCATCAGTGAATCCTGCTTGCTTGAACATGCACTCTAAAGTATCGAGCTTCTCCAAATACGATGACAACTTGTCCAAAGATGAGGCCATAAATTTGAAGGAGTCAAGAAATCTCAAATTTATATCTGTACCTTCCACAAACTTCGTAAAAAATATATATTTCTCTTTTGTTTGTAGAAGAAGTGAAACACGTCCTGGGAAGCATGTCGTTATTTCTGTAATAAAGAGATGTGAATCATATCCACTCAAATTATGAAATACTATCGGGATGTTTCTCGAATCTTGAAAGCTGAGATTGCATTTACTATGTGCAGGTCCACGATATCTGTAATAATTTTAGAAATAATAGAAAATTAATAATAAAAGAAAATTAATAATAATAAAAATACTCACTTTCCTGTAAAGTGACAGTGGTCACGAACTCTCTTGTCAGTGTCGGTGAATGGCATCTCACAAATGTGACATATACGAGCGCCGTCGAACTTTATTTTTTCGAATGGTGTTAAGTCATTCATTGTCCGTGGTTTTGGTAAGCACTATTTAGTTTCACAGCGGAAGAGTGATGACCTTGTATTATTTCGAGAGGTGTCAAGTCATTCATTGGCTTCGGATTTTTATACGCATTGTTCAATTTGACAGCCAGCGAGTGAAGTTTCTGCACAAACCATTTGGCTAGAGATACAGCTTCGTCTCTCTCTTGTCGATAGCTTTTATATTCAGAAAGAGTGCTGTCATAGCTACATTTGACGAAGAAACACACGCTGAATGGTTTATGATGCTGATAAGCTCGTTCATTATCAACCATTGGCTCCAATGTGCATTCAAAATCCGCATAAATTACGAATAGAACTCGATTTTTGCAACCAAAGTTTTTAAACTGTAAAATATTATCTTTGATGGGAGCGTAATTTTACACTTGTTAATTTTTTCACAGTCAGTTATATGCTTCGATAGCTTCTCTTCAGTCCAGAAAAAATGCAAACATCTGTCACAGATATAACTTTTGTGTGTATGAGCAGATATTTGCTTTCGTACAAGTCTTGATAAGTTTTTTATCCATACATAGTGATTTTTAAATACTATGTCAAAACTATCACAATCGAGAGAATCTTCCTCCTCCTCCTCCTCATCAACGTAGTGGCTTTCAACAAGAAGTAAATTTAACATGCTTTTCCTTCTTGGATGATGTCAAGTGTCGTGGCAAAACGTCGAAAATTTTCCTTTTTTCTTTATCTAATAAACATTTACTGAAACATCATTTTGTTTTTCAAATTTATCAATTTTTCGAGGATCTACGGGAAATTCAACCCCCTCAAAGTTGAGTTTATTTTTGTATGAAATATATAAACCTACTCGATTTATATTTATTTGCGCGGGGTGTAATGCTGACAGAATAGCCCACTTAAAACATTGATCATCATCATTTTTCACGTTGACACATGCCTTTTTGTTCTTAATAAAAGGAGGCAAATCTATGTAAGAACTTGCCCTCATTGGATCCTACTTATATATATTTATAACTAAATTAAAAATACAATTGAGGGACCAGCCTGATTCTCGCTCTCGGAATTCTTTCATTTCTGTGTCGATAGGCTGCTGTACATTCAATACAGCTTGAAGTTTTCGAAATGGATTTTATCGGAAACCAAATAGAAACCAGTGATCTTCTTGCTGTCATAAGGCGACAACTAGCTGCTATGGAGGAGGATTTTGGCGTAGAATGGGAGCCATCCTATTCTATAGTACAGCAAACGATTCCTCCGCCTCCGTCCTCACCGTTGCTGGCGTATGAGCGAGCACACAACATCCCGGCGCCGTATCCACCGACGTATCCACCGCCGCTGCGGTTTTTCCCGGAGCCATCTCCTTCGTTTTCGCTACCGCCGCCGTTCTACTATTCGGCGCCCTCTCCGACATCTCCAGCACCAGCGCCGTCTCCATCATCAGCGCTGCGCCCTCCATCACCGCTGGCTTTCCCAGCACCATCACCACCACCAACACCGCCGTCACCTCTCGCGTACGACGAGTGGCTGATGATTGACGAAGGCATATACGGGGGCATGCGCGGAGCAGGTATAGCGGCATAGCGTCATGGCAGGGGAGATAAGTGGTTCATTATTTATGGGGTAATAATTCACCCCATCGTTTACTCTAGTTAACTTGTGTTCACACTTGGGGCCCATATACGCAGCACACGGTCTATACAGCGAAAGGCCTCGCACTAACACCCTATGGGTCTTTATGGTGTAGCGCGTACAGCCAAAGCACTTGCCCCCACCACATTGAGTCAAGGCATATACGGTAACACACGCGGGGCATGTATAGTGGCATGGCGTCATGGTGGGCGTAATAAGTGGGCCATTGTTTATGGGTAATAAATCACCCCCATTGTTTACACTAATTAGGTTGTGTTCACACTTGCTACTGTAAACACATGGGTTAATGACCTTGTCACACTTGGGGACCATACACACCGCACAGCGGGGGACCGTCTCGCTATACCGGTCCCCTTAGGTTAGAATTTCTCTTTTCTTTTTTTCTCTCACTGTAAAAAGGAATAGAATACAATAGTAGAATCTCTAATAGGTTACCCGCCGTAGTTGAAATGGTTTAGAATGTCGGGAGAGATAATTGGCCGGAGGTAGTAGCGGAGAGAGCTCGGTTAGAATCGATTTTCTGATCTTGTGTTCGGGAGAGAATATTCCATGCGCTGAAGAGTAGTCGGTTAAGTAGAGAAGTATGCCGGATTTGGTCGATCTTTTGGTGAGATTTGACTTGCGTCGAACTTTTAGGGCTAGAGCAGTTTCTTGGAATATCCTACAAGATAATGATTTATCGAGAGGATCTTTAGTGTCGGGACTAGAGCATCATGAATCTTTCATAGACGTGACTACTCAGACTGAGCTTGGAAAAGTCACGGAGGGGGGAGATCCAGCATCCAATTCAACAGTAGAAGAAATATCGGAGCAATCAGCGCAGATGACAACTGTTGGGACGAATATGACAACGGTTGCAAATAGTAGCATAGCATCGAGCATGGTATCGACACATCATGCCAAAAATCGACCTAGGATGTATGAATCGATTTATATTGGACTCTCCTCCAATCCTAGCCAGCCGATGACGGTGATGAGCACTGGTGCCACGCCACATCCATATGGGACCAGACGAAAAGTTCCAGATGTGTTTAAAAATTTTTTAAATGATGGTCCGGTTTACTGTCGCGAGACTACGTATGTGCCTTATTTGCGTTAACCTCGCATCCATCCGCTACTTGGGCATAAGATGTTTTTACGTGATCGTCCTGCTTACTGTCGTGTGTCTACGTAAGTCCTCTGATAGCATCCACCTGGCGTCCCCTGGCTACTTGGGTAGAATTTTATAAATAATTGACCCTCTTACTGTCGCATGTCTACATAAGTCCCTTATTTGCATTGATCTGGCATCCCCGGCTACTTGGGTTTAAGAATTTTTTAAATAATCATTCCGCTGATTGTTGCGAGTCTACGTAAGTCCTTTATTTTCTTGGACCTCTTTCTCCCGCCTACTTGGGTTTAAGAATTTTTTAAATAATGGTCTGGCTTACTATTCCCAGTCGATGTAAATCCCTTATTCGCATGGACCTCGGGTGCCCCAGCTACTAGGGTGTCAAAATTTTTTAAATAATCGTCCGTCTTACTGTCGCATGTCTACGTAAGTCCCTTATTTGCGTCGACCTTGCGTCCCCCGGCTAATTGAGTTTAATATTTTTTTAAATAATCGTCCGGCTTACTATCGTAAGTCTTCGTAAGTCCTTTATTTGCGCGGACCTTGCGTCTCTCGGTTACTTGGGTTTAAGAATTTCTTAAATAATTGTCCAGCTTACTGTCGCCAGTCTATGCAAGTTCCTTATTTGCATGGACCTCGTGACCCCGGCTATTTGGGTTTCAGAATTTTTTAAATAATCGTCGGAAGTCGGAGCAGATAGGCGGTTTCAAATAAAGAAAGACACTTACGGTTAGACTGATTATTACGATGCTGATGTTTATTGCTTATCTAATGCCTTAGAACGCCTCTGATTTCAAGTTACAAAGTTGAAGTTAGGTCAAATAAAAAGTGAAAAGAATGGGACCCACGAGAGAGAGACAACTCGGGCCGGCTTCGGCCAAGGCTCGTCCACGAAGGAGGAGAGCACGAGAGTGCCGCGGCAGAGAGACCCAAAATTCGGAGACGAAAGGGGGGCGGGAGCGACGCCGAGAGACATGCGCGACGCGGATGCCCGACACGATTGCGCGATGACTCCATACTCGCGTGCATTATACTCTACGGTATGAACATACCGCCCGCCACGAAACGAATGACAAATCGGTTTGTAACGGCTCGTTAAATAGACTAAATTTTACACGTATATCCTAAAGTTGACCGCATCAGCTGTTTACAATATACCTAGCTAAAATGACCAAACAAGATAAGAGAGAAACCTTATGTTAATAAGTGTTGAGGATTCATTGCCAAAGGCGAGCTTGCTCGAGCTCGACCCAAGACGAGCACGCCCGAGCTCGACCGAAGGCTCGAGCTCGACTTAAGGAAAGCACGCTCGAGCTCGACCGAAGGCGAGCATGCTCGAGCTCGATGTTCAAATAGGCGAGCCCGCTAGGGAGCGCCCCAGTACTTCTCTCTCCACGCGGCCCTCTTACCGCCCCTCTCTCTACCAGGCACGCCGGCAGCACTTCGCAACGCCGGCCGTCAGTAGCAGTTCTCTCGCGACGGCAGAAGAGACCGCAACGTACTGTACGCTACGAGGCACTACGGCACTACAAATAAATCTTCACTTAATCTCTACACGAAAGCTTATCATTTCTTTTTGAACCAGTACTGTCCACGATCCACATCCTTCTACTATTAAGCATTTGGTCCTTCGAGCCGGATCGTGGGAGGACATTTGTAGCTTGGCCACGACGAAGAAAGCTTTACTATACCCTACGTCTACTCTCGAGTGGCGTAGGACTGGTCTTTCTTCCCCACAGGTACGCATCAAAGTGTTCGTAGTTGTGAGTGCCGATTAAAGTTAGCTTGCTCGCTTGCTAACTTCGCGCGTACGTTGCTGTCTCTCTCCTTCGTTGAACGCTGTCGCGCGTACTCGGAAGCCACCTTCTAAGGCTTCTGAGGGGAAATAGCACATGAATTGCTATTCTCCCCATTTCTGAAAGCGCCTTGGAGTGTGCGTGTCTACCGACTCCAAGACGTCGCCAAGAGCGTGCGCTGTAAAGGCAGCTCTAGACTCATCGCGTTCGTACGATGATCGACAGTTCTAGAATCATCGCTTGTACGATGATCAGCCATCTTGTTGTAGCCAAGAGCAACAGGTGGCATTTCTGTTAAGAAGCGTGCGTCGCTGACCATCTTCAATCCGCCAAGAGCGTGCGCTGTAAAACTCGCTCTAGAATCACCGCTTTCGTACGGTGATCGGCAGCCATCTTGTCGTACTTAAAGCAACAAGTGGCAACTTCCTCATCAGAACCACGGTTAAGCCAGCTCTAGAGTCATCGCGTGTACGGTGACCATCAATTCGTTGCCGGCTAGTGCAACGAGTCGAAACGGGGTTCACACTTCTCATTTCAAGGAGTACCCGCGTGGCGCCTACGCGCTATGGGGTCCACGCCAGTCAAGACAAGGAGTACCCGCGTGCGGCGTACACGCTACGGAGCTCACACCAGTCAAGACACGGAGTACCCGCGTGTAGCTTGCGCTACGGGGTCTACACCAATCCATCTAAGGACTACCACCGGAAGCGAACTGATACATCGACCGTCCTAATACTTGGACACACGTATCGTTCCAATTTGTTTATATTAAAACTTACAACTATCGTCCAGTCAAACTAGTGCATCTTCTCTTTTAATGAAAATTTATTGAATTCAGTCAATCTTAATTTAATTAAAATTAAATTTGAGATTAGTACAAATTAATTGATTTGAGTTTGCTATAAATTTAATTGCAATATTTAGCAAATCTTGAGAAAATTGAATGCAATTTTCGCCTTAGCAAATACATATATTACTGGACCTTGCAGTTTATTGCTGCCTGCTGATACAACATCTCGATTTCAACTTCGACTGCTGATCTACACTCCGGATTCACTCCTGCACGGGTTACTGAATTCAAAGCTGCAGTTTCATCTTTTTAAGCAGTCAACATTGTGGATCATCAGCTGAT
Source organism: Torymus aiolomorphi (assembly GCA_036365515.1). Lineage (NCBI taxonomy): Eukaryota > Metazoa > Arthropoda > Insecta > Hymenoptera > Torymidae > Torymus > Torymus aiolomorphi. Next base: position 119,990,196 of record CM070875.1, read on the forward strand.
TCTTCGAGGGAACGTTAGCAGACGCTATCAACGTTGCCGCTACAAGCGCATCGTCCCGTTCATACTCGCATAAGTATTATAACTTAGGTTAAGACTTAATTGTAACAATCTTCACTTATGGTTATTCTACTTTCGAGTGGGTAAACATAGTTCAAGCAATACTTAGGTCAAATAATCAAATTTGCTACTAGTCTAAATTAACTTGATCTCAAAATGGAGGCGTTTCATGATAAGCAGATGACACTTCAAGCTAAAATTACAAACTCCTTTAAAAATTTCAAATCTAAGGGTGAAGATAATATGACGAAAGGTTATGCAAAATCATGTCTAACCGGACTTGAAACTAATTTTACGTCGTTTCGGGTAATTCACGAGAAACTTATGCTCGTTGAGGATATTGATCAAGATCATGCCTATTTTACAACTAATCTCTTTGATCTGGTTGAGGATAGCTTTTACCTCCGCAGAGGAAACTTTCTTGATTACTTAGAAACTTTTGAAACTAGAGATGCTGCTCAATGATCTTCTAATTCGACTGCTGAGCCAGTGCCTGCAAGCACTGCTCGATCTAAGAACGTTTCGTTTCAATCGTTGCCGAAATTCTCAGATTGGGAAAATTTTAGAGACGTCTTTCGTTCAGTCATACATCGTCGCGAAGAGTTAACGCCTGTTCTAAAATTGCATTATCTTCGCACTCACCTTACAGGTGAAGCACTTGAGAAAATTAAATCTCTTCCAATTTCTGGTGATAATTATGACCGAGCATGGACAGCTTTAATCGAATATTACGAGAATCAACGTCGCATTGTTAGCTCTCACATCTCAGAAATCTTTTCAGTTAAATCCATGAAGGCAGATTCTTCGTCGCAAATCAAACGGATTTATAGGGAAATTTTCAATCCCATCGCTAGTCTGACCTCTCTAAATAGAGCGGCTTCTTCAGGTAGTGATTTAATTGTTCATTTTAAGCTGAATCGGCTTGATTTAAATACTCGTAAAGAATGGAAAAAGCATCTAGGTGACAGTGTCGATCCACCGACAATGTAGCAACTTCAAGCCTTTCTTCGAAGTCAAACCCTCACTCTAGAGGCTGGAACTAAATCGTATTCGAACAATAACCCGAAAGCTCAGTCATCTAATTCAAAATCTCGAAAACCAGAGAAAGACAATGCTCACTCGGCTTATTCTCATCAAGCGTCACCTCAAAACGCGAAAAATCAACAAAAAAGGAAATGTTTGCTATGTAATGAACCGCATTACTTAAATCGATGTGAACAATTCATCAATAAGACGAACCAGGAGAGGAAAGACTTTCTTAAGTCGTACAATCTTTGTTTTAATTGTTTAGGTAAGCACCCCATAAAGAATTGTCCTTCCTCTTATCGATGCTTTGTTTGCAAAGCTAAGAATCACACTTTAGTATACGTTGATGGTTATTCGAATAATCTATCGGATAATTCGTCAACAACGTTTGAACATGTTCAAACAGCCTCAGTTACAGACTCTTCAAGTTCAAATTGTGGCAATGTTGTCGTCCCTAACGACATTCAATCTGCTTCTCAAGCAGCCTCCCTTAATAGTGGAGTAAGTACTAAATGTACAGGAGTACTTTTAGCTACCGCTAGGGTTAACGCCCTTGGTCTTAACGGAACCAAAATTCAAGGTCGTGCGCTGATCGATCCTGGATCTCAAATCTCACTTGGTACACAAGCCTTTTGTAACTTGCTTTCTCTAAATTGTAGAACCGGTCATACGCACATTCAAGGTATAGGAGAAAAGACAGCTGCCGTATCTTCTAAGGTAGCTTGTCATTCTATACAATCCCATTTTGATTCAACTTATTATCTAGAAGTTGATACTATAATTTTGCTAAGTTTATCTTCATACAAGCCTCCCGTCGTTGGTGGTATTTCTAATTTCGAATACTTAAGAGGGCTGCAGCTAGCAGACCTCATGTATCTCGAATCTTCACGCATCGATCTTCTTCTCGGTGCTAGCGCTTACGCACAACTCATTGAAAATCAAATTGTTAAGGGTCAGAATCTTCAACCTATAGTACTGAGTTCAAAACTCAGATGGCTCTTGACAGGTAATCTCTCTTCGTCACCCTCCGAAATAGGGCTAGAATCAACATCTCTTCATTGTTCGAACAGCTGCGAGCATGAAGCCAAACTCTTGGAGCTCGTACAAGATTTTTGGAGAGCGGAGGAAATATCTATCGTCAAAAAATCTTACTCGCCTGACGAACAAGCATGCGAGGAGTTTTATCAAAGAACTACTGCTCAAGATGAAACAGGGCAATATATAGTAAGTCTATCCTGCAAAAGTCGAGACCAGTTGAGTTCTGCTCATCTCGAGAGCTCTCATTCTGGCGCATTGCGTGCACTCAATCGTCTCGAAGCAAGCTTCGCTAAAGACGAAAAACTGAAATTAGCTTATACTGAATTCATAAAGGAATATATTGACTTAGATCACATGTCTCTCTCTTCGAATTTTGATTCATTTACGAGCAAATCTCAAGCTTTCTTACCACATCATAGTGTGTGGAAGGAAACAAGTACAACCACCAAATTACGTACTGTGTTTAATGGCTCGAATAAATCAAAATCAGGTGTCACGGTCAACGATCTTCTACACGATGGACCCAATCTGCTTCAAAATCCCCTCGCTTTGATTTGTACTTGGCGCAGATACAAGATTGCTCTCTCATCCGACGTGGAGAAAATGTTCCGACAAACTGGTGTCGAACAATTTGATCAACCCTATCAGTAGATCTTATGGCGTTTTGATAAGAGTGAACCCATTCAGGTCTATCGACTGACCACAGTGACGTATGGTTTGGCCTGCTCGCCTTTTCTAGCCATTCGCACGCTCTTAAAATTAGCCGAAGACTATGGCAAAAAATATCCAATCGCAGCTGAAGCTGTCCGAACAGACATGTATTCAGATAATGTGTTTTCTAGTGGACACTTTTTTGAAGAAGCTTTGCAAAAGCAAGATGAGTTAATTCAAGTCTTTAATCAAGGTCATCTCAATCTTCGTAAGTGGACTTCAAATAATGCTGAAATTCTCTCTTATCTACCCTCGAATATGTTAGCTACTGATTCAATTGCTTTATTCGCCTCAGAAGCATCTGTACCAATCTTAGGTACAGATTGGCAACCTAACACAGACCACTTTAGTTTTTTCATTGAAGATACTCCCGTTGACTCTCGAGAATTGCTCGGATCATCGACCCTATGGGATGGTTGACTCCGATTGAAATAACTGCAAAAATTATTATGCAGTCTCTGTAGATTCTTAAGGTTCGTTGGAACGAAGATCTTCCTCTTGACATCTCCAATCGGTGGCAGTTTTCGTTGCAAGATCTTCAATTTATAAGTCATAGTAGAATCCCTCGTTGGAGTGGATTCACCCCTCATTGCGAACTTATTGAAGTTCATGGATTTGCGGATGCTTCCAATTTTGCATATGGTGCAGTAATCTAACTGCGCTTAATTCAAAACCAAAATGTTCTAGTCACACTTCAAGTGGCCAAAACGCGAGTAGCTCCACTGAAAACGTTAAGCATACCTCGCTTAGAGCTTTGCGCTGCATTGCTACTTGTACGATTGACTCACACGTTCATCGAAACCTTCCCAAGTATGGTCTAACTCTGCAGATGTGCTTTTCTGGCTAAAAGACCACCCATCAAGATGGGGCGTTTTTGTAGCGAATAGGTGTTCAGAGATTCACAGTCTACTACCGGACGCATATTGGCATCAGGTGCGATCAACTGATAACCCCGCCGACGTTATATCACTTGGCATTGAGCCATCAAAGTTAGCCTCGCATAATCTCTGGTGGAAAGGTCCCTCATGGCTATCTGATAGCCCTGAACCTTGGTCGAGGACTCATGACGAACTCAATTTTACTGTTAATAACCTCAATCATCAACCTAGTTACACTCTATTCGCTAGTAAAAGTACTCCAAATTCTGTTGAGAGCACTCCAGAAGTTTGGAGTCTTCTTAATAAGTACTCTTCATTGGATAAATTGTTACGTATGGCTTCGTATTGCTTTCGATTCATTAATCGAGTCAGCTCTAAAGTAGAGCGTACGACATCGTCAAATTTAGGCGTTAGTCTTCTTTCTGTTCTTCAATCTTCCAGGAGATGCCTTGAAGAAGAAAGGCCCCGCAAATTCCACTCCAGTATATGCGAAAGATCGTGAAGGTTTCGTTCGGACGGCCGATAAAGAGCCCATTTGATGCACGAGGGTGGTAGCGGGATACCTTGCGCATTGCACACAGCAATAAGTGACACCCCGCATCGTGTTTCTACCCCTAATTGTTCAATACTGACGAGACAAGTAGCTCTGCACCAGCGTCGACCCTCCATGTAGCGTAACCAGTGGACATTTCGTATGATTCATTCAGTGACGTGGTGCTTACTGGGTAGGATGCTTCGGTGTTTCTCAGCCTCACTTAGAGATGAATTGTGCACCCTCCCGCATACTCTCAATAACTGATCCTGATCTAAGAACGGCGACAGTTGATGAAGGGAGGTTGAAAAATATACTGTCTCGTCAACTACACAGGCACACAAAAAAAAAAAGTGGTCTGTTACTGAGACTTGACATACCCCCTCTTATGCATTTTGACGCGCTGAATCCGGATCCGAAGCCAGAATTGCGCCATCACCCCTCAGTTTTTTTTAAATCGTGTAAAACCACCCCTAAATCGAAAAATCCGGGATATTCCGCTTTTAACGTTGGGAAAATTTTTATAAACTGCCTATAAATTACTGCACATCTAAAGCTATACACATTTTGAGGCGCTGAATCCGAATCCAAAGGCAGATTTGTGCCATCACCCCTCAGTTCTTATTAAATCGTGGAAAACCACCCCTAAATCGAAAAATCCGGTATATTCCGCTTTTAGCGTTGGGAAAATTTGTGAAAACTGCCTAAAAATTACTGCAGATCTAAAGCTATACATATTTTGAGGCGCTGAATCCGAATCCAAATGCTGATTTGTGCCATCACCCCTCAGTGTTTTTTTAAATCGTGGAAAACCACCCCTAAATTGAAAAATCCGGAATATTCCGCTTTTAACATTGGGCAAATTAGTACAAACCGCCTAAAAATGGTTGCAGATCTACTGCTATACATACTTTGAGGCACTGAATCCGAATTCCAAACGAGATTTACTACATTCCCTCTACTTTTTTTTCAATCACGGAAAATCACCCCTACATCGAAAAATTCGAAAAATTCAGCTTTTGACCCTTTCAACCCTCAAACCTTGAACTTATAACTCTTAAACCCTAAACGTTTAAGCCCTCAACGCTAAAAACCTTTAATCCTGAACCCTTTAACCCTGAATCCTTTAATCCCCAACTCTAGAATCCTTAAACATTGAACCCATAGCCCTTTAATCCTCAACCTTTTAAACTCTTAACCGTTGAACCCTGAACTCTTAAACCCTTAAACTCTCAGATCCTGATCTCTTAAGCCCTCAACCCTTAAACCCTGAACCCTTAAACCCGTGAACGATGAACCATTAAACTCTGAACCCTTAAAGCATCAGCCCTCAAACCATTAACTGTCCCTTAAAACCCTTAAAAAGTGAAAACTGAAACCCTCAGCTCTTAAACCCTCATCCATTAAACCTTGCGTCTTTAAAAAGCTAATTCAATTTTCTCTTTATCGCTTATAGCCGGTTCTTTTATCCTCAAATGAGCTGTGTAAAGGATTTCTGGATCTTTTTGTATCACCTGGGTTAGTTTCTCTTTCCAACATCTTGCAGTAGTAGGCCATCATATTAATACCTCAAGTGCCTTGATATCTCCTCTCCATTTCTATAAGGCCTTCGTGAAATCGCTCACCTTGCTCTTCGCTGTAGTCACCTAAGTTTTCAGGAAAGTATTGCAAATGGGCGTGCAAAAAATGTAATTTCACACTCATCAAACAACCTAAACGTTCGTAGTTATCGAATAAATCTGAAACAATTTGTTCATATTCCTGACTTTTCTGATTACCTAAAAAATTTTCAGCAATACTTTGAAAACTGAGCCATGCTAACTTTTCTGTTTCGTTCATTGTGTTGATGAAATTAGGATCTCGAAATATTCTTCGAATTTGAGGGCCGTCAAAAATTCCTGCTTTTATTTTGGCGTTACTGAGACCTGGAAAATAATCTGACAAGTATTGAAAACATGCCCCTTCTTTATCTAATGCTTTAGTAAACTGCTTCATTAAACCAAGTTTAATGTGCAGTGGAGGAAGAAGGATTTCTAATGGATCGAGCAATGGTTCTTGAAGCACGTTGTAAGTATCTGGATTAAGCGCATTTCTTTTTGGCCATTCTCTCTTCCTGTAATGATTTATGCGATCTCCGCTGTCCCATAAACATAGAAAGCACGGAAACTTTGTAAAACCTTACTGTTGTCCTAATATGATGGATATGATTTATTTTCTCTAGGACATACTTCATATTTTCATAACTTTCTTTTAGTTACGTGGAATGAGCTATTGGGATGCTTGCGTATTTATTTCCATTATGTAGCAAAACTGCCTTTAGACTTTGTTTTGAAGAGTCTATGAAGAGGTGCCATTCACTGGACTTGTAAATATTAGGTTTTAATTCATTAATCAGACTCCTTACATCTGTGCAATAAACTAATGTTTTATCCTCATCTACAGTGAAATATTTTGTAAACTCTTGTTCCCGTTTTCTATAAACAGAAGATTTAGTTCCAGGTTCTACTAATTCCCGCCTTTTAAATTCCGCTGCCATGAATTCTGCAACATCTTTCGAGACGCCAGTATTGCGAAAAAAGTCATTTAAATCTTTTTGGTTAAACGGTTTAGGATTGCATAACATAACAGAATATGGAACATACTTGTCTTTACTTTCATCCATTTCACATTCAATAATCTCCATTAATTCACTTTCACTGTCATCTTCATTTTTTCTTATGACGTCTTCTACAATATCTTCTTCCATAAAATCTTCTTCTACATTCATAAGTTCACCAGCATCACAAATAGTTTCCTCTCTTTCAAATCCATTGGATATATAAATATCTGATTTCGTAATGGGTTTTATTGTTGAAGAGACATTAGCGTATTTTATTTTAGATTTATTTCTCGAGTTAAAGCCGCCTGTAATAGTTTTACAAAAATAGTAGTCATCGCATGACTGTGGTTTCTGCCATATAGTTGGCGTGGTAAATTGTAAAACTTCCTTTCCATTGCTTTTTTTTCATCGATTCAACATCGTTAGACAAGTCGTCCACCTGTGAAGAGCTGCGGTGGTATTATGACGACGGCTGCGGGCCCGCTTGCTCACCCTGACCAGTCGCCCTGGGTTTCTGAAGCACTGCCTCGTGAATATATATCACTCATATCTGCACCCAGGGCACCTCCCCGTGGTGACGGTGGGCAACGGATAAATTTTTTGCTGGTTTTTTTTTCACTTCGGTTTTTTGTATAAATTTTTTGTATATTCTGGCAAAGTTCCTGGAAAAGGGTGTTTCGCCGTCATGGCAGATATAAGTAATATATCTATTACGATGCAGGGCTTCGGAAACCCAGTATCGGCGACTGGTCAGGGTGAGCAAGCGGGCCCGCAGTTGTCGTCAGCATACGTCCGTAGCTCTTCACAGGTGGAAAACTTGGCCAGCGTTGAGTATAATGCCACAAGAAACCCCTCAATTAACCACGATTGCCTTGGAGAACCTAATCGGTTTTGCTACATATGTGGTAAATTTGAGGTAGCAAAGTACCGCAGACCTATTACGGATTTAAATAGAAACATTTTTCTTGACTGCTTCAAAATGCAGATACCTGTTGAAAATACATGGTGGGTTCCTCAAGTGATGTGCTGTACTTGTCTAACGATGTTGAATCGATGGAAGAAAACCAAAGGAAAGAAAGTTTTACAATTTACCACGCCAACTATATGGCAGAAACCACAGTCATGCGATGACTGCTATTTTTGCAAAACTATTACAAGCGGCTTTCACTCGAGAAATAAATCTAAAATAAAATACGCTAATGTCTCTTCAACAATAAAACCCATTACGAAATCAGATATTTATATATCCAATGGATTTGAAAGAGAGGAAACTATTTGTGATGCTGGTGAACTTATGAATGTAGAAGAAGATTTTATGGAAGAAGATATTGAAGAAGACGTCATAAGAAAAAATGAAGATGACAGTGAAAGTGAATTAATGGAGATTATTGAATGTGAAATGGATGAAAGTAAAGACAAGTATGTTCCATATTCTGTTATGTTATGCAATCCTAAACCATTTAACCAAAAAAATTCAAATGACTTTTTTCGCAATACTGGCGTCTCGAAAGATGTTGCAGAATTCATGGCAGCGGAATTTAAAAGGCGGGAATTAGTAGAACCTGGAATTAAATCTTCTGTTTATAGAAAACGGGAACAAGAGTTTACAAAATATTTCACTGTAGATGAGGATAAAACATTAGTTTATTGCACAGATGTAAAGTGTCTGATTAATGAATTAAAACCTAATATTTACAAGTCCAGTGAATGGCGACTCTTCATAGACTCTTCAAAACAAAGTCTAAAGGCAGTTTTGCTGCATAATGGAAATAAATACGCAAGCATCCCAATAGCTGATTCCACGAAACTAAAAGAAAGTTATGAAAATATGAAGTATGTCCTAGAGAAAATAAAATATGAAGAACACAAGTGGCAAGTTTGTGGAGACTTGAAAATCATATCCATCATATTAGGGCAACAGTCAGGTTTCATAAAGTTTCCATGCTTTCTATGTTTATGGGACAGCAGAGATCGCATAAATCATTACAGGAAGAGAGAATGGCCAAAAAGAAATGCGCTTAATCCAGGTACTTACAACGTGCTTCAAGAACCATTGCTCGATCCATTAAAAATCCTTCTTCCTCCACTGCACATTAAACTTGGTTTAATGAAGCAGTTTACTAAAGCATTAGATAAAGAAGAGGCATGTTTCCAATACTTGTCAGATCATTTTCCAGGTCTCAGTAACGCTAAAATAAAAGCAGGAATTTTTGACGGCCCTCAAATTCGAAGAATGTTTCAAGATCCTAATTTCATCAACACAATGAACGAAACAGAAAAGTTAGCATGGCTTAGTTTCCAAAGTATTGCTGAAAATTTTTTAGGTAATCAGAAAAGTCAGGAATATGAACAAATTGTTTCAGATTTATTCGATAACTACGAACGTTTAGGTTGTTTGATGAGTGTGAAATTACATTTTTTGCACTCACATTTGCAATATATTCCTGAGAACTTAGGTGACTACAGCGAAGAGCAAGGTGAGCGGTTTCACCAAGACCGAAAAGAAATGGAGAGGAGATATCAAGGCACTTGGGGTGTTAATATGATGGCTGACTACTGCTGGATGTTGAAAAGAGAAACTAATCAAAGTGATAAAAAAAGATCCAGAAATCCTTTACACAGGTCATTTGAGGATAAGAGAATTCACTATAAGCGAAAAAGAGAGAATTGAATTAGTTTTTTAAAGGTGTTTTCTCCACCGACACCGGAAAATACCATATGGATCGGCTTCTTGCGTAAAGATAGCGCTTGAGCTACTTGCTCCGTCAGAAACGACTCCTCGGCTCCAGAGTCCAGCAGCGCGTGTACAGTCAGACTTTGTCCTGAAGCAGATTCAAGGACAACGCACGCGGTAGGGAGAAGGATGTTATTACCTGCGATAGTTGATATACCGTGAACTTCTTGAGTCGTTTCGTGAGCGTTTAACAAAGGCGGAGTCGCTGAGGTACCCTCCTAGTTATGCAGCTTCGTATGGTGCTTCCCTCCGCAGACTATGCAGCGTCCTCTCGAATTGCAGCTCTTGTCGTCGTGATTCAAATTCAAGCAGTTCAGACATAGTTTCACAAACATCACGTGGCTTCTTCGTTGATCTTGGAGACAGGCGGCAAATTTCGAACAATATCCGATAAAATGATCGCCTCCACAGTATGAGCAAGGGTTCCGTGGTCTGGAACATGTAGACTTGTAAGTGGCGACATTGACAGCTGAAGAGTTGGAGCTTCTATGCTGCTTCCGTTTTGAGTATTTGTTATGGCTGCTATACTTCGCCGTGTTGGATTGGTTAGAGTTCCAAATCTCTTCAGAGTGCGTTGAGTCTAACGTCTCTCTTTACTACATCCAACGTCCGAATTCGATCTTCTACGAACTTCTTAAGTTTTTCATAACTCGGGAAATCGGACGCCTCTCTCTCAGCTTCCCTGGCCCAATCCATTCTTGCGTTGTCTGGCAACTTACTCAGAATAAAATAAACAGAGATGTCATCCCATTTATCCACAAGGCAGTAAATGTGTTGGTGCTTGCATTTACTGTGTTGAGAAGCAGATTAAGATGACTTGAAGATTACTTGACAGACGATGGCATTTCAACGAGCAGTTGCATTTGCAAGGAGAAACGAAGGTACTCATTGTCGTATCGTCGACAAAGCGTGTCCCACGCAGTTTGAAGATTTGTTCCAGAAGCCGTGATGCCCTTTAACTTCTCCGATGCTTCCCCCTCTAAGCAGTTTGCTCATTGCTGGAACTTGATGATAGGTGACATACCTCCCTTGGATAAAATTAAAGAAGTGAATTTCTCCTTAACCGTTTCCCATTAACGCTGACTGCCATTGAAGCGAGGTAGGCCTAGCTTCTTCAAAGATGCACAAACCGATGTATTATCGTTGTTCGTGGTCGCCGGAGTCATAGTACAAATCGCTCCGTTGGTACTATTCTCTGTTGCGGAGCCTATTGGTAAGCCAGCGACTAACAGTTTTTTCATCATTGCTTTAAGCCAAGACTTAGCGCGCAAGTATTTGTCTTGTATCTGTTGAAATTGCTTTTCCTTGATGTAGCTTCGCTCCTTCAGAGACTCCGTATGACGCTGGATGATGAGATGTCGCTGGATGAACTCCAACCAGTAGCCATCCAACAGCTCGATACGTACTTCAAGATCCTCCATGTTATATTGCGCATCGTCGACAGATTCCACGATTCCAGCCACCTCGATGATGAGTCCGCCAGAGGGCCTCTGGTCGGCCAGTACAGCATTGAGTTCCGTCATAATGAATCGGCGGAGCAGCATGTGCCGAAGAACGACGTGTGTCCGCACATACATACACACATACACCGCGGAGCGGGCGGAAGTATAGCATGGCGCGTGTACTTGCCTTAGAGGTGTACAGCCTTGCGGTATAAGCGAAAGAGCGGATACGTAGATCGTCCTATAGCACGCTCTCCTACTTCGTCCGCACGAGCTCGCTCTCCTTCCTCCCAGTCAAGTCGCTCGACACAGCGACGCTGCGACGCCAATCTACCAAGATGGCCGCCACCACGCTCGATTCAGACGGCTGCCCTTGTGGTCACCGGTCAAAATGGCGAAACTCCTAAATCCCGAGATTCACGCTCTTTTCAGCCTTGACACTGCTCCCCATCACTCACTTTACACTATCGCTTCGCATTTTTCACAGTCCGTCCGGTACATGTACACTATCCATGATTAATGTAGGTATAGGTTTATACTGAAAAGACCGTAAATGCTGCTTTACCCGCTTCTCCGCGACGTTTTAGACACTTGAAACTACACTCCGATTCCGCTCGACACTAGTAAATACCGAATCTCTAAGATGCTGCTGATCCGGCTCGAAGGACAAAAAATATGGTGCGGCAGTAGGTGGTTCGGGAGTGGGAGCAGATAGGCGGTTTCAAATAAAGAAAGACATTCACGGTTAGACTGATTATTACGATGCTGACATTTATTGCTTATCTAATGCCATAGAGCGTCTCTGATTTCAAGTTACAAAGTTCAAGTTAGATCAATTAAAAAGCCAAAAGACTAGGAGCCACGGTTCCCAGTCGCGAGAGAGATGCAACCAGGACCGGCTTCGACAAGGGCTCATCCACGAAGGACGCAAGAGCACTGCGGTCACGTGACCCAACAGTTGGAGACGAAAGGGGGGGAGGAGCGACGCCGAGAGACATGCACGACACGGATGTGAGACACGATGGCGCGATGACTCCATATTCGCGTGAATTATAATCTACGGCCTGAACAAGCTTACTGTCGCGAGTCTACGTAAGTCCCTTAATTGCGTCCACCTGGCGTCCCCCGGGTATTTGGATTTCAGAATATTATAAATAATCGTCCCTCTTACTGTCGTCTGTCTTTGTATATCCCTTATTTGCGTTGATCTGGCGTCTCCGGCTACTTGAGTTAAAGAATTTTTTAAGTAATCATCAAGCTTATCGTCGCGAGTCTACGTAAGTCCTTTATTTGCTTCGACCTTGCGCCCCCCGGCTACTTGGATTTAAGAATTTTTTAAATAATTTTCACTATTACTGTCACATGTCTACGTAAGTTACTTACTTTCGTGGACATCGCGTCCACATCTACTTGGGTTTAAGAATTTTTTAAATAATCGTCCTACTTACCGTCGCGAGTCTCCGTATGTGCCTTATTTGCAAGGACCTCGCGTCTGCCGGCTACTTGTCCTAAGAAGTTTTTGAGTGATCGTCCTGCCTACTTTCGCAAGTCTAGATAAGTCTCTTATTTGCGTCCACGGGGCATGCCCTGGACAATTGGGTTTCAAAATTTTTTAAATAATCGTCGCGCTTACTCCCGGAAGTCTACGTAAGTCGCTTATTTGCGTCTCTCGGCTACTTGGGTTTAAGAATGTTTGAATTAATCGTCCAGCTTACTGTTGCGAGTATACGTAAGTTCCATATTTACGTTGACCTCACGTCCCCCGGTACATGGGTTTAATAATTTTTAAATAATCGTCCTGCTTACCGTCGTGAGTGTACGTATGTGCCTTATTTGCGTGGACCTCGGACCCCGGTTACTTGAGTTTCAGAATTTTCCAAATTATCGTCCCTCTTGATGTCGCATGTTTACGTAGGTCCCTTATTTTCGTCGATTTGGATCCCGCGGTTATTTGGTTTCAGAATTTTCCAAATAATCGTGCCTCTTACTGTCGCATATGTTTGTAAGTCCCTTATTTGCGTCGACCTGCCGTAACCCGCCTACTTGGGTTCAGAATCTTTTAAATAATCTTTCCTCTTACTGACGCGAGTCTACGTAAGACCCTCATTTGCGCGGGCCTTGCTAACTCCGGATACTTGGGTTTAAAAATTTTTCAAATAATCGTCCATCTTACTGGCCCCAGTCTACGTAAGTCCCTTAATTGCATAGACATCACGTCTCCCAGCTACTAGTGTTTGAGAAGTTATTAAGTGATAGGTCAGCTTACAGCCGCGAGTCGAGGTAAATTCCTTATCTACATGAACCACTCGTCCCCCGACTAATAGGGTTTAAGGAGTTTTTTTATAATCATCCATCTTACTGTCGGATGTCTACGTCAGTTTCTTAATTGCGTCCACCTGACTTCCTCCGGCTATTTGGTTTTCAGAATTTTATAAATAATCGCCCCTCTTACTGTCCTCTGTCTTCGTATGTCCCTTGTTTGCATTCATCTGGCGCCCCCGGCTACGTGAGTTAAAGAATTTTTTAAATAATCGTCCTACTTACCGTCGCGCGTCTGCGTATGTGCCTTAATTGCAATGACCTCGCATCTACTGGCAACTTGTCATAAGAAGTTTTTAAATGATCGTCCTGCTTACTTTCGCAGGTCTAGATAAGTCCCTTATTTGTGTCGACCTGCCGTCCCCCAGCTACTTGGGTTCAGAATCTTTTAAATAATCTTCCCTCTTACTGACGCGAGTCTACATAAGTCCCTTATTTATCCAGACCGGACGACCCCGGCTACTTGGGTTCAGAATCTTTTAAATAATCATCCCTCTTACTGTTGGGAGTCTACGTAAATCGCTTATTTGCGTCGACTTTTCGCCCCAGCCTAATTGGGTTTAACAATTTTGTAAATAATCGTCAGCATACTGCCGCGAGCCTACGTAAGTTCAGAATATTATAACTAATCGTTTCCTCTTACTGTCGCATGTCTACGTAAGTCACTTATTTGCAAGGAACTGGTGTTCTCGGCTACGTGGGCTTAACAATTTTATAAATAACACAGGCCCACAAAAAAAAGTATATTGCTCTGAGGTTGAGATAACGTTATTCCTATGTATTTTGACCCACTGAATACGAATCTGCAATAAAAAAGGGGGGTTGCACATCGTATTTCGAAGATAACCTCAAAAAATCGTAAAAAAAATCGTAGACTGGTCACAGTAAGTTGGACAATTATTTAAGAAATTCTTAAATCCAAGTGGCCGAGAGACGCAAGGTTCGGCCAAATAAAGGACTTACGTAGACTTGTGAGAGCAAGCAGGACGATTATTCAAAAAATTATGAAAGACAAGTAGCCGGGGATAGCGAGAACCACGCAAATGACGGACTTACGTAGCCTCGTGACAGTAAGCGGGCCGGCCACTTAAAAACTTCTCAAATCCAAGTAGCCGGGGACGCGTGGTCTACGAATATGGGGGACGTTCGCATACATGCGACTGTAAGATGGACGATTACTTAAAAAATTCTGAAATCCTAGAAGCAGAGAGTCGCGAGGTCCATGCAAATAAGGTACTTATGTCGACTCGCAATAGTAAGCCGGACGATTATTTAAAAAATTCTTAAACACAAGTAGGCGCGGAAGCGAGGTCCCAGAAAATAAAGGACTTACGTAGACTCTCGACAGTTAGCGAAAAGATAAATAGACGCGTGTTCTACGAAAATGGGGCACTTACGTAGACATGCGACAGTAAGAGGGATGGTTACACAGGCCCCAAAAAAAAAGTATATTGCTGTGGGGTTCAGACAACGTTATTCCTATGTATTTTGACACACTGAATACGAATCTGCAATAAAAAAGGGGGGTTGCCCAGCGAATTTCGAAGATAACCTCAAAAAATCGTAAAAAAACACGTTTTCTAGAGGTAAAGGCTTAAAAACAAAGAATATGTTTTGTGTCAGGTTGAGACGACATCGTGAAGGCTTAAAAAAGGAGAATTTAATATGTCATAACCTGATATTTAGACTTGAAGAAAAACTGATGACAATAGCAGGCTGAAGGCGAATCTGAAGATGGCATGGCTATACCTCTGAGAGTGGGAAAATTTGGTAATATTCGCATAGTTGTCGTCTGTAAGTCCAGTATGGTGATCAGAAGATTACTATAACTGAATTTAGTGCCGAAAATCCTGTACGAGGCCTTAAATAAAGGTGAACTTATGAACAAGAACTAAATTGGTTTACGCTTACGTATGCGTTTGTCATCGAACGACCTATGTAAAGGATTTCTACGTCGTTTTTTGCCTCTTGGTTGTGTTTCTCTTTTCAGCATCCAGCAATAGTCTGCCATCATATTTACCCTCCAGTTTCCTTACCATCTACGTTCAAATTCCTTCAGATTGCGATGAAATCTTTCACCTTGCTCTTCACAGAAATCGCCAAGATTCCGTGGAAATTCATCAAGGTGCGAATCAAGAAAGTGGAGCTTCAAATTCATTAAGGCGTTCTTACACCTAGTGGCTTCTGATGCCAAAATCAGCTATAAAAAAGAGAAAAATGTTGTTTAAACAATATAAAGTATATATCCTATAAATATACTCTATTTCTGACAAAATGGCCCAAGACATAATCTGTAGACCAATTTTACTCACAGATATAGCATTTTCAATTTTTTTCATTTGGCGTAATTTTTTAAAAAAGCTAGTTCATGGATTTGCATAGGGGAAGGCCTGAATTACTTGAAATTGATCAAACTATAGCCAGAAGAGTTGGAAATATTAAAAATAATTTTTCAATCATCTTAAAATGCTAAAAATCATAAAAAATCACAAAAATTCTTAAAATTAAGTAATTAAAAGTGGTTTTTAACATTTTAAGATTATTTTAATTTTTTTTTTTAATATTTCCAACTCTTCCTGCCATAGTTCAATGCATTTCAAATAATTCAGGCCTTCTCCCATGCAAATCCATGAACTAGCTTTTTGAAAAAATAACGCCAACCTTTAGAAAATGAGATTTTGAGAAATAAGCCTGCAAAGAAAAATACCATAAAACTCCAAAAATAATCAGCCATTTGATTCCCATGTTTTTCCTTCTTGGAACTCACTTTCCTGTATATCTGTTATCTGTTCTCTCATATAAAATGGTTACAACAGAAGCTCTGGCACCTTGCATGGATACTGCTAAGTCAGCAGCATTCGTTCCATTAAAAACTACTGCTCAATCTGCCCTTCTTTTGTACTTTTGATTCATCCACTGTTGAATCACTTTTTAACACATTGTACTGAGTTAGATTATTATTTATAATACTAAGATAACCGTAGAATATGCACCAGGTCTTATGAAATATGAAATCCCACTCATCCAACTCGAAACTTAAGAAGCCATCACTGTTATAGACATAAGTACAGTAGTACATAAAAGCCGCTAAGCCCATTTTTAAAATTTTCCCTTGATTACACATCTTAAACATAAAATATATCTTAAATTTAAGCCTGTATACTTGTGTGAGGGGGCTTTGTTGCTTTTAAGTATATCGATACATCTGGACACTTATTACAATTCATAAATCTTTTGAATTGAATTATAAATCCTATAGTGAGTTAGATTTAATTATCTCACTTTCATCTTTCTTAGAAAGAAGATGTATTTATTTTCATCCGCTGAAAATTTTTACTGCCTCTCCTTTAAAATACTTAATTCAATCTTGCCAATGCACATGTTTTTCAGTATTAATTTTCATACAGCATTGAACTGAAACTGTACGCTGAAACTGAAACTGTCACTATACGCTTGTATTATAATTACACTTACACTTTTCAGACAGATATCTTCACATACACAATACATTACATTTTTAGTCCTAAATTCACTTATGAATTCAAATAACCAAGCACTATGAAAAAGATCTTTCTTCATCAGAAAGCAAATCTCTGCAAAACAAACTGTTGAAATCACATGGTTATGTATCTTGGCTTATTTGAGATTTTGAGTGGTTAGCTGTGCAACTCTGTTGACACTATGGTATTATAGTTGTATTCCATGGTATAGAAAAGTGAGTATTAATAATATAGTAACTTACTGCCAAATTTCGGTAACGGAATGGTCACTTTACTAAAACAGAAGTGCAAAATTTTCACAACTCAAAAGACGATTCCACTGTATTTTAAATTCCAGAATATGATTGATATTATTTTTATAATAAACCCTGTATGTAAATTTAATTATTCTTTTTATAATTCTTATACTAATAAGTCTTAAGGGGGTGTGATACTCATGCACTCTGTTTTACCGGCAGAACTCGGTAAATTCTATATTATTAAAATAAATATATCGAATTACGTCTTATAAAGAGATAGTTGCCCTGCGCAATTTAATAATCTACCAGTTTGCGCAGTTTTGAGCCCAAATATCAACGGCACCCTAAAAAATTTTGCGAACGAAATTTCGGTTATTTTTGTTCGCAAAATTTTTTAGGGTGTCGTTGACATTTGAGCTCAAAACTGCGTAGGCTGGCAGATTATTACATTGCGCAGGGCAACTATCTCTTTACAAGACGTAATTCGATATATTTATTTTAATAATATAGAATTTACCGTGTTCTGCCGGTAAAACAGAGTACATGAGTACCACACCCTCTTAATTAAAGATTTTTGATATTTTAAAACACATACAAGTAAACGTGTTCCTATATTATATAGAAAGGCCAAAAAAAGGAAAATTAATATTTTCGTTATTTTAAAGATAGTAAGATCTTTTAACGATATCATTATGAATTTTTAAAATTTTGTATTCAAACCAGATTTTTTTAGATTTAGAATAACATATATAATTAAAAAATTCAATAAATGCTTGTCTGCCCTACATATGACGCATTACAATTGTTACATTTAATTGTGTACACAACATTCGCATTATTACATTTTTGATTTTTACATTTTATAAAATGTAATAATGCGAATGTGTGTACAAAATTAAATGTAACAATTGTAATGCGTCATATGTAGGGCAGACAAGCAGAAGACTGAGTGTAAGATTAAAAGAACGTCTAAAAAAATATTCGGTTGGAGACCAAAATTCGTCATTATTTATACACACTACTGATAATAATCATACAATAAATTTTCAGAATATTCAGATATTAGACACCGAATGCAACAGAGGAAAACGACTCTTCTCTGAAGCATTATTTATTCATACTCAAAAAAATTTTATTAATAAACAATTTGAAATAAACAGACTGCCTAATGAATATAACACCTTGATAAATAATTGCGAATTTCTGGTCTCTATTTGATATGATGTCAAGGTATCGATGTGTATTAGGAGCGCAAGTATGGTGAAAGTCTAATAACAGCTCTCATAAATATACACTATTCACACACAAGTTCTTCTAGTCAAGACTATTGATGCCACTTCCTTCAAGACGTGCTTTCCTGCTACCTCTCTCCGCTCTCGGATGGTCCCAATGGGTTTTACCCCACTCCGAATCTGAGCATAATTGTCTGTGTGATACACCGATGTTCACATACAAATAATTTTAGTATATAAGCGTGAATTTTGTAATATATCGTTACTGACGAGCGGATTGTTCCCCGCAAAACAACGTTGACCACAATAATTTAATTATTTGTAAGTGTGTACATAACTTTTAATTTTTATTGTAATTTGTTTAATTATTGGTTTACAAAACGTGTGTATTGAATTCTCATTAGATTCCTGAAGAGAGACATAGCCAAAAATGTCCGAAACGTTGAATAAAAGATCAAATTCATAAAAACGGTGTTTGTTATTAATACCTTTGACCTTGGTAGAAGATTGGCCATAAGCTGCAGATTTGTCAAAAAATTAGAAGAAAAATCTACCATTTGCTGCTATTAACAATTTTGATAATAATTTTACATTATTTCTGTACTGATGAGAGGCTGTCGAAGCACGCGACTGACTGTGAACAAATTAATAAGTGTAAAATTACACTCCCATCGAAAAAAGACAGTATTTTGCAGTTTAAAAACTTTGGTTGCAAAATTCAAGTTCCATTTGTTATATAGGCGCACTTTGAATGCATATTGGAGTCAGTGACTGATAATGAACGAACTTATCAGTGTCATAAACCATTCAGCGTGGGTTTCTTCGTCAAATGTAACTTCAACGACAGTCTTTCTGAATACAAAAGCTACATACAAGAGGGAGAAGAAGCTGAATCTCCGGCCAACTGGTTTGTACAAGGTCATCACTCTTCGGCTGTGAAACTAAATAGTGCTTACCAAAACCACGGACAATGAATGACTTAACACCATTCGAAAAAATAAAGTTCGACGGCGCTCGTACATGTCACATTTATGAGATGCCATTCATGGACACCGACAAGAGAGTTCGTGATCACTGTCACTTTACGGGAAAGTGATTATTTTTGTAATTATTTTCATTATTTTTCTATTATTTCTAAAATTGTAATTATTACAGATATCGCTGACCTGCACACAGAAAATGTAACCTCGGCTTCCAAGATTGAAGAACGATCCCGACAGTTTCTCAGAACTCCAGTGGATACGATTCGCATCTCTTTATTAGAGAAATAGCGACATGCTTCACAGGACAAGTTAGTCTACTTCTACAAACAAAAGAAAAATATGTATCTTTTACGAAGTTTGTAGAAGGTACATATATAAATTTATGGCTTCATCTCTGGACAAGTTGTCATCGTATTCGGAGAAGCTCGATACTTCAGAATGTATGTTCAAGCAAGATGAATTCTCTAATGAACAGACTCTTTTAAGAAGGAAAGGACTATTCTCATACGACTAAGTTTCGTCGTTTGAAAAGCTGAAGGAGCCGAATCTTCCGTCGAAGGATGATTTCTTTATCAGTTTATACAACGCTCACATAAACGACGAGGATTATGATTTTGCCCAAAACGTTTGGCAAAGATTCAACGTTCAGGGTCTTGGGCAATATTGTGACTTGTACCTCAAGACAGATGTAATACTGCTGGCTGAAGTATTTGAAAACTTTAGAAATAACTGTCTTATGGCTTACCAGATTGATCCCGCACATTATTACACAGCGCCCGGCCTCACATGGTATGCTATGCTCAAAAATACTCTGGTATAAATTTAATTATTAAAAAATATTACTTTATTATTCTGAAATAAAAATTGTTTTACATGTTAAACTCGAACTTTTTACGGATGTAAACATGTTAATGTTTATCGCGTGCGGTATACGGGGAGGAATCAGTCAATGTTGCTATCGCTATGCCAAAGCAAATCAGCCGTACTTGAAAGGTGATACTGTTGACGACGATAATAAATATTTAATGTATTTTGACGCCAATAATTTATACCGTTGGCCGATGACTGAGTCCTTACCATATGGAAGCTTTGAATGGATGAATAATATGGATGGGTTTAGGACGGATCGTCCAAGGACATTTCGACCAAGGATGTTTCGGCGAAGACGTTTCACCCAAAGGATATTTGGTCCAAAAGACATTTAGTCCAAAGGATATCTCATCCAAAGTACGTTTGGTCCAAAGGACGCTTAGTACAACGGACGTTTGGTCCAAAGGACGTTTCATCCAAAGGATGTCCAAAATAAGAATAATTTGTTTTTCAATACCGTTGTGCACTGTTCAGCCCAGTTTTGGCACACTTTGGCACAGTTTAGCACAGTTTTTCGCAAATAATTTGCAATCACTAGAAAGAAAATCAGCTCCACTATTTGCCGCAATTTTGCACAGCTCACACACTTTGGCATATTTTAGCCGATTTTTGCATAAATTAACACAATTTAGCACAGTTTTGCACACTTTAGTAGAAACTATTGTTCACTTACTAAAACAATGGAAGTAAAAAAAAGTTTATTATTAACAACAATTTGGTGTGTTTGAGTATATTTAAGCTCAATTAGAAATAAATGGGCACATTTTAGCAGTCTAAAGCATGAAAATGTTTTTCACTAGGAATATAGCTATTTTAAACTATTTAATAGTGTTTAAATATTTTAGGATGCATTCTTTGTGGTTTTTGAACAAATGTTTTAAGAATAAAATATCCTTCCATTTTCTGATTTTAATTATAGATTAGATATTATTGTTCTTTTGTACACCAAAACATGCATTTTTTCAAAAATCTTGTATTTTAATAATTTGAAATTATAACTCTTGTAAAAAGTAAGGGTAATATGTAATTATAAAATCTATGTATCATCCCATATAGCACCCACTCTTTACACACTATTGTGAAAATATTGTTTTATAAGATTCGCCAGATTTATTTACATTGTACAAGGATTATGATTCTTTGCCAAACGAAAAATCGTGAAAATTCGATATTTGAGGGCCAATCCGTGGAATATGGAGTAAAATAAAAAAATCCATATAAATTACATTCAGCAACGTTTCGCCAGCAAGGTTCGCTGGCCTCATCAGGCTATTATTTATTCCAAACAAAAACAACAAATAAATATTACAAACAAAATACAAGATTTTCGATAAGATTTTCGATGAAGAGCACAAACTTTTCTCACCAGTAAATTTAATTATTAATTATATAACATAATGATATTCGGAAGTGGAAGGAAAAACGACTTCCACTGCCACTGTCAATGTTTTAAACTGCGAATGAAAACCAACCGCCGTTGTCTTATATACAGTCAACGGCGTTGGTGTGTTTATTCTTGAAAAGGTTATTAAGCTTCTTGTACGTGTGGCTCAGTGATTGCGTGTCTTCTTTTCTATTGAGAGTGTGTTTATACATGTTAATGTGAATCATCTCGAAAATAAGTCGCTTATTATAATTCTTTTCTCTATCCAAAATTTTTACATTATTCCAATCAAACTTATGGGTACTATTTTCAACAATATGTAGTGGAACGGGTAGTAATTTATTTTTGCATTTTTCATGTTCAGATATTCTTTCTTTCAATTTTCGTTTTGTTTCGCCAATGTAACATGCCGAACAATCCTTACAATCAAACTTATATACTACACCCGTTTCATCCCATTTTTCCGATTTATCTTTGCCGAGCTTAATTATGTCTGCGAGACTATGATTGACCAAAGGCACAGTGCGAATATTGAATTTTTTTAATGAACGAGCAACCTTATTAAAAAACTTATCATGATAAGGAATTGGTAAAGAACCTAACGGCTCTTTATGATTAATATTCCGTTTTAGAGTTGGAATTCTTATTGAACGGAGTCTATTGTTTATGCAGGAAACTATAAATTTTAAAGGGTAATCATTTTCTAATAATGTTGTTTTTATTCTGTTTATATTTTGAGTATGAAACCTTTCATCTGAAAGTAATATGGATCTATCTATTTAATTTGAAATAATATTCCGTTTTTGCTGGATTGTGTGGTTCGACTTAAAATTCAATAATCTACCCGTATATGTCGGCTTTTGGTACCAATTTGTGATTAGTTTATTTTCAATCTTAATAATTGATACGTCTAAGAAATTAATTGAATTATTTTCTTCAACCTCATGTGTAAACTTTAAGTTCTTATTGTATTCATTAAAAACTTTTAATACTGTTCCCACCTGCTCATTATTCACACACATAATAGTATCGTCTACATATCTCCGGTAAAACAAGAGTTCGCAATTATATCCAACTTTTTTTTTTTTTTTTTTTTTTAAATAATAACATCAAATCATGGTTACAAAACAACGAAGATTTTCAAACTATGGACCAAGTTAAGACATCAGTTGGCGGTGTCCAATGCCCACTGTGAATTTTTACTTCGATGCAGGAGCAGTGACCTTTCTCCACGGCACATAGATAATGTGTTCGAGCGTTTCGGTAATTTGTCGTTTAGAAGAAAGTTTTGTATTAGTGCACTTCGTCGTTTTAAATCTGAACAGTCGCGTTTTTTATTGAAACTAGAAATTAAGGATATGCACATACATAAAAGTTTTTTATATAAGAATCTAAATTCGCTTAGTAGAGTAATCAATAATTCAAAGGTAAACGTAACATTGAAAAATAATTTTGTACATTATAGAGAAGAAAAAAGTAAGAAAATTTTCAACAATCTATCCAAAAAACTTGATCGCAAATTTGAGATTGTAATGAAAAGCCAACAAAAAAATACAGTAAAAAACTGTGATAATAGTAAATGGATAAAAAATCTTTCTGGTATTCAAATTCCACAAAATGACATCGATGTTGTATCATTAGGACCTAAGTATAACGTTAGAGAAAATTTGACAAAGAAAGATGTAGTTGTAACAGTTAAAAATGTGGAAGATTCTTTAAGGAAAATCGATATTAGTCATACTGTTAAGAATAATATCAGAGAATCTGTTACCAACGCGTTAACTAATGAAATGTAAAGTTCGACATATCGCTTCACAAGATAGAGAATTTGCTAAAAAACTTGGTGATACGAAAATTTTCTTAAAACAGAACAGCAATATCTTTTTCACTCGCGCAGATAAAGGAAACTTGACAGTATGTATGAATAAAATTGATTAGAAAGAAAAGATGAATAGACTCTTTGATGATAAACACACTTACAATATTGTCAAACGAAACCCGCTTAGATCGTTACAATCTATAGTTCATAAAATCCTGTCTAATTTGAACGAAAATAAATTTTTAAATAGACATTATTATAATAAGGATCTTACACAAACCGATACCACACTGGCAAAAGCATATGGATTACCAAAAATCCATAAAGCTGATGCCCCATTAAGACCAATCATTTCTCTAGTCAATAGTCCCACTCATTTTTTTGCAAAAATTGTATATTTAGAATTAAAAAAATGTATCAAACCACCTATGTCACGCGTTAATAATAGCTTTGAATTTAAAGAGGCAATCTCGAATATAAACGTACCAGCTGACTTTAGTTTGCTTTCACTCGATGTCAGCTCTTTGTTTACTAATATACCTTGTGAGTTAGTATTGAGAAGTTTAGATATAAGATATACACAGATACATAAAAAGAGTAAAATTCCGTTTGATGAAATAGTCGATATTACAAAATTTCTTTTCGACAACACTTATTTCACTTTCAATAACATAATTTATGAACAAATTTTCGGCACACCAATGGGATCACCGATTTCGCCAATTTTTGCTGACCTTGTAATGGAAGATTTAGAAATAGAATGTATAAAAAAACTAAAAGTTGAATATAATTGCGAGCTCTTGTTTTACCGGAGATATGTAGACGATGCTATTATGTGTGTGAATAATGAGCAGGTGGGAACAGTATTAAAAGTTTTTAATGAATACAATAAGAACTTAAAGTTTACACATGAGGTTGAAGAAAATAATTCAATTAATTTCTTAGACGTATCAATTATTAAGATTGAAAATAAACTAATCACAAATTGGTACCAAAAGCCGACATGTACGGGTAGATTATTGAATTTTAAGTCGAACCACACAATCCAGCAAAAACGGAATATTATTTCAAATTTAATAGATAGATCCATATTACTTTCAGATGAAAGGTTTCATACTCAAAATATAAACAGAATAAAAACAACATTATTAGAAAATGATTACCCTTTAAAATTTATAGTTTCCTGCATAAACAATAGACTCCGTTCAATAAGAATTCCAACTCTAAAACGGAATAATAATCATAAAGAGCCGTTAGGTTCTTTAGCAATTCCTTATCATGATAAGTTTTTTAATAAGGTTGCTGGTTCATTAAAAAATTCAATATTCGCACTGTGCCTTTGGTCAATCATAGTCTCGCAGACATAATTAAGCTCGGCAAAGATAAATCGGAAAAATGGGATGAAACGGGTGTAGTATATAAGTTTGATTGTAAGGATTGTTCGGCATGTTACATTGGCAAAACAAAACGAAAATTGAAAGAAAGAATATCTGAACATGAAAAGTGCAAAAATAAATTACTACCCGTTCCACTACATATTGTTGAAAATAGTACCCATAAGTTTGATTGGAATAATGTAAAAATTTTGGATAGAGAAAAGAATTATAATAAGCGACTTATTTCCGAGATGCTTCACATTAACATGTATAAACACACTCTCAATAGAAACGAAGACACACAATCACTGGGCCACACGTACAAGAAGCTTAATAACCTTTTCAAAAATAAACACACCAACGCCGTTGACTGTATATAAGACAACGGCGGTTGGTTTTCATTCGCAGTTTAAAACATTGACGATGGCAGTGGAAGTCGTTTTTCCTTCCACTTCCGAATATCATTATGTTATATAATTAATAATTAAATTTACTGGTGAGAAAAGTTTGTGCTCTTCATCGAAAATTTTGTATTGTCTTTGTAATATTTATTTGTTGTTTTTGTTTGGAATAAATAATAGTCTGATAAGGCCAGCGAACCTTGCTGGCGAAGCGTTGCTGAATGTAATTTATGTGGATTTTTTTATTTTACTCCATATTCCACGGATTGCCCTCAAATATCGAATTTTCACGATTTTTTGAATAATGGAGTGTGTTCAGATAAACAAATCTTTACCAAACGCTATGCCAATATTATCACAAGGCATTTTTCCTTTTTTTTATTATTTTTGCAAAGTAATTTTTGAGTTCATATTATTTTTTTAACATTGTTACAATATTGCTGCAATTGTATGTGCAATGTTGCTAAAAGATTACACAATATTGATCAAAATAATATTCTTATAAATTGGAAAATGACACGCGTACAAAAATGACCTTTTGGAAGTATCACCTGGATGATAGTACCCGTAGGGATGTAGCTATACGTGTAAGTATCTTCTTCTTAATTTTTAAGAATATCATTTTTGGACAATATTGCATAATCTTGCAGAAATATTGCAGCAATATGGTAACAATGTTGTCAAAAATATTTCGTACCAAAAACGTCTTGTGAAAATATTGTCCAAGAATTTTGTAAGGAGTCGCAATCCTTATACATTATTAATAAATCTAGTGAATCTTATAAAACAATATCTTTACAATATTCTGCAAAGAGTGGGTACTATATAGGATGTATTTTTTGTTTCATGATATTCTATTCTTTTTAATTTTTTTTAAAAGTAGTTTTTTTAGTGTGCAAAAGTAGTTTTTGCATACCGTTTCCATGAATCTATTAGGCAAAGAATTAATTTATGAATTTCGAAGATAAGTACTTAAGATCAATTTTTTTATATCATTTGAAATAGTAATTTCTTTAGAACGGCTCTATTTATTGAATTGAAATTCATGGTATGAGCAATGTTTGCATGTGTAAAAATTTAATGAAATTTGACTATCGATATGAGAATATCTAATTTTTTTACTACCGATGGACATAAAAATATATATAAATGTAAATAAACGAATATATTAGTAAATATGTAGGAGAGACCGGGGCTAGTTACGCAGAGGGTAAGATGACACACTATTAATTGTCCGCAGGGAAGCGCGCGCACACGCCTCGCCTAGACTCACCTTGAATCGGCCCCCTGCGTGAAGGCAAGTGTCGGCAAGTCTCTCTCTCTCTCTCTCTCTCTCTCTCTCTCTCTCTCTCTCTCTCTCTCTCTCTCCCTCTCCCTCTCCCTCACTCTCTCTCTCTCTCTCCCTCCCTCTCCCTCTCCCTCTCCCTCTCCCACCCTCTCTCTCTCTCTCTCTCTCTCTCTCTCTCTCTCTCTATCTCGCTCATCCGTCGGTCGGCTCGACCGCTGCTTCAGCAATCGGCGTATTGCCTGAACGCTGGTCTCTCTTTCTTCCTTGGCTGCCCTGCGGCTCTCTTTCTGTGTCTCACCACTGCACTGCTGCTCTTTCTCTCTCTCTCTCTCTGGAACATCCATGGGGTTGGTGTTTTGCTGTACATAAGCAAGGATTTTATCATAACAAAGTTAGCATCATCAAATACCGAGTGCGACGGAAAATCGGGTATTCCCAAGTTCCTACTTTATAGTGTACAGCAGGAAAATTCACCTCCGATCCACGTTGGCGTGATCTATAAGCCTTCTAAAGTTGCGATGCAGAAAAATTCGGAGTTGTTCGATTTGCTACAGGATATTAATAGCGACTATAGCTCGAAATTTATTATGAATGACTTTATCTCTGACCTTTGCGATGCAACCGTGCAAGAAGCGAAAATGATCAGGCGTTTGGTTAATGAGTTGTCGCTTCAAATAATTCAGCGCGGGCCTACTCACCACCATATCCCCACTACTCACACATTGATTGACCTAATACAGACGGACGAAAACGATGACATACTGGACTATAAGAACGAATGGCTGCCCACTTTTGGCAAGCACGCTATTACAGATGTTACCATAAATAGCGTTGTAGCTGCATCGCCTAAAGAATCGTTCTCTTACAGAAATTTTAAAAACATCAGTCCATCGTCATTGAATGACTTGTTATCTTGCTGTGACTGGGCAAACATATCCACAATTGAAACCGATTTGGAGGGTGCTTTGACCAACCTTAACTCAAACCTCAATCACGTAATTGATCAATTAGCTCCAGTAAAAACAATTCGTATTAGAAACAAGTATGCTCCCTGGCTTATTCCTGAGTTGGGGCAGCTCATCGACAACCATAATGTTACACATCGACTCTACAAGCGTACAGGGCGAGTGCAGCTTCTAGACGAGTTTCTTCTGCTCAGCAATGAGGTCGACTTGCATATTACTGAAGAGCGTGACACCTTCCTCCATAATTAACTCTGAGGCTCTTGATGAGAACAAAGATATATGGAAGAAAATGCGCAAATTATCATGGCTCCACACCTGGACAGCTAAATAGTCACTTCGCGAGAGTTTCTGTCTCTCCCGTTGAAAACTTAGAAGATGCAATGGATATCATTATGACTGCATGAGAGGAAGGTTTTTCTTTTAAACCGGAGAATAGAAATGATGTAATTCTTGCAATATCACATTTCTCCTCGCAGGCATGGGGAGCTGATGGCATTCCCAAAGTGTGGTTATGAAAGTTTTACCTGTTGTTGGCAATTACATGATAAACATTTTCAATTTCTCCTTTGCTCAGGGCATCTTTTCTGGATTATGGAAGCAGGCGCAAATAATCGTGATTAAAAAGAGGGTAGCTCCATCAACTGAGTACCTAGATAGCAACAATATCCTTGATTCCGTCCAGGCCGGGTTCAGACAATGTCACAGTACTCAGACTGCACTGCTAAAACTGACGGACGACATTAGAATGGCGAGAGATAGAAATCAGCTAACACTTTTGCTGTTATTTGACTTTAGTAAAGCTTTTGACACCATCTCTCCGTCGAAATTAATCAACAAGCTTTCTCTCTTAGGGTTTTCCAGGTCGGCTCTCCTGTGGATTCAATCAGATCTGCAGGGTCAAACGCAGAAGGTTGTAGCGACTACAGAAGGGAACTCGGATTACCTAGAAACAAATCTAGGAGTTCCCCAGGTTCCCGTCTGGGCCCCCTTCTATTTTGTCCCTATGTCAACAACTTTCAAAACGTACTTGATAAACGGACCCTAAAGCACATTTTCAATGCAGATGACCTCCAAATCTACCTACATACCACAAAGGATAAGATTTTCGAGAGCATCGTTCGACTATCCGATGCAGCGAAACTCGTGTCTGGGTGGGCGGAGGTAGCTGGCTTTGGTCTGAACACTACGAAAACTAAAGCCATATTGTTTGATTCGAAAATGGGTGATATTGTTAATTCCATGAGTTTGCCGGGTGTTGAGTTGCAGTCTAAAGTCCTCATCCCTTGTAGTGCTTTCACAGAAGCGGATACGTTAGAATTAGGTTATTGCTAAAACATCAAATCGCCCATGAAAGACTATGAATTGTTGAGAACATATTTGAAATTTGATTTACAAAGAATACGTTATCATGTATCTTTGCGTATACTTCTAATCTCCCGATTATGAGAATTATATAACTGCTTAGGTTCTCTGCTAAAAATAATCTTATGCTTTATCCCGAGATTAGTCACGTATCAAATCACATGCCTAGTCATATATCTATCAGCATGATAAAATAGAGCTGATTAATCACCTTTCCGTCACTTGATTAAGTATGTGATTCATAACCGGTTTAGAATGAGTTCACGCACATGATTAAGCAAGTGATTTTGCATATGCTTTATTACATGATAACGGAAAAATTTTGTGTCTCAATTACTCAGTATTTGATTCAGCATATTATTAAGCATATAAAATAGTACGTATTTAGACAAATGATTATGCACGTGATTTCACACATGATTATGTATGTGACTTAGCAAAAAAATATGTTCTACTTCATTGCTCGTCACGTCGTTAGGCATATGATTTAGTCTGTGTTTCAATATGTGTTCTGGCACATCATTAAGCATGTGATTATAATGTGATTTGATAGATGATTTCGGAAAAATTTTACGTTTGCATTAATCGTTACATGATTCAGCATATTATTAAGCATGTAAAATAGTTCGTCTTTGGACAAATGATTATGCACGTGATTTCACACATGATTATGTATGTGACTTAGCAAAAAAAATGTTCTACTTCATTTCTAAATAACATGCTGAATCACGTTCTTCAATGATTCAGACACAAAATTTTCCGTAATCATGTTCAAAATCATATGCTTAACGACATGATGAGCAATGAAGTATAACATTTTTTTTGGTAAGTCACGTACAAAATCACGTGTGAAATCATATGCATAATCATGTGTCTAAATACATTCTATCACACAATATACTGAATCACGGAATGTATAATGCAGACCCACCATTTTTCTGTAATCATGTACAAAATCATATGCAAAATCACTTGCTGATTATCTGACTGTATACATACTAAAACATAGGCTAAATTATACGTCTAACGACGTGACGAGCAATAAAGTATAATTTTTTTTTAGTAAGTCACATACGAAGTCATAATTGAAATCACGTGCGCAATCATCTGTCTTAATACATTCTATTTCACGTGCTAAATAATATGCTAAATCCTGTAACGAATAATACAGAACTAACATTTTTTTCCGTAATCATGTATTCAAGTACATACTTAATCAAGTGACGGGAAGGTGATTAATCAGCCCTATTTTATCATGCTGATAGATGTATGACTAGACATGTGATTTGATACGTGACTAATCTCGTGATAAAGCATAAGATTATTTTTAGCAGGGTTTCGATAACCTCTAAGCAGCACTTTTAGATTTACGCGCTACCTCATCTGAACACTCGAACAAAATCTATTTATATGTTATATCCTCAAGCCGTAGGTTATACCTTGCTCTACTTTCAAATTCTAACGTACACCAAATTTTATTGCACGTGCATGACCATGTCAAGTGGTATGTTCGCACCTCAGATTATGATGCGTGTTTTCGAGAAAGTCAAATCGGTTCAAATTTGGTAGATAAAAGTAGATTAACGCCGATAAATCTACAAAAATCTAAGGAGAGAAAAAACTAAATATCAAATTCAAGATATTACCCAACATTCATTGACAAAGATTCCCTATTAATACATCCGCTAAGAACTCGCCGGCAAGCGAAAACTAAGCGGACGTTGCGCATTAGTAACATACGAGGATCAAGCGTGCATATGAGGCGCAACTGATGCTGAACTTGCGTACGAAGTAGAACTGCGTGCTGAGCTAGCGCGCGAGGGCTTCCCACATGTTCAGATTTCCTGCAAAAGCTGTCCACGCACTCCATTCGTACGCTAGAACATCGAGGGTCACACGGGCTCGTGATCGGTAAGACTGGGTCTACACTGGTGCGCGAGAGGAGCGCGTTTGTATACACCGTATGTCTATATATAATACATGTATAGATATATGATTTACACGAACGTGATGAGCGCGCGCACACGTGTAGACACAGCCTAACCCATGCAGGACTACGTTTACGCGCTCGAACAGCCAAGCGTTGCGCTCGCACACCAGGGAAAAAGAAAACCGAGGGGAAAAGAAAACCGCTATGTTCGCGCGCTAGAGAAGACCGAAGGATCCATCCGCGCGATCGAACAGCCAAGCGTTGCGCTCGCGCGTGATCGGTAAACCAGGGCTACGCTCGAGCGCGGAGGCAGATCTAACACTACGTTCGCGAGTTCATACAGCCGAGGGACGCGCTCGCACGGGTTCGGTAACACCGAACTACGCTTGCCCGTAACGGCAGACTGCGCACAATAGTACGAGGGTCGCGCTCGCACGTGATCGGAAACCCTGGACTACGCTCGCGCGCGTACGGTAACCCAGAGTATTATTCTGTGAAAATAACGCCTGCAAAAAACTCGCGTTAAGCGGTTATGCGCATGCGCAGTAACGAAAAGCGACACTTTTTAATAATTTTGATCGCCTTTCGCTAGCGATAAAAGCTATTACGCTACCATCGCGCGATAATCAATTGAAAATTACACCATTTCTGGACTTTTATGCGTTATTATATTCAGCGTTACACATCGCCTAGATAAAATAGCGCTAAAGAAAGACTCGTGCTTTGATTTCGCAATACGCTTTCAAAATATTCATGTGCTAGGAAGACATGGATATACGTATCTATTTCACATGTTCTTCAATACATAAAACAAAAAATGTATTCAAAGATAATTAAAGTTGTACAAAGGTACTAAAAGTTCTTTCTTTCTAGTTTTAATTTTTTTTTCAAATTGAGCAGAAAGTTTCTGGGAAAATGTCTGAGGTTTAAAGAAAAGAGCTTTTCTGCTTTTTTTTCAAAAATTTCAACCTTAAAAAAAAAAGTGTTACAAAAATGTATTTTTAATTGTACACAAGTTTTCCCGTATATTTGATGACATCAAAAAGAAGAAAAAATGCCTCCAACATGTGTGCCTTAAAGTCCTCCGTAAACGTCAACATCACAGCCTCATGTTTTTTTGAGGTTGGGAGATGCAAACAATATTTGCACGCAAATAAATAAACTTTACATAGCTTATATATGATTTACGTAAGTTAATTATAATTGTAATATGCTTTTCTATGATAATTTAGCTAAACAAGATTAATTATTAAGAATTGGTAAACGTGGAAACAAAATCTTTACTGTTGACTCTTACGCAGAGACTATCGGAGACTCCAGTAATGCTAGCTTTATGACTACTACTCGAGTCACTCAGGCCGTTTTGGCCTGAGTCTCCAGTTAACCATACTGAACTTTTCTCTCCGAATATATTTACATATAGTTTGGCGAGGTACTGTGTATTTGACAGAGGTCAAAGTTGTTGGAATTGGACTGTAATTTATAGTTATAATATTGATATATAAACAAAAAAAAATTTGTTTGAGTTATTCAAAAAGAAACTTTTCTTTGTTTTATTAATTGAGAAAATAAATTGTTCTTTTCCATCAGTACTTAGTATGTATTTCATTTTTTCAAAAATCCTTATAAGTACCAAAACAAGTTATTAATAATTGTAATAAATTTCGATAATTGTATTACAATGATAATTGTATACATTTTTATGTATGCATTATGTGTATGTCGTCGACTTAGAGGAATAACCCCCTAACTCGGCATTGACTTCGTAAACCACCTAACTTGGTGTTTGTTTGGCATTAAGTTTAATTTTTATTTTTAACAATTAATAAATGTATAACTTTATTTGTATTAAACAATTGTAAAAGTAAATAGTGAAACGCGTCGAGTGCGAGGTCTAGCTCTTTGGGGTGCCCGATGGTGGAGTCCAGGTGGTGCGCTCCGCATTTTTTTGCATTACGATATCAGGTCGCATCTAATGCACAGTGCAGGTGTTCGGGGTAGCAGATGACGAGATCTAGATGGTGCGCTCCGTAGTTTTCATCGTCCATCATGTTTTCGATGCATTCCATGGGCCCTGATCTCACGGCTATTTGAGTACGCGAACGCACCCTCGGCTATTCGAGCGCAGCGTCGACTCTTCGACCACGCGAAGGCACGCTCGGCTATTCGGGCGCACCTTCGGCTGTTCGAGCACGCGAGCGTAGCCCTGGGTTACCGTACATGCGTGAGCGCGACTCCCGCACGCGCAGGCTGCCGTTATGCGCGAGTGTAGTCCGGGGTTACTAATCACGTGCGAGCGCGTCTTATGGCTGTTTTGATCTCGCGAACGTAGTGTTGGGTCTGCCTTCGCGCCCGAGCATAGCACTGGGTTACCGACCACGCGCGAGCGCAACGCTTGGCTGTTGGATCGCACGGACGGATCGTCCGGTCTTCTCTAGCGCGGGAGCATAGAGGTTTTCTTTTCACCCGGTTTTCGTTTCCCCTGGCGTGCGAGCGCAACGCTTGGCTGTTCGAGCGCACAAACGTAGTCCTGCATGGATTAGGCTGTGTCTACACGTGTGCGCGCGCAGCACGTTTGTGTACATCGTATATCTATATATGTATAATCGAGGAGGGCGGGAGCGCTCCGAAGGCAAGTTATCCAATGTAGAAATGCCTTAGGGCCGAGTGTGCTATTCATACATTGAAATGGGCTAAGCAGATCTTTAGTTGTTTGTATCTTTTCAATATATCACTTAAACACATATATATTTAGCTTGATTAAAAGCTATTTAATTGTACTACACAAACCAAAAAGTTTTATTCGCAAAGAATATCTGAATGTAAATATATTGGGGATCAAAAAATTTTTACGGTCATTTACGATTCCCAAGTTTTTCTTCGCTCTTTTCTTCAGACACACATCCGTTCTTCCAAAAGTCACTTCCGGCGATTCTAAATGGCTATTGGCTAATACCTATTACTCTACTGTATATATCTATGGGCATGCGTGCCTGGCGCTGGCGCGTGTATAGTGCGTGTATGTATATATATATATATATACATATATATCTCTATAATATAAAAATATTTCGCCGCCGCCGCCGCGCCGTGTCGTATAATCGGACGTAAAGAGCCACTTTGCTCCCGTCGGGCGTAAAGAGCCATTTTAGATTTAAGAGGGGCTATTCTCCCGCCGGGAGTAAAGATACGCTTTACTCCCGCCGATCGTAGAGACCCATTTTTACTTCCGCTAGGCGTAAAGAGCCATATTACTTCCGCTGGGCGTAAAGAGCCATATTACTTCCGCCGGGTGTAAAGAACCATATTACTTCCGCCGGGCGCACTTTACTATTTTATAGTATAAGTAAAGCATGTCGACGTAGTCGTTAGTCATAGAAAATATAATTTCGAAAATTAAAAATGAAACTTGAGAAAATCAGCTATCATTTGCTTTTTTTATAATTATAACACGTTTGTTCCTTCCAAAGTTATGAAAGTTCAAAGTAAAACATCGAAAATATACTGATTAATCCCTAAAATTAAACTGTTTAATTGCAGACGTATTTTTTATGCACTTTCAATGATCTATTTTAAACATTCATAAGTTTGGAAGGAATCAACATTTTACTTATTATTTTTATCATTAAACAATATTACTTGTGTCGACTGTAATCTAATATCAACTGATAAGAATTTTTTTATCGGTATTACAGTTCAGGTTTTAATTAAGTTTCTATTACAGATTCTACGGGGGTGATTATAAACAAGGGCAATCTGACTGCCATTAATATTTATAATAACTTAATTTATAAGAATGTAAGACCGATAAAAAAATTCTTATCAGTTGATATTAGATTACAGTTGATATTACTTTATAATCGAGAAGCATGCTCTTTTCCGTTATTTTATGCGATTTTCCGACTAGATTTGTTATATTACGTTAACTTCACGTTATTTTTACGTTATATTATGATATTTTATATGAAATTAACGTTTAGTAATGAAAAAAATATCGTAGAATAACATAAAAATAACATAAAAGCTAATTAAAAATAGTCTTTTCTTACTCGCCCACCCGAAAGTACGTACTTTCGTATCCTATTTTAGACCAACCGCGCGCTTTGATTGGCTGCCGAAATTCCCTGACCCGCGGCGCTTCAGCGCCCGCGCGCATGTCCGAGGAAAGATATTGTTCATGTAAAATACTGAAGAAAAATATTTAGAAAAATATATTGAATGATGCAAAAATTATATTCGTCGATTTTGAGGGAAAAGGATATTATACAACGGAAAAATATTCAGCATTAAGTAATATTATCTTTTCCAAATATTATTATTCAGTATTTTGCGTAAGTAATACTTAATTTGAGATATTTCGTTAAAAAAATTTCATTGCAGAATTTTTCCAAGAAAACTTCATGTAAGTATACACTTAAAAAAGTCCTAATTTGTAAATCGAATGTCCACATAACCCTATTTTTATGTTTAAAATACGCTTCCTTCATTAGAATTCTGAAATAATAATTTTTATTCCATTGCCTTTCAAATTACACGCAAATTGCACATTAAGAAGGAAGTTAACTAATCTGTACGTTAAGA
Source organism: Torymus aiolomorphi (assembly GCA_036365515.1). Lineage (NCBI taxonomy): Eukaryota > Metazoa > Arthropoda > Insecta > Hymenoptera > Torymidae > Torymus > Torymus aiolomorphi. The sequence goes on from CM070875.1 coordinate 120,025,462, forward strand.
AAGAAGTTAATTTAACTGCTCGGAAAAAGAAAAGTAACATTAGTTGAAAAATAAAAAAAAGGTTATTTTTCTTTGTTACCCTCCCTTTTTTGCCGTGCAAACAAGTCGACCCCTTTTTTAACACACAGTCAAGTTGACCCCTTTTTTAACACACAGTCAAGTTGACTCCTTTCTGCACGTGTAGCAAAATTAACCTCCTTTGTACCTAGCATTATTTATTTCAATTATTTTCAAATTTATTTTATAGGCAATTAGGTCTTACTAAATAAATCGTATTCCCAATTTAGTTATTTTATATGATTTCTATTCCTTTATATAATTCTCAAATTCATAGTATTCAGTAGAGAAGTAGGTTTATAGGTTAGTAGAAGAAATTTGCGTATTCCCGATTTACTTATTTTGTCATCCATTTATATATAGATTCTCAAAATTCAAAGTGTTTAATAGGGGATTAGGCCTAGATTGATGAATTCCGTCAACCAAGGAACCAATAACCAAAAGCTTGGCAAATATGAAATTGATGTAAAAAATTAATAAGTGGTAAACTTTTATCCCAAGTTTTATCCAAAGTGGTTCCTCATTTCAAAAAGGTAAATTATTTTTATATTAATGAATCCAACATATTTAAAGATATATAATTAAAAATTTGTAAAAATCCATAAAAATTTTCAGTTTTCTACACTTTCATTCTACAGTTCATAAAATTCTTATTAGCCGTAAAAGTCTATAAATATAAAATGTAAGAAAGTTTGCCAAAATGTAAGAATGTGTCAAAAAATATAAAACAGTATAAAAAAATGTTAAAAATAGTAAAATAGAAACATATTAAAATGTAAATAAAATGTAACTTTAAGAAAATATATAAAAACTGCAAGAACGTGTTAAAAAACTGTAAAAAAATTTAAGAACGTGTAAAAAAGGTTTAATAAAGTGTTAATAAATGTAAAAAAATGTAGAAAAACTATAATAAAATGTTAATAACTATTCACAAACTGTAAAAAAATGTTACGTGGGCAGGGTAGAGGACGTGGACGAGGACAAGGATGGAAAACAAAACGTATTATCGTATGAAATTTTATTGATACCATTTTATTGATTTTATTCATAGAGAGATTTACAATTGTATAATAAATATATATTTACAATTTTATAATAAATATGTATTTACAATTTTGTAATACATATTTACAATATGTATATACAATTGTTTCAATTAATCTTTATTAAAAAAATGCATTTTCATTGTCAATAAATTTATTTACAATTTTTTCATTTCATTATTAATTCAACATATTCGAATTTTAAAACAATTTTATATATTTACAATTTTTATTTACAATTCTTTAAAAATTGTTATTATATGTTAAAAAATTATTTGAAATTATTCATAACTCTTTAAAAATTATAAAATGAATGAAAAAAAAAAACTTTTGATTTACTCATAAAATTAACCAAATATTTTAAAAATAATATAAATAATATAAATAATTAATTGAAGTAAAAATTTTAATACAAAACTATGTTGTATTTAATGTATTAAAAAATTAAATAGTTATTTATAATTTTTTACTAAAACTTATATATATATATTCATTGAACATTCATTTGGTTTTTGTTTTCAAACTAAACCTTATTATGTAAATGTCATTTGACAAATCAATGTGTTGAATATCACATATTTTTCAAATTTTAGTTTTTCAAATTGTTATTTATATTATTATTAAATTTGTGAATACTTTTTAATAAAATTTACGTTATCTATACAGAAGTGAAAAGTGTCATATTTATATATATATATATATATATACTCAACCAAATAACGATTAGCTTAACATTCGTTACATTTCTCTAAAAGATCAATGAAAATGTTCGAAGTTACAATCTAGACATAGTTGTGTATTTGAAATTGCCTTTAATACAATTATACAATCCAACCACTGAATTCTTCACTTTGAAAGTTACTTGGGGCTTTTGCCTTTTCGAAGTACCGAAGTCTCGATTTTTGCCAAAAATAGTATTTACGATTGGACAAATAGTATAAAATAGTGTGTGGCATAAGTACTTCACTACAAAGTAAAACAATATTTATTAATCTATACATGAATAGCACAAAAATCTGTTAGAAGTTTGAACAGAGAAGGTAATAAATCTATTATTTAGTTATTTTTCTTCGTTTAACCTATATAATTATATAATTATAATTTACAATATTTTACAACTATTTACAATTTTAAAAAGTATTTACAATATTTATTTACAATTTTACATTTCTTATTTATGTACAATTATATATGTATTTATAATTTTGTAATGAATTTGTATTTACAATTTTGTAATAAATATGTATTTACAATTTTTTCAATTAATCTTTATTAAAAAAATGCAATTTTGCATTGTCAATAAATTTTTTTCATTTAATTATCAATTTAACATATTTGCATTTTAAAACAGTTTTATATATTTACAATTTTACATTCATTATTTATTTACATAACAAACATTAAATAAAAATTTGTTTCATTTTACAACTATTTACAATTTTAAAATGTATTTACAATATTTATTTATAATTTTACATTTCTTATTTATTCACAATTTTATAATAAATCTTTCCAGTTTATTTATAATTTATAATTGGGTTTATTTTTTATAATAAAAGTCAAAAGTCAATAGAAGTCAATAAAGCAAAAGCAATAAACTTTGATTTCCGTCTGCTTTGAGTACTATCAAAACATTAAAAAAACCTCACATGTTGTTCCAACGGAAGACATTTACAGAAGTATGTACGCACGACCCAAATTCTTAATCGTATGTGAGATTTGAGTGGGACTGAAGGAACGTTTGAAGCCATGCTTTCTGTATATTCCGTACTTCAGACCTTCTGACGTCTCACTTATGACTATGCCTTTAAACATATAGGTAGTGTCACATACGGTTTATTATGGTGTTTAAAGGAACGCGTTTACAGGAGTGTATACATAAACCAATTGCTTATAACTAACGTGCACGTAACACGCTTACTTCTCTCATTAGTCGGGAGCGGGATTCCACGCGTTCAAATACAATATGTTTGCCGCTAAATTTCAAGAATAACTAATTAAATAGTTGCCATTTTTTGCAAATGACCCATGTACATAAAATAAAGTAATTGGTTATAGTTACATATCAAAGAAAATTATGATGAATTGGTAATTGGATATAGTTACATATCAAAGAAAATTATGATGAATATAATACCATTAATAATTTTCTGTTTCTTTGCTTACATTTGTTACATAATAAAAGATGTTTATCGTTAGAATTTTTTTTACAATTTTTTTTGGCAGTAATATTTTAAATAAATTTCTAATTTATTTAAAATATGCACTCAAAGATATTTAAAATATCAATCATTAAATAGTTTCCGTCTTTCACAAATGCCATATCAGAGAAAATAATGATGCATATAATACCATTAACAATTTTCTTATCCTTTGATAGTGATAATTACTTTATCAAAATGACAAGTCAGGGCAATGAAGAAATGGAAAGTAATAAACTTTTATTCTATAAAATTAGAAATTTTTAAACATAAATTTAAATATAAAATAAACAGTCATAGATTACATTGAATATGAAGAAAAATTTTTTGAATATATGAAACGTTTAGAACCATGTAATATAGAGCAATTAAATAACAATTTCAAGAAATTAAATTTACGCTCTATTAATATAAAAAAACAAACAAAAGAAAAAGTAAAAAAGTATAAAAAATATTATAATATGTAATTGAAAATCAAAAAACAAGCGGTGCGCCGCTCACACTGATACTATTAAGTTGAAAAATGATTATAAGGCTTCCATAGATATTATCAATAACGTAATTAAATATAGAAAAAAACAGTTAGTTCCTAGAGGGTCGAGTTCTCGTATTCTGAGAAGTCGGGGTAGCACGATGGTATGAGCGATGTTGAGGTTGCACTACTTAGTTCCTGCGTATGCGCATGTGTGTGCGGTGAAGAGGAGCGCCAGGAGCCTCTCGACTTGCTATGGTTCTTGGATGCTTTGTAGTAGCAGGGCGATCCACGGACACTGTGAGCGGCGCACCGCTTGTACTGTCATGTCCCCCCACTCGATTTTTGGATATAAATAATCCTCTGCGATGTCACCTATCCGCAGTCCTTCTTTGATAGCTCTGTTGGCTACCATCCTGGGAAAACTAGTAGCTTGATAACGGGTCAATGTACCACAGTTCCTGTCAGTTTTTAATTTTTCCAACATGGTTTCGTTTTTTATTTAGTAAGTTCATTTCATAATTCGTGCGGTTAATGATTATTTGAAATTCACATTCAGCATTCTAATCATAATTTTTTCGATTTAATTACAGTGCAAATATGACGTGCATTAGAAAGAAAATGTCGAGAGAGCCACGTGTTCAATCTTTTTATATTGACGAGCAACTACATTGCTATGAAATTGGGCGTATGTGTTAGTTAATTTAATTAATTAGGTAAGACTTGTGCTGTGTATTGTTTGTTATTATAGTGGCGAAATTAGATCATACGAATTAAGTTACATCGTTGTTTTCTAGTCTCTGGAAAAGGGAATCCTACAATGATTCCGAAACGTCGACTGATAGTAAATTAATAAAATACTTAATTGCTCAAAAGGATCCACGTGTTTCATTACACATACAAACAACCTATCATAATAATACATTGACTTTGTCAGTCATATATTCCCTTTAATTTAAAAGTAACTAAATATTCTTGAATTATTTTACACACTAAAATTATTAAAATAGAAAAATAATTTTTAGAAAAATCTACATTCTAAAAAATTTATATTTTTATATTTTTCTGTTCATTGATGGTAACAAATTTATATTAAATAGGATTGTGTCAGCCTTTTCGCCTTATTTTCTAAAGCTTATTTCATAGCTGATGTGTAAAAGGCCAATCAAGAAATATTTTTGGATCTTTTGAAGTGTAAGGTTTTTTCAAAAAGTAATATTTTTCTTTTTCCTATAATACATTGAATTTCATGTATTTTCATATAGGTATTCTACGATTCCTCATATTTGATATAATAAAATGCATAAGATCTCAAAAAGAATTATAAAGCATAAAATGAAACCAGATGGTAACTGTCTTTTCCGAGCATTTGCAGAATTTTTATTTAGTGATCAAGAGCAACATAGACAAATTCGATTGAAATTAGTGGATAAAATTATAAGTGATTGGATAGTTTATGAATCTTTTGTATTAGGAGACAATTCTTACAACACAATAATTACTGATTCAAATTCTTACAAACTACATATGTCTACTAATGGTAGTTTTGGTGGAGAAGTTGAGATTGCTGCTTTTGTTAGTATTTACAATGTAAAAGTTATAGTACATCAAGGATATTATAATGCAAGGGAATTCGGTGCATGTAATAGCAGAAATAAATTAGTTCTTTTATTATCTGGAAGCTTGGATAGTGGTCATTATGATATTCTTGATATTGAAAATATTTTTTTGTCTGGAAACGATCGAAATTATTGGTCGATGGAAAAAAAGAGACAAAAGGATAGAATTACGAACCTCAGTGAAAGAAGGTTGAAAAATAATCGGGAAAAAGGTAGAGTTGTTAATATGAATGGCAAGGAAAATCAGATAGAAAAGGATATAATTGTTAATATCAATGAAGAAAGATTGGAAGATATGAGGGAAACCGATGCAGTTGTTAATAGTAATGAAGACCGAGTGAACAATAAGATTGAAAAAACTGTTATGAACATGAATGAAGAAATGAATGATATCTTAAAAAGAGATATAAAACATGAAATGAAACCTGATGGTAACTGTCTTTTCCGCGCATTTGCAGAATTTGTATTCAATAATCAAGAGAAACATAGACAAATTCGATTGAAATTAGTAAATAAAATTATAAATGATTGGATAATTATGAATCTTTTATATTAGAAAACAGTTCTTACAACACAACAATTACTGATCCAAATTCTTACAAACTAAATATGTCTAAAAATGGTAGTTTTGGTGGAGAAGTTGAGATTGCCGCTTTTGTCAGTATTTACAATGTAAAAGTTACAGTATATCAAGGATATTATAATGCAAGGGAATTCGGTCCGTACAATAGCAGAAATAAATTAGTTCTTTTATTATCTGGAAACTTGGATAGTGGACATTATGATGTTCTTGAAATCGAAAAACCTTTTCTTCTTAAAGACTATCAAAACCAATATCGTCGGTTACATTATGCTAAAAATAAAGATGAAATTAACGTATGTAGAAAAAATCGGTATCTTGATGGTGATAAATTAGAAACGAAAACTTGATCGTATTTGTAATATGAATGAAGAAAGAGTAAACAAAAAGCGACAAAGTGATAGGATCACTACTATGAAAGAAGATAGAATAGAGAGCAAGAGAGAAAAGGATCGAATTATAAATATGAGTGAAGGAAGGATAGGAAATAAAAGACAAAATGATAGAGTTTTTAATATGATTGAGGAAAGGCTGCAGAATAAGAGGGAAAAAGATAGAGTTATGAACATGAGTGAAGGAAGGCTGGAAAATAAGAAGGAAAAAGATAGAGTTATGAACATGAGTGAAGGAAGGCTGGAAAATAAGAGGGAAAAAGATCGTGTCACGAACATGAGTGAAGGAAAGGTGGAAAATAAAAGGAAAAAAGATAGAATTACGAACATGAATGAAGAAAGGGTAGAGAACATGAGAAAAAAGAATAGAGTAATTAATATGAATGAAGTAAGAGTAAATAATAAAAGACAAAACGATCGGGTTGTCAACATAAATGAAGGACGAATGAATAAGAAAAGATGTACAAATGTTGTAAGCAATTTGAATGAAAAACGGTTGGCTAAGAAACTTAAGCTTGATATTGCAAGTAATATGTCTTCAAATCGAATTTATAAGAGGAGAAAGATACAAAAAATTAGAAAGATGTGCCCTCCAAACTTAAATTATGTAGATTCAGGCAATATGGATTATGTATGCTCTAATTGTTCTGCAGTTTTTTGGGAAACAGAATTTTCAAAAAAAAGTTGTTGTCATAACGGAAAAGTTATTTTACCTCCTTTATCCGAGTATAACGAAGATTTGAAAGAACTTCTGTATGACAAAAAATTTAAAAAACTAATCCGTTATTACAATAATAAATACTCATTTGCGAGTTTCAATGCTACAGTAATTAACAATAAAAATAAAGGAGTTTATAATTTAAAAATCCAAGGCCAAGTTTGTCATACATCTCCGAAATCAGTTATCGTTGAACCTAATGAACATCCTCAAAATGGTCAAATTTACATTTATGATGAGTATACAGCAAATCAGTTAAGATTGAAAAATAACAAAGCATTATTAGAAGAACATTTCACAATATTAAATAGAATACTAAATGACAACCCATATGCAAAAAAATACAAGCATTTATATGAATTATCAAAAAATACTCAAATTCCTCAATATAAGTTATATTTTGTTCGAAATATAAAATTGAACCAAAATGTTTATAGTAAACCAAAAACTGCGGAATGTGCCGCTTCAATTATTTCACGAGAAGGAGAAATTCCATCATCTTTTGATTTGTGTATTTATCCAAGAAATCCGGATAACAGTACATCACATATTTTCATACATAAGTTATCTCATCATTTGGATCCGATGGTATTTCCTATTTTATTTCCTTCAGGAGACTTAGGATGGAATCCCGATTTACATCAAAATTCAGAAAATAATAAAAGATTGACTGCTTTACAATATTATTCAAACCGAATTGCTTATCGGCCAGGACCAATTTTCAATCCAATTTTATGTAGTGGACGATTGACTCAACAATACATAATACATGCATATATAGTCATAGAAAGTACAAGAATGGATTATTTTAGACAAAATCAAGGAAAATTAAGAGTTGCATGTTATCAAGGGTTATTAGATCATGTTGGAAAAAATGCTTCAAATAAATCAAAAAATTTCGAGAACAAAGAACGTTTGGGACATCTTTTTATTTTACAATCAACTCATATTGGTAGTCCTAGACATATGCATCAATTATATCAAGATGCAATGGCTATAAATAGAGCTGTTGGAAGACCTGATTTATTTATTACTGTAACATGTAATCCAAATTGGCCGGAACTTAAAAAAGTACTATCAAACTTCCCTCAAGGAACCACATGTAATGATATTCCTAATTTAACAGCAAGATTATTTAATACTAAATTACGAGCAATTTTAGCAGATATTTTAAGTGGAAATATTTTTGGCGAAATACTGGCATATATTTACACAATTGAATTTCAAAAAAGAGGATTATCTCATGCTCATTTCTTATTTGTCTTAAATTATGAAAACAAATTATTGAATCCACAAGACATTGATAAATATGTAAGTGCTGAAATCCCAAATGATGATAAAGAATTACAAGCATTAGTTATCAAACACATGTTGCATGGTCCCCATACAGAAAATTCCCCCTGTTATAACAAGGAGAAATATGTTTGTTCGAAAAACTATCCAAAAGAATTCAGTGATTTTACACATTTTGACAAAAAAGGATTTCCCCAATATAAACGAAGAAATAATTTAAATAGTTATACATACAATTCAAAAGTAAATGGTGAAATAGTGAAAGTAGATAATTCAATGGTAGTTCCTTACAATCCTACACTTTTGAAAAAATATCAATGTCATATAAATTGCGAAATATCTTATTCGGTCATGTCTATCAAATATCTTTATAAATATATTCATAAAGGGTTTGACAAAGCATATGTAAGTGTATCGAAAAAAAATTCTGATACAGATCAATGTGAAATATATGATGAAATTACTGACTATCTTAATGGGAGATATGTTAGTCCAATAGAAGCAGCATGGAGAATAGAAGAATTACCATTGTCAGGAAGGTTACACACAATTATTCGTTTAGCTATTCATACGGAAAATCAACAGTATATATATTTTGAAGAAAATAAAGAAGACGAAGTTTTAAATAGAAATAATAATACAACTCTAACGGCGTGGTTAGAGTTAGAAAAATTAAATATTCTAATATACTAAAGTATTATTTATTCAATTCATCAAAAAAGTATGGCAAAAAAGAAAAATATTTTCAAAATCTATTGGTAGAATGAATAGTGTCAGTCCTAAGGATATAGGACGATTCCATTTAAAGTTGATATTAAATCGTGTAAAAGGAGCAATATGTTTTGCAGATTTAAAAAAGTTCGAAAATGTATCCTACAAAACTTTTAAAGAAACAGCAATTGCAATGGGATTAGTAAAAAATGATAATGAAATTTTCAATATTTTTGAAGAAGCATGTTCCATTATGATGCCAAAAGAATTTAGAAAATTTTTTGCTTGGTTTCTTATTAATGATGATATTCCTTTTGCTTGTGAATTTTGGGAATCTTTCAAAAAATATTTTAGTGAAGATTTCAAAGATAATCAAGAGCATCGAGCATTAAGAGAAATTGATGAAATTTTAAAACGTGAAAATTTGTCATGCTCTGAATTCGGATTACCAACATTTAATGATTTGACTTATGAACTATCGGCTCATGAAAAAAAATAATAATTGATAAACACAAACAGTTATTTCAAGAACATAAAAATAAATTAAATAATGAACAAAATGATATTTTCAATTTCATAATACAAACTAATGATCGTATGATTTTTATTGATGGTCCCGGAGGTACTGGGAAAACATTTCTTTACAAAACATTAATTCATTATTCTTTAGGAGAAGGACAAAAAGTTGTTTCTATGGCATGGACTGGAATTGCTTCTATACTATTTCCGGAAGGAATGACAAGTCACAGAACTTTTAAATTGCCATTAGATTTATCAAATATTGAAACAACGTTTTTGAAATTAGATTCAGATAAAAGAAGATTACGTGAATGTGATGTACTCATTTGGGATGAAGCATCAATGATTCCTAAAAAAGCATTAGAAGTTGTTGATAAAACTTTAAGAGATTGTTGCCAAGTCGATTCAATACCTTTTGCTGGAAAATTATTAATTTTAGGAGGAGATTTCAGACAAATTTTGTCAGTATTGAAAAATGGATGTAGAATCACTATAATTAATGAATCTATCAAACGTTCTAATTTGTGGCCAAAATTTAAAATATTAAAATTAACTAAAAATATGAGATCCAATAAAATAAAATTTTCAAAATTCTTGTTAGAAATCGGTGACGGACAAGTATCGTCTTTATCAATATCTGAAAAATGGAAAGTCGACAATATATGTGAAAAAATTGATGGTTCCACTATAACTGACAAGGAAGATTTATCAGATAGGGCAATTTTATCTGGTCATAATTAAGATATTTATCACTTGAATAATGAAGTACTTAAAAGAATAGATTCAACAGAGAAAATTTATTATAGTATTGATTATGCTAAACCAAAAGGAGTAGATGAAAGTGATGAAGATGTTCAATTAAATTATTCAATAGAATATTTAAATTCTTTAAAATTTCCAGGGCTACCATTTCATAAATTAGTATTAAAACCCAATGCCATTTTTATGCTCATAAGGAACATTAGTATTAACGATGAATTGTGTAATGGTACAAGATTAAAAATTTTAGAATTGCACAAGTACAATATAAAAGCCATGATAGTAACTGGTTACAACAAAGGACAAATAGCTTACATACCTAAAATAACTTTAAATTCAGGAGAATCATCGTCTTTACCTTTTATATTATATCGAAAACAATTTCCTGTCGTCTTAGCCTTCGCGATAACTATTAACAAGTCACAAGGTCAAAGCTTCAATAAACTTGGAATATATTTTAGGCGGCCTTTATTCTCTCATGGCCAATTATATGTAGCTTTGTCAAGATGTACAAACCCAGAAAATTTATTTATTGAAAATGATTCGAATCATTCTGATGAAATTGAAAATATAGTATGGAAGGAAATTTTTGAATGATGTATAAAGATTATTTTGAAATATAAAATGAAGAGCTTTAAACTATAAACGAAGACACCAATTCGCAAGACGAGTTAGCCACGGCTACCGAAATCAATTGCTTTTTTGCATAAACGACATCAATTGCTTTTTTGCATATACTACAACCATTCAATATCTGTGGAACATTCCGACAACTAAGGCACGGCCGACAAAAATAACTTTTCAGTTAATTGTTGTCATGTAACTAGACTACTACCACTATTCGTTTATGTATAAGTGACTAAGTTCTATCATTGACAGAACTATAAATTAAAAGAATCGAACAATTATTAAAATTTTGATCATTTTCAATTTCTTCTTTTTAAAACGCTATGTTATACAATTTCAATATGAAAATGAATATTAGAACTCCATTAATATAAAACATATATAAAATTAATATCATTTACAGATACCAAAATGTCGAAACGCCCAAAATCAAATAGTACTAATGAAACACCAGGAAAAAAAAATAAAAATTTCATTTACGTACACACCATCTGATTTTTTGAAAAATAAAATTCATATTGGCGACAAAAATGTGTAAATTATTTTATTCTATTCTTAAAAAATTAATAAATTTAATATACTTTAAAAAAATATTTATTAAATTTATATATTTTAAAAGTATGGTTATTGGATATATTGAAGCAGTAGAAAATCCCCTTACGATAATTTCTAAGGCTACTGGAAAATCATACGACATATTTAAATTTATTTTAAATAATAATGACGGATGCAAAATTCAATGTAATATATGGAATAAGGATATCGAAATATTTGAAGATAAAATCGACTATGATGAGGTCATTTTAATATAATTTCATAAAAATAATATAACAACTATTATTAATTAAAATTATTTCTAGATCGTGCTATTACAAACAGTAGTTGCCAAAGAAAGTTCTAATTTTAATAGCGGCAATATGCAATATGAATTCCACTTAAAAAATTATTCCAAAATTACTACGATAGCTAATCGCGATGTATCGGAAGACATTACATCCTTAACAATCAAAACTTTTGAAGAAGTGAAACAATCAAATGGACTTATTAGTAATATTTATTACATATGTATATATATTAGAAATAAATTAAGAATTCAACATGTTTAATTAAAATTTCAGAAACTGAAGGATATTTAATGAGTGAATTTGCTATTTCGAATACAAATTTAAGTAAATTACTTGGTGCTATCACAGATAAAACCCATAAATTAGAAATAGTTGTTATAAATGATACTGGAGAACGAGACAAATTTACAGAAGGATCCAAATTGAGAATAACAGGGGAAATATATATAGCAGGTAAAAAAACGTTTCAATTAATATCTTACATTATAGTAAACATTCATGGTGCAATTAATATATATATTTATTATTTTACAGAAAACGGACACATCTATTTAGAAATTCAAAATTTAACCTATATTGAAATACTAAATGAAGAAAAATTATCGATGGCTGAATTAATATTGGGAGGAGAGATTTTGAAACGGGACTGAAAAAGGATGCCGGTTCAAATAAAATAAAGCTAAGTACTTCGTTATAATTAATTAAATTGGATTTATTAAATAACCTAAATTTTTATTACAGATTTTAAGTTACTACACAATCATACTTTTTATGATTCGTTATCAAATTAATTTAAGTAGACTATACATATAGTCTTTCCCGAAATACATCATTTCATTATGACAAAATCATTATTCGAAAATCGACAAAAAAAATTTATTTTAAAATTCATATGAAGTGTTTTTTTAAAATAAACATGAAAATAAGATTATTTGGGAATTTGATAAATAAAATAGGACTACTTCATGGGTATTCTCAAATGACGATTTCCACAAATTTTTCTACAATTTTTTTTAATACAAGATCTCGAATAAAGTATTGTTCATGTAAAATACTGAATAAAAATATTTAGAAAAATATATTGAATGATGCAAAAATTATATTCGTCGATTATGAGGAAAAAGGATATTATACAACGGAAAAATATTCAGCATTAAGTAATATTATCTTTTCCAAATATTATTAATCAGTATTTTGCGTAAGTAATACTTAATTTGAGATATTTCGTTAAAAAAATTTCATTGTAGAATTTTTCCAAGAAAACTTCATGTAAGTATACACTTAAAAAAGTCCTAATTTGTAAATCGAATGTCCACATAACCCTATTTTTATGTTTAAAATACGCTTCCTTCATTAGAATTCTGAAATAATAATTTTTATTCCGTTGCCTTTCAAATTACACGCAAATTGCACATTAAGAAGGAAGTTAATTAATCTGTACGTTAAGAAAGAAGTTAATTTAATTGCTCGGAAAAAGAAAAGTAACATTAGTTGAAAAATAAAAAAAAAGGTTATTTTTCTTTGTTACCCTCCCTTTTTGCCGTACAAACAAGTCGATCCCTTTTTTAACACACAGTCAAGTTGACTCCTTTCTGCACGTGTAGCAAAATTAACCTCCTTTGTACCTAGCATTATTTATTTCAATTATTTTCTAATTTATTTTATAGGCAATTAGGTCTTACTAAATAAATCGTATTCCCAATTTATTTATTTTATATGATTTCTATTCCTTTATATAATTCTCAAATTCATAGTATTCAGTATAGAAGTAGGTTTATAGGTTAGTAGAAGAAATTTACGTATTCCCAATTTACTTATTTTGCCATCCATTTATATATATATAGATTCTCAAAATTCAAAGTGTTTAATAGAGATTAGGCCTTTCTGT